>OY776128.1:253627-1453627 GCA_963675135.1 Galeopsis tetrahit | reverse complement strand
TTGAAGAAGGAGACAAAGTGTATAGATTGAAGAAAGCACTTTATGGTCTCAAACAAGCACCAAGAGCTTGGTATGAGACACTATCACAATTCCTATTGGACAATGGTTTTGTGAAAGGCACAGTTGATAGGACCTTATTTAGGATAAGTGAAGGAAATGATATTCTGTTAGTACATATATATGTTGATGATATCATTTTTGGTTCACCAAATGAGGATATGTGCAAGAAATTTTCAACTCTCATGCAAGGGAAGTTTGAAATGTCAATGATGGGATTGGTGAACTTTTTCCTAGGTTTACAAGTCAAACAATCTGAGAAAGGAATCTTCATCAATCAAGCTAAGTATACTAGAGAAATGATCAAGAAGTTTGGCTGTGAAAATAGCAAACCAGTTAGGATTCCTATGAATACAAATTGGAAAATGGATCCTAACAGTGATGGATTAGATACCAACCCCACTGAATATAGAGCAATAATAGGTTCTTTATTATATCTAACTGCAAGCAGACCTGATATTACTTTTGCAGTTGGTGTTTGTGCTAGATTTCAGTCCAATCCAAAGAAAAGTCACTTAGAGGCTACCAAAAGGATACTTAGGTATTTAAAAGGTACAGTGAACTTAGGATTGTGGTATCCATCTGAAGACAACATTGAGTTGACTGGTTATTCCGATGCCGACTATGGAGGATGTAGAATAGACAGAAAATCAACTACTGGCACTTGTCAATTCTTAGGAAACAAATTGATTTCATGGTTTTCCAAGAAACAAACTTCTGTAGCTACTTCAACCACAGAGGCTGAATACATGGCTGCTGGAAGCTGTTGTGCTCAAATCTTATGGCTCAAACAACAGCTAAGAGATTATAAAGTTGTCACAAAAGATGTACCTATTTATTGTGATAATAATAGTGCCATAGCTATTACTCAAAATCCAGTGTTACACACAAGGTGTAAACATGTGGATATTAGACATCACTTCATAAGAGATCATGTAGAGAAAAAGGACATCAGAATGGAAAAGATTCATACTGATAAGCAAAAGGCTGATATTCTTACAAAACCCCTAGCTGAAACAAGGTTCAAGGAACTTTCAATGGAACTTGGTTTATTAGATCCTGGAGAGAATGTTTAAAGTATAAGGAATTACTTTACTCATGCCAGAGGTACTAGTATTAATCCAAGGGGGAACTTAAAGTGAAGATTTAGGAAGAATAAGTTGATGAGACAATACAAAGTTCATTAATTTATTTTCACATTCTGATATTATTTTCAAGAACTTTCATGCAGGAAACTTGGACAAAGTACATGACACTCAAGTACGAGGAAAACTACGAAGGACAACGCAGAGGATGACAAAGAACATGAGAAACTTCAATAGAAGTTGTCAAGGGTTATTCAGTCAAGTTGTCACTTGACTGTAGATAAGTTTTCTTTTTCATAAAAGTTAAACTCTGTTCATCTTTATAGTACGCATTTAATGCTCATAACAGACAAACAAGAGATTTTTACTAAAAGACGATCAACTGCACGATTTTCTGAAAAAGCAACTTACTGTGCGCAGGACACGACATTTGCGTCCTTTGGTGTAACAGAATTGATCTAAACCATTAAATCTTATCAATTCAATCTCAGCCCTACACCTAACACTTTTCAAATTGTACAGTTGAGGAGATATAAAAGCATAACTTAGAATTTTTCACAATTTACGTTTTCAAAATTTCTGAAAAAGCCCTAAGCTAAATCGCTCAAGAATCTTCAAGCTTATCTACAAGTTTTGCTCAAAGCTCTAGAACTTTAACAAAAATGTCTTTGGAAATGGGTTAGTATTTCTCATAATCTTCTGTTAGAGACATGCATATTTGTAAAGCTTTCAAGAAAAATAACATGCTCTGTTTTTAGCTCTAAATGAATCTGTTTACGGATTAGTCATTTATTGAATGATATGCTGTTAAATACATGTGTAATGCTTAAAAACGTGTTAGATTCATACACATATTATGTCTAAAGAACATGATTACAAGCTTAAAACATTGTTGGATATGGTATTATGATGCTATGAACTTGTTATGTAAATCTATCCACAGTAAATCTGAGACATAAGTGCAAGATACTGTTCCAAGATAGCCTAATCTTATGTTTTAATAGTAATATTGTGCTATTAAACCATACTAATACTGTATATTGGCTATATCTTTAGTTGACTTCAATGCTCCTGATTTGGACATCAACTGGAATTATTTGAGTGAAGCAACCATGCTCCACTTTGAGCAGACTGTGTGCTTTGACAATCTGTCAAATAAACACACAAGAAGAATAGTTACTTGGCTGGAGCAAGCTGGATTGAGAAAATGGCTCGAGGCCATTCCCAAGACATGCCTGGAACTTTCAACAACTCAGTTCTTAGGCACTTTTACTCCAAAAAGTTCAGGATCTGGTTATATTATGACTCATGAACCAGACACATCCAAGAAGACTGTTGGGAAGTTTGAGTTCACTGAAGAAAACTTTGATGAATTCTTTGGTCTGAATGCTACTGGAGAAGATCCTGAAGAGTATATGAGGCACAATGAACAAGAAGTTGCCAACCAATGGATGAACAAGCCAGTACTACTCAAATCTGGTCTACACAAGAGAGTTCTGAAAGAGGAATATCAACTATTGCTAGATGTGGTGGCAAAGGCTGTGATGTGCACCACAGGGAGCTATGATCAGATCAGCAGATCCAAGGTGAGATTGATGAAAGCTGTCATTGATGGAGGAAAGAAGCCAATGAACTGGAAAGGTTATTTTCTGAAGAAACTTGCTGAAGAGAAAGGAAAGTTCAAAATTGTGGATGTAAGAAGGGTAGCTGTCAAGAAGACACTAGCTTTCTGTACAAAAGTTGCTGCATTCTTATACAAGTATGGACCTGAGGATATTGTTGAAGATGGAGTAAAGTTCAACACCACCAAGATATTGTTCAGACAATTATCTGTGAGAACTCAGAAAAGATTGGGGCTGGAGATCAAGTCACCAAAAGCCTCAACAAGGAAGCAAGCTAAATCTGCCAAGCAGAAGAGTGAAGAAGCAACACAAATGGTGATCAGTATTCTTGAAAAAGCCAAGAAGGAAAAGAAAGGAAAGGAGGTTGAGACAGCCTCAAAGTCCAAGAAAAAGAGGGCCATGTCTAGCCCTAGTGAAGATGAAACTGAAGAGGAGTATGTTGATACTTCTGAAGAGGAAATGGATATTGATGAGCAAGCTGAACTGGAAGGATCAGATGATGATGATGAAGGTGATGATGATGAAGAAAGAGTATCATCTAAAGATTGTCATTGAAGAATTAAAGATTGGAGAAACCAGTGAAGGAGGAAAGATTGATGAAATTGACCAAGGTCAATTGATTAAAAATGTTGAAATACAGCCAGCTGTTGAAGCCACTGCATCCATGGAGATTGTCATTTTTGAACCTCCAACTGAGAAGACTGCTGAAAATCCTAACATTCATGATGCTGAGTTGAATGAGCCAACTCCTGCTGAAGTCACTGAAGCTGAGGCCAAGAAAGATGAAGTGGAGGCCAATATTGCTCAACAAGAAGCTGTGAAGACTGAGGAACCAGCTGCTATGAAGAAGCCCTTGGAAAATGAGGCAATAGCTACAGCACCATCAACTTCGATGGAGTTCCCAATTCACTTAGATGCTTCTCCTTTGACTGAAGTCTGCATCATTGATAAGGAGGATGGAAGAATGAAGGCAGTGATGGAGGAGTTCAATTCTGAGATTGAACAAATAATGAAGTTGAGAGGAAGAAGCTGGAGAATGTTGTAGGTTTATGCCTAAACATGGGAAAGTATGTTAAAGATAGTTTGGATGAAACTATCATTCCAACAAATGAAGCCCAACACAAGTCTTTGATCAATTTGAACACAAAGGCAAAAAGGATGACAAGGAGGATGGAGAACCTGGAGGAAACCATTGATAACAATGCTATGGACTTAAGCATCAAGGTTGAGAGTTTGGAAGAGAAGATGAACTCCACAACCATAAAACTGGAAGCTGTTGAAAAAGGATTTGAGACCTTTGATAAGAAAATTGACAGTGTTGGAAAGGATGTGAAGGACTCTACCCTCAAGATTGGAGAGTCATCAAAGATTATGTCAGATGCTGTTACCACATATTTTCACACTGAGAAAGAGCTGATCAAGAAGGACAGAGAGGAAATTCTAAAGCTAAAGGATGATGTTGCCAAAGAGAAGGAAGAGATTTCCCAGATGCTGTCAAAGGACATTGAAAAGCTGACTCAGTCCATGCAGAGTCAAAGAGATCAACTGATCAAAGAAACCATCAAGAGTTCACTGAATGCTGCTTCTGATTTATTCAAAGACAACTTGGAAGGCATAATCAAGATGATGAGGAACCAAGTTGATCAAGCTGTGAAGAAGCAAGTGGAAGAGTCTGTAAGTTCCACCATTTCTGCGTTTTTATTTGAATCATGTTGACCCCATTTCTGTCCAGATGAAAAGAATGGACAACTACCAACAAGAGCTCTCACTTACTATGGCTAAGATTGATGCCAACCCTGCTGACCCCACCAACCTTGAGGCATGTGATGATGCCAAAAAGGGGGAAAGTGAAAAGAAGGGGGAAGATTTGTTGAAAAAGGGTGAGAAAAGTAAGGGGGAAGGTAGCAAAGGAAAAGGGAAAGCAAAAGTTTTGGAGATTGCTGAGGCTACAGAGGAGGAAGATTGCCTCAAAACCAGAAGTGGAAAAATAAGGAAACCAAATTTGAAGAGAAAGAAGATTGCTGATATTTCTGATCATGAGAAAAGAAGGAAATATAAGTCAAGTGAACCAGATGATGATGAAGAGATGGAAATTTCAACCTTGGTTAGAAGGGAAGATAAACTGCCTGTTAGAAGAACTTCTCCTGAAGTTACTGCTGCTGATCTTGTGAAAGACAAAGCTCATGTGTTTGAAGAAGTTGCAAACATCTTTGCAGAAGGAGCTGGACAAGATGCAGAAACCAGAAAGGGAGTAAGGAAGGTTGTTATTGAAGAGAGAACCAAGATGTTCGTAGATGCTGAAGAGTGCAGGATGAAGAGGCACAAAGACTTCAATCCAGGAAATTCTAAGTCTTACAAAAGTTCTTATGCTTTGATGATGGAAAATAGAGCCAAGAGGAAGTCTGAAACCTTGAAAAGGATCCCTCATACTGACAGCTGGGTTCCTACTGAACTCAATGGTGCTTGGGATGAAGCCAATCGAGTATGGGATCATCTCTTCTTTGTTGTGAAGAGATGAGGAGACTTTGAAGACATTGATGGTCTTTATGAAGGTTTTATGATGGAGAATTATCCAGAACTGTACACGAAGATTCTTGGAGCTGCTCAAAAGGAGAAAGTGATTGTCAAAGCTCCTGAACAGATTTTCTGGACTCCACCAATGAAGACTGATGGTAAAAGCATTGATAGGAAAGCAATTACTGATGAGTTTGTGCAACTTGTCAAGGATGAAGATTTGATTGGGAAGAATGAGGAGGTCATGGCCTTGAAGAATAGGCACTTTGCATCCTATGGGTTAACTCCACTGTTCAAGGAACTCCCATCTTTCCTGAAGAAAAAGTCAGATGCAGCCAAGTGATGAAGCTGCTGAAGGTCAAGTCAAGATTTAATCTCGAACAATCATGAACTTTTTTTTTAATCTATGTTCCCAGACAATTGTTGCTCCTTAAGAGCTAGAACTTACAACTTTCTGCTCTTACTACTGTGCTATCTTATTTCTGATAATGATTATCTATCATATGCACTGGACAACAATTTTTGAGTCTTTATACTTGTGTTATTTGTCTGAAAATAGGATCTAGTAAAATGATTTTAAATTGATTCTTGCTTAGAACAAGTTTTATAGAACTCAGAGAACTTAGCCCTTTTTAGGTTAATTATCTGAATTTATTCTATGAAATTCTCTAAGTATAGAATATACATGCTAGTTGTCCTGTTTTTGTCAAATCTACTGAAAAAGAAATCCCTATGGATCTTTTGAAGTAAGTAGGTTTTGGCATCATCAAAAAGGGGGAAATTGTTGGGATATGGTTTATATTAATAAAAGAAAAGTTGATTTTGATTTGATACCAAAACCCTAAGTAAAACCCCAAGTATGATGATTTGCCAAGTCTAGATTTTCAGGTTAGAAAAGCTCATATATGTTAGGGAGCTTTAATTTTTAGATAGATTATTCTTTGAATCTATGACCTGAAAGCACAAAGCACAAAAGGCAAGTATCATTGAAGACAAGGAGCTGAAGTGTTATGAAGAAAGTGACAAGGATTCATGAAGACAAGTATGCTGGACAACAAAAGTCAAGTATGATGAATTTGGATATTCATATACTTTGGACTTGGCGTACTTATGGACAAAGACAAGGAATGACTAGACACCTTACCCAGTACAAGGCCGTTAGCGGGAAGGACAGAATTATTCCAAATTAGCCAAGGAATGAGAGCCACCTGTCACTGCGCATAACAAACTCTGATATTGGAATGCAAATTGCAGAATGGACGTGAATACATGTACTATTTGCATGCAGGCCCCTGAACAATTTGAAAGTTCAAATTTATGGATAAGTTTTGCTATCTCCACCAACGGATAGTTTACTTCATCTATAAATAGGTCATATCTTGAATCATTTCAAGTGAGACGGGACATACATCAAGACACAAGCCTTACGCGTTCTATAACAATTGTTTTAGCATTCAAAAGCATTCAAAACACTCGAGAGATTAAAAAGCTTTTAAGCATATTCATTTGTGAGTGTTACCTTTAGTCCCCACTAGGCAAGCTTATTGTTGATTATCCAAAGCCTAGACAGTGATATCCTATCCTTTATATTCGTTCTTAAATTGTAAAGGATATCACACAATTAGTTGGTACTAGAACAAAACCCTACTTTCACCTTGAGAGATAGATTGAGAGTATTGTTGAGTTCGTAGTAGAGATTGAGAGTATTTCAACGAGAGAAGGTTGTAAGAAATCAAGAGAAGAGAAGGAGAAGAAGTAGAGTGCACCTTGGCACTGTAAAAACAAGCTAGTTCCGAAGTGATTAAGGAATTATCCTATTAAATTAGGAGAGTGGACGTAGGAGGAGTTTAGTCTCCGAACCACTATACGTCTTGTGTTCTTACTTACTGCACTTATCTTATTGCTTTAGCTTTTGTGTTGTTATAACTGCTATTTGCTATTTGATAACTTAGTATCTAAGTGCATATTAATTAAGGAATATAAAAGGGCCTATCATTTATTCTGCATACAAGTTGCATACTGTTAAGAATTCTTAGAATCTACTGTTAGTATTTTCATAGGACTTGACACACTGTGTAACTTACTTGACTCTGATTATTTGTGTCGATTACTTGCAAAAGTTTTTATTGAAAAACACACACACGTGTATTTCCCCCCCCCCCCCCCATACACGTGTCACACTCCTTTTGGGACCAACACTTAGTGTACATAAAAATTAAGTTTTAAAAGATTAATAAAAGAGTGTTTGTAGCACAATTTACTTGAGATTAATTGGCTCTTTGCTATATAACCGGGTTCGACTCCCGGCAAACATATAAATATATTTTGATTTTTTTTTTTAAAAAAAGTAAGAAAAACTTAGTGTACATAAAAATTAAGTTGTAAAAGATTAATAAAAGAGTGTTTGTAGCACAATTCCTTGAGATTAATTGGCTCTTTGCTATATAACTGAGTTTGAATCCCGGCAAACACATATATATATTTTGATTTTTTTTAAAAAAAAAGTAAGAAAAACTTAGTGTACATAAAAATTAAGTTGTAAAAGATTAATAAAAGAGTGTTTGTAGCACAATTACTTGAGATTAATTGGCTCTTTGCTATATAACCGGGTTCGAATCCCGGCAAACACATACATATATTTTGATTTTTTTTTAAAAAAAGTAAGAAAAACTCAGTGTATATAAAAATTAAGTTGTAAAAGATTAATAAAAGAGTGTTTGTAGCACAATTCCTTGATATTAATTGGCTCTTTGCTATATAACCGGGTTCGTCTCCCGACAAACACATACATATATTTTGATTTTTTTTAAAAAAAAAGTAAGAAAAACTTAGTGTACATAAAAATTAAGTTGTAAAAGATTAATAAAAGAGTGTTTGTAGCACAATTCCTTGAGATTAATTGGCTCTTTGCTATATAACTGGGTTCGACTCCCGGCAACACATACATATATTTTGATTTATTTTTTAAAAAAAGTAAGAAAAACTTAGTGTACATAAAAATTAAGTTGTAAAAGATTAATAAAAGAGTGTTTGTAGCACAATTCATTGAGATTAATTGGCTCTTTGCTATATAACCGGGTTCGACTCCCGACAAACACATACATATATTTTGATTTTTTTTTTAAAAAAAGTAAGAAACACTTAGTGTACATAAAAATTAAGTTGTAAAAGATTAATAAAAGAGTGTTTGTAGCACAATTTCTTGAGATTAATTGGCTCTTTGCTATATAACCTGGTTCGACTCCCGGCAAACACATACATATATTTTGATTTTTTTTTTTTAAAAAGTAAGAAAAACTTAGTGTACATAAAAATTAAGTTGTAAAAGATTAATAAAAGAGTGTTTGTAGCACAATTCCTTGAGATTAATTGGCTCTTTGCTATATAACCGGGTTCGACTCCCGGCAAACACATACATATATTTTGATTTTTTTTTTAAAAAAAGTAACAAAAACTTAGTGTACATAAAAATTAAGTTGTAAAAGATTAATAAAAGAGTGTTTGTAGCACAATTCCTTGAGATTAATTGGCTCTTTGTTATATATCTGAGTTCGACTCCGGCAAACACATACATATATTTTGATTTTTTTTAAAAAAAAAGTAAGAAAAACTTAGTGTACATAAAAATTAAGTTGTAAAAGATTAATAAAAAAGTGTTTGTAGCACAATTCCTTGAGATTAATTGGCTATTTGCTATATAATCGGGTTTGACTCCCGGCAAACACATACATATATTTTGATTTTTGTTTTAAAAAAAATAAGAAAAACTTAGTGTACATAAAAATTATGTTGCAAAAGATTAATAAAAGAGTGTTTGTAGCACAATTCCTTGAGATTAATTGGCTCTTTGCTATATAAACGGTTCGACTCCCGGCAAACACATACCGGGCAAACACATACATATATTTTGATTTTTTTTATAAAAAAAAGTAAGAAAAACTTAGTGTACATAAAAATTAAGTTGTAAAAGATTAATAAAAGAGTGTTTGTAGCACAATTCCTTGAGATTAATTGGCTCTTTGCTATATAACCGGATTCGACTACCGACAAACACATACATATATTTTGATTTTTTTTTTAAAAAAAGTAAGAAACACTTAGTGTACATAAAAATTAAGTTGTAAAAGATTAATAAAAGAGTGTTTGTAGCACAATTTCTTGAGATTAATTGGCTCTTTGCTATATAACCGGGTTCGACTCCCGGCAAACATATACATATATTTTGATTTTTTTTTTTAAAGTAAGAAAAACTTAGTGTACATAAAAATTAAGTTGTAAAAGATTAATAAAAGTGTGTTTGTAGCACTATTCCTTGAGATTAATTGGCTCTTTGCTATATAACCTCGTTCGACTCTCGGCAAACACATACATATATTTTGATTTTTTTTTTTAAAAAGTAAGAAAAACTTAGTGTACAAAAAAATTAAGTTATAAAAGATTAATAAAAGAGTGTTTGTAGCACAATTCCTTGAGATTAATTGGTTCTTTGCTATATAACCGGGTTCGACTCCCGGCAAACATATACATATATTTTGATTTTTTTTTTTAAAAGTAAGAAAAACTTAGTGTACATAAAAATTAAGTTGCAAAAGATTAATAAAAGAGTGTTTGTAGCACAATTCCTTGAGATTAATTGGCTCTTTGTTATATATCTGAGTTCGACTCCGGCAAACACATACATATATTTTGATTTTTTTTTTAAAAAAAGTAAGAAACACTTAGTGTACATAAAAATTAAGTTGTAAAAGATTAATAAAAGAGTGTTTGTAGCACAATTCCTTGAGATTAATTGGCTCTTTGCTATATAACGGGTTTGACTCCCGGCAAACACATACATATATTTTGATTTTTTTTTTAAAAAAAATAAGAAAAACTTAGTGTATATAAAAATTAGGGAAAATATCAATTTTGGTCACCCAGTTTTACCTCTTTTCATATTTGGTCACCCACATTTAGTCACTATCAAAATTTGTCACCCAGTTATTATATTCTATCAAAATTGATCACTCTGTTAGTCAATCTGTGATTGACTAACGGAGAAAGAGTTTTGAGCCGTGAAATTTCTCAAAACCTAAGGTTAAAAAATTCTCATGCATCTTCCAGAACTAATAAAACAAACGAGAAGCAAGGATGAAACATGTGCAAAAATTACCAATATTTATATTATATTTATAATAGGTCAGAAGGAATTCTGATGCATCTTGTAGAACGTGATTCAATCAACCATGTTGCTGGTTTACTTTTTATTTTATAGATAATTAGGAAATGAGAAACTCAGGAGATATAAATTTATTTCAATTCCAATAATTATAAATAGGGAAATGGATTGAAATAAGTTTATATCTTCAATTATTATACAAATTCAATATGAAACTAAGAATTGGAAAACAGAGTACAATTGTTAAAAAAAAAACCAGAGTATCTTGAGTTTCTCATTTCCTGTAACAAAAATGAATTCATAATTGAGTTAAATAATTATTAAAAACTTACTGAATTTTTTTTTTTTACTACCCAGCAATTTGATTGGATCAAGTTCTAGAAGATGCATGAGAAATAATTCTCATTATCTATTTGAATCACGTTCTATACCGTCACTAAAGACTTTTTACTTAGAGAAACTATAATAACAGGATTTATATAATGTAAAATATTGGTAATTTTTGCACATGTTTCATTCTTGCTTCTGCGTTTGTTTCATTAGTTTCGGAAGATACATGAGAATTTTTTAACCTTAGGTTTTGAGAAATTTCACGGCTTAGAACTCTTTCTTCGTTAGTCAATGACAGATTGACTAACAGAGTGATCAATTTTGATAGAATATAATAACTGAGTGATAATTTTGATAGTGATTAAATGTGGGTGACCAAATATGAAAAGAGGTAAAATTGGGTGACCAAAATTGATATTTTCCCTAAAAATTAAGTTGCAAAAGATTAATAAAAGAGTGTTTGTAGCACAATTCCTTGAGATTAATTGGCTCTTTGCTATATAACCGGGTTCGACTCCCGCCAAACATATACATATATTTTGATTTTTTTTTTTAAAAGTAAGAAAAACTTAGTGTACATAAAAATTAAGTTGTAAAAGATTAATAAAAGAGTGTTTGTAGCACAATTCCTTGAGATTAATTGGCTCTTTGCTATATATCCTGGTTTGACTCCCGGCAAACACATACATATATTTTGATTTTTTTTTTAAAAAAGTAAGAAAAACTTAATGTACATAAAAATTAAGTTGTAAAAGATTAATAAAAGAGTGTTTGTAGTGTACATAAAAATTAAGTTGTAAAAGATTAATAAAAGAGTGTTTGTAGCACAATTCCTTGAGATTAATTGGCTCTTTGCTATATAACCGGGTTCGACTCCCGGCAAACACATACATATATTTTGATTTTTTTTTTAAAAAAAGTATGAAAAACTTAGTGTACATAAAAATTAAGTTGCAAAAGATTAATAAAAGAGTGTTTGTAGCACAATTCCTTGAGATTAATTGGCTCTTTGCTATATAACCGGGTTCGACTCCCGGCAAACACATACATATATTTTGATTTTTTTTTTTAAAAAGTAAGAAAAACTTATTGTACATAAAAATTAAGTTGTAAAAGATTAATAAAAGAGTGTTTGTAGCACAATTCCTTGAGGTTAATTGGCTTTTTGCTACAAACACATACCCAACCCTCAAACCAGGGTTCGACTCTTGACAAACACATATCTAACCCTCTTAATTTTAAAATCGATTGAACACAAAATTGATTTTAAAAATGAAAGGCCCCATACAAAGAAAGCATGAATCATATATTGTATCATTTTCCCTCCACAAATTAGGGTGACCAAGACCGACCATCCAACATTTGCACTTGCACACTAACTTTATAATGCAAGGCCCACGTGCCCTACACGTGAAACTCATCATACACAAAAAAGATAGAAATTATTGAAAACTGAAGATAAGGGTACCAGAGTAGAGTAGAAAAATGCATCACTTAAATAATGGTTTGCACATGCATGTTTTAATGCTGTTTTTTCATATTAATGTAGCTCAAACTAATGCATTTTGATCACTTTAATGGGTAACAAGAAGAGCTGGTTTAGTCTGATCAAGAGGCTCTTCATTTCAGAGCCACAATCAAGATTGGAAAAGGTAAAAAAAGTTGTTAAATTTGTGATCTTTAGTAGTAAAAATCATTCATTCATTCGATTTGTTCGTAGAACGATAAGCGAAGGCGTCGGAGATGGGCTTTTCGACTACTTAAGGTGAAAGAGCTACCTCCATTGTCAGCACCACCATCACAAGTACAAGGACAAGAGAAGAAGGATGTACTAATCGAGATCCAAAGCTCGTCTACGCGAGACTTGGCTGCCACGAAGATCCAAGCTGTTTTTCGAGGCTATCTGGTGAGTTTCTTGATTGTTTTTGATGTAAAAGCAACAAAAGAACCAATGTGTGTGGTTTTCAGGCAAGGAAAGCACTAGGTGCATTAAAGGGAGTGGTGAAGCTTCAAGCGCTTATTCGAGGCTGGGCGGTTCGACAGCAGGCTATAAACACCCTCAAGTGTCTGCAATCTTTAGTGAATATCCAGGCACAAGTGTTCTCAAAGAAATGCACTACTCTGCATTCACAACATTACAAATCACAAGAAAAGGACATAAAGGTAAAGTTTGTGATAATAATTTTTACACATTTTGCAATTCTTGATCTGATTTGTTTTGTTTTGTTTTGTTTACTACAGGTTGATTTGAACAGCCAACAAAAAAAATTGCACAAGGAGGAAATAAAAGAGTACTACTTGAACCATCGGGTCAGCCTCTTTAACCTTAATTCTTCGTTTCACGAATAATTACATGACAGCCTTGTTAACATATGCAGAGATCAGCAGAGACAGAACGAGACAAGGTATACGGGAGACGAAGGTACTGGTTAGAGCAATGGGTAGATGCTCAGCTAGCTAAAAGTGGTGGAAGTCCGAGAAACTTAGACAGAACTTTGTCAGCAAGAAACAGAAAGAATCAAGCAGAGTCTCCTACATTTACCCCTAAAAGGCCTTATCATCATAGGAAGCAACGGTCCATAGGAGACGAGCATTCGTTTGCAGGTTCGGGTTCCCCTTCCATGCCTGCGTACATGGCCTCAACCGAGTCAGCTAAAGCAAGATCAAGATCAATGAGCTCACCAAGATTAAGACCACTTAGTTTTGATGTGTGTTCCGAGATTACGTCTCCTTACAAGCATAAGCTGATGTCTCCTATATCATCTATTAATAGTGAGCTCACAAGCCACACTTGGGTTGGGACTAATTCATCCCCACGCTTTCCCGGGCCTATAAAATCAACGATGAGCACGAAGGAGGTTCGACTGCGTGGGATTCATCATCAAAATGGAACTAGTGTTGGTTCACTAGATGGGGTGTCTATGTAAATTACTGGATTTCATATCTTGCAATCAATGAAAAAGATGGATTTATATACTCCTATCTGTACTGTTATTAGACATTCATTCTTCTTTTACTATAAGTATCCTCAGCTACTAAGTCGATGACATGTTTGGCGTAAAGAGACGCAATCGTTGATTCTAGTCGAATAGCTGATAATCGAGTAAAATCAGTAGTGACAGGGGAATTATACTCCCTCCGTCCC
The DNA here is from genome assembly GCA_963675135.1 of Galeopsis tetrahit. Classification (NCBI taxonomy): domain Eukaryota; kingdom Viridiplantae; phylum Streptophyta; class Magnoliopsida; order Lamiales; family Lamiaceae; genus Galeopsis; species Galeopsis tetrahit. The sequence continues at coordinate 1,439,716 of OY776128.1, read as the reverse complement.
TTCTTAAGTTACCTAAAAAAACTCCTAAATGCGACCCTTCTCTTATATACGATACCACCAGACGCACCTTGGTACTTCCATTGGCCAATCCAGGCTACTGGAGCGAAGAGAGTGAATCAAATCCTAAAAGAAAGGTCCAATGTTTATAAGTCCCGAAGATGTCGACTTTGAACATTTGTATACCAAGAATGGACCAAAGTTCAACTCCAAGCAATCAAACATGATGCCAAGGCTAAACTAAACTACTAGATAACTAACCATCCGAAAAGAAAGCAAAAACATACAATTGCCGTATATCTTAGGCTGAAACAACAAAATACGATGAAAAAATCAAAGATTGTGACTATGTTATAGTACGATTCAGAAGCAAGCAAATGATCAAACAGTTTCAAGGCACAATCAGAAACCGAGTCAAACCCAAAATTGATGGATGAAAAGTCAATTGCAGTGTACCAATGGACTCCCTTTAATCAAAATACTTAATTTCTTCCGCATATTTATTCTATTTCCTACTTTCTTATACACATTTATTCTCTCTCCTACTTGATTTGACATAGAGTTCTCCATCCACATCTATTTTTCAATCTCTATCCAAACACAACTATTATTCCATTACTATTCATCCATCCATATTTTTTCAATTCCCATCCACCACAATCCGTAACCAACCAACACCTAAAAGATGATATATCGTATACTAAAAAATATTACTCCATACTTTGTATGTTGAATTGTATCAACAGAGTTCATCATAAAATTGGTATAAACTTGATTCAGATATCATTGTCAATTTATAACATGAAAATCGAAATAAATCTATAAAAATGATACACTCTACCATAAAAATCAAACTTCATAAATACTCCCTCCCATTATTCTCACTTTCCTTTTTGGTTGTCCAATTTTATTATGCCCATTCCCTTCACACTACTTTATCTCCATCCTCCAACCATCACTTATTTACTCAAATTGCCACTAATTTTATTCATAAACAATCACTTTACCTATAAATGGACCCCACAACATCCCATCATACCCCCCAACTTATCTGCTTTATACATAAACTAATCAATATTCATTTAAAACCCGTGCCCGAAGAAGTGGGCATAATAAAATTGGACGGAGGAAGTACTAATTAAGTAATATTCAATCTGAATATTTAAAAATATAGAATATTTAAGAAAGAAAGAATAGAATATTTAAAAAAAAAAAAAAACGAGGAACTCGTGGAACGTCTAAAATGATAAAATAAGTCTGACAGACAGGAGCGGACCTACGTTAACAATGGGGGTGGCCTTGGCCCCCCTGAATTTTTTATTTTTTTTACTATTATATTGATATTGAGGATATTTAGTTTAATAGTAGCTATTAGCGCTCAATATTCTCCCGATATATTTGTTTCAACTCTAAGCCCATTAAGAATTATATTCAGCCCATTTAATAATAATTATTCAATTCACTTGAATATATATTTAATCAGCACTAGTATTTTTTTTATTTTAGTACTAGTAGTTTTTTTATATTATTCATTATATTTTTGTTTTTATTTATTATTTCAGATCATTGTAATTTTAGGATTTCAAAATTTATGCAAAATTCTATCATATATCTCCGGTTAGTAGAATATTAATTTGAGGTACAAATTATTTTATTTGTGAACTAGTAATATTGTAGTACTAATATTTATACATTAAATTATTAAATTGTGTTTTATGCTATGTTTTTTATGTAGATGAAAAAAATGAAAACAATTGATTCATTTAAAAAAAAAAAAAATGTCAAAAGGTTAAACATCTTAGTTAAATTTGTTGATTTAAAAGAGTTCTCCAAATTCTTAAATTCAACCAACAAAATCACCCAAGTTTGAAATTAGTGAATATTTTGATAAAGTAAATATGTAATTTTATAAACTTTTGTGAATAAAGTAGATAAATTAGTTGGATTGAATGTAAAAATAAGAATTTTGTGTAAATACATGAATAGTGTGAGGGTAGAGTGTATGCAAAGTTTTCTTTTTTAGAATGTGCAAATTATGAGTGGACGAATAAAATAAATGTACAAACAATTATAGAACAAAAGATATACTCCCTCCGTCCAAGGATTTTATGCACACTTTCCTTAACGGGCGTCCCAACATTTTTTGCACACTCAAAAAAAAGGAAACAATAATACCCCTCCTTTATTTTACATTTAATCAAATCTCTTTCACTTTAATCAATGAATTACCAATAATACCCCTCCTTTATTTACCTTACACATCACTTTATTCCATTTTCTTAATTTTCGTGTCGGTCAAAGTGTGCATAAAATCCTGGGACGGAGGGAGTACTAAATACTACTTGGCCCCCTCCCTATCCAAACCTGGGTCCGCCCCTGCCGACAGATGAACTTGTTGACCTCTCTCGTCGAGAGGTCGACCTTCGCGAAGCCGGAAACTTTAGGCCACGGCTCCGCAATCGCGAGATACGCGTACCTAGTTTTCCGGCCTAGACGGTTCCGGTTCACCATCCCGCTTCCAAATTGATTTGTTCAGATTGAATTATGAGCCGCTTCGTCGACTCGCCAATTCTCAAATTGAGGCGGATTTCGGATAAAATGCTCTGCAAATTCTCGTCCGATTCGTTGAAAATCGAGTCGGGCGGAGTCATGCATGATCCGATCACGACGATTTCGTCCGTCTCCGGTTCTTCCCAAGCATTCCACAAGTGAAAGCAAAAAGTATCGGGGCACTGCAACCCATTGAATAAGTTGTGGATTATCTTTAGACAAAATTCCAAATCTTGATTTCTTATTTTTATCATATATCATAGGCGAGCCGCCTTTCGCCATTTCTTGAAGCTTGAACACAACTTCTTTGGCTCAAACCGAGGAATCCCTTAGATATGATGTAAAATGAATCTTGTTCTATCATTGATCAGATATTTCTTTATAAAATATACAAATTGGAGTTTGAAGATGGGAAGGAGGAAGGAGCCCTCGACGACCCGCAACAAAAGATAGAGGAGGATTTATTCAATGAAATAGTTTGGACTCCTAGAATATGGCACCCTTGGATCTTTCTATTTGATGGTATCGAGAGGCCCAATAAATTTGAATTTTTCTATTGATCCAGGTCATTTTGGGGTATACAGATCATTTATAATAAAGAGAATGAGCTTCAAGAGAAAATGTTCATATAGTAACACGTTTTCCAGTAAATACATAATATTGTTTGCATGCCTATGTAATATTATGGGCAATGACGGAGCTACACTGGGCCCAGAGGGGTCCAGTGGCCCCCCACCACTTTTTTTTTTATATTAGTTTTTTTCTTTTTAAATAATTATATATATTGTGTATGAATAAAATAAATTATAATTTGAATATTATTTTCATTTTGAGACATGCATATATTAAGTTTAGATGAACTAAAATTGAATGATTGTATACATTTTATTTCTTAATACTCCAAAAATTTTTAATAGGTATTGATAGTATATTTGAAACTATGGTCTAAATTTTAATCCAAGACTAAAAAAAAAATTATAATTGAAGAAAGGAAGTGATTTAAAAAAAATATATATATATATATATATTAATATTTTAGCAATTTTTTTAATTGTTTCGCTTTATTTTGAGTTTGAACTATCAAAGCTTATTCAAAACATAAAGTCAGCTTGATCAGTTTAATTTAATGAAATAAAATGTATTGACAATTTTATTATAAAATTTTCGATAAGTATAATAAGTACATATTATTTTATTTTTATAGTAATAATCGGGCCCTATCGAAAATTCCTGGCTCCGTCACTGATTATGGGCATATTTATGTGTTACCTTATATTTTAATACATACATCGGGTTCGTGTTACTTATGATATTAATAATTTTAATATAAAAATATGTAGTGTCATATACTTCTTCATTTAGTAATGCATGGATGTTCGTGATCATACTTTTGTTACGTGGAGGCAGGGATGGATGCACACTGGCGCAAGGGGGCTACTGGCCCCTCACTTGTTTTGTAATTTTTTCGAGGGTATTTTAGTAATTTTACATGTAAATATATTTAAATAATAATATTATATACTATCAGTTCAATTTTATAATTTTCATTTTTCTTTTTTGTCTGTTTAATTTTAAAATACTCACCTTATCCACTAAAAGTATGGTCAAACTTTAAAATTAAAGTGATTGTTTTCATAAAAATGAACATACTTTTGATGCACAGATAAATAAAGAAAGTGAACATATTTTTGGTAGACGGAGAAAGTATATAAGATCATGAATTACTACTTAATTTGACTTAGAAGTAGGAATCCACACGAGACTACCTCCCACAGTGGATGCTCTCATATTGTTTCCATTTTTATTTAAAAAAAATAAAAAATAGAGTAATCCCTTGCAAAACGGAAAAAAAAAAATGATTATTAATTATTTCTTAGTTTTTCATATTGCTACTATTAACAATTTTGAAACTATTTCATCACTTTTGAGCTGAAACATAATGAAATTGTGTTTATTTCTTTTTTACACATATTTTAGAAAATATTGTTTGTTTATGAATAAAGTTGATTATGTGGATGAATGAAATATATTGTTACGTCAAGTTACATTTATTTTTATCTATTATATTTTTATAATAGTGTTAATCGGGCCCCCGACACACAAAGTCTGGCTCCGTCACTGCGTGGAGTGGAGGAACATGATATGCGTGCTTTAATGATTTTATCCGAGAGATTTAACGTTTTTGGTCGAGAGTTGTACATGCAATATTTCACACAAACGCGTATCTTCAAAAAAATGTTTGATTTTCATGATCACTAAAAAATGATGTATCGTATACTAAAAAATATTACTTTGTATGTTGAAATGTATCGACGAGTTCACCGTAAAATTTGTATAAACTTGATTCAGATATCATTGCCAATTTATAACATGAAAATCTAAAATAAATCTATAAAAATGACACACTCTATAATAAAAACCAAACTTCATAAAAGTATCGAGGAGGCAAGGAATTTAGTCCAAAATACCAAATGAAAGTAGATCGGTTTACAGTACGCTGGTTGGCTGTTCACGGCCTAGCTGTACCTACCGTCTTTTTTTTGGGGTCAATATCAGCAATGCAGTTCATCCAACGATAAACCTAATTCCGAATTATAGAGCTATGACACAATCAAACCCGAATGGACAAAATGTTGAATTGAATCGTACCAGTCTCTACTGGGGGTTATTACTCATTTTTGTACTTGCTGTTTTATTTTCCAATTATTTCTTCAATTAGGAAAATGAAAGAAAAGAAATAATAATTCTAGGCATTCTCTTAGCCCATTCGGAAGGATCTCATCTCATAATTATCCACGACTGTTTATGTCTCTAGCATGACCACTTGATGAAATAAATTGGAGGGACACGGAGTAAATGGCCGATACTACTGGAAGGATTCCTCTTTGGATAATAGGTAGTGTAACCGGTATTCTTGTGATCGGTTTAATAGGTATTTTCTTTTATGGTTCATATTCCGGATTAGGTTCATCCCTGTAGTAATCGGATGAATGGAGTTGTAGACATGAAAGCGTAGGAACTCAACGAGATTCCCTTCTTTAGTTTGTCTGATTCGAGGGGAAAGGCGTCAGACTCCCCTTTTTGGTATACCTAAAAACTAGACCTAGCGAAGCACACCAAAACAAAAAGGGGATGATCTTCTTTTTCTCTATTCAAGGCTTGACATGCCGCGAATCCTCTTGAAAGAGAGGGGTGCCTTCAGGAACGCGGACGGGGCTTGCGTCTGATTAGCTAGTTGGTGAGGCAATAGCTTACCAAGGCGATGATCAGTAGCTGGTCCGAGAGGATGATCATATTCCCCAAAAAGTGGATGCCACTCTAATAGCTCCGAATAAATTAAATACATGCATTAAGATTCAGATATCATTGCCAATTTATAACATGAAAATCTAAAATAAATCTATAAAAATGATACACTCTACAATAAAAACCAAACTTCATAAATACTAATTAGTAAGTAATACCCTATCTATTGGTCTCTTCAAAAAAAGTTATCAATTTATTTTTCATATGAATATTTAAAAAAATATAGAATATTTAAGATAGAAACAAAGTATAGAATATTTTAAAAATAGAATGTAAAAAATGATAAAATAAGTCCAACGGAACGGATTTTAGATTTGGCAGAATTTGCAGAAGTCCAAACGTGTCTCTGGACTCTTGTTAAGAAAGAGTATAGAATATTTAAAAAAAAGAAACAATTCGTGGAACGTAAAACATGATAAAATAAAAACCGACAGAACGATTTTAGGTTTGACAGAATTTGCAGAAGCCCAAACGTGTCTCTCGACTCTGGGTCAGATAGAAAGTATACAATATTTATTAAAAAAGAAAAAACAACCCGTGAAACGTCTAAAATGATAAAATAAGCCCGACAGAACGTATTTTAGGTTTTCCAGAATTTGCAAAAGCCCAAACGTGTCTCTGGACCCTGGTTAAGATAGAAAGTATAGAATATTTAAAAAAAAGAAACAACTCGTGAAACGTAAAAAATGATAAAATAAAACCCGACAGAACGGATTTTAGGTTGGACAGAATTTGCAGAAAGCCCAAACCTGTCTCCCGACTCTTGGTCAGATAGAAAGTATAGAATATTTAAAAAAAAAAAAAAAAATCAACCCGACAAAACGGATTTTAGGTTTTCCAGAATTTGCAGAAGCCCAAACGTGTCTCTCGACTCTTGGTCAGATAGAAAGTATAGAATATTTATAAAAAAAAAACCCGTAGAACGTCTAAAATGATAAAATAAGCCCGACAGAACGGATTTTAGGTTTTCCAGAATTTGCAGAAGCCCAAACGTGTCTCTCGACTCTGTGAAGAACGTGTACTCTTATAAGAAAGAGCAGAAGCCCAAACGTGTCACTCAGATGGAAAGGCGAAGAACTTGTACTCTTTTATACTCCGTAAGACTCTTATAAGAAAGAATAATTCTTCCTACATTTTCTTTCTCTTTGCAGTCTTTTCCCCTTCTCTCTCTCTCTTCAAATGGGAAGATGGAATCGGAGATATCAGCCCAGAATCAAGTACAGACACTACGACTATAATGATCCCCCTTTGTCTCCCCCCAATAACCACTCCTATTCTTCTGGTTCGTATTCGTTTTCTTCTAACTTTTTTTGTGTTTCATACCGCGTAGTTTTTGCTTAATTCTTGTTATTTCTCTTCCAATTATATTTGTGCATCTTCAAATCTTGATTGCATGATGGATTAATGTAGATAAGGATAAGGGAAATCCAATTATGTATGTGGGCTTTGCTTAATTTTTTGGGGTTTTTTTTTTTAATTTAGTTTAAGCACGTTTTCTTGTCTTCTCAAATTTCTGAAAATGTAAGCAAGAGTTAGAATTAAAAGAAATTATGGATTCTGTTAAGAGTTTTTATTAGGGCTTTGTTTTGTGCAATGTTGGCTGAAGTGGGAAGAAGAGTTCTAGTTGTGTTTATGTTTCTTTTTTGTTTAGTTGTTTGATCTTAGTAGCTCTCTATGCCTTTGTAAACCCTGGAAGTTCAGTAAGTTGTTTTCAAATTTCGATTCGTAATTTGGGGTTGCAGGATGGATTAATGTAGATAAGGATAAGGGAAATCCAATTATGTATGTGGGCTTTGTTTAAATTTGTATGGCTTGTTCGTAAGTGGATAGTCTGGGACTTGAACGAAGTCTTTTCGAATTTCTGAAAATATTAGCAAGAATTAGAATAAAAAGAATTTATGGAGTCTGTTGAGAGTTGTTATTAGGGCTGTAAAGGTTTGTGTTTTGAAGCCTCGTTCTTGGTCCCGACAATGTTAGCCTGAAGTGGGAAGACGAGTTCTAGTTACGTTAAATGTTTCTTTATTGTTTAGTCGTTTGCTCTTGGTAGCTCTCTGTCAAATATACCATTTACCTTGTCAATAAGAGAATATAGTTTTTATCTCGACTTTCATGTATTTGCATTTAATTGAATTCTTAATACATTCTCGTCTTTATAAATTGCAGAAAATAGAGTGCCATCATGGGAAATAGATTATTGCAATTCTCTGAAAGTTCCTTGGAAAAAGGTGATGGCGTCGAAAAAGTATATTTACTGCTATCCGAGTGTGCTGCATTGGGATGGATCTGCAGCTGAAGAAGCATTGCAGAATGCTAAAGAACGATTCTGGGCCATGATAAATGGCGTTCCCTGCGACAACCCTTTGCCTGACCCTGGCCTATACATTGACGAGATTGATTGGAACCCACAGATGGATCTTGAACTGATGGCAGAACTAGATCTCCCACATTTTGATCCAGATATAGCACAGAACGATGCAAATTTGGAAACCATTGATGAGTGGGACGAGTGTGCTCAAACATTGTACGATAAAAGTAAGTTTACTAGTGATAATCCATGGGAGAGAAATAACATGGGAAGTTTAGAAGATATTAGAGATAACCCATGGGAAAAAAGAGATAATATGCGAGGTGCTGCAAGTTCAAAAGATCGGAAGGGTTGGGGTAACTGGGAGGATGATACGTTAAATCTGAAAAATGGAAACCCGTGGGAGAGAAATAACGCGCAAGGTGCTGGAAATTTAGACGATATTAGAGATAACCCATGGGAAAGTGATAATACGCGAGGTGCTGCAAGTTCAAACAATCCGCAGGGTTGGGGTAGGTGGGGGAATGATACGGGAAATCCGAAAAATGGAAACCCATGGGAGGAAAGCTCTAGCCACCATGTTGATTCCTTGAAGGACACTGCTTGGAGGAGTGGAAACGAGTCTTGGGGTCGGTCCCAGTGGTTTGATAAGACTAAATCGTCCCCCTTCATTGATAATGGAGGTAGAAGCTATCGAAATTATTATGAACAAACTAAGGCTGAAAGACAAGGACAGGGACGGGGACGAGGGCATAAAGTTAATAGTTCTTGGGGGTGGAGTCCGGAGAATACTAATGCTAAAGGGGCAATGAACTTAGGTAATTGTGGATATTCGTGTGAAAATAACTATTCTACTGGTTTTAACGAGAGGGGTTGGAGAGATAACAGAAACGAAGAGTTCCAAGGTAGTGAGTCAAGACACTGGGATTCTCAAACTTTTGATCGGGGTGGAAGATCCTTCCGTGGTGATTGCCGAAAGAGGGAAAGTTCTATGCAGAACACGTCAAAGTATAAGAGCTCCAAGTATCATCGGGATACCTACAGAGATAATCACCAGTTCTAATTAAATATATAAGTTTTCAGAAACTTGATTTTTTTACTTATTTTGCAAGTTCTTAGAATACTTGTTTTACCAATAGTGCAGATGCATTGTCTTCTGTTTTTGCCTTTACTAGAAAACTTAAGGTGTTTTTTGAAACCTGGGAGCATTGATCAGGGTTTCGTGAAGTCGATATCTTAGATTTCAAAATTTCGAACCTAAACCGACTATACTCTTTGAAGGTATCTTACTCTTTCTCTTTTTCTCTTAAACTACTTGTCTTTATAGTTTGATTTCTTTCGTCAGCAGTCATTAAGAGAACACTTATGGTTTTGCTTAGAGATAAGTTTTTGAATCTTTTGGCTCGTGAATATTAGTCTAGGATAAAATCAGCTTGATCTGATGGTATCCTAATGGTTATGTAAAATTCCTAAAACAACCTAATCCAGTTTCGTGTACAGTGTTTCGTTGGCTCGTGAATTCTTCTGAAATAGAGATTACGTTTTGATGGTTGAAATGTTGTAGGATCATAACATTGTTGCATCTGATTTCTGCAGGCAGGGCCATGGCTTGTTTGTAGCCAAATATTGTGGATATTACAGAGACATGTGGACAGAAGTTACTTTTGGTGCTTGAGCTGAGTTGTTGTCTAAGTTTTTAGGATAACTGGTTTTGTATTTTTGTATTATGACATACAATGTTTTTGGACTATGATGATGGCAGCTTAGTATGTATCTTAAACTTAATTAATGGAGTACAATGTTTGCCAAGATGATCAGTCTCATATTAGATTACTTCGTACCATAAATAAGTAATACAGTAAAATTATTACGTCCATTCTAGATCACACTCTTCAAAGTTCAAACAATAGAAAAACCTAACTTGTATTATAATTATTAAAAGTAAAAAAAGATAACAATAAACCCTAAAAACTGACACAAAATTGAATTTTTTCGACAATAATTGATTGAAAATATACACTCTCGTTGACAATAATTTACCGACGAAAACTCGTCGACACATGTATGTCAAAATAAAAAAATACTTGCGGGGACAGGGATTTGTGACAATAATTTACCGACGAAAACTCGTCGACACATGTATGTCAAAATAAAAAAATACTTGCGGGGACAGGGATTTGGGGGTGAGTTTAAGATCAAAGTCGACACATGTATGTCAAAATAAAAAAATACTTGCGGGGACAGGGATTTGGGGGTGAGTTTAAGATCAAATTCCAAGTTAACTGTCATATTAAATCTTGAAATTTATGTAACTATAATATTAGTTTCTGTTCACTTCTATTTAGGGGTAACTTTGATAGTTCACGCATTTATTCCCGGCGCCAAAAAAAAATTTCATACTCGAACCCCTGTCCCTTTCATTTTTTTTAATGTATACAATATATTTAGGGAAAATATCAATTTTGGTAATGCATCTTCTAGAACTAATGAAACAAACGCAAAAGCAAGAATGAATAACAGGAGTTCTGATGCATCTTCGAAAACGTGATTTTTCAGTAAGTTTTTAATAATTAATGAATTCATTTTTGTTGGTTTACCTTTTATTTTACAGAAAATGAGAAACTCAAAGATAGAATGCAACTTTGTACTCTATTTTTTTTTTTACAATTATACAATGTTTTCCAATTCTTGGTTTCATATTGAATTTATATAATAATTGGAGATATGAACTTATTTCAATTCATCATAATTTGTGGTGAAGATTAATTGTAAAGAATTTTCTAAAATTATTCATTCAAGAAAATTTTATAAATGTTGTGAAACAACTTAAAAGTATAACTGCATATATTACATAAGTGAACAAGATGTAGAGATAATATAGAAATCTCTTATTCCACCTCTAAGTGTGTATTACAAACATTAGCAACTCTATTTATATGGAACAATATAAGTTGAAGAAGATGAAATGAAAGGTCAAAGATTAATGTTGGTACATGAACCAACAATGTACATCAAATGTCACATTATGGACATTCACACCATATAAATATTATTCATAACACTCCCCCTTGAATGTCCATTATATAAGATTATGCCTCGTAAAACCCAATGAGAAGAAACGCGCATTAACTCCCCCTGATGATTACATCACTTTACATCCTTAAGATGTCGCATTCCAATTTTGTATCTCAATTTCTCAAACGTTGAAGTAGGTAAAAAACTTGGTAAATAAATCAATCAAATTATCACTTGAACAAATTTGTTACACACTGATGTCACCCTTTTGCTGAAGATCGTGAGTAAAGAAGAATTTATGATCAATATGCTTTGTTCTATCACCTTTGATAAATTCTTTCTTTAATTGGGCAACACATTCTCTTCATATATCACAGTTGTATTATCTTTCACTGAGTTTAATCCACACTGTCCAAAATATGTTGTGTGACAGAAACGCAACCAAACACATTCACGACCTGCCTCGTGAATTGCTAGGATCTATGCATGGTTAAATGAAGTAGCAACTAAAGTTTGTTTAATAGAATGCCGTGAAATAGTTTTACCTCCATATGTGAACAAATAACCTATTTGGGATCGGACTTTGCGCGGGTCTGATAAGTAGCCTGTATCTGCATAACTAACTATTGCACTCAAATATGGTACTTCTTGACCAAGCAGTTCTTCATTTTCTTCGCGAGGTCGAAATGAATTTTTCGCTACATTCAGTGAACGCACAACCGTAGGTGTGCTTCAAAGATGTGTTTTATCCATATAGAATTGTTTCAACACTTTCATAATATAAGTGGATTGATGCACAAAAATTTACAAAATTGTACAATTTGAAGACCCAAACAAAATTTTGTTTTACCAAGATCCTTTATTTCAAATCCCCTCTTGAGGGAAGCCACGGCCTTTGATAACTCTGTAGGAGTCTCAATGATATTCAAATCATCAACATATACAGTAATGACCATCACATATTCACATCCAAATCTTTTAATAAAAACATAGGGTATATATGATCATTGTTGTATCCCTCCTTAATCAAGAATGCATCAAACAAGTGTACCACATGCGACCAGATTGCTTTAATCCATATAAGGATTTGCTCAACTTGACTGAATACATGTTTTGAGAATTCTCGTTTTTCATTATCGGTACCTTTAATCCCTTGGGGATTGTCATATAAATATCTTTCTCTAATGAGTCGTACAAATAGGCTGTAACGACATCTAATAGACGCATTTCAAGTTTTTCTTGCACTGCCAGACTTACTAAATAACGAAAAGTTATTGCATCCACCACAGGAGAATAAGTCTCATCATAATCAACACTTGGTCTTTGGGTAAAACCTTGTGCAATAAGTCGCACTTTATACCTCACGATTTCATTTTTCTCATTTCTTTTTCGCACAATTACTCATTTATAACCCACGACTTTTATACCATTAGGTATACGGACAAAAGGTACGAAAACTTTTCGTTTACTAAGAGATTGTAATTTTGCATTTATTGCGTCTTTCCACATTGGCCAATCATCTCGTTTTCTACATTCATCAATAGATGTAGGTTTATGATCCTCATTATCTTCCATCATATTAAGCGCTATATTATATACAAAGATATTGTCGACATCGATTTCATTTCAGTTCCATATTTCTCCTGTTCTGACATAATTTATCGATATTTCATCATTTTCGGGCGCCTGAAATATCATTTTATGGGACTTTAAGTAGTATGTCATATTTTTCAACAAGAATGTTCACATTATGACCATCTTCAATACTTGCTCCTTTTATTTTTTGAGAATTTTTTTCTTTGGAACCGAGAGGTCTACCACGCTTCAGGCGTGCCGTAGACTCATTTGCCATGGAAGACAGTCCTTCAGGGACATCAGTGATGTTAGGAGCATTAGCAGCTAAAATATAAGATTTTGTAACTCTTTTAAGGTCAGTAAATGTGTCTGGCAGTTGATTCACAATATTTTGCAAATGAATTATCTTTTCAACTTCAAGTTCACACTACTTTGTACGAGGATCCATGCAATTCAATGATAATTCATTTCAAGAAATATTCATTTTCAGCTGCTTACTTTCCCCCCCTAATGTTGGAAAAATTGTCTTCATCAAAATAACAATTAACAAACATTTTCGTGAATAGATCTCCGGTCAATGGTTCTAAATATTTAACAATAGACGGAGATTCATATCCAACATATACCCCCATTCTTCTTTGGGGACCCATCTTCGTGTGTTGTGGTGGAGCAATCAGTGCATATACAACACATCCAAAAGTTCTTAGATGGGATATGTTTGGTTCCTGACCTTGAACCATTTGTATGGGGAAAATGTTATGATAACTTGTTGGTATGATGCGCACAAGTGTTGTTGCATGCAATATAAAATGATCTCAAGCTAAAATAGGGAGTTTATATTTCATCAATATTGATCGGACAATCAATTGAATATGATTTATAGGTGATTCAACAAGACTGTCCTATGTACGAACATGAGCAACCATATGTTCAATATGTATTTCAATTGATATACAATAAACGTTGAAAGTTAGAGATGAAAAATTCACCAGCATTTGCAAGACGAATCGTCTTAGACTCTTAACTGCATTATTAGGAAATTGTACTCACAATTGCATTATTTATCCCAATAACTATGTAAAAACCAAATTGTGAGATGACAATAAGCATATATGTGACCACTTAGTCGATGCATCAATCAAAACCATTAAATATCTAAATGGTCCACTTGGCGTATGTATATGTCCGAATATATCCCCTTGAATTCGTTCCAAGAACATAAGATTTTCATGCTCAACTTTAGCTGGTGATGACCTTATAATTAATTTTCCTTGTGAACAACTAGCACATGAAAATTCATTGGGGTATAGCATTTTTCTATTTTTCAATGATTGCCCATATGAATTTTCTACAATTTTTCGCATCATTATGGAACCGGGATGGCCCAACCGGTCATGCCAATCATTAAATTCGGTAGTAACCTTTTGGTTTACTACGACATAAATTTCAATTGTTTTTATACTCATGCAATACGTATAAATCCAAGGATTAAGCGGGTAACTTCTCCAACATACATTTCTTTCCCGCAACAATTGTAGTAATATTAAAATACTCAATATATATTGTCTTCATTTGTAGTCTCAAGATGATATCCATTCAAATGAATATCTTTAAAACTCAATAAATTTCTTTGAGACTTTCCGGAGAACAAAGCATCATTGATAATGAATTTGTCCCCCCGGGTTATAGAATAGTGGCTCTTCCAAAACCTTCAATTATTTTTGTACAACCAAGTTTTGTATTTACATTGGCTTCTCCACATTTTATATGTGAGAATAATTTATTATTGTTGAATATAGTGTGCATAGTAACACTATCCACGAGACATAAATCTCCACATTCTTTCTTAAATGTTGATGTTGACATACCATTTTCCATTTAAAAAAAAATGCAAAAAAAAAAAAGAAATTTACAATTTAATTATTTTATTTTAAGGTAAATGAAAATGTAATAGTCACTCATATTATAAAGGATAAGAAATACTAAGACATTGCATAACATAAGAAAACAAACATTACATAATAAATTATTGAAAGAAAATTATGATTGAGTATTAGAACGATCTAATTTCCACCTTCAGGGTGGGTAAGGTAATCATCAACATCCAATTGTGTTATGTCAAACATCTCATTATCGAATTCATTATTCACATAATTTATTTCAACTCTTTTCTCTTTTCCTTTAATGTTCAGAAATTTGTTTGCCCTTTTTTAGGGCCTTTAAAATTCGGACATGTATTATAATCATTTTGAATTCTGCCTCGGTTAAAATCACACCCTCGTTCGAGGCCTGATTTTTCATCAAAAACTCATTAATTTTATCAGCCACCAAGAGACATGAAATTAGTTCAGAATATTTAGTAAAATTCTTCTCACGATATTGTTGTTGCAAAATCACATTAGAAGCATGAAATGTGGAGAATGTCTTTCAAGCATATCCTCTTCACTAATATTTTCTCCACATAATTTTAATTGAGAAGTGATTTTTGAACATAGTTGAGTTATGCTCACTCACGAATTTATAATCATATCTTTCTTTAAGATTTGTCCACAATTAAAGTGGATCTTTCACCGTGAGGTATATTCAACTTTCAATCCTTCATCAAGATTGTGGCAAAAAAAAAATCATGGCTTTGGGCCTTTGGCCTTATTTTCTATTATATGCTTGATTTGCCACTTTTATAGAATCTTCAAGACTCATGGCATCCAAATGAATTTCAACATCAAGAATTCATTACAATTTTTTTTTTCAGTAATATCAAGAGCCACAAATTTAAGTTTTGTCAAGTTTGACATGTTGGAAACTATAAAATAAACAAGAGATAGATTAACTGAAAAATAACATAATCATTAAAATAGTAATGAAATAAGATATGACAAATAAATATTGTAAGATAATATATTCTAAACATTTCAATACATACCTCCGTACAATATCTGAAATTTATCACTATCTGAATTTCGTCGGTAGAAATGTTTTACGAGCTTCGTGCTGATAAC
Source organism: Galeopsis tetrahit (assembly GCA_963675135.1). Lineage (NCBI taxonomy): Eukaryota > Viridiplantae > Streptophyta > Magnoliopsida > Lamiales > Lamiaceae > Galeopsis > Galeopsis tetrahit. The sequence continues at coordinate 1,423,969 of OY776128.1, read as the reverse complement.
GTGTTGTGAAACAACTTAAAAGTATAACTTCATATATTACATAAGTGAACAAGATGTAGAGATAATATAGAAATCTCTTATTCCACCTCTAAGTGTGTATTACAAACATTAGCAACTCTATTTATATGGAACAATATAAGTTGAAGAAGATGAAATGAAAGGTCAAAGATTAATGTTGGTACATGAACCAACAATGTACATCAAATGTCACATTATGGACATTCACACCATATAAATATTATTTATAACAATAAACTTATTTTTCATTCTAAATATTTTTCTATTAAGATCATTATTGCAGATTTCTTGAAATGTTAATCAAACAATTGGACATTTGAAATTAATTGAAATAAATTTCTATCTTCTGAGTTTCTCATTTCCTAATTATTTATAAAATAAAAATAAAAGGTAAACTAACCAATCACGTTCTACAAGATGTATCAGAATTCCTTCTGATCTAATGATCTATTATATCATGTTCTACCAAATGCATCAGAATTCTGACCTATTATAAATATAATTTAAATATTGGTTGTCCATATTTCATTTTTGCTTTTGCGTTTGTTTCATTAGTTCTGGAAGATGCATGAAATTTTTTTTAACGTTAGGTTTTGAGAAATTTCACGGCTCAAAACTCTTTCTCCATTAGTCAATGACAGATTGACTAACAGAGTGATCAATTTTAATAGAATATAATAACGTGACCAATTTTGATAGTAACTAGTGGGTGACCAAATATGAAAAGAGGTAAAACTGGGGGACCAAAACTGATATTTTCCCATATATTTATTTTGATATTATATAATTCAAATTAAATATATAATTATTTAAATAACATTTCATATTCATTTACTACAAAACTACCTAAAAAAAATATTTTTACAAACATATAAATATATATTACTCCGTAAATATTACTATATTTATATATAGTGGGTACGAATTTGACAAAAAATCATGACCCGTCCCATACCTGCTTAACCGGGTTCGTATCCGACCCATACGGGTCAGATTTGGACCCGTCCCATTACCAGAGATAAAATATACTTCCTCCGTCCCGTGATTCTTTGCACACTTTCCTTAACGGGCGTCCCAACATTATTTGCACACTCTAAAAAAGGAAATAACTCACATAATTTTTACCAATATTACTCCTCCTTTATTTTACTTGGGCCCACAACTTAACTCAATTTATAACTTTAGTTAAATCTTCACTCACTTTAGTCAATGAATTACCAATAATACCCCTCATTTATTCTATCATAAAATCACTATATTCCATTTTCTTAATTTCCGTGCCGATCAAATCATGCACAAAATCCTGGGACGGAGGGAATACTAGTTTTTTACAGTTTTTTACGGGCTTGCCATGACCCGTTCACTCTAAAAACCATGGCACATTCAATTTAAAATCTGGGCTGCACAATCAATTCTAAAATCAGATTCATGCAGAAACTGAGAAGATTTTAGCCACACAATCAAATACGTACTCATCTGCTTCGGATCATGAATCAAATAGAGGCATCACAAGTTCAATTTTATGTGTCATCTTTGTATTTTTTTATTTTTTTTTCTAATTGGATCACCAATAGAGCCATTTTTTTATGATACATTAAGAATTTATTGATTGCTGTTTGGTGGATTATAACGTATTGCTGTCAATTTCTTGGATTTTGAGTGCGCTATTAGGATGGTACGTTGTGTAGCAATATTAGGATGGTACATTGTATTTGGGTTTGTTGTTTTAGTGTAATTTTAATAATAGTGTGTCCGAGATATTGATGATCCTTCAACTTTATGTTTACTTATGATTACTTTAGTAAAATATTATTGATATTCATTTTTAGGTCGACTAAATTAACCAATATTAATAGTCTAGTTTTTAATGTGATAAGCTAGGTTTTAATGTATTTAAAGTGTTTTTCACCTAGCAAGAAGTGAACACAAAAGAGTATTGGGGGCAAATAGATGGAGAGTACATGTATTTTTGTAAAATGAAACTCGAGCTGATCCTTCAGCTATGGGTTCTTAGGCCATCTCCAACCATAAACTTTCAAATAAAGATTTCTAAACTTCAAAATACACTTTTTCACACTCTATTTTAAAAACCTTCTCCAACCATAAAACTCTATATCTTACTCCATTTATTATTCTAATCATTTTTATTTTTTTTTGAATCATATTTTAATCATTTTCAATATATTACAATCATTAAATAATATATTTATCTTTATATTTAAATTAATTTTTACAATGAAATATTCAATTAGTAAATTAAATTATAAATTAAATATTATTAATTTTATCAAAATCATAAAATGTAAATAAACTTGTAGTTTTCAAATATTACTTTTATTTAAATATAAAATTACGAAACATATAATGACGTAAAACGATACATGTGAGTATAATCTAATACAAAACGATACATTATAGGTAATGCATGTATGTCCGTTTTAATATGTAATGTATTTCATATTTAATATATAATTAATGTATGTTTTATTGTATTTTACGTTATTTTTTTGTATGTAATAATAATACACAAAAAAAAAAAATTACACAATTAAAATTAAATTATAAATTAGTATAACAATAGAATTGTAATTATATTTAACAAATTATACAGAATTGTAAATATTACTCCCTCCGTCCAGAAGGAATTTGCACACTTTCCATATATGGATGTCCCATACCAATTTGCACACTCCATAAAAGGAAATATTTTCACAACCCCCACCCTTGAAATATACTCATATTTACCCATATGCCATTACTTTTCCACACTCAATCTACTTTTTACTTTACTTTATTCATAAAAGTTTACAAAATTACCCCTCAAAACATCAATCATTACACCTTTTCTTACACATTTCTTAAAATGTGTGCCGGTCAAAGGGTGCAAGTTCCTCCGGGACGGAGGGAGTAATAAAATAATAGATATAAAATATAGAGTTTTGAATAGTAAACTTTATATATAGAGTTTACTATTCAAAACTCTATTTTAAATCTTCAAAATAGAGTACGGTTGGAGGGAGCAAAACTTTATAAATGGAGTAAAACTTCATTTATCAAGTACGGTTGGAGATGGTCTTAATATGATAATTTCTGCTATGGGTATTTCAATATATATTGAATTTGTTCTACGCATCCATCTTGTTCTACGGGTCCTGCTCTACTCAGGTGCCTGTATTTTAAGTCCTGATCCACGCAGATACGTAACGTCCCCCGTCTTGTTCTTGTTCGGGATTTTACATTCGGATTTCAACATTCAATTACATCCACCTTTAAAAATATCTATATATTCTACTATTATAATAATACAACATCACTCACTTTTACTAATTGATTTGACATAAAGTTATATAAAATAATACAACATCACACTCTTACACAATTGATTTGACATAAAGTTACATCTCATCCTACTCAATATCCCAAAATAAACATACACAATCACTATTCATCAGAATTTCTCCATTCAAGATTTCTCCATCCCCATCTCTCCCATCCTACATAATCCCAAAACAAACATGCAACTCTTTTTGTGGATAGGGGATTTATTGTGGAGGGTGATGGACGAAACTAGCTAGTGTGGTGTCGTATTTAATTAAGATAATGGGTCTGGCATGTTTATAAAATAGCAGAGGCCTTTCTTCTAGGCTCTGCTGCTTAAATTATGTTAGATGGTGCTGCTTATTTTTGCTTTCACATCTACATATTGTAAGGGTTGAGTACCCCTTGTACTCCATTTTTATTATAGAGGTATGTAGGGGGCCGTTTCACTTTTGGTTATTGTTCCATCCTAAAATCTACTCAATTTCAACAAGTAGTACTACAGCAACATTTAGTATTGTATCTTTAATAATGATGTTAATCATTTTCAAGAATTCTGCTAAAAAAATAGTTCCTCTGTCCTTCAGAAAGACCCCACGAAGATAAAAAAGAAAGAATTTGATACTGTTTAAATTTGTTGCATATGTGCTTAAACTGAATTATAACAACATAATGTTGTATATATGTTTTACATTATTGGGCACGCCCATTTGGCAAATCTTCAAAAGAAAGAAAAGTTATGAGAATTATAAAAAAAAAGTTGTTTCCTTCAATTTGAAAGTGGTGGATTTTGAAATCAAGAATTTGTTTGCTGTCAAACTGCTGCTAATTAATTTTTGCTAACATATTCATTTGCATTGTAAAAAATAGGTGAACAAAATTTTGAGATAGTAGAACAAAATGATGATCTCGAAATATTTGAGCAAGATGATGAAATGTCAAATGAAGGTATGAATTATGCATTGACAATGAACAAAAAATATGTAACATTCGTTCTCGTACAAATATGATATGCTATAGTATTAGTTTGGTTACAGTATATTATTAATTTTATTGAGATTTTATATTTACAAATAAATTAACATAAACTTTATGGAAACAGAATACAATGTTGAATCTGAAGTGGAGCAAGAAAATATTAGTTGTCGGAGCAAATTATGTATGATTGATTTCGTGTTCAAAGAACTAGATAATCGGCATAAAGAACAATTTCAAATGCAATGTTTTAAAAATCTTTTGAAGTTGAAGAATATGGATATTGGATACCAGCTCTTCCACCAACTACTTACGAGGTAGGTGCAAACAGAGAAAATCAACAAAGTTTGGTTCAAATTTGGCGATAATGTCTCTAGGTTTGGATACGAAGAATTCACTCTATGCACTAGACATTTTCGGTCATCATTTTGATTCATGACTTCTTATAATTCATGAAGTATGTTGTATGTAGTCCATAAAGCATGTAGACGGGTTTTGTTTGTTCATAAACAGAATATGAATGTTCTAATATTATATTTATATTTAGAATTTCATTTTTATTGTTATTGTTTTTTGTGAGGTGTGATTAAATCTAGATTATACTATTGAAAATTGATTTATATTGTGAAATTTTATTTAAATGAAATTTGAATGTAGAATTTCTCTACCTCTCAAGATATGATAAAATACATGTTTAAAATCTTCTTTTTGCATCAAGAGTTCGGATACTTATTTAAAAAAAATATATTAAAAACAACAAACATACATGCTCTAAAATGTAGAGAAAATTAAATTAATACTATACAGTATTCTAACTAATACTCCCCCCGTCCTGTGATTACTTGCACACTTTTCTTTTTGGGACGTCCCAAAATTACTTGCACACTCTTAATATGGAAATACCCCACAAAATTAATAATCTCACAACATCATTTTATTTTCAAATTTGCCACTCCTTTTTTTCATACATTTCACTTTACACATCATCAAATCCACTTTACACATCATCAAATTACCTAAAATACCCCTCCTTTATCTTACATCATCAACCACTAAATTCACTTTTCTTAAACAACGTGCCGGTCAAACCGTGCTAGTAATCTTGGAACGGAGGGAGTACGATACAACTATTAAACTAATACTATATAGAAAATAAACTAAAATATACAATAGCTACTATCAACTAAAATATAAATATAATATGCAAAATATTTATAAAATTGTAATTACATAATTAAACTTGAAAAGTATTTCAAATTCACTAATACTGAAAATTAGTAGTATTATTACTGCTATAATAAAGTAATACTATAGCTACTATCATCTAATACCGCTAAGAATGTAGAAACTAAAAAATACTTGTTTCAAAATCGTCATCATCGAGCTTAGCAATTGGTGTTTCGGTAGTTTGAGCATTATGATCCCTCCATTTAATTGAAGATGAAATCAAAACATAGAAAAATAATAAGAATAACTTTTTTTTAATAACCACGTTTTTTTAATGTGGGCCTGTAAGTGGACTTGACAACCAAGTATTTGTATGGGGCCATGGCTAAATGGCCCCCTCATTTTTATGACTTCACACTCAAGATTTTTTTTTAAAAAAAAAAAATTAAAAACTATATTACCCTTTTATTAATTATACAAAATACAACACGATCAAAAGTTCAACACTAAACATTTAACAATTTGTAATGAGTCTTCACCGAGTCGCCGATGCCCATCCACCGAGTCACCACCTAATCAACAATACTTACGATAAAAATTTCAGAAAAAATTAGCAGATTCTTAAAAAAAACCGAAAAATAGAAAAAAAAATCAGAAAACTATTTTCGAAATTAGGCAAAAAAAAATCGAAAAAAAACTTCATTTTTTCTGCTTCACGAACAAAACAAACTGCATTCTCTTCCCCCAAAAAAACAACAAAATCTAACTCATTTTCACCTTATTGTAATTCTTCACCCAATAAAGCAGTGGAGGGAGCCTCTCTCTCTCTAAAAAAACCCCAAAACCACCACCACGCTCTCTTTTCTTTAAAATTGATAGATCTATAAGGGTATGTTTGTTTTGGGACTCACACGTCTGGACGTGGGACGTAACGTCCCCCGTCTTGTTCTAGTTCGGGATTTCACATCCGGATTTCAACATCCATTTCCATCCACCCCTAAAAATATATATATATTCTACTATTATAATAATACAACATCATCCACTCCTACTAATTGATTTGACATAAAGTTATATTCTACTATTATAATAATACAACATCACCACTCTTATTAATTGATTTGACATAAAGTTATATTATATAATACATCATTACACACTCTTACACAATTGATTTGACATAAAGTTACATCCTATCTTACTCAACATCCCAAAACAAACACACACCATCACTATTCATCAGTATTTCTCCATCCAGGATTTCCCCATCCCCATCTCCCCCATCCTACATAATCCCAAAACAAACATGCCCTAAGAGATCCTACATTAAAAGTAGGCCCACAGCCAGTCGTGCCACCGCACCGCCGTCTCGCTTAATCTTTCTTTTGCAGATCATCAAGTGGAGCTAGGGGCCTTTTTAGCGTTACGGTGGCCGATTGGGTGAGTCAATCGTTGATCCCATTTATTTTTCTGTTTTTATTTTCCTGTATTGTAGTTGTTTAGATTGCTTTTTCGTTTTTGTTTTTGTTTTTATTTTTTGTTGGTGTCGGTTTTCTCCGACCCTTCTGCTTTATTTACGGCTTGCTTCCCTCCCTTTCATGGGACATGTTTTTTCATCTGTTAGGACTTGATTTCCCTTCTGGTGTTTGGTGCTTGGTGTTTTTTCTTCATGTTTTTATCTTTATTTTTTTGATTTGGATACCTTAGTGTGGGGTGTCTTAAATCGAAAAATGGAGATTTGTGCTTCTTGAGCGGACAAAGGTTTTTTTCCACCTCCTCAACTCAACGAAGCTGTTTTGGATTCGTCTCGATTTGAAGATATGTATCTTGTAAAAAAAAAAAAAATATTCACCCAACAAAATTGAAGATGAAAAATATGAGTACAAGCTAGAACAAAATTTTTAAAAAAATACAAACCTCGGTTGGGGTCCACGGCAACGGACGGCTGGGAAGTAGGCGACGAGCAGTTGGGCTGAGGCGCTGTGCGATCTGGGCTGGTGGTGGCAACGTGCAATGAACTGGGAAGCGACGGCGACGTGCATCTCAGCTGGGGGCGGCGGCCATCGGAGAAGGGAGAATGAGGAGGAGAGAATTGATAGAAATGAGAGAAATAGAAAAATTAGGGTTTATAAGGAATGGATAATATTGGGAAATGAAAGTGGGTGAACTCAAAATTGGGTGTGAACTCAACCCTCGGGTCTGGCTATAAGTGCAAGAACTAATAACCAAAATGTGTATCATTATAGTTCAAAAAGTGCAAGTTGAACTAATATAATAAAATGACCAGCACTTAGTAATACAATGTTGCATTTTTGGTGAAAACAAAAATGATCAGTAACAAGTATAATCTAAAAAAGTGCAACACGATATTACTAAAATGTGTATGTTATATAAGGTAAAAGTGTATCTTATACAATTTACATTTAATTTTAATAATTTCAATGTATATATAGATAATAATATCAATTATTTGATGAGTAAACCTTATGTGTTCCATGTAATGCATGGTTCAATTACCAATTTAGATACTCCCTCCGTCCACGAAAAGTAGTCCCATTTGACACATATTCTTTGTCCACCAAATGTAGTCCCATGCACTTTATGGAAACTATCACCCTTCAACTATCACTTAATTACTCAATTTGCCATCAACTTTATTCCTAAACAATCACTTTATTCACAATGGACCCCACAATACCCTATAATACCCTTACTTTATCTACTTTATCTACCATTTTCTTAAAACTTGTGCCCCATCCCCATGTCCCTACTTTTCATGGATGGAGGGAGTATAATCTTTTAAAGTTGCTTCTTCAAGTACTTTTTTTTAAAAATACGCAATTTACAACAAAAATGACATATGTCAATGTCAAATTCTTAAATTTAAAATAACTAAAATAGATAAAATAGTTTAATTAGGTGATAATTATTTAAAATTTAAATTTTAAAATATCTGTTGAATAAGAATGCAAAGATTAAGATAAGATGTATATATACACACAGGATTTTCATCGGTATAAAATACTTGTAATTGCGTACAAGTCACGTTCGTATCATCGTATGTGTTACTTCTCAGCCAGAAGCGAGGAAACTAACACACAGAGCCAAAAAAAAAATGGAATTCTACAGTGTTGGCCCTTGGATCTGGACTGCTTCTTTCTGTTTTGGCCACTTTTACTTTATTTTCAAGTTCTCAACTCGCAAGCAAAGGTTTTCTTATTTTTTTAAAAAAAATAATAATAATTTCTCTAGTTTCCATGCTAATATTTATTAATTATCATTCGGTTCTTGGAATTAATTTATATTATCTACTATTGGCATTGGACCTTAATGGAGGCATTATGATTTACCGAAGAAAACCTCGTAAGGTCAGTCCCATTTACCTTTTATTTTAGACAAATTTTAAAATTTTAGATAGGATAATTCATTTTTTTCCTAAATATTTTGGTTGTAAAAGAAAACTGAAAATGTTTTTAACAAAAGTAAACACTATCACTTTTTACATGAGGGTTCCGTCTCACGGATCTCATGTCTCACCCAAGATACCCAAAACTAGCTCTTTATTTTAATATTCTCGGATATACTCCTTGTACACTCAATCATATGTAATTGAACTAAGGTTTTAATTAATTTAATTCTGATGTAGAAAATTAAAAATTCATACAATGGACAATTGAAAGAATTGCATACACAATATAGAATATTGAATAACAAGATTAACTTGGATTTTTTTCTTAGCAGGAGAGATTATTTTCTTATATGTGGCTGGCATTGGTTGATACTATAGTCAATCAATTTGGTAAGTCATGTATATGGTTTGCTTATTTCTTTTTGCACATTGATTAAAGGATATACTCCCTCTGATCTATAAGTGTTTGCACTATAAAATGAACAAAGTAAAAAGGTGATTAACAAAAAGAGGGTAAAAATAATGACATTTTGTGTAAACATGTGAATATTGTGAGGGTGGGGTTTATGAAAGGGTTTCCTTCTATGTGTGTACAAACAATTGTGAAACGAACAAATAAGACAAGTGTGCAAATAATTGTGGAACGGTAGCTAATTGAAAAGTATGAGATGTATAATTTGTTTTTAAATGTCCTTACAGTGATTACGTCAATACAACACACTTCACTTACAAGTGTTATGCTTTTGGATAATTGGACAATAACATGTTCCATGTTGCTCGCCTGGTTATTTTTAAAGGAAAAATTTGGAGTTCAAACTCTAGTTGGTATAGCAATTTGTGTTGCTAGTTATATCATCGTTTTTATCTCCGAAGTTCATTCTGTTCACGGGATCATGTCAAGTAAGTAATTTATTCAATAAACTAATTTATTTTGTGATTAATGTTACTCAACTTATAATAATTCAACTAGGCTAATTTATTTTGTGATTAACTATTGTAGATGCTACCAACCTTCTTGTAGGCGATGGGTTAGTTATTGTTGGGGCAACATTTTCTAGTGTTAACTTTGTCAGTCAGGTATACTATTATTTTAATTACATGTTCAAATTATTCAATCTTATAGTTTGTGGATATGCACTGAGATTGAAATCTTGTATTTTGTATTTTGCAGATTTATGTTTTAAAAAAAGATGATTTGGTGACACGCAGGGCCTTATTGGGCATTTTTGGTGCAATTTTAACTGGTCACAAAATGTATTGATTCTTTGAAAAATTATGAATGATTTTTTCTTAAGTTAATTTTATTAAAACTTACCCTTGTTTATTTGTTTGTTTATGAATATTAGAATCACATCTGAAAGCAGTGACTTCAAATTCATTTTCTCCTCACCCGTGACGGTAACTTTATATATGTACTTAATTCAATACAAATTGAAATTAGGAGGTCTTAATTTGACATTATTCTACTCTTTTTATTTACAAATATTTTTTGTTATCGGATTCTCTTTATCCAAAATTTTCCTTTATTTAGGATTCCATTTCTTTTACAAGGTACCTACTGCCCCTTAATTTTATTTTTAGATTTTTAGTTAGGGTCATTTGCTCTTTGTTTTTTGGATTATTTCACCTATGTTTACACAATTTATGATTTTGATTATATTTGATTTATTATAAACATGTTTCCGTGCAGAAGGATAGATCAACAATGCTAAATCTTTCAATTTTGGTCACGGACAATATATGTGTGATCTTAATTCGTATTTTTGCATATCATGAAAAGGTCTTGAACAAAATGTGTTGTTCATTATTTTGAATGTGTTGTTCATTATTTTGAGTATCTAATTTGAATCTAATTTTGTTCAGGTAGATTGGATCTACTTTGTAGCCGTTGTTGTCGTTGTTGTTACTACACTTGGATTTGGACTTATACTTTTTTTCAAGGTATGCCCTAAATCATGTCGGGATTTCAAATAAAGACAGGCATAAGTTTTCCAATAGTGTTGGAAAGTTATATGTCATGCATAATTAAAATTCAAGAAGGAGATGTGAAGGAGGTATATATGGTGATGTACTTATTCACTTGCAAAGAGTAATGAAGTTAATGAGTGATGAAGAATCTTGAAGATTTAGAATTATTAATTTCTTAGATAAGATAGATTTTAAAGTTTACATAATTTAATTTCAAGAGTGATTACACACAATTTTAATGTTTTTTTTTTTTTTGGAGTAATATTTTTTGTTCAGATTTTGGTTCTGAAAAATATTATTTTGCTCGATAAATTCTAAAATAATTTTGCATTTCTAACTATTCCTTATCTTAATTTATTTGACCCAACTCCTTATTCGTGCAATTGGGGTATTAGTTCACATGTTAGTATTGTGTGGTTTGAATGATTAATAATGTTTTTTTTAAGTATTGGGGTATGAGTGATTTCTTTTATTAAAATAATTTTATGTTGTTTATTTATTATATCAATTATTTTTAATTATGGATTCTAGAATTCTCAGTTTTAAGGGTTGGACGATTTTCAAATTCAATAATGAGGGTATGATTATTAATTTATTCACCTTTTAAGTAGATACGCTTTTACGAGTGTATACAAATTGTCGTTGTATGTACAATAATAATATTTTTTATATATAAAATAGTGTCACTTTGTATATATAACAGTGTGACACTTAAATAAAATTCAAGTGAAGTTATAGAGGTTATAAAGCTATGCCCGAATGAAATCCTTAAACTTTTTGTATTAGTAAGGTTACAAATTACATAAAAATTTGTGGATTAAAAATGTTAGAAATTGTTTTAATTAGATATAATTCATGTCTAATGGGGTACGGTTATTTTAGATACGCCCCTATAAATTTTAACCAAAAGCTATATTACCCCTTTGACATTTAAAATTTTAAATTATAGAATTCACTCGACTGTGTGATGTTACTTTCCTGTCTTGTTTTAGTTTGGATTTTACCATTCAATTACATTTATCTCTAAAAATATGTATTTATTTTACTATTATAATAATACAATATCTCATTATTATACCATTGATTTGACATAAAATTATATTTTACGAGCACTATTCATCGAAATTTCTCCATTTTACGTAATCCTAAAACATGCCCAACTGATGAAGATAGGAAGGCCCATCCAGAGGCCCAAATTCACCCAAGCCCAACCTCATAGATTTCCATCAAGGCGAAATCTTAAAGGCGTGGGTGGGTTATATGTCCCTCCCAACAATGTTAGATACACTCTCCCTTACGGGTTTGTTTGGTTTGTTAGATAGGATAGATATATTAGGATATAATTTAGTTGGACAATTTGAAAAATTGATTTAAAATTTATGTTTGGATTGATGGATTAATTTTAAAGTTTATATGATAATTTATAATTAAGTTGTTTGAATTGTGGGATAAAATTGAATTTTAGTGTCAAATGTCAAAAATATCCTTTGACATGAAAAGATATATATGTGACAAATTATAATTACTTTAGTTGGTAAGAGTAGTATAGTCAAACCATATAATTTGTATTCTGAAGGACTAATTAACTCACCCAAATTCTAACAAATCAAACATGGGAATTTCATGAATAAAATAATATTTCCTACCCAATCCAATAAACCAAACAAGGCCTACATTTATTAATTAAATATATATGTAAAATATTATATTTACCATTTTAATAAAATATTATAGATACGTACACTTCCCCTCTTAAAATTCTAACCCTAATTTTGCAGCAGTCGTCGTCCCTCCACCACCACCATCACCTCCAACAGCCACAAAAATTTCAAAAAATAGAAATCCAACAACAAAACGAAACAAACTCCCGTCGACTCGTCCCACAAAACATAACAAAACTCAACAATAAACCCTAAACTCTAAAATCAAAACTTAAAAAAACTTATTTTCGACAAATCAGAGTCAATAAAAACACTTCCGTCGACATTGGTTCGTCGACCAAACAAACTCCCGTCGACTCTGATTTTGTCAGAAAGAAAATTTTAAAAGAAAATTCCAAACCCAACATCTACTGGCCCAAACAAAGCCAATCCAACATCGGAAATTTGAAACGGCCCAAGACGAAAATTAAAAAAGAATCCATCGGAAATATATATATATTAGTTGGTAGGTATGGCTATTAAACCTTTTTTTTATATATAATCTTTTCGTTTATTTAATTACTTTATGCAGACGGAAGGAGTAGCAAATATCTTCTAAATTTTTATAAGTACACTTCACTTTATATCTTATACAGTAATTTTTATCTTTTTCAATCATATCACTTGTTCTATATTATTTAATCACTTTTCTTAATTTTTGTACTCAAACATAGCGAGAAACTTATAAGAAAATGATGGAAGTATTTTATTTGATTTCTTTTTCATATCCTTTACTTTTAAGCAAACTCTGACCGGAAGCAGATGGATAAACAAATATGGAACAGAAGGAGTAACAAGTTTTAAATTTGGTTTTTCCTAAATTAATTTACTGATAATTTGTAACTAAACAAGAATCAATCCAACAAAATTGAAGTTTCATGAGGCAGGATTCATCAAAGATGTGCTTGCACTATACATCAAAAAAAAGAAGAGAACAGTGATGAATAATGATAATAATAATGCCGAATTTCATTTCTTCTATACATGAATGTTAAAACATCTCTGGAGCATCAAAGTTGTGGAGCTGAAAAAACAAAGCCACCTCCTCACCAGCCCACACCTTCTCCCCGTGTCGTCTAAGTACAATGTACACCTCCGCTTGGGTAATGATCGGGAACAGCAATCGTAATTACACCCCCCAACTGCTCAAATCTTCCCTCCACAAAAGATGGTATATTACAGAAAGAAAAATGAAGCAGCAATCGTGCAGGGGAATCACGCTTCACTCTCTAGCTCACCATCTATAACTGGGGGAGATAATGGTGGGACGGCGCCTAATATGCTGCTGCTGGATGGCATCATCTCCAGAGTTTTTCTAGCTGTCTCTCTGTTTCTGCCTATCTTTCTTGAAACAACTGACGACGAATTACTGCTCTCGATGGATGCTAAGAATTTGTCCTTGGATAGAGATTTTTGCCCAGATGCAATGATATTAGCGAACACACCAGACTCCCTCAACCCTTGGATGATCGTCTGAAATATGAACCAAAAATAGATTACATTACCAACTATATAGTATAGCATTGTCAAACAGACTCCTAAGTATTAAAGGTTACCATGGGAGCATAAATACGCGTTAGGACTCCCTTCCTCAACAATTTCAAATTGAGAGTCTTATCGGTCCACACAACATGTTCATGATACCTGTTTTAGCATAAATAAGATTGTTAGTGAAACAAGACAGATATTGTGTGTCGGAAAACTACAAGTAACTGGTGTTTTCTCAGAACAATTAACATTTAAGCTTACGCAAATAAATAGGTCGTGGACCAATTTACCTAATTCAGATATGCATCAAATATTACAACACAAAAAACATGGGCATTTTGGAAAATTCGATAATTACCAGTTAAGCATCTCCTCCTCCGTTGCAGTTGAAGCAATTATAAATGCCTTCAAATAGATGAGCAATAAATGTCAGCATGAAATTAGACTTATAAAGGCCTTCAAACAGATGAGCAATACATGTCAGCATGAAATTAGACCGGAGCTCGCATCTAGAAATCCAATTAAACGACTGATCAAATTCAATCACCATGCATGCAATTAAAAAGGCTTGAGCCCAGGTCAGATAAAATCAGAAAATCTTGGCATTTGAGTGGTAATGAGTAAATTCATTTTCAAATCCATTCATGCAACTAAAAAGGCTTGAGCACAGGTCAGATAAGCCTCTACTAGAGAGAAATAGGCAGAAACCTGTCGGAACTCAACAGTAGTACAGAATGTTAAATTTTAAAAGTTTAAATGTTCTAATTAATTTTGACATAATTAACTGTAAACACATTGGTTCACATGGTAGCATTCATGCTATAATCCTTATTTGTTTAAAGAAATAACTATAAGATCAACATTTTTGTATCACATTAACATGTTCAATACCGTTCATAAACAGGAAACACACCATAACTAAAAGAAAGTGCAACGTGAAATTCAATTATGCCCTAAATAAATGTGAATAGGATATATTTTAAGTTGGTTTCATGTCCAGACTTTAAATAAGACAAATACAAAAGTTTCCAACCGTAAGAAATCCTCTGCAATAAATAATTGTGATTGCGAGCTTAATCCAAAACACTCATATTCTAGGTCAAAAATCTTAAACTTTGGGAGCAAGGACCTATGTGATCTGTGAAAAATCCTAAACTTTTGAACCATATCAGGAATACCCCAGATTTACATTATAGATAAAATTAAAATTTATATTAGCTATTTTAAGCTCTTCATCAAGATCCTTTAACTAGACATGTCTAAATAATTCTTAGAAGATCCTGAGTCCTGATAACAGTAGAACAGTCTTTGACTAGTGTGCCTCTACATCATTTAATTGTAAGAAATCTAGATGCATCACAGAGAGATTACCAAGAAAATGATTTAACTGCAAATAATAATAATTTATGGGTATTTCACTCACAGCTCTATCAAATTCCAACATAAAGCATCGCTTGACATCATCCTTCGTCGGCTTACAACCGCATCGATCCCGCCTAGATGTCAAGTCAGAGAACTTGGCATATGTATAATGTAAGACAGCAGCCTCTTCCAATTTGATCTCACTGTCAACCATAGTGCATAAAAGAATTTAAAATCTGACAGAAAGTATAGCTGTGTCATCCACATACTATAAGGCCATGTTTGATAGCTTAGATTAAACCTAGATTAACTATATATCATTTTTATTGGTTGTTTGATAACTTAGATTAAGGGTAGATAATGTTTTAAAATTTATAAAGTTTAGTTATCATCCTAATCTTAGATAATCCGTCTATGCTATCAAACATGCCCTAAGAAGAGAAATGACAAAGAGGAAATGATGCAGTGCTAATTATAATGTATTTTATTCAAACAGTGTGTCTAATAAAAGATATTCTTTATAAAATTGTAGCAAAGCAGGAAAATATACTTGGGAGTTTTCATGTAATTGTGCCATCGGTGTGCTCCATTAGGACGAAGATGATCTTGTATTCGAGCAACTGATTTCCCATTCCCATAGGTCAAAAAGTAATTTGGATTCCCTCGGGTTGATTCCTTATACATGCCGAAGTAAGTGTCTTTTGTTAGATGGTCATAGTTTTTCTTGAACATCGACACCTGTATGAAAAATGATGAGATGAAAACAATAAAACAGCCAGTTTAAAGAAAACAGGTAATGCACAATGTTTTAAATTCTAAAAAAAAACGAGGGAAAAAGAGAATTTTGAAGTTCAACAGGGTTCAATGAAATAACTACTATTTGTGGTCCCAAAATAAATTAAGGTTATCCATGATAAATTCATCAGACGAAAGCTGTTACAGGGAACAATATAACTTTGTACATAAAGTCATAATCTCAGTTGCACTACGAGTTACCAAACTAAACTAGCAAATCAACCCAAAAAAAAATGAATATCATAAGTAGAATGTGACAAGACATTCAGATAATTACCTCCGTAAAAGGTTCCTTGATGTCATCTCGTTCAATGCTGCTCTCCTGTAAGGACTTATAATGGTGAGACTCTCGTACTAGATTATTAGGAAAACATAGAGCACATTTTAACGATTTGCATATATGTTACAGAAACAAAGGGGTATACAAAGAAAACAAATTACATACATAGTTGGGAAAGATAACCATGTCCACATTCGCAGGCACATCAAGCAACAACTGCCTTAAAGAATATTCCCGAGCACCAGCAGGATGTATCAATTCATCAGTATCTAGATGAAGAATCCATTCCATTCCAGCATCCTGGAATCATAATATGCATATAAATATTAATTCTTTGATGAACAAATGTTTAACATGTTCCCAAAATTCATACCCTTGCCATAATTATTGCCATCTCCATGTTAAGGGATTGCTTAACAAAAAGCTCGTAGTTGCACGGCTTGTAAAAGAAACTTGACAGCCAAGTTTCATTCCAGATCCGGCTGCAGAAACAACACAAAAGGATTTAAATAAACTAAATACCATAGCTAAATAACAAATGAACAGTTCTGCAGTTTAAGAAACAAAGGAACTGACTCCTAAAGAAAATGCTATAAAATCTTTATTCCACTTTAAACAAAGCATGTGATGTACCTCTTAGCTTGTTGCTCCTCCAGCTCTTTGGTTCTGTATATCACTTTCACGCCCTACAATATTAGAAATGCCACCATTGTTCATTCTGAAACAGAAATATGATTTTCCAAACACAACCACACTATTATCAAACTAAATGGCAGATTGGCAGCTCAGACTCTGTTGGCCAGAAACATTAATACATCTTGGGTATGTATGTCGTGAATGCAGTGTTATCTTTTGTCAAGATACACTAGCTAAGCACGTTTTAATTCCCTGAGAAAACTAAAATAGATTTCTTATATTGAAACCAACATGGCCGTACTTTTATGTGAAAGTAGAACATGAACAAGAAAACGTGAAAACCACATTGTTTCTCAGTGATTCTAACCTAGTAGCTATCTAAACATCTGGCTAGACGAATTTTAAATTTTCCCTTACATATGCTAGGAAATGACACTGTCAAACTCATACTTGCACAGCAATTAAACTAAACACACACGTTCTGCTATTTCATGGTAATGTAACGGTTGGTTCATTGTCGGAAAAAAACTGGTGATGGTAGAATGCGGATATGAGCACCATATCAGCTAATCATTACAACCATTGTTCGAAGTCAGATCATAAAATGTCCAACAATCCAACGGATCCAATCGCAAGAGGTGGTATAAATGTCAAGCATCTTGATGCTAGTTGAGAAATAAATTTATGGTAATCAACAATTGGTCGTTGTCTGAAAGGATGAACATGAACCATGAACAAATAATTCTTTCACTAAAATCCTCATAAATAAGGTAGTGTCTGCAAACTCTACAAAGTGGGGGCATAAAATCCTCATAAATAAGGTAGTGTCTGCAAACTCTACAAAGTGGGGGCAAAATCATTTTTTTCAAAAGCTACTCCTCACAATCTATCACATAAATTTCACATTAATTCTCAAATTTGTGATGCTTTAAAAAAGTACGCACTCTAAAGCAATATAACCAAACAAAGCCCAAAGAGCCTTTTGTTATTGTTTTAGTGACACAAAGCCCTTTAAATTTCCCCTTATCTTGTTAGAAGTGAGCAGGAGTACTTGATGATATATGACTTAGTTGATTGTCTTACAAACTACAGAAAACAAGGGATGGCAGTAATCAAAGAAACCAGAAAATCGGTTAAACACTCACCGGAATGGATTCAAGAACCTTGGACACTGCAGGAGTTGCAGCCTTCCCTTCAACAAAAAGGAAAAAAGTTGACACTCCAATAATTTTATGATAAAACATCCACGGCAGAATCTGCTCCAAGCTTGCAGATGTACTTGTTGTAATACATATCTGTATATAACAACCCACAAAGGAAATAAGCATAGTTGCAAACAATTTTATCAGGACATAATAATCTGATCTAAAAAACTTTACAGGATATATTGCCAATGCCAATTTGTGAGGAAATGGCACAAAAAACCTTGTAAGGAATTCAACTCTTTTTCAACAGATTCTGATCCTCATCAAGCAATTAGGAAATTCTAAGTAGCAACTTTACATCGGATACATAAATGCAGATATAAGAAGTGCCCCACAATCAAATAAAGGAAAAAACAAATAAATCCAAAACAGATAGTAATATACTCCACAATAACTGAATCGAAAAAGCAGTTCGTTTCAAGAACTATTTCACAAATTTAAAAAACCGTAAACCCTAACTACTTAATCTATCTTAAATCCAGAAACAATTTTCAAATCACAAAAAAAACTCCGCCAAGTCACCAAACAACACTAAAACCCAAACAGATCAACCAAGAAGAACACAAAACCTTGGGCTTAAGATCGGCATCCAGCTTGTACTTCCAGTCCTTAAAATACGGAAAAGACGCAGACGCGGAGTGTCCGAGCAGCGTGGAGCAATCAGAAGAATGAGAAGAGGAATGACCGACGGTGGCGAGAGGAGAGGAATCCATTCCGGGGAACTTGTGCGTTTCATCGGGAGACCATCGGGAGATGGGATCGTCGACGCCGCCGCCGCGCCATTGTAGGAGAAAAGCGAAAATAGCGAGGGAGAGAGGGAGGACAGTGAGGAGGAGAAGAAGCTTGGCTGTGAAGGAATGGAGGTTAGCGGCGGAAGACGGCGGTTGTGACCGGAGAGAAGTGTGTAGACCCGCCATTGTAAGAAAAGGGTGGCCCAGGAATGGTGTGGTGGAACCTTTTGTAGTGGAGTGTGATGCCACATTTATATAAAATATAAATACATCTATTTAATTTATATTTAATTTTGGTAACTGCAATAATTAATTTGGTGAAAACTAATTTTTACTGTTTTTTATGCAAATTAGATTAGTTGGATTTTATTTGGATGTATATCCAATTTTGCAATCTAATTTAATTTTTAACCACCACATAAAAAACATAAAAATATATTTAAGATAAATTTGGAGTAAATTTAACTAAAATACTTCCATCCAGAATTATGAGCATGCATATTAAGAAGTTGTAATAATGAGTGAATCTTTTAGGGTTAATTTTGTAAAATTTTATGTATAAAGTAAATAAATTAGTTGACTGACATTTGTGTAAAATTGAGGATATTGTGAAGGTTATCATAAATATTACGAGGCTAAAACTATGTTACTGCAATACTAAATTAATGTTACTATAAGTTAAAAAAACATTTTAAACACTTAATTTTTTGGACGAATTTTTTAAAATACTTTTTAACATATAATAGTATATTTTTTTATTTTATGGTGATAATAAAAAAGTTATCATAATTTAACTACACCAATTTAATTTTAAAAAGTTGGAAATTTTATGAGCATATCATCAGGGTGTACTTGGCTGTAGGAATTGTCTTCTTCTTTTGTTTTTTCCTGTCAATATCTTCAATATTCATTTTCAAAATACCTTTTTAATATTTATTAATGCTAATTCACACTTCATTTTCAATATTATTTCCCCTCAATACTATTGTAAAAATTATAGAGTCAGCTGCGTTATTTCCCCTCAATATTAATGCTAACAATCGAGTTAAATTTCGAATTTATTTAGACCTTTCGTGTATCATATGCTGGTAGCAACTATAAATTTTGTGACTTTTTACATTTACAAATTGGACTGACTTTTTAATTTTCGACTCTTAATAAAATAATGTTAATGAGTACAGTATATATGAATTGTGTGAAATTTAAACAATATGATTATTTAAATATTACAGTATATTATTATATGTTACGGTTATAAATTTATAATGTGATAAAAAAATATAGTACATGTTATTACATATTACCCATATTAGAATTGTGAAATGCAAATATTACAATTATATTATGTAATTGTAGTTAATAAAAAAAGGATAAATAAAAGTATATTATAAATATAATATATTGGAATAATTAAATCTTTAAAAAAAAATTATTACAAAAATCTTGAGTGATGAGTTGACTATTGACTAACCTCAAACCAATTAACTCGGGATCTAAAGTCCATTTTAATTTCCTCAATGTGAGTTGACTATTGACTTTCAAATTTCATATTGAAAAAAAAAAGTTTATTTGTAATGTTAATAAACGTTTAATTATATTTCAAGTTTTATTTGAAATATATATATATATATATATATAATTTCCTTTTTTGTATATTTAGATATTTAAACCACTTAAGAAAATAAATAATACGGAGTATGTAAACAGGAGGAAAAAATTCATAGAACAATTTAGCCCTCAATATTAATTTTACACTTAAAATAACATATGTAAATATAGAGTAATGATATACATTCGGATGATAAATTTTTTATGGAACTCAACGGTTGAATAAAATATTTATACAATGTAGCATAATATAAGTAATTTATATAGGTGTGGGGCATAAACGATATAACTTTATATCAAAATCATGTATAATACTACTGTTTTATACATAAAATAAAACAGTATATAAGTATATGTGTAATACTATTATTATTATTACTATAATGTGGAGTATTACTCATGAGTTTATGGGCGGACTATATTTTAAATGAGAGTATGCAGTGACGGAGTCAGAAAATTTCGGTTTGGGGTCCGATTAACATTACTTTAAAGATAAAATAATATATACTCCATCCGTTCAATTTTATTATGCCCACTTATTTGGGCACGGGTTTTAATGAATATTGATTAGTTTATTCATAAAGTAGATAAGTTGAGGGTATGATAGGGTATTGTAGGGTTCATTTGTAAATAAATTGTTGTTTATGAATAAAGTGAATGACAAAGTGGGTAAATAAGTGAGGGTAGGAGGGCGGAGATAAAGTAGTATGAATAGTATTGTTTCCAAAAAGGGTATGGGCATAATAAAATTGGACAACCAAAAAAGGAAAGTGAGAATAATGAAATTGGACGGAGGGAGTATTTATTATACTCATCGAAATTTTATATGATAAAATTGTCAATACATTTCATTAAATTAAATTGAACAAACTGACTTTAATTTTGTTTTGAAGTTTTGATAGTTCGATTCAAAATGGAGCGAAACAATTTAAAAATTGCTAAAATATTAAATTTAAAAAATATTTTATTTATTCGGTTGTAAATGTCTTTTAATTAATACATTAATGTGTTCCAATATTCTATTATTTGCACAGGCACAATTTTTAAGAAAAATGGATTTAGTGGTTGATGAATAAAATATGAGTATTTTGGGTGATTTGGTGAGGTGTAAAGTAAAATGTATGCAAATAATGAGTGACAATTTTAAAAATAAAATGATGTTGAAAGGATATTAATTTTGTTGAATATTTCCATATTAAGAGTTTGTAAATAATCTTGTGGCGTCCCAATAAAAAAATGTACAAATAATTACGAAACGGAGGGAGTATATATATACTCCTATAAAAAAAAAAAAAATCGATTAATTTGAAGGATCAATTGTATCGTTAACTAGCGAGGGCCTCAATTAAAGTAATAACACTACTCCCTATAATTATTTGCATCTTGAGAATTTTGAACTAGAAGTCTTGAGCAGTAGTTTATCAATGTCAAATGACCATTAACTGTAATTAGTACGTAAATGAATTTTAATACTGTTGTTAATAGTGACAGCTATGTACCTATGGCGCCGGATGAACTGTATCTATCTATACTATAACTATATAAATTAGGTACACTTTTTTTTTTGCCGTAAATATGTCAAATGTATTTAATTTAGTTCATATTTTGTTTGGCATTACATAGTTTTCACACCCTAGATTTTATGAATAGTTGGATACTTGAGAAATTTTTCGGTAAATATGGTGAGATATCTATATTTAGACTTAAATAATTCAACTGATTAATATTAAATTGAAAACAATGCACTTCATTTTTTTATTATTTAATAAGCACACGATCTAACTATATTAAATTGAAAACAATGCACTCCATTTTTTTATTATTTAATAAGCACACAATCTAACTAGTATGTTCTTACATGTTGAATATAAATGTTATTTTAAATTTATTTAGACATCCATTTTAAATTGAATTATTTATTTATTTTGAGTTAATCCATCATGTGAAATTGAATCTTAGGTTATTGGATTAAAAATTAGTAACAAGGCAAATAAAAAGTAAAAATCAAGCATGAAGACATTTTTTTCTTAGATTATTAAGTCCACTAAAAAGTAGCTAAACCCTAAGTGCGATTTACGCACAGTGGAAGTGAAACTAGTTGCACACCTCCATATTCCCATCTCAGCGTGTCTTTTTTCTACATGATGCTGACATGGCAGCCATCGATCACTGATCCTATAACTGACTCATTAGTAAATTGAGTCGAGTTCGAGTCGAGTTAAATTCAAGTCGTCTCATTAGTAAATTGAGTATCTAACGAGCTAAATCGAGCTGAGCTCATGGGCAGTTCGATTTCATTTAAGAGCGCTAAGGGGGATACTCCATATATTGATTCATTGAACAAATTGGCATGATAATGCATGAGCCTTACTCTATTGGGTTGGGCCTAAGCCTTGTGCTTGACGCCTAGGCTAATTCATTTTTGTTGGGCCACTATTTTGTTCACACTTTTCAAATGGGTTAGATTATTATTGGGCTAATTGACAGGTTAGTAAAAAGGGTTGAGGTATATACCCCTCCAACTTTGTTTAATACACTCCCCCTCCACTTTTATTAATTAAATATTCCTATAAAATGTCTATTTGACCCTTTTCATAAAATACCAAAGATACATACGCTGCCTATAAATTAAACTAACCCTAATCCTAATTATAACCCTAACCCTAATTTGAGAGTTATTAGCCAACTGTCGCCCACCGAACATCGTCGCCGCCGCCGCCCAACCTCTGGCTGCCACCGCCAAACCTCCGGCACCTACCGCCGCCCCTAAATAAAATTTTAGAAATAAAAAAAAATCTTATTTTCGACAAACCAGAGTCGACCAAACCAGAGAGACGGGAGAAAAGCCAGAAAAAAAAAAAAAAAAAAACTTACCTAGTAGGACGAGCGGCGGCGGCGGAACAAATTGGGGGTGGCGCGAAGAGCGGCGGCGACGAAGGGGGAGGACTCTTGGGGGTGGGGCGAAGAGCGGCGGCGGCGCTAGTTAGCGGGAGATCGGCCGCCGCCGCTGCCTTGTGCAGCAGAGAAAAAAGATAAAAAAAAAAGTTTACCTGCTGCATCTTCGTGCGGCGGCGGACGAAGGGCGGCGATGGATGAAGGGCGGTGACGGTGGACGGATGAAGGAAGTGGGCGGATGGCGGCGGCAAGTTGAGGATGAAGAAGGGAGGAGAAAGAATGAGTTGGGGGAGAAATTAAAGGAAAAAATTAGGGTTTAATAAAATTAGGATTTTTGAGGGGAATGTATTTATCTTAGAAATTTTAAGAGAAAATGGTATAAAAGGTAATTTGGGGGGAGTGCATGTATCCTTTCAATATAAAGTAGGGAGTGTAAGTATCGGGGGAGTGCATTAAACAAAGCTGGAGGGGTATATACCCCAACCCTAGTAAAAAAGGACCATAGCCTCACAAAGTTGAAGTTAGTGGACCAATGTGACTTGTGACCATAATTAGAGGGCCAAATACTTAATTTTACTTTCATAACTACCACAATTATATTGGTTCAACAAAAAACCTTGCCTTCATCAATGTGTTTTTTCCTTTTCCTACTCGGGTAGCCTTGACTCGTTCTACGAAAAAACGTAGTAGCTCCAAGGAGGTCTGGGAGGAGCCTATCCCATCACCAAATTTCGGGCAGCGCTATCAATGAATTCGAGGCTGGAGCTTGCACGAACTACACTATCAGCCAACCTTCAGAGCTTGATAATGATTTCACCCGTGTCTCCAAGTTCAAGGGCAGTGAGGGCGATGCATTTGACCCTCCATAGCCCTTCACCCGATTTCAAATTCCTAGATTTATCAATTTTTTTCGAAATTCTTAATCACTTTTATTGCTAGGTCGTATTTAGGGGTGTACCATTTTTCGATGGCACATTGGTCTCTGGTTCGACTTGTGAACTTATGACTTTTATCTTTTCTTTCTTCCTTTTAACCCAAAACTTTTTTATTGTCGTATAAAAATATTGGATGAAAATTCAATTTTAAGATATATATATATATATATATATATATATATATATATTGTGTACATACCAATCGAATATGATTCATTTCTTAAAAAGTGTTGTGTTGTACAAGCCAAAATATCGAATATGATTCAATTTCACTCAATTTTCCCCATTTGTTAATCATTTTATTTTTCTTACATTTTTCACCAATAATTTTTCATAAAGTACTAGAGCCTATCTATCGTGAGGCAGAGGCTAGAGAGTTCGCCATGTCTTGTATAAGCGTCCAATTAAAAGTTGATACATCATTTAGTTTTATTATAAACCATCATACTTCGCCATTAAATAAAATATTTATTTTTTGTTAAAAAAATTTAAAATTATTTAAATGTTTTTATAATATTTAAATAAAAAATAAAAAAATATTTCAAGAGTTCTTTCCTGAGTCAGGCTAGGTAATAGATTTCGAGGTCCAATAGCAATCGGGTTGGCCCCGACCCTACTCGGTCCGGTCCAACCTATTTGATAACTCTAGATATATATGTCATTTATAATTAAATATTCTTATTTATTTTAAATTTAAAGGATATATCCGTATTTTTTTTATTAATTTAATTTATTAGTGAGACGATGTAATGTGATTGCATTTTACATAGAACAAACACACTAATGCGAAGTGCAATCATATAAAATAAAATTCATACGTTGGATCGATGATCCAATGGTATTTGAAGTATTGTTTATTGTAAGACATACATATAAAGACTCAATAGTGGTGTGATGTCCCATCTTTGCGTATTAATTTTTCACCCACCGAAATTCTGTTTTGAAACTTTAGATATACCACGTTCATCTACTTCACGAGTGGAACAACTCTATCACATTCAATTTTTAAAAAATTAATGTTTAGTTCATCAACATTTTGATTAAACATGGGCGTTTGAACATATCAAAACTCAAAATTTCCAATAATCGTGTCATCCACCAAATGTAAAGTTTAAAAGGGTACAAAGTAGATATAATCTTGTGATACACAAACTATGAGTCAAAAGTTGGTCGTTGGTGTGATGGTCCCATAAAGAATAGAATTTTGATAAAGTGGTTTAGAAATAGAATGGTTGGTGTTAGGTTTCATATTTTTATTTAATGTCTTACCTTGCCTTGACAAGAAATAAGCTTTGTAAATAAGAAAAGTATTGAATTAATTCCTTGCTTCCTCGGACAGACGTTTATTCTTTTCTTCACAATTATTTCAAAATTTATTCTCATTTTTGTTGGCCCACTTTAATCAGTGAGACTTGTGTATTCCTTTGTAAAAGAAAAACAATGTGTCTAAAGCAAATTAAAGTACAAAACTTATGAATGAGTTTAGTAGACTTGCCCAAACCCTTTTGAACCGGCGGTTCTCGGTTTCAGTTCGGTGTCGAAATCGAAACGGTGTATTATACGGTCCGACTTCGATTTCTCTCTTCCAAAAATTGAACCGTCGATTCTATATATATAATATTAATTTTAAACGGTTAGAATTTGATTTGAAAAGAACCGTTACAAGACGAGTAAAAAAATATTTGACTATGTATATAATAAATGACAAAAAAAATGCATCATATACTCTACTATTTAATATACCAATTAAAATATCTAAACTAATTATAGATAACTCGATATATCTAAAAGATCGTGATGCTTACATTAATCAAACATTGTTTGTTTTACACACTGTGAGGACAAAATAGACCAGGTGCTGATATATATGCAAAAAATAAGACACCTATCACTATAATTCCTTAAAAAAAACATCTAATTTTGGCACATGCCTGCACAAACTCCATGTTTTCTGCCTCTTTGTCTCCCATCATATTGTTTATGTTTCACTCAATCATCACAAATAATTATGTACAAAATGATGCACATGCTCACGGTTTGTCGATTACGATTTTGAACCGACGATTCTAATTACATGGAATCGAAATCGAACTGTGAAAATATATGAAACGACTACAATTTAGCTGCCTTTTTTAGTACAATAGATTGAGATGTAAATTTAAAAAGGGCTAGTTTAAGATTAAATCTCAACCGATCAATTCATGATATTACCGTTGCAAAATTCACTGTTACGAACTTACGATTATACGCGTTCTGATTTAGAATTGAATGACTAAGTCTATACAAAAACAAGCACATCCAACTTAAATCACAAACAATTCTTCTTTTTATTCAAATCCAATCCACCTAAACTCATACAAGATGCAATTTACACCTTCACCTAAAAAAAATCTCCACTTACATCTCAAAAAATACAACATACACCCCCAAAAAGAATCCCCCAACCCCCCACCCAATCTTTTCAAAAAAATTAACAAAACAAACTAATAGTAACAACAAACAACACTTGATTGACTCATTCACTTCCATTCCTTAGCCATAACCTCATCATCTTTTGATTTATCAGTTTGCACCCACCAAACCCTCAAACTCTTATCAATACCCCCACTATACAACATGAATCCACCCCCTACACCCACCGGTGAAGCTTGCATACACCTCACAGGCCCTTCATGCCCTTTTATTACAACATTCTTCACCAACCCCCCATTCTTCTCCCTTTTCCAAACACAAATACTCTTATCCGCAGACCCACTACACAAAAAATCCCCCTTCAAACACATACAAAGAACCGCCATTTCATGCGCTTTCGTGTCTGTGATCCAATGGTTCTCCTCCTCCTCCGGAACAAACCCCACCACGTGCCCGTCCGACCCCCCTCCGTACACAAACCTCCCGTCGTCAGACACCACCACCGCGTTAATCGAAATGTCCTTATGCCCCACCAACACTCCCTTAAGCTCCGTCTTCGTCCTCATCCTCGTCCTCATCCCCCACGCCTTGATTGTACCATCCGCCGAAGCGGAGTACACCACGCCATTGCTCGCGACGAGGCCGTTTATCGCGTCGTCGTGAGCTTTGATCGACTCCAAGCACTTGAAATCCGAAGCACGCCACACTTTAAGCGTCTTATCCCACGACCCGGAGTAAATCAGCCCGTGTGAGAATGCTAGACACGATATACTATCCGCGTGCTCGATCCATAACACCTTTTATCAAGATAAAAGAAGCGCCAAACACATATTAACATCTAAATGATAAACCGATTAGCAGTTAAATTAGTAACCACTAAAGCTTAACTAAGAAACAGAAATTAACAAACACGTTTTGTTTTACAAATGTGTTACACACTTCTTTATCTTGATACTCCCTCCGTCCCATTATTAATTAAAAATTTCCTTATTTGAAAAAAGTTACTCCCTCCGTCTCATGATTATTTGCACACTTTCACGATGAAAATACCCAAAAAAAAAATTAATATCCTCCCAAAAATTATTTTATTTTCAAAATTGTCACTCATTTTTTACATACATTTTACTTTACACCTTATCAAATCATCTAAAATACCTCTAATTTATCTTACATCACCAATCACTTTATTCTATTTTCTAAAAAATCGTGACGGTCAAAGTGTGCAAAAATCTACTTTACACATCATCAAATCACCTAAAATACCCCTCATTTATCTTACATCACCAATCACTTTATTCTATTTTCTTACGGTCAAAATGTGCAAAAAATTCTGGAACGGAGGGAGTACTTTTTACTTCTTTAAAAAACTCTCTCAAACATCTCTTCTTATCTACGTGGTTACTTTTTACACATTAACAAAATATTTTCTCTTCAATAAAGTTGAATTACCCATTATATCCCTTCTAAAAGCTCACTTTATCACATTTAATGTCAATAAACAATTCTTACTCGTACAAACAGTAAATGTTCAATTAATAACGGAGGCGGAGGGCGTACCTTTTTATGCCTCCTAGTCTGAACATAATTGCTCTGTTTCATGAACTTCCCCAAGTAGTCCTTTGTAGTAGGGAGAGTGTCGAGAAGCTTGAAAACATTTTCCGAGCTTCTCGACACTCGCCAGACTCTAATCCTAGAGTCCTGGTGCGCCGTAAAGACTCTGTTTCCGGCGGTGATGAGGGCCTTAACAGAGCCCTCACCCTGTCCGAACTTGGTAAACTGCCGTAAGTCCGGCTGCTGCCACACGATTATGTCCTTGCCGTGGGATGCGCTGAGGACGAATTCGCCGCAGAGGGCAATGCAAGAAACGGAACCCGCGTGGCCGGAGAGAATCGCGAGTGATTTGTATGAGGATGAGGATGAGAGAGAGAGGGGTGTTTTGGGAATCTTGAAATTGTGTCTGAAACTACTTTCGTTTGAAGAGTCATCGCTGCTGCTACTGGATAACAATGGAGTCTTGAGGGTGGATTCTTGGAGCATTTTTTGGGTTTTTTTTTCAAGAATGGGTTTGAATTGGGAATTGGGAGATGAAAATTTGATTTGGAATATGCATGAGAGAGAGGGGGGAGCGGAATGGGAAGAAAAAGAGGGGGGTTTCTTGTGAATTAGGTGGGTGGAGAAGAGTTGCTTTGGGGGGTAACGGCTACTTTGAAACTAACAAACATATGAAAAGTGTAAAGTGGGACCCATTTGTATTCTTAATACTTTCTAATTATACCTTCCCCATCTTTGCTGGAAAGCATAAACAAAATTTATATTTTAAATAATAGTACTCTCTCTCCCGTCTATAAGGGCATGTTTGTTTTGGAACTCACTCGTTCGGACGTGGGACGTCTTCGAAATTTTACATCCGGATTTTCCCATCCAACTACACACATCTCTAAAAATACCTATACATCCTACTATTACATCCCATACAACCATTTTTATACAATTTGATTTACATCCCATCCTACTCAAAATCTCAAAACACACACACACAATTACTATTTATTAGAATTTCTTCATCCAGGATTTCCCCCATCCTACATAATCCCAAAACAAACATCCCCTAAACGTATGTTCATATGTATTTTATACTCCCTCCTCCGTCTCACTATAAGTTTCTCACTTTCCTTTTTTCGATATCCCACAATAAGTTTTTCATTCCATTTTTGACAAATTATTTTCTCTCTCTCAATCACATCACTTACACTTTATCTATTATTTTATCATACTTCATCTCATACTAATCTACTCCCTCCATCCACCAAATGTAGTCCCATGGAAGAGGGGCACAAGTTTTAAGAAAAATGTAGATAAAGTAGATAAAGTAAGGGTATTATAGGGTATTGTGGGGTCCATTGTGAATAAAGTGATTGTTTGTGAATAAAGTTGATGACAAATTGAGTAATTAAGTGGTGGTTGAAGGGTGATAGTTTCCATAAAGTGTATGGGACTACACTTGGTGGACAAAGAATATAAGGCAAATGGAACTACTTTTTCCCTCTCACCATCACATCATTTGTACTACATCTATTATTTTATCATATTCCTTAATCAAAACACCCAAAAGAAAGGGAAACTTTTACCGAAACGGAGGGAGTATTTCTTAACCTATGTGTTTAAAGTTCATAGGTAGCTTTCATCGAGGAAGTAGTATAACTTTTAGAAAAGAAGTACTCACTTCGTCCTGGTGAAAGTTACCCATGAATTTTGGGTACATAGGTTTAAAAAATATGATAAATATATTAGTGGTGATTTGATTAAGAGAAAAAAAAGTATTGAAAATGTGAAAAAAAGAGTAATTTGTCAAAAAAAATACTATCATTTGTAATTATTAGACATTTCTCTTTTTTTTTTTTTAAAAATTAATTGATAAATAAGTATGTTCGTTGAGGAGAAAAAATATGTGTTAAAATTTAATAGAAAATGAGAAGTATGATATTTTAATTAAGTACAAATGTATATACTAAATTTAATAAAATTTATAGACTAAAATGGATAATTTGACTTTTTTTTTACCTCGTCTATCAGCTGCCTAGGGTTCGGGGCAAATTAGAGAAAGTATGCCACTATTTTGAGAAAGGATTTTTTTTATAAAAAAATAGACCTGCATTGGCCGAGCATGAATTGGGTGTGGACTCGGTTAAGCAAGATGAACAGATCGTAATTTTTGTCCAACCTGTCCAGTCAATTTATCTTTGGATCTGCCTAATATTTTTATAGTAGATTAGCACTAGCGTATTATGCGGAAAGTTAATAAAATAAATATTTATATTATAAATAATTAAATAATTTTATAAAGTAAATTTTAAATAAAATGTGTGAGAAACAGACGAAATGAGACCTTTAATTTTTAATATTTAATAAATATGAAAACAACTTTTTAGATATTTCATATGTTGTTAATAATTGTAATTTAAATAAATTTATGTGTATAAAATATTTCATATGTTGTTTTTTTAGTATAAGATATTTTAAATTGAAAAATTTAATGTTAAAATAAAGATATTATATATATATCTTTAATACATATATTTCACAGTCTAAAAATTGCGGCTTCTTATTTTTTCTCTATTTTGAAATCCTGAATTTTGGTGAGTCAGTTTTTTTTAACAGTTTCTTTTTATTATTTATTTTAAAATGCATTTGACAG
Organism: Galeopsis tetrahit; assembly: GCA_963675135.1. Classification (NCBI taxonomy): domain Eukaryota; kingdom Viridiplantae; phylum Streptophyta; class Magnoliopsida; order Lamiales; family Lamiaceae; genus Galeopsis; species Galeopsis tetrahit. The sequence goes on along the minus strand of OY776128.1, from coordinate 1,392,872 downwards.
TTTCTTTTTATTATTTATTTTAAAATGCATTTGACAGTTTTTTTAAAATCTTTTATTTAGTTTTTTTCTCCTTTCATTTTTTAACCACCATTTCCTTCTCAACCTCTGTTGCAAATTTCCGTCTTTATCTTCATGGTACATTCTTGCCGCCTTCTCTGCAAAAACTCTAACATACTCAATTTATTTCCTAATTTAAGTTTTTTTTTTTTTTTTTAATTTCAAGTTGCGGATTTTTTAATTTTTTTTCACTGTATTTTTATTTAATTATAATATGTGGATTGTGAGTTTCTTGAATAATTGAGAAATTGCTCCACTCATCTGAAGAATTTTATTTTTTACAAGACCTTTATTAAGAATACGTGGTTTATAGAGGATTCCTTCTCAACCTCTGTTGCAAATTTCCGTCTTTATCTTCATGGTACATTCTTGCCGCATTCTCTGCAAAAACTCTAACATACTCAATTTTTTACTCTGTGCTCTAACATACTCAATTTATTTCCTAATTTAAGTTTTTTTTTTTTTTTAATTTCAAGTTGCGGATTTTTTAAATTTTTTTCACTGTATTTTTATTTAATTATAATAGGTGGATTGTGAGTTTCTTGAATAATTGAGAAATTGCTCCACTCATCTGAAGAATTGTATTTTTCACAGGACCTTTATTAAGAATACGTGGTTTATAGAGGATTGTCTTGATCCATCCCGTTGAAAGAAAGTCGAGGGCACATCTTACATCTTATATGCTTTGTTGATTTAAACTTATGCAGGTAGCATAGGATTGATAAAAACTGTTATTAGTCTGTTTTCTTTTAAAAAAAATTCTTTCATGGTACCTTTACTTTATTTGATGGGTTTATTAAGAATATGTGGTTTGTGTTTGCGCCAGGAAAATTGAAATCTGGGTTACATCATAATTTTATTTTTTTTCAAATCCTTAATATATGACTAATTTTTTATATATAATTAAATACTCTTTTTTCTCAATAATAACAGTTTTCTCAGGGTCGATCGTCTATTTGCAGCCGCACGAAACTTGATCAGAATTTCTAACGAAGACATATCCCGTGGAGGGTCTGCACGAAACTTAATTAGAATTTCTAATCAAGACTTAGTCCGTCGAGGGTGGAGGGTTGTCATCACACAATTCAGAAATTGCTCTAATCATTTTGAAGTTTTATTAAGAATACGTGGTTGGTGTTTACGCCAAATTCTAGACAATTAAGAACTGGGTTACCAGTTATATATATATATATACATGTAAGTTATTCCTACTTAATGTACAATTTTTTAAATGATATATAATTAAATACTCCATTGTTTAAAATTTTTTATTTAGTTTTCTTCTCCTTTCATTTAACCACCATTTCCTTCTCAATCTCTGTTGCAAATTTCCGTTTCTTGAACAATTGAGAAATTGCTCCACTCATTTGAAGTTTTTTTTTTTTACAAGACCTTTATTTTAAGAATACGTGGTTTATGGAGGATTGTCATCAGATCAGACGCTTTGTTGAAAGAAAGTGGAGGTTGTCATCACATCCTATATGATTTGTTGATTTAATCTTATGCATGTAGTGTAGGATTGGATAAAAACTGTTATTCATCTGTTTTCTTTAAAAAAAAAAAATCATGGTACCTTTACTTTATTTAATGGGTTTGCCGAGGACAATTGAGAAATTGCTCCAATCATTTAAAGTTTTATTAAGAATACGTGGGTTGTGTTTGCGTAAAAAACTGGGTTACATCATAATTTTTTTTACCATTAATATATACTTTTGATATATAATTAAATACTCCATTACAGTTTTCTCAGCACGAAACTTTTATCAGAATTTCTAATTAAAACTTAGCCCGTCGAGGGTTGTAGACGCTTTGTTTGTTGATCCATCACGTTGAAGGAATATTAATGTTGACGAAAATTGGATATATAACTTGCTGCTCAGATTCAATTGTTGGCGAAAATGGGTTTGCACAATTTTTTAAACAACAATAACGTGTTTTTTTTTTTTTTTTTGTATATTTTTTTAAATAGTGTAATTTTTTTTGTTTTATTTGTATTGCGTTAACATTTTTTTTTTCAATTTTCTTCTCTTCTATATTTTTTAATTTTTTTAAACGGTTTAAAATAGCATGTTCGAAATATAGAGGTATCAATCCAACACCTACTAATTTGTAGAGAATATATATATATATGTTAAAAATGAATTGTGAAACAACATAAATGGACCCTGAAATACTCCAGTGGGTAAACATGACATGACTGTATGAAAAGAAAAATGGTGTCTATTCATTCTCTTCTCTCTCTCAACTCCAGTCTTTTTATTTCAACTCAGCATACAACTCTAAAAATGATGATATGGTGTCGGTTTATAAATTCATTTTGTTTATTCATGATTTATGCATATTTTTGTAAAGTTCTACATTATGTCAATCCAACCCTCAATACTCGATTATATCATTAATTGCTATTTCCGCATTGTACATAGATGGAAGAAATAATTATTCCCGCGTAGTACGCGCGGGTCGTGCACTAGTATATATATATTAAAAGTAATTGAAAAATTGTTGGATTCAACAAGTTCTCATGGGGGACGGGTCACAAGTCTGTAAATTTTATGGCGAGACAGGTTCTGAAATAGGATAAATTAGTCCAGTTTTCATCCCTAAATTACAACAATGAGTTGTAGGATAATGTACTTCACAATTATTTTAAAGAAGTTTTTCCTAAACACACAAGTTGAATAAATTCCTTTAGTCATACTTATTTATTTTTTTAATTCAAGTGCCTAACTATATTAGTTAAAACAAAAATTAATAATAAGAAAAAGTATTGTTCAATACCTAACTTTAAATTAAATTACTTGTATTGTTCACAATTTTAACGAACTTCTAATCTTTAATCCTTATTTTAATTTTGTTTTTAAGTACTAATATAATTTAAAATTGGCAAGTCAATACAAGTATACAACTAAAAGAAAAAACGCAAGTTTGCTCTTTCGGTTTTTAAAAAATGACAAAAAGTCATCAATTTCTTTATTCCCTTCTTTTACTCTAAATTATTTAGGCAGGTTTCTTGTATAATAGTTACGAAGTATATAACTGGTGTACGATCATTATCGACTGAACATTAAATTTAATGTTCGATCACTCTAGTCAAACGGACAAATTAGTGATCGTAGCATCACATTCAACCAAGGTGGTCGATCACTAAACACGACGTTCAATCGAAAATTATTTGCACAGTTACACAAAAGATTGAATACATGCTAATTTACTCCATAAAGACCAGTCTAAAGCTTCAAGGTTGGTTAACTGGACCACAGTTTACAAACTTGAATTTCAAAACACAACTTTTTTTTTAATTACTTACAACGTACAATACTGCAATTTTATATTATGAATTAAATATTAAATTGACTTGGTCGGCTAATGTCATTATACCAACAACTTTCTAACATAAAATACGAATGCATGCTTTCTTATTATCTAATTATTGATATGTAGAGCCTCCATTCTCACGTGCATGAACTTTTTAATTTGAATTTTTTTAAACTACCCTTCATATTTTTATTTTTGTCAAAAAATTAATTAGTACATTGTGGAACTACTTATTTTGGGGGTTTATTATCGGTTTCATTTCCTATTTTACTTTTCGTGTTCTACTCTACTGAATCATTAACACATGTTGGTGCAGTGTATACAATTCATTAATTTTTTTTCACCCTCCACTTATCATTTATTCATACTATAAAACATAAAGTGAAACATCTCGAACAAATAATATAATTTAATTGGTTTACTACCCCTCCCTTTTTTATTTATTTATTTTTTGAATTACATTAAATACCCACTCCTTTTCCCTTCCCCATGACTCGAACCCTCCCCATGACTCGAATCCAGGATCTAAAGCCTAGGTAGTGGTGCTCTAACCACTTGAGCTATCCAACTTCGTCTCCCTTTTTTAATATTGGTAGTTATTTTCGATTCCTTTTTTGTGGAGTAAATATGGAATTTGGACAATGCACATGGCAAAATGTATCTAATAGTAAAAGTATTGGTTTATTGTACCTAATAATAGTACCAACTTCTTAATATTTGTACCTAGATGTAATAAAACTCCCAAAACAAGTATGCACTTTTATTTCAAATATGCTTCAACAACAATTTATGAAGAATTAACTGCTATCCACATTTATTTTGTGAAATTGTTGTATATATTAATTTCACATAATTTTATTTATGACTGCAGAGACGTTCTTTTGATTTGTTAATCCACCTCTTCGAACAATGTAACCTGCACTTACAAATTCTCAATCACACATCAAACAACTAACATAAAATAAAATAAAATAAAAATGATTCTTTCAAATGAAAAAAAAAAAAAAAAAGATTGCACGTACAATATATTTCTATCTAAGGATGGAACGAAAAATTCGCGTATCGAAATCAGGTCAAATTGATATTCTCACAAAATTTGCGTAAAACAAACATAAGAACGAACTTGTTCTCAAATTTGTGTTACTATAAGAGAAAGTGTATGTTTATGTAAGTGCAAGTATATGTTACTCCCTCCGTCCCAGATCAATTTACACACTAATCTGAACACAAAAATTAAGGAAAAAACGCTACAGTAAAGGTATTAGGGTCCTTTCAACTATATTAAAGTGATAAAGTAAGAGTATTGTGTAAGAAAATATAATGACATAGAAGATAAATAAGTGAGAATTTTGAAGATAAGAGTTATAAGAAACTTTCATTTTTTTGTTGTGAAAACTATTGTGGGACTAACAAAAAAAAAATTGTGGAAACTGATTTGGGACAGAGGAACGACTTGTTCTTCTAGTAGCACATATTTGCTCTTACGGTAATACACATTTGTCCTTATAGTAACACACACTTGAGAACGAGTTTTTTTATCTGTCGTGTGTGAATTTTTTATACAAATCTGTCTGACCTGCTTTCAACCCTGTTTGACCCGTGACTTTTTCTGCCAATGAACTAATTTATTCTAATATGCATATAAGTTTTTGTCGAAAATAAATACTAAACTTTTTTCTTTTTTTCTAACATTTTCTACCTCAACAATTCATTACACACATAATATTATATTTCTTAATTGATGTGAAAAATCAATTAAATTACTTACTTCCACATTTGAACTGTCGGGGCAATGAATTTCCACAAGATTTAGCCACTTTTGCTACCTTTTTCGGATCGAATATATTTTCCACCTGTTTTATTACAAATATCTTGCAAAAAAGTGGCATGTTCACATTTCGAGCACTAGAACAACATTTTTGCTTGGGTTTAAATAGAAAAAAACCAGGTGAATACTTGTTCATATAAATGGAGCAATGTTTAACGAAATCTAACACATTCGAACACGTTTGTACGTAATTCGACGAATGCGGTGACGATTGAACGACGGCGGTGTTCATAGCCATGTTTCCGGCTATGATTAGGATAGTCACCACCACTAAATTGGTGTTGAAATTTCTCATATTTTCTATCTATGTTTGATTATGCTTGATTATTTTTTATATACACCCTCCTTCTCTTTTTAAACTTTACCTTTTTGTCATTTTTGATCTCTTTTAAAGTTTTACATTTATTTTTTGGCACATTTATTATAACAATTATCTCTACTTTTATATAAAATTACACCAATTGACACTAATTTTTCCTTTCTGTCCCCATCCTTTTACTTATCTACACTTTTCACTAAAATATCTGTCATCACTATCAATAAAATGATTCTATCTAATAACTCCAATCCATCATAAATATTAGCTCATCCTTATTTAATATATTTGTCCACACAACGAAATTGAATAGTTTGGATAAGAATAGTTACAATGCTTTATTCAAATGTATTTTTATATTATATAGCTCCAATGCTCTATTCAAAATAGGATAAGAATATTTACTCCCTTTTATAGTCCTTTATGTTAGGCTTCACCATTTATACAAAAGGCTACGGTTATTTGCACCTCTATCTTTGTTAAACACACCTTCCAAATTTTTTAACAAAATAAATTACACAAAAAAGACTATATTGCCCTTGTCACATTAAACCCCTAATTTTTATTTTAGTAGATACGCCTTCAACCAATTGCAGTCATCACCACCTCCACCAAACAGCTAATCGCCATCATCTCTATCTTATATCGATATGGTTTTGAACAAATTGTCATAACATGCATCTCAATTCTCGAATTGGGGGTTCAAAATCTAGCCAAAGTGATGTATTTTTGACATATTTCGAAGAAAAGAAAAAGAGAAAATGAGAGAGGTGAGATTTTTCGTCAATAACAATCATGAAACAAAAAAACAACATTTTTCGACACATGTAGTTTGTTTCGGACAGGGACGTCGGCATGTAGGGTTAGGGTCGGGGTGGGGCAGCCAAGAATTTAGTTTGTGTATGGTAATGTGAGAGAGAGAAAGAAATAGATGGAAGAGAAAAAATGAATAAATTAGTTTTTTTTTTAGGTGAGGTGTATTTTTTTTTTTTTGAAGGTAGGTGAGGTGTATTTACTAATGAGATAAGAGTAATTTTAATAGTTTAAGAAGAGTGTATAAGGAGAATGAGCTATTTGGGGTGATGTATTTAACATTTCTGGAGGTGCAAATAACGCTTTCCATTTATTTAAAAAGCAAAACTTTGGACTTCTATTAACCAAACTTGCACTAAGAGGGCCTAAGGCCCGTTAATGATTTTACGTGGACTTTCATTGGCCCATTAATATATTATCTAAAACCATTGGCACACGAAATAATTCCATTGCAATTTAGACCTAAGACAGTTTTATTTGTGTTCGAATTTAATACATACAGTATAATTTAGACTTTTTACTGACACGACACGTTATTAATGAAATAACATTATTTTTTAATCTGAACTAATCTCAAAACGTCTGATTCGAACATGAATGAGACTGTCAAGAAGTCTTATTTGTAATAATAATCAAAGTTGGTGATTTATATTTAATTTACAATTAACTCTTAATACATTTGTATTTGGTACAATTTCATTTATTTGTATCTCAAACACTCATTCCTCACTATCAAACAATATCTCCTTCGATGGTGAACCCCGGGCCCTACGAGGGGACATGATCCCCTCATGTACGCGATCCAACGGCTCCCAACTGCACAAAACTTTCATGTACATAAGGAGATACTTGTTTGGGTCTAATTAGAAAAAAACCAGGTGAATACTTGTTCATATATATGGAGCAATGTTTAACGAAATCTAACACGTTCGAACACGTTTGTACGAAACCCGGCGACGATCGAACGACAGCGGTGTTCATAGCCATGATTCCGGCTATGATTAGGATAGTCACCACCATTAAATTGGTGTTGAGATTTCTCATATTTTCTATTTGTGCTTGATTATATTTTATATACACCCTCCGTCTCTCTTTAAACTTTATCTTTTGATTTTAGATGTCTCTTTTAAAGTTTAACATTTATTTTTATTTGTAAGTTATGAACCTATATTTATTAATAACTATTACTACTTTTATATAAAATTACAACAATTGACACTCATTTTTCATTTATCTACCCCATCTTCTTACTTTTCTTACACTTTTCATCAATAATTTTATATAAAATATTACTCCCTCTGTCCCACAATTGTTTGCACTTCCTAAAAAGAAAAGAGATTATTGCCTAATAAGTACACTATTATAACTCATTAATCTAATAGAGACACCAATATGTATACTTTTCTAATAGAGTCAAAATAGAGTTAAAAATACAAGAATACCCTTATATAAATAAATAAGAATCCTATACTCATTTAATTCATTCTCCTTATTCACCAAAAACCAAAATTAAAACCCTAGCTCCCTCCTCCACCATCCCTCGGTTGTCGCCGCCCCTTTTCCCACCGCCGCAGTCTACAATTCCATCTCCCACGCGGCGTCGCTACCCACGGCCTCCCCGCCGCCCCCCCCCCCCCTGGCCGCCGATCTGTGTCGTGTGTGGAGGTGTTGCCGCTGATCTGCCATGGCCGGAGAAGTCGAAGCGACGACCAAGGCGGACAGATCTGTGTCGTTTGGGGAGTTGTTGCCGCCACCCAAACCAAGACGAAGCAGCATCTTGACCGCCGTCGTTGCTTTGCCGCCACACTCGCCGAGGAAGAAGAAAACCTCGTGAACACCGCCGATCTGCAACCCCCTCGACTCCGATGCGTCGATCTATCGACCGCGAGTCATCGCCGCCTAGCCGAAGGCCTACGATCTCTTCGGGGAACAAGGTTAGTCTTACTGTTGATTTCTTCCCTTTGAACTTTCGTCGAACATAAAAGCCGCATTGTTTTTAGTGTTAGATCTGCGGAATGAAAAGACAGAGTATGAAAGTTTTGCCATGTTATATTATCAATTTCTTGGCAATAATTTCGTGATTCAGTGCAATGACGTAGAAGAAATGTGGGTTGATTTTGATAGTATTGATTTTTTTTGTCTACTGATTGATTGTATGAAGCATATACATAAAATGTAGTAGAATTGTTGCGCTGAGCTGCTTAGTTTTAATTTTATTTTTTGAATTTTTTTCGTCGATTTTGTTATTTCCTGTGATGTTTTAATATTAATGACAAAATTGCAGAGTCTCATGTTGCTTCTTCAAATACCTATTCGATTTGTACAATTACAGCACGTTCCTCGACAGAAAATTGTACAAATCACAATTTTGAAAGGATTGGACCTTCACAATCCTGTGACAAGGCTGAAAATGACTGTTTACTACCCTCCCAGAATATCAATTGCTTCCCCGTTATTGTCCTTGAATAACTGACCAGGAGTTGCAACAAATATCTGGAGAGTATCCTTGCCTAACCATTTCTTTTTGTAATTAATTTTAAGCTAACCACTTTATTAGAATTTTTGTTACTCTGTGTACTTCTTAATTTTATGGTTTTCTATCTCGAATTCTATCATAGTACGTTCCATTATTTGAAAAGGTTTTGAGTGCCAATGATACAAGGTTGTGGTAGTGGTGATCGAGCGGCAGCGACGACCATCGGCGGCTGTAAATTATTTATTTATTTATGATGGAGATCAGTTGGTGTAAATATTTTCTTTCTTGTAGCATTCATAGGCCCATGCAATCTCAGATGTCTTGACATTGTATTTGATCTTGATGAAACACTTATAATTGCAAATACAATGTGTTCATTTGATGAACCACTTATATGCAAAATAGTTATCTTATTTTAATCTAATTTTAAGAAATGATTTGAATTATGTATAAGTCTATTTTAATCTAATTTTAAGAAATGATTTGAATTATGTATAAGTGATATGCAAAATAATATCATATTTCAATCGAATGAATATGCATATGCATTTGACACTGCATATGAATATACATTCGACACTGCATATGCATTCGACACTGCATATACGTGGGTTGAAATGCAGATTTCCAGAATCCCTTAACTTAACAAAATTAAACGAAATAAATGGAGAGACCTACCTTTTAGGAAAATTTTTAAATTTTAGAAAGTAATAGATTTTCGGTAATTCGAAAAATTGCATTTAATAATTGATTGGATGTTTAGTTGACTAATAATTGTCTATTTTATAAATTCAAAATTTCAAAATATGGTGGAAGGGCATAATTGACAAAAAAATCAAATTTTGACTCTATTAGACAAGAATTTATGGTGTAGGTTTTATTAGAAAAAACTAGTAGTGAAATGACCTTATTAGTTTATAACCCAAAAGAAAACTTTTTCATAAACTCCACCCTCACAAAATTCACATATTTACACAAAATGACATTACTTTTACACTTATTCCAACCACTTTCTTTACTTTATTCATATAAGTTTACAAAATTACCCCTCAACACTCCACTCATTACACCTTTTTCTTAATAAGTGTGCCCACAAAATGGTTTACAAGTTAAATACCCATCCTTTTTCCCCTCCCCATGACTCGAACCCAGGATCTGAGGCCTAGGTAGTGGTGCTCTAACCACTTGAGCTATCCCACTTTGTCGTGCCCACAAAATGGTGCAAACACTTTCGAGACGGAGGGAGTATATTTTTTAAAATATTTATCATACCAAAACATAAAGTTTAAAGGGGACCCGGGAGTATTTTTTGAAATGGTTTAATATGTAAACTATCAATAAAATGATTACTCCCACTGTCTGCCTATAAAAAAAATTATTTTGCTATTTTGGTACGTCCGTTTATAAGTTTCTTACATCTTTTACATCTTTTTTTGACAAGTATTTTTCAATTTTTTATTCTTACACATCATTTTATATTTAAAATTTCTCTCTATCTAACTCTCTCTCTTTCAATCACATCACGCGTACTATATTTATTATTTACTCACTTTTCTTAATTCATGTGATAAAAAATAACGAAAAACTTATAAATGTATGTTGGAAACATATCATAAACTCCACCTCTTTTTTACTATCCATCATAAATATTAGCTCATCCTTATTAATTATATTTGTCCACACAAAGAAATTGAATAGTTTGGATAAGAATAATTATATGCAATGCTTTATTTAAATGCATTTTTAGATTATATAGCACCAATGCTTTATTCTAAATGGGATAAGAATAGTTATTATACATGGCCACGGTTATTTGCACCCCTGGATTAATTAGTTCACCATCCTGCTATTTTATTTAATTGAAAAAAAGTGTGAAAAGACGAAAATACCCTTTTTACTATTTTAGGCTTGACTCGTTTATGTGGCGCGGGAGACCTGGAGGCAGAAGAAGTAAAAAAAAAGGGGGTAGGGGAGACGACGTAGGGCAGAACTAGTGGGGGAAGAAAATAAAAAAGAAGAAGAAAGGGGCGACGGATCTGAGTGGGGGAGGAGGGGCAGCGGAATTGGGTGGAGAGACAGCGTAGGATGGAGCTTGTGGGGGAAGAAAGAAAAAAGAAGAAAAAGAATGGGGTGGCGTCGCTGGGCGGGGGTCGGCGGCCGATAGAGTGGTGGGGTGGTGAAGAAGAAGAAAGTAGGAGAAAATGAAGAAAAAATTAGAATTAGATGGAAGTATATGTATTCAAATTAATTTTAAAAAATAAATTATATAATAGGTAATTTAGGGGTAGTACCACTCATAAACAATTTTCATGAGGTGTGCATGGATGGGGGTATATTTAAAAAGTATGGAGGGGTATATAGCCTGGCCATTTTACATGGGCTTGCATTGGCCCAAAAATATTGTTTAGGGTTGAGGTATATACCCCTCCAGCTTTGTTTAATACACTCCCCCTTCATTTTTATTAATTCAAAATTCATGCAAAATACCAATTTTACCCTTTACTAAATCATGATAGATACATACACTCTCCTTACCATTTAAAGGTTAACCCTAAACCTAAAATTTCCCCTTACCATTTAAACATTAACCCTAAACCTAAAATTTCGCCGCCGCTGCCACCGCGGTTGCCGTCACCTCCGTCGTCCCCCACCGCCACAAACAAATTCTTACACCCACAAAAATGAACATGTTGATCAAATAAAATAGCAATAACACTCCAACCGACTCATAACTACCTCGAATCAAATTTAGAAATTAAAAAAAAAGTCTTAGTATTTTTAACAAACCAGAGTCGACCAAAAACACTCCGGTCGACCCTGGTTTGTCGACCAAAAATACTCCAGTCGACCCTGGTTTATCGAACAAAAATACTCAGGTCGACCCTGGTTTGTCGACCAAGTTTCGAAAGAAAATTAAAAAAAAAAAATTAAAAATTGAAATTTTCGACTATTATTGATTGCTCAAAAACACTCTAGTCGACACCCTATCGTCGACGAGAGTGTTCTTGAGCGACCAATAATGGTCGGGAGAAAAAAAAAAAAACAAACTTGTTCTTCGCCGGCGACGACTCGCGGCGGCTAGGGGCGAAGGAGGACGGCGCCGCCGCTTGTTATAGAAATTAAAAAAAAAAAGCATAGCGGCGCGGTAACGAACGAGGCGAGCGAGAGAGAGGGGGGGAGAGGGACGGCGAGGGAGAGGGAGGGGGAGAGCGACGGTGAGGGAGAGGGAGGGGGAGAGCAACGACGAGGGGAGTGCAGAAACCGGAAAAAAAAAAAAGGGAAGGGGAAGAGAGAGGCGGTAGAGAGTGTTTGGGAAAGAAGAGGAAATTAGGGTTAATGGGGGTGTGTATGTATCTATACATTTTATGAAAGGGCAAATATGGTATTTCATAAATATATTTAATTAAAATATATGAGGGGGAGTGCATTAAACAAAGCTGGAGGGGTATATACCTCAACCCTATTGTTTAAGACCATTGGCGAGAAATAATTCCTATGTCCAAGTGCAATTAAGTCCAACATTTTTCACTTATTTGCATAAATAAATAAATAAAAGAAACTTTTTTGGCAGTTTTATTTGTGCTCGAATGCGGCGTAATTAAAATTTTTTTTTACTGGCGTGACATATTTTTAATGAAATAATATTATTTTTTAATTTAATCTCAAAACGTTTAATTCAGGTACAAATAAAATTGTAAAAAGTACTATAATTTGCAATTATTTAAAGATTTAAATTAGATTGCAAATTAGCGAAATGGGGTGATTAAATTTGCAATTACATTTTAATACATTTGTATTGGGTACAATTTCATTTATTTGGATCTCACACACTCATTCCTCGCTATCAAACAATATCTCCTTCAATGGTGACCCCGCGGGCCCTACGAGGGGACAGGATTCCCTCCTGTACGTGATCCATCGACTTCCTTTTGCACGGAACCTTCATCTACATACGGGGTCAGGATCTCCAAAGTCGCAGTATGTAAATAAACAGTCAGACACACAATCATAATAAGTATGTTCTTGTGCAGAAGCCACACATGTAATAAGAATTATAATCGCAACAATTTCCATGAGACTCTTTTTCATTTTTATGTTCTTGTGTACTCTTCTATTTAATTTCTTATTTTCATAAAAAAAAAATGTATTGCTATTTATAGCTTTTTAAAATTTGGCAAAATTTTGCTAACGCGTTTTAATTGTTACGAGTAACGTATTAGAAGAATTTCAAAACTTAATTTGTTTTGTTGTGCCAAAAATTGCACGGTCGGATTATATATCCTCGGGATCAGATATCCAAATTCCCGAGTGCTTAGACCTGATTTGGGTACACTGCTTCCGCTGGAATGATCCTCCAAGAACCTGCAAAAGACACACCGGAGGGGGATCCGGTGCGGACGCTCCGACGCTCAAGTCAGTATAAGAATCTCAATATATCATAAGGGCTTCAAAGCCCTTGATCAATCAAATCAGGTTCTTAAAAGGCCTCGAAGTATATAATACGAAGTAAAATCAGTCTTGTAAAAGTAAGAAAGTCTAACCTGGAAATATACTCAAATTTACCTATTTATAGAGAATCTCCTCTTAAGGGGAGGTTACAGCTTCCTTATATTTCGGAGCTACCTTTGGACCCAGCCTTGCTGTGTTGACAAGGTCACCACTTCTCCTCTACTTCCGGAAAGACCGGGGCCACTCCCCCTAGTGGACTCCTTCCACTAAAATGAAGGAGGGAAGAATCTTTCTTTGGTCAGTCTTAGTCCGATTCATGTGGAGATCTCCTATATTCTCGATTTACCAATTCATATCAAGATCAGGTCTTCCAGATAAGTCTCTCCGGGAGGACCTCCAGGAGCTCCCTCCGGAGGGACTTCCAGAAGGGATTCTTTATCCAGAGCCCCTTCCATAATCCCATATCTTCTCTTTTATCTTATCCTTTATACACGTGTCGACTTCTTATTGAACGACATTTTTAGGCCGCATCATCTACTCCCCCTACTCTCGTAAAAGGAGTATATCTTTTGTGAGAGTAGAAAATTCAAGTGAGTCTAGCACAGAGGCGTTTCTGGAGAGACGTGTATTATTCTTGCTTTGGAGAGGAATTTCAAAAATGCTCTCCTCCGGAAATTTTTCCCGCCCCCAGTTCTGAAGACGTTTCGATTTCTGCGCTTGGGTCCCACACAGTCGCAATTTTCTCTCTCTTGCTAGTTTCTCGAGGAGAAGCCTCGATCCTAACCCCCTTATTGGTCTTGTAGGTTGCACCATTATCGTCTCTTGGTTACATAACCTTCAAAGAATTTTCTCAAGAAATTCAGGGAACCTCTCACCCTTTCAAGGGATCACCTCTAGTTTCAGGTGGCTCGAAGAGGTTTTCCTTGACTTCCAGACTTATATTTATCCTTTCTTTCGTTTTTTAAACAGGGTCTCGGCAAATGACTTTGGCTTGATGCTCCCCAGCTCTCTTTGGCCTCTGGGCCTCCAAGTGTCTCTCACTTTCGTTTAAAAGATTTTGATTCATAAAATATTTCTTTTCATTGAGTAACCCTTTTGGGTCTTAAGTATGGTGAGGGGCTCTCTGTAGCTCCTCGGCCTCTAGGCCTCTGAGTGTCTCTCACTCTCATTCTTAAAAGATTTTTATTTATAAAATCATTCTTTTCATTGAATTACCCTTTTGGGTCTCAAGTATGGTGAGGGGCTCTCTGTAGCTCCTCGGTCTCTAGGCCTCTGAGTGTCTCTAACTCTCATTCTTAAAAAATTTTGATTCACAAAAATCTTCTCATTTCATTGATTAACCTTCTTGGGTCTCAAGTAAGGTGAGGGCTCTCTGGAGCACCTCGGCCTCTAGACCTATAAGTGTTTCACCTTCTTGTACTTAAAAGACTTTGATTCACAAAAATCTTCCCATTCCATTAATTAACCCTCTTGGGTCTCAAGTAAGATGAGGGCTCTTTGGAGCACCTCGGCCTCTAGGCCTCTGAGTGTGTCTCACCCTTATTCTTAAAAGATTAAAATCTTCTCATTTCATTAACCCACTTGGGTCTCGAGTAGGATGAGGGCTCTCTGGAGCACCTCGGCCTCTAGGCCTCTGAGTGTCTCTCACTCTTATTCTTAGATTTTAATTCATAAAATCTTCACATTTCAGTAACCCACTTGGGTCTCGAGTAAGATGAGGGCTCTTTGGAGCACCTCGGTCTCTAGGCCTCTGAGTGTTTCTCACTCTTATTCTCAAAAGATTTTAATTCATAAAATCTTCTCATTTCAGTAACCCACTTGGGTCTCGAGTAAGATGAGGGCTCTCTGGAGCACCTCGGCCTCTGAGTGTTTCTCACTCTTATTCTTAAAAGATTTTAATTCATAAAATCTTCTCATTTCAGTAACCCACTTGGGTCTCGAGTAAGATGAGGGCTCTCTGGAGCACCTCGGCCTCTAGGCCTCTGAGTGTTTCTCACTCTTATTCTTAAAAGATTTTTAATTCATAAAATCTTCTCATTTCAGTAACCCACTTGGGTCTCGAGTAAGATGAGGGCTCTTTGGAGCACCTCGGCCTCTAGGCCTCTGAGTGTTTCTCACTCTTATTCTCAAAAGATTTTAATTCATAAAATCTTCTCATTTCAGTAACCCACTTGGGTCTCGAGTAAGATGAGGGCTCTCTGGAGCACCTCGGCCTCTGAGTGTTTCTCACTCTTATTCTTAAAAGATTTTAATTCATAAAATCTTCTCATTTCATTGATTAACCCTCTTGGGTCTCAAGTAAGGTGAGGGCTCTTTGGAGCACCTCGGCCTCTAGGCCTCTGAGTGTTTCTCACTCTCAATTCAAGGTGTTGATCATATCAAGACCTTTCAAGTTCAAGTAATCCGCTTGGATTTAGAGTAGGGTGGGTGAGAAACACGTTCTTAACCATGCCTAAATTCTCAATCATTCTCTCGATTCAATCACGAAATTCTCCTAAGTAATCACCCTAGCATTTCTCAAATCAATCATTTCTGAAGCCTTAGCAAATGCTCATATGCTTCGAGGTTTTATGCTCTAAACAACTACGCCTAGGTAACTCATATCATATCACAAAGTAAAATCTAAAGTAAAAAAGTAAAATATACACTTTTCACTTACGTGGGTCCATATCAGCATCTCGGAGGTAGTAGGCCTAGACCCTTCATCACCCCCTTTAAGCATCGAAGTGTAATGCATTTGCAAGGTCCGTCATCATACTCGTCTCCGAATGTCGCATCTCAACACCCTAGATGATCTTACTCACCTAATAGATCGACTCTTGGGTATATCCTTCTTTACAGTAGCCTTGTAGCCCTCGTGACTACCTGCTCATCCTTCATGGGTTTCTTTTATCACGTAATCTCCTTCGGGAGACATCTTAGATAGGGATGGGTCAACGATCGCTTGTATAATTGGCCACCCAAGATGTGGTATCTCAACCGCAAAGCTCGAGCTTCTCCAGAAGCTGCAGGGGCTGGTCCTTTATTCAGCTCTTCTCAACTTTTGAATATCAAATTTCAGCACCCTAGGGAGGGTTTGGTCAGCTTCAGCAGCTGGGCTCGGTGGAGCTTCAACTCCTCAAATGTTTTCTGATATTATTCATCCCACTTGAATCTGGATCATTTTCATAAGATCCTCTTTGTAGTTCTTCTCGTGTTCAGTTCTCAATCCCGAATACTCATCTTTCTTCCATAATTATTTGGATCATGCTCCGTCGAGCTCCTCCACATTCTTAATTATCCTGGACTCATCTGGCTCACATCAGTCACATCATCACCTCTAGGTCCCGGACCTCGGGGTCATGGATACTCGCCTCATCTCTCCTTATCTGGATCTTGGACCTCGGGGTCCTAGATACTCGTTTCATCTCTTCCTTAATTCTATAGCGTTACTCAGCCACTTCAAGCGTAGGATCTTGTAAAAAGGTCTATCATCACTCTCATCTTCTCGAAGTCTGGGTCTCAAACCCCATAACTCAGCTTCTAGGCAGCCATCATCCAAATCTCACTCTCGAACTCTGTTCCCTCCAGTTTTTGGAACGTAGAAATCTGACCTCCAGTGCTTCGCATGGTGAAGTTGGCTTCATAGCCAGTCAGGTAGCATCCATCTTCGTCTCAACGTCTTACCCCAATATTCATCTCCGGAGTTGCACATATCTCTCGTACATCTTCATTTCACATGGTCTTTTCTTGAATCTCCAACCTCTCAACGTTGTTTGGCTTCGCTCTTTCTTCGGTAATCTTGCTCTCTAGAGCTCCTCTAGTACTTCTAGGTTCTCCAGCCCCTGCTCATGAGCTCATTATTCGTCATAGACCAGGTAAACTGACTCATACCAGCAACATTATTAGATCTAAATTTCGTCATAAGCCTCAATTATATAATTTAAATATGAAATAATTAAAGAATGCAAATCAAGTCTCTTTTGATCTCAAACCTGAAACCTGTACCCTCTCCAGGACCTCCAATCTTGACAAGATGATTAGTCTCTCTAATCTCAAATCTCAGAAGAGGATCATTTTCTTTGATCCTCGAACCTCTTACGTCCTCGCGAGCTCTGAAATTCTTCCCGGATCTCAACTCAAGAATATCAACTGAGGGGGTCGGCTTTTATAATTAAAAATAATTATAAAATTACTCCTGAAGGTAGTGAATTGCATCATGTTCTATAACCTCTTACGTCCTCCTTCTTGGTCTTCCTGTCCTCAAGTTCTCTCCTCTTCTGCCCTCGAGGGCCTCGGTCAACTACGTAAACAAATTCTCTCAGATGTCCAACTTGAATCATTCTCTCAATTTCATCCTCCAAATGGTAATATTGATTGTTTTCGTGCCCATATTCATTGTGGAGTCTCCAAAATCGGTCCGACTTGGGCTTTTGAGGACCTCGGTTCCTCGAATAAGGGAATTTCAGATCTGGATGATCTCCAGCAACCTCCAAGACTTCTGTAGGTTCCAATCTTAGTTGGGTATATTTCTAAAACGTCCCTCGAGGCCCAGATCGGGATCCTCTCGCAGCATTGCAGTTTCCTGTTCCTCCGGAGTTTCGGGGAGCTTCTGGGCTGGACCTCCTTGCTGTAGATTCTCTCTTCCTCTCTCCACTAGCTGGTTTCACCTCCAGCCTCTTGGCTTGCCTCACCTCTTCGAGGGTGAGATACTTTTCAGCTCTGAAGTTTCTTAAGTTCTCTACCCGCTTCAGGTAATCAATCATCCTCTCACCCACTCTAGTTTTCGGACTTATCGTTTTGTCTGTTTAGGGCTATTGGCCTTGATCTCAGGGACCTAAATAGGCTCAATCTTCACTTTCCATTTCCGAGCTTATCCCGAAATCCTCTAGGACTTGGATAGAATCAACCTATAATCTGAAATCTTCTGAATCTATCCAGAGATCCTCCAGAGCTTGGATAGACTTAATATGTAATCTGAAATCTTTTGAACCTACCCAGAGGTCCTCCAGAACTTGGGTAGACTTAATCTATAATCTGAAATCTTTTGAACCTATCCAGAGATCCTCCAGAGCTTGGATAGACTTAATCTGTAATCTGAAATCTTCTGAACCTACCCAGAGGTCCTTCAGAACTTGGGTAGACTTAATCTATAATCTGAAATCTTCTGAACCTACCCAGAGATCCTCCAGAACCTGGATAGGCTCGGTCTGTAATATGAAATTATATCTAAAATATGGAAACATGTTAATCGTGTGCAAAATCATAATCATCATCCGCGTCTATTCATTAATCATCATCAACGTCTAATCATCATCAACGTCTAATCGTGTGCAAAATCATAATTATATATAAAATATGGAAACATGTCAATCATGTGCAAAATCATAATCATCATCAGCGTCTAATCATTAATTCTACCACATAAAGTAATCACAAGACTCAACATGTGAATTGCTTACCCATGCTTCTACGATTTCAAGTAATTCTTAATTCTAAGATTGTTTCTAGAGTATCAATCATGTAAGCTTAGAAGAATCATGCTTAATTCAATGGAAAAAATAAGTTCGTGTCATATATGTCAATATCATTAAAATATGCTCATAGCAATATAAAATTACTATAAAAGATCTAATACTTTAGGCTCTATCAAACACCTGTACTAACCTGTAGCACCGATGCACTTATCATATCTATGCCTCGTACTCCCATGTTTAGATTTTGGACCTCGAGGCCCTAAATACTCTGCTGCTCGTGGAGGGGCACGAATGTTGTCGTCCTCTGCAGTGCCTGGAGGTATCTCCTTACCAGGTCCACTCCCGAGGGCTCCGGACGTGCTAACAATATCACCCCCTGTAGAGATAGGGGTGTCTCGAGCCTCTTCCTGGAGTTGGTGTCAGTGGCGGATTTGATCCGGAAGGGGTATGAACTGGATCTTTCCCCCGGCCTCCCTTTGGAGCGGGGTCTTTCGGCAAAGGAGGATTTTCCCCTGTAAGGGGTTTCTTCCCCGAAGTAGACATGGCCGTTTTGTTTCCGCCACCCATTACTCGAATAGGTAGAAATTCGTGAGAAAAAACTTTCAACTCTTTCCCACAGACGGCGCCAGTTGTTGTGCCAAAAATTGCACGGTCGGATTATATATCCTCGGGATCAGATATCCAAATTCCCGAGTGCTTAGACCTGATTTGGGTACACTGCTTCCGCTGGAATGATCCTCCAAGAACCTGCAAAAGACACACCGGAGGGGGATCCGGTGCGGACGCTCCGACGCTCAAGTCAGTATAAGAATCTCAATATATCATAAGGGCTTCAAAGCCCTTGATCAATCAAATCAGGTTCTTAAAAGGTCTCGAAGTATATAATACGAAGTAAAATCAGTCTTGTAAAAGTAAGAAAGTCTAACCTGGAAATATACTCAAATTTACCTATTTATAGAGAATCTCCTCTTAAGGGGAGGTTACAGCTTCCTTATATTTCGGAGCTACCTTTGGACCCAGCCTTGCTGTGTTGACAAGGTCACCACTTCTCCTCTACTTCCGGAAAGACCGGGGCCACTCCCCCTAGTGGACTCCTTCCACTAAAATGAAGGAGGGAAGAATCTTTCTTTGGTCAGTCTTAGTCCGATTCATGTGGAGATCTCCTATATTCTCGATTTACCAATTCATATCAAGATCAGGTCTTCCAGATAAGTCTCTCCGGGAGGACCTCCAGGAGCTCCCTCCGGAGGGACTTTCAGAAGGGATTCTTTATCCAGAGCCCCTTCCATAATCCCATATCTTCTCTTTTATCTTATCCTTTATACACGTGTCGACTTCTTATTGAACGACATTTTTAGGCCGCATCAGTTCACTAAAATAAAAGTTGTCATTGTGTTGATTTAATTTTGCGGTTACTAGTTTAGTCCTTAATTTATGTTTCATGTTATAATTCGTTCTCATATATCTAATCACAAAAAAAAAATGTTTGAGTTGAGTTGCTTTCAGCAATAACTGAATCAGTACGTGTGAACTTAAATCTTAAGGCTCTAATATAATTTCATTTAAAAGTTGAAATTTATTATTAGAAAATTATTAAACAAGAATAGTTATATACAATGCTTTATTTAAATGCACTTTTAGATTATATAGCACCAATTTTTATTATAAATAGGATAAGAATAGTTATTATATATAGCCACGGTTATTTGCACCCATGGATTAATTAGTTCACCATCCTGCTATTTTAATTAATTGAAGAAAGGTGTGAAAAAGATGAAAGTACCTTCTTTACTATTTTAGGCTTGATTCATTTATAAGACCTTTCAAAAGTTGGAATTTAGAATTGAAATCACCAGTTTCACTTTTCATGTTTCACATTTTGTTTCACTACATGAATGATTGATATGTGTTATATTAAAAAATAACCAACGTCCTGTAATATTAGGATGACACGTGTCAATAATTCAGTTAGGTGGAATACGAAAAATTAAACAAAGAAATCGAACCAGAAATTCAGTACGAGATTTTTGGACGGGTGGGACTATTTACACCTCCATTTCGGTTTAGAACACTCCCCCGATTGATGCACACCCCCTAAAATATGTCAGGATGGATGCACCCTCCCTTGAATTGTCCTAAATGCCCTTTTGTCTATAAAAACTATTAAATAAACACACACCTCTAGACCCTAATTTCTCACCCTCTTCCCCTTCCCCATTTCCTTCCTCCTTCCCTTCCCACCGTCCAGCTCCCCCTTCTCTCTCCCTTATGCTCTCTCCCCCCTCCCCTATCCCCTCTGTAAAAAAAAAAAAAAAAAAAAACTCATACAATGCGCCGCCGCCGCCCGTCCATCGGTCGCCGCCCCAACCCATCGGTCGCCTACCACCGCCCTCTCCAGCCCCACGTCACCGGTGCCCCGCCGCCGCCATCCCCCGCCTCTCTCCCCTTCTCTGTTAATAAAAAAAAAACACAGAAGCAACGCCGCAGCCGCCGCCCCCGTCGATCGCCCATTCGCGGCCGCCTGCCACCGGCCTTCTCTATTTTTCCGTCGCCCGTCATTTTTTCCCAGGTTTGGTTTTTTTTTTTTTTTTAATATTTCGACCACTTTAGTCGACCTAAAGTTGTCGAAATTTTTCAAAATTTTTTTTTATCTTTTTTCGTCCAATAAATGTCAACCATATTCACGCTTGTCGACAACAGGGTGTCGACGAGAGTTTAGATGGTCGACATTACACTATCGATTTTTTTAAGATTTTTTTAAATAAAATATTCGACCAAACTTAGGTCGACCATACGCATTCTGGTCGACAAACCAGTGTCGACGAGAGTGAATATGGTCGACACTGGTTTGTCGAATTTTTTTTAAGTTCCTGAATTTTTTTTTTGTTTGGTGTTTGGTGTTTGGTGTTGGTGTTGGTGTTTGGTGTTTGGGGGTGGGGGTGGTGGCGGCGGCGATGGTGGTGGCAGGGTAAAATTAGGTTTAGGGTTTAAATGTGAAGGAGGGGTGCATTTAGTAGTATAATATGACTAAGAGGGCATTTTTTGTATTTTACAGTATTATTATAATATAAAACTGACAGGGGGAGTGTTCTAAACCGAAATGAAGGTGTAAATAGTCCCACCCTTTTTGGACTTCTATTAACCCACGTTTACTGGACTAATTAGCTAAGGCCCGTTAAATGATTTTACATGGACTTGCTTGCATTGGCCCACAAATAGGGCGCGGTTATAGACACACACCGATCTATTGAGGACACCCACGCGATGAGGACACACACAGTTCAGATGAGGACACCCACTTGAAAAATTTAAAATTGTCCTTAAAATTTATTTCCCTCCCTCCACTCTCTCCTTTCGGTACACCCACCCATCTTCCCCAAACTTCTCCCTCACTTTACTCTTCTTCCCCACTCCCACCTCTTCTCCCCCATCTGCACCGTTCTCACGGCGACATCGAACAAGAGAGGACACCCACGGCGACATCGAACAAGAGAGAGAGAGAGAACACGGGCGGCACGTCGTTTTTTTTGAAGAAGAGGATGACTCGTTTTTTTTTTTTTTTTTTACAAAAATGGTTAAAGGTTAGTTTTTCTTGCTTGTATTTAGAATTAGTGTTGTGATAACACGTGTTTTCTTGTTGAAACATTGATTCTATTGTTGTAGGATTTCATGATTTAGGTTTTATTTTTTGAATTTTGTGTTAATTCATGAATGTGTTGATTAAGGTTGGTTTTTGTGTTATAATCATGTTTATGTGTACAATGTATCAATGTTTGATGTGTTAGGATGGAAATAAACCAATGGGCATCTAATTGGCATGGTTTAGGAAGAAATTAAACGTTTTTTTTTTTTTTCTGGTTTTTCGAACATTGAGTAGGTGTCCGGAACTAATTTTCGAACATGGCTTGTTTGTTGGGGGATAAATTTCGAACATGGCTTGTTTATAAATTTCGGATGAGAACACCCACAATTTTTTATGTTATGGATGAGGACACCCACAATGCACGGGATAAATTTTCGAACAATGCTATCATGTTGGGAACAAATTTTCGAACATTAAGCATATGTTCGAAAATTTGTTTCCCAACAGAGGGTTTTGGGTTGGAAATTCGACCAAGTAAAACACGCGGAACTAATTTTCGAACATTGCTAATTTGAAATTATTTAAATGAGCGAAATAGGGTGATTTAATTTATAATTAAGTATTAATATATATGCATTTGGTACAGTTTCATTTATTTGGATCTCAAACACTCTTCTATTTAATTTCTTATTTTCATAAAAATATGTACTCCGTATTAGGGCATGTTTGATAGCTTAGATTAAACCTAGATTAATTATATATCATTTTTATTGGTTGTTTGATAACTTAGATTAAGGGTAGATTATGCTTTAAAATTTAAAAAGTTTAGTTATCATCCTAATCTTAGATAATCAGTCTATGCTATCAAACATGCTCTTAGTGTACTATTTATAGCTTTTTAAAATTTGACAAAATTTTGCTAACGCATTTTAATTGTTATGAGATACGTGAGAAGGTCTAACTCTACACTTAAAACACAGGTGTTAAGTGAGAGGATTGTCCAGACTTATAAGTCCACTCAAGACCATCTCTGTATCCGATATGGGATACCTTAATACCCTCCCTCACGTGAGACGGGGACCAGGTCGACACGTGGTTCCACGGGTGAATCCACACATCGAAGTAGAGAGTTGGCTCTGATACCATATAAGAAGGCCTAACTCTACACTTAAAACCCAGGTGTTAAGTGAGAGGAATAAATATGATCATTTTATATTTTTGGTGGAGTTGCTTTAGTAAGAACCGAATCAAGATGTGTGGGCGTTAGTTTTGATGCTCTGATATCATTTAAAAGTTTAAATTTATTATTAGAAAATTAATATATAAGAATTAACTCACCCTCTTTCTACACGTTCAGACGTTCGAGTTCGACACTTTTTACAAGTTTAAACTTTTAGACAAGACAAAAACTATATTTTGGAAACCATCTTTTTTGGACTAGAAATATCCGACATTCATGGGCCTAAGGTAAGAGGAGTTAAGGCCTGTTAATTGATTTTATGTGGGCTTCCATTGCCTACAAGCTCAATTGACTAAAAATAGATTAGCACAATGCAACGAAACAAGTATGTAGTTGCTTTTTTCTTATTATTGTTTTATCAATTATTAGTATTATATCTTTTTTGGATAAGAATATCTAATTAATTATTTTTTAGAAAATATTTAAGAGGTCATAAAAATTTATATACAATATTTTATACACGTAATATAGTTCATTAAAAGTAAACTGGACAAGAATTTGCAGGTCTAACTTAAATTGAAACATTTTATTTTTTTCAATTTTAGGAATTGTGTTACTACAAAATCAAAATAGGTTAAGGACAATAACACTAACATGTCTTTACTATAATACATACTTACTCATATAGAGTAACACATGTACTATATTAAAAATTGTATTACTACATAAAAAAGATACTTTCATTATTTTAAGAAGAAATATGGGTTGGTCAAACATCATTAATGAATAATGGATAAAAAAAACTATAAAGAGATGAAAAATAAACATAGAAAACATGAAGAAAAAAAAAAAGATTTATAGAATATTTAAGAAAATAGGCAATACAACTAATTTGGGGAACCAATCTCACTATCTACTAGTAGAGTCCTTGACTGACCCCTTAAAAATTGTTTACATTTTAAGAGTTTTGAACTTAAAATCTAAAGAGGAACGTACTTCTAAATCTCAAATTTACACGATTTTTATTAGGGAATTAGTGTAAATGGTACCCCACCATCACCATCACCAAACTCTCCTAACCATAATGAAATGTATAAAAAGACAAAAATGTTTCATAAAAATTACATTAAAAATACTATGAATTAGTTTTTTTTTTTTTTTTTTTTTTTAACAATTGAGTGCCCATACAAGTGGTTGGAGGCTTGGAGACTTGGAGTATCCCAATTCAATGTCTAGAATCAATCCAACCCTACAAAATGATACCAACGTTCATTACAAAAGGATATTTCCAAAATCCTGCCCAGAACTGTCTTTTTCAATGTCAAAATCAATCCTTAAATAACGTACTCTTATTATCAAAAAATAAAATAAAATTTAAAATGATCTTGTGAATTGGCCGAGCTGGTCGGACTGACGTGCGTGTGACATTTGGGAGTATGTACCCATTAACCATAGTTGAACCGTGACATTTCACATTTCCACCCTCAAACTCATCATTAAAAGTTGAAAATTTATTAACTTAATTAATTAATTTTTCACTCATCGAAACTCATTTTTGAGACATTAAATATACCACGTTCATCTACTTTACGAGTAGATTGACTATGTGGCGTTTAATTATTCAATAATTGACGTTTAGCACATCTAATAATTTTAATTAGATAAAGGTATCAAAATTCATTAATTCCAACAACAACAAAAATAGAATTAAAAAAAAAAAAAAAAAAAACAGAATCTTTAGAAATATGCATTATTCACGGGAAAGCATGAAGAGACTTCTCTTAGCCTTAGGGAAAGAATAATGCGTCCCTTATTCCTTTTTAGCGGTCCTTACCTATTCCTTCCTATATAAAAACAACTTGTAAAGAAGCTTTGCAAATACGCGACAGACGAAAAATGAAAATTGAACAGTTGAAACGGAGGGAGTATACTTTTTTCGTATCATATTATTTGTCGCTTTTGAATTTAAAATTTATTTTTAAAAGTTTAAGTTTTTTCCTAAATTATCCGCATGTACTGTAAATTCTTACAATTTCACCTATGGGATACTTCTTTCTTAATAATGGAAGTAAGCTTCATTTCCTTTTATTCTTCTTCATTTTTCTCTCCATCTATCATGACAATGAAGGGTAAATTTATAAAAAGAAAAACATGTTACTTAAATTTTATTATTCATCCGTTCTACAATAACTTTCACACTTTATTTTTCATGATGTTCCACAATAACTTTTACGTCCTTAAAATACATTTATAAACTCCACCCTCTCACAATATCTTCAATTTTAAATAAAATGTTGTTACTTTTAAGTCCACACATACACCCAAGTCAACTCATTTCTACAAAATCATCTTTTAAAATTCTACTCACTATTGCACTTTTTAAATTATGTGTATCCACCTATGAAACTTATTACGAGACGGAGGAAGTACAAAACAGCAAAAAATGACAAATATTAAGAAACGGAGAAAATATATGTTGGATTTTGGTGCCATCGGCCACCAACTGACTCGGGCTGTACAAGAACTCCTCTCTTCCCTCTTGTCTCACAAATCACACAAAGAACCTCGTATTCGTCGTTCTAAACCATATCAACCATCGTCATTAATATAGTATTACAAGGCCACGATTTCCAGGCTCCAGCTAATCAACCATGATTCCCTATGACAGAAATGGTAAAAAATATGAAAATTATCAATCACGAGAGAGCTAGAGAATAAGAGGAGGTGAGTGTAAACCGTGTAATGAACTTTAGGGTATAATACATTTGGACCAAATCCAACAAACACACGTAATTTCATTACGGTAGATAAATATAAATATATAAACCGATATAGTATGATGTCCATTCGTGTCATTTTAATTCCATCACCCATAAAAGAAGGGGTCGGAGAAACCGGTAGCAAGAGAACATGGTGCGAATTCAACAAATCGTGAAAAAGAACAACCTATTACACGACACAACACACATGATTTAACAACACACAACACATGGGTCTGAATAATTTTTTAAGTGACATAGATCTCAGTAACATGGGATTCTATAGTGTTGGCAAGCACTATTCCTACATTCCCTCTCCCTGCAAAAATATATTTATAATTAATAAGTAGATAATGCCCCTCACATGTTAAGTGAACCATCATTTTCATCATGACTTATTCATACCCAAACATGCTCTCTACGAGAAACGATTTTCGTCTCATCTAAAATTTTGAACGGGTAGAAAGATTTTTAATACTCCCCCTTACTCGTGGTCAGGATTATCACATTTACCCTTTAAAAATGATACCAATTGAATGAACAATTTAAATGGATGAAGTTGCTTTCAGCATGAATCGAACACAGGATGTGTGGGCGTGAACTCTGATACCATGAAATTTCATCATATCTAAAAGTCCGAACTTGTAGAGAGTTAATTTCTATATATTAATTTCCTAATTCACATTAACCCATTTTCTTATTCCTAATATTTAATTGTTTCATAGTAAAAAACTCGAGAAGTTCTCGGATAGTAGTGATTAATTTAAGAAGGTGGCAACAAAATTTACTGTTCTACTAAGTGACGGACCCAAAAAATTTCGGTAGGGGATTCAATTAACATTATTATAAAGATAAAATAATACGTACTCATTATTTTCATCAAAATTTCACATTATAAAATTGTTAATACATCACATTTCCTTAAATTAAATTAATACTTCCTCCATTCCGTGATAACTTTCACATTTTAACCGATTCACTTTAAAAAAAAATTGAATTTAGTGGTGTAGAGTCAAATAAGAAAGCATATTTTTAGTGATTTTATAAGAGGTGTGAGGAGGATTTAGTAGAATGTGAAATAGATTTAGTGAAATGTAGACTCAATGAGTGACGATTTTAAAATAAAATGATGTTCGAATTATTTTTATATCGGGAGTGTTGCAAATAATTATAGAACATAGTATTAATTTTAATATTGTGAAATTATCAAAACACCCCTAACAAATTTACAAAATTAGTGGGGGGTCCACTGGCTCCCTGGGCACTGAGTAGGTCCGTTACTGGTTCTACTTCATGACACTTCACCTATTACTTACTAGCTTTTGCCCGTGCGATGCACGGGCCTGTTGTAGAATTTTTTTGTAGCTTATATAAAATACTTTCATTGTACACCAAAAGTGTTGAGTGTGCTCATTTTTTTTAAGAAAAAAAAAACACTTTATTTTTATTTCACAACAACCCATAACACCATTACACCCAAAAAAAACCACTATACTCTTTTTAAAAAAAAATTTGCGCCGAAAAGTTTGAGCACATTAATTCTCCTTAGCTCTAAATCAGATTGGCTGTGTAACTTATTAACATGAGCCAATTGCCATTTGTTAACAATAATGCTTATCATTCTTCTTCTTTTCTTCTCAAGAATGCTTATAATTCTCCTTAGCTCTAAATCAGATTTCATGTTGTTTCATCCTGAGGTTTCAAATGGGCTTATCATATCTTACGTATAAATACTTTATATTTTGCACATTCAAAATTGCTGCTCGTGTGAATCTAACGGAGACATTTTGAAATGTAAATCAAATTAGCGTTAATAAGTTATACAACCAATGATCTTCCAAGTGGAGAAGCTCACTATAAAACCTGCCCAATACGGTAACACTATGTGAATTCTCAAACTAACTTTAAAAGGATAAAGATAAATTCTAAATCCGTCAAATTACTTAGTACATATCATCATCAAACAATTAAAAAAACTAACACTCACTCATAAAATGCTTGAAAAAACACTTGCTCCCTTACTCGCGATCACGCTGCACATTCTCTTTTCTTGATCATTCTCTTCTACCTTCAATACTCTTTCTATTATATCAAATACTTTTATATAACCTGAAAAGAAAAAGGAAAAAAAAATACTTCTATATAACCTATACAAAATTTCGTTGACAAATATCCAACGCTATAAAGATAATTATTGAAAATTAACACCTCAACTTTGACATTGAAAAAATAAAATCATTAGCTTATTTTCTTAGCATTGCAGAACTTAATTAGGTTATAATAAGTGAGAACAACTGTAATAGCTTCTTCACAAACCAAGCGCGTAATATAAATCTCTTCCACACTCGTAAATCCTGATGGTGATTTAGGTGAGAATATGGCAACAAAAATAAAGATGAACCATCGTACTCCATCACCGTTTGGAGCCTGCAAAATTTAGAGAAGGTATGAGTTCCTTCTCAATTCAATCTCTATGTAATGTCATCGAAACCCAAAATGGATTGAGAACTCAACCTTGTGTGTCATTAATATAATTAAGCAGGTAAAGAATTAAATCAAGCCTTAAGTATGAAAATTAAGAATGAAACCGTTTCCTATTAAATACAATTAAAAAGAAGAAGATTTAAGGTTTTTTCTCTTTTACATAGGAAGAGGTGTGTTTTTTGGAAGATGAAGAACCAATTGTATGACATGGCAATAGAAATATGACATGATAGACACGTGGCAGAAGGAGGAGGGGTCTCAAATGCACACGTGTCTAAAGCAGGAGAGCCCTCATCCTCCTTTTATATATATAGATTCCTAATATTTATTGGTAGTTTAATTGTTTCATAATAAAAAACTCGAGAAGTTCTCGAGTAGTAGTAATTTAAGAATGTGGCAACAAAATTTGTTGACGAAGTTGGATAGCTCAAGTGGTTAGAGCACCACTACCTAGGCTTTAGATCCTGGGTTCAAGTCATGGGGAGGGGAAAAAGGGCGTCCTCACAGGATCTAAAGCCTAGGTAGTGGTGCTCTAACCATTTGAGCTATCCAACTTCGTCGGGATGGGTATTTAATGTAATTCAAAAAAAGGCAACAAAATTTGTTGTTCTACTTCACGACACTTCATCTATTACAAATTTACAATTCCTCGGAATAATCTATCCGTGGTCGATGAAAATTACATGAGTAATGCTGTGTGGGTTGGATCAAGCACCAACAATGACATTACTAAAAACATGTCGCTTGACATTTTAACTTCGTGTAATATATATAAATTTTGTTACAAGTAATGTCTTTAAGGGAATTTTGTGTAAGACTTTTCCACGGTGAGACGAGATATAATTCTTTAACATTTTGAAAGAAGTAAGTGTTTATTTGTGTTATTTTGTGAACGTTCTATAAGACACGAAAGTCTTTATCAATGTTTTTTGTCAGTATTAAATTTTAGATTTTCCTTACAAAAATAATTATTTTAAACTATTTTGAAAATTATCCTTTGTTTAAATTAAAGTGTTGTCTTTTTTTAAAGAGTGGTAAGTTTCTCCGAATCACGGAATGTACTATGTTCACATTGTTTTTCAATCTTTAGGAAATAAATTCATTTACAAGACTAGTACTATCTTTTTATAGCAATGCCAAAAGCGTGAATTGCATTTTCAAACATGCACTAAATTCTAATGTTCATTATTGTACCTAGTGACTATAGAGACATTCAATTGCAGGATCAATTAGAGTTATTATTCGAGTCGAGTACTTGAAGTTAAGTCTATCGAACCGAGCTTAATGGAATTAAGAGAAAAGAATTAGGTATCGAGTTTAACGAATCGAGCTCGAGACGACTCGTTGATAAATCGAGTATCTAACGAGCTCGAGCTCACGAGCAGCTTGGTTTGTTTAACAGAACTATGATCAATGGTCAAATATTGTAATTCATAAAATGAGATAGTTTAAGTGATTAGAGTACCACTTTTTTTTTTTTTAAAACACGATGTCATGACTTTGAGTTATGAGGAGAGGTGGGAAAAAAAATACTCCATCTATTTATTCCACGTGAATTTGCACCCCTAAGTGAGCACACACTTTAAGAAAACAAACGTTAATGAATAGACTTTTGTAAATTTTTATGAATAAAAATTGAGTGTATATGTGTATTTCAAAAGTATTGACATATGAATAAATATATGTATATATATTTTGAAAAAAAAAATTATAAAGATGTTTATTTTTTTTAGAATATCCAAATTAATATAACATGTCTCAATAACAAATATAAAAATATCTCCTTAACATTGGGAGTAGTTCAAAAAATCAAAACTACTCCTACTACTTAATCAAAGTGTCGTACACGAACCTCCTATTTCTATTAAAAACATTTAAAAAAAACTTTAAATAGTAAAGTTTTTTACTCCCTCCGATTTTTATTTAATAAATGATGTTTTAATCTTTTTTTTTTTTTTTGTAAAATCAATAAAAAATAAATGATGTTTTAATCTTTTTTTTTTGTAAAATCAATAAAAAATTGACACATTTTTCTTTGCCATAGTGTTAACTAAACTCTCTTAAAATAAATCTTTCCCTATACAAATATGTTATATATATGAAAATATATTATTTTTCTTTACTATTTAAGGATACATACTTTTTTAATTTCAATACATTTTACGAAAACATCATTTATTAAAAATCAGAGGTATTATTATACTCTATTTCTCGGGTGAGTATTTTAGGCAATTGTTGGAAATAAAAACATTTTTTTGTCATTTCCAGAAAATGGGAAAATATGTCTAATTTAATTATAAAATTAAAATTAAAACCAAAGGCGTCTAGTTTGTGGGTCCCGCTGAAAACATGTGGCGCGAAGATGGTTGGCAAGAAAAACCGCCCATTTTTCATGACCCGCGTGGGGCCGCCGTCACCGTCAATGTAACGGGAGGAAAAGATGGGGCCCATGCCCCTCATGCAGCTCTAATCATAAATCATAATAATTGCAATTATATAGGGATTTGCTGGACCCCACCTATTGATTTCAGTACTAATACATTACCTTCTACAATAACTTTCACGTTTTTCTTTTCGAAACGTTTTACAATCGAATTTTTCACGTTACACGTGTCAATAATATAGACAATAGAATTTAAGATGAAATACAAAAAATGTTAAATTCTTTAACTTTCCTTATTTTTCTGTCCACCAAGAATATGCTCATTTTCTTTTATTAAAACAATCACTTTTATTTTTACCTCACAACAACCACACAACATCCTTACTTTATCTATTTTTTCTTAAAATTTGTGCTCAAAGATATGAACATATTTTGATGGATAGAGGGAGTAGTATTCTCTTTGTCACAATTTGTTTGTAGTCTTTTTTAATTTTTGTTACTAATTCGAAAGCCTAATTTCACCGTCCACTAGAAGAGTCCCAATTGAAACAGGAAAAAACTTTATATGGACTAGTCCCTCTGAAATTATTTACACTTGGAGAGTTTTGAATATAAATTTTTTGCACCTTGAGATTTCGAACCTGTATGAAATTTAAAGAATAACTTATGTTTAAGTCTATACCACCGGACCAATCACTTAGATTTAATTTGTTTATAGGTTTAGAGTGTTACACACGAATTAAAAATTTACAATTTACTGAATAACAATAAATATGTATGTAATGTGTCAATTTTACCATTTTATTTATCTACATAATCATTCATTGCAGATTACTAAAAAATGTATATAAAGATAAAATTGAAGTAGCACATGTAATTCTTCTAGATTAGTGCAATGATAATCATACAAAAAATTATATCTAGAGAAAAACATATACTCCGTAAAATTATTACAAACACAAAATATGAGGGTAAAATATTACATACAATTATTCTAGATTAGTGAAAAATGATATAAAATGATAATTAGTTTTGGACAAAAACTCATCAAAAGAAACAAAATTGGGACAAAGTGAGTAAGAAGTGGTAATATTTAAAAGTTTCAATATTTAATACATGAAAACAAGAAAATGATTTACTATAATATAGTAAAAATAAATAGTAAAAATAAATGTTAGAAAATTGAGTTTCGAATGAAAGTATATTATTTCCCTCGATATAAGAGTAACTATTGGTGTAGGTTTGATGTGCTCCTCTCTAAGTCTCTAATTCGAAACTTTTAAGGTGTAAACAATTTATATGAGATCATGTCTATAGTTCATACGCAAAACTCTGACTTTAGTGAATGATGGAATTGATCATCCTAATTAGTCGGTCTTTGGATCGAATACTGTGACATAAAAAAAAAATAAAAAAATATTTAAGTGAATGTACTAATTATTATAATAATAAAAAAATGTACTTTATATTTACACAAAGATGCCTTACTTTAATTTTAGTTATTACAGTGGAACCTTTGTAACTTGACCAACTCACATTTCCATGGAACAAAAGAAGAATAAAGTTAATAAAAGGCAAAGGACGAATGAGTGCAAGTTATAATAAAGTAATGAAGAGTACAAATTACTTCAATTTACAAGTATCACAACTAGGGTGTGTGATGCACGGGAATCGGTTTGAACCGGGACCTGAATTCACTCAAATGATTGGATCGGAGATCGAACTTGAATTAATTTCAAATTATATATATATATATTTTTTTTTTTAATTTTTTTTTTGTATTTTTTAGTTCAACCTTTACATAAAATTTTGATGTTCAACGTAATAAATTAATATAAACTATTCAAAATCAACACACCCCTTTTACAGAAATTAATACAAGTCTAAAGAAAAATACTTTAGATACTCTCATTAAAAAAAATTATTTATGCTATGTAGATACATTTAAAGGTCTTAAATTTGATCAAGGTAAAGTCTAGTATGCACTCGAGTGCATGATGTGCACCCTAGTCTACAGAAAAGTATATGTTATTAAACTGAAAAGTATAACACAATATTACTAAAAAGTGTAAGTCACTATGACTAAAAATATTATTATACAGTTTAATAATTGAAAAGTGCAACACCATTTTTCAAAAAGTGTAAGTCAGTAAAACTGAAAAGTGCAACATGGACTAGGGTGCACAACATGCACTCGAGTCCATAGCAGACCAACCCTTTGATCAATATTTTAATAAAAAATATACTGTAATTTTTTTTGAGAAAGTTTAATAATAAGAATAAAAAAAATCTGGGTTTTCTGTTCGGCGGTAAATTTCGATTTTAGATCGGATCCAAATTCGAAATTCTAAAATTTGATGCACCGAAGACTTAACCGAAAACTAACAGGTCAATCGGCTTCTAGTCTTTTTTTTTCGGTTCGATCATTTTTTGCACACTCCTAATCACAACTATCATTTTTTTTTATTAAAGTAATTTATAAATTTTCTTGAATTAATTAATTAATACTAATACATTATTATTTTTAATTAAATAATTAATAATTATTTAAAATACATTCCAATTTTAAAATAATTCATCGAAAGTCTAAAAAAGACAACTGACTCTCATAAATGTCAATATGATATCTGGTTGATTTTATTGCTCTGTTGTGAATTATTTTTCCTTTTTGAAAAAAAACTGTACTCCAAAATTACTATAATCGGCAATTCCAAAAATTCAAATCAATGTAAATTTTATTACAAAGAAGTCTACAATCCCTTTTAAAACTAACTCCCTACATTTTTTTTATATTTTATTTTACATTTGGTTCTCCGTAAGTGGACGGTGAAATTGGTCTCGTAAATATTAGTCGATCCTTGAACTAAATAATGAGACTTCAAAAAAAAAAATGTATATGAATAAACATGGATGAAAATATCAATATATTCATTTTTCGTGGTCACCATATCGATATTGGGAGGAATCAATATTTCTACGATATTTGTAAAAAATTGAAAACATCGATAAATAATAACAATAAGGAGCCTAATATTGATAAAATATCGAGATAATATCGAAAAATATGACAAAAACTTATAGTATGAAATATAGGTAATTAAGGTAAAAAGAGACAAAAATTCATAAGTAAAATAATGAATTTATAAAAACTATCTCAATTAAATATATTTCATGTGTGAAATATTATTGTATATGAAGTATATTTTATAGGAGTATAAATTTATCACGAATATAAAATGGGTTGGTCTGTTATGGACTCGAGTGCATGTTGTGCACCCTATTTTACTGACTTACACTTTTTGGTAAATGGTGTTGCACTTTTCAATTATTAAACTGTATAATAATATTTTTAGTCATAATGACTTACACTTTTTATTAATATTATGTTGTACTTTTTCAATTTAATAACATACACTTTTCTTTGGATTAGGGTGCAATGCACTCGAGTGCTAGACTTTACCATATAAAATATACTTAAATTATTTTAATTTACTGATATTCCATATATTCATCGATATTTTTCCATATATCCATCAATATTTCACCATATACCAATATTTTCATCCCTGTAAATAAAAACGCCAAATTAGAGTATCATATAAATTTCCAAAAATGTAATCTGATTTTTTTAATAATATTAGAAATATATCTCCCCAATTTCCAACGGTTGAAATTCGCGGTCAACCGGAATCCATAATGAGGAATAACAAGTAATAATTAATAATTAACCACGTAATTATATATTAATTGTGACTTAAATATAAATTAGCTGTTTGTTCGTTATAATTTTTATATATCAATCCCCAGGCCAGGAGAGAGGTCTAAAGGTAAAAAACCTCTGTTTTTTTTCACAAGAGAGAGAAAGAAGAGAGAGAGAGAGTCTCGAGGGCGGTGTTTTGTAGCGCGAACGACGTCGTCGCGTTCTCGATCCGCCTTCCGTGCGAGGATGAGACTGGTGGCTGAGAATCCGGAAATTGGAACTCTGGAATGTAGTGGTGGAGAGAGTAGTACTGAGACTGTCGGTGATGGCGGCGGCGGCGCGGTGGTGGTGGTTGCGGTGAAGCTCGACACACGTAGTAAGGAGCTGCTTACTTGGGCGTTAGTGAAGGTAGCGCAGAGCGGCGATCGTGTTATTGCTCTTCACGTACTCAATCCCGATGCTGGTGAGTAGCTTTACTGTTTCATACGATTCTTACTCAAGCTCGAAATATGCGTAATGCGTGTTTTTCGTACTGTTTGCGTGTAACGGCGTCGTAACTGTTCGGTTTTTCACTTTGTAGTGTTGTATGCTGTTGAAACACGAAGTAATTGAGTTTTACAGTAGTTTAATTTGGTGAATTGTGTGGAAATCTAGGCTGCGCGGTTTTATTTTGTGTGGAATTTTGGATTAGAGTTTCGCTGTCGTAATTTTAGGTTTTCAGCAGAACTAATTGCTTTGAGTTCGTTATTAGTTTCTAATTTTTCTGAATTTTTTGGGTGGAGAAGACAAAGCGAGTCTACTTTCTCTGGTGAAGACTTTTGATTCAATGCTCGCTGCTTATGAAGGCTTCTGCAACCTTAGACAGGTATTTTTATGCTTGGTTTCTGCAACCTTGCAAAATTTGAGGAGTTTATCATCCTTCAAGCTTTATTTGACTTTTTATTTACCACGGGAAATGAATCTGCTAACATTAGTGGATTTCTGCAGGTGGATTTAAAGCTCAAGGTCTGTAAAGGATCCCCGATTCGTAAAATCATACTTCGGGAGGTGAAATCATGTGGCGCATCAAGTTTAATTCTGGGTGCTTCAGTAGTACATCACAAGATTAGATCTAGGATATCAGTTGCCAAGCATTGTGCCAGGAATCTCCAAAGGAATATTTCAATTTTATGTGTTGATAGTGGCAAAATTGTGTTCCTAAGAGAATCAGATGCACCAAATTGCTCATTCCTAGGAAATCTTGGTGTAACACAAGCAAGATCCCAAAGGAGGAGGAGGACGTTGTCAAAAAGCCCTCTGAGTTTACCACCCCAGAGACTCTTAACATCATCTAGTTTTGGAAGTGAGAATACTTCAATGGCATTAGTACCCATAAAAACCCAAGAAATGCCCGAACCTAAGTCGAGGTGGGCAGTGTTGCGCAGGATGTTTTTTCATGACCAAAGTCAATCTGAAACTCCATCCCCTAGAAGACCATCCATGATGCGATGGATATTGAGATCACCTAGTCGACAATCTGTTTCGGCTATTTTTCCTGATCAGAAACAGATTACTGCACCCAACACGGCTGAATGCAGTTTAGATTTGGACCCAGAGAAGGGAGCTATTGTACTGTACTCAGCTGTCAATACATCTGTTCCTTCAGAAGAGCTCAAGGCTCTTGAAGAGAAGTACTCCACAATATGCCAATTGTTTAGCTACCAGGAACTCCTGTTTGCCACGAATAACTTTACTCCTGGTTTGTTCTTCTAATGGTTCTCCTCCTACTTAGGTCTCATTTCCTTCCCAGTTCTCGTTTACTCATTAAATCTATATTTTCAGAAAATTTGATTGGAAAGGGAGGAAGCAGCCAGGTATACAGGGGCTCTCTGCCAGGAGGCCAGGAATTAGCTGTGAAAATTTTAAAAACATCAGAAGATGTACTGAAACATTTCGTTTCAGAAGTTGAAATTATTACGTCGTTGCATCACAAAAACATAATATCTTTAGTTGGCTTCTGTTCTGAGAATGACAGATTACTACTGGTTTATAATCTTTTGTCCAGAGGGAGTCTGGAAGACAATTTCCATGGTATGTGTATCTTGTTCTTTCTGCTTATCATGTGAATACTACAGCATCATTGCATCACTTTTAATTGTTGTCTCTTGATCACTGCCCTCGGAATTAGGTGCTGAGGAGTCTCAAAATGTATTTGGTTGGGATGAGAGGTACAAGGTTGCTTTGGGAGTTGCAGAAGCACTAGACCATTTACACAATTCACCCGAACCAATTATACATAGAGATGTAAAATCTTCAAATATTCTTCTTTCAGATGATTTTGAACCACAGGTATGAGTCGTATGACATTGTTAAGTTATTCATGATTGCCTTCATTTCATACTAATGGTTATGCTAATATGCACCTTTGCCCTCACAGCTGTCAGATTTTGGTCTTGCTACATGGGCTTCAAGTTGTTTACATCATATGGGTATCTCAGATGTTGCTGGCACATTTGGGTTAGTTTTACAGTCTTTAACTTCAATTTCTAGTGATTGGCAAATTACTGAATAAAATTTATTTTATTGCAGCTATCTGGCTCCGGAATATTTTGTGAACGAGAAGGTAAACGACAAAATTGATGTCTATGCATTTGGAGTCGTACTTCTTGAGCTATTATCGGGTAGAAAGCCAATTGATAGCGGATTGCCTAAGGGCAAGGAAAGCTTGGTCATGTGGGTAAGTTTTCTGTTTCTGATAATTTTGCTTTCGACTAAATTATTTTGGAACGGTTGCAGATATCTGCATGTTTTCTTGAGGTGTCTATAATCGTTTGTCAATTTATTTTCTTTCATGATTGAGAAAGGTCGAGCATGACTGAACTGTAAAGTGACTATAAATTAAGATCACATGTTTCCACTTGTACTAGGCTATGGCTAAGACAAATGTGTTGCTATTATGTTAAAAAATGTTTCCCCCCCAGTTAAAATTGCTATTACTTTTTCAGGCAAAACACATATTGAAGGAGGGGAAAGTATCAGAACTGCAAGACCCAAAGTTGATTAATGCTTGTGACGAAACACAGTTTGAGATAATGGTCTTAGCTGCAACCTTGTGTATTAGACGTGCACCCCAATCTCGTCCCGAAATGAGCCTTGTAAGAACCAATGACTCAATCGTACCAACATTTATGGATATGGCTATCTAGCGAATTATTCGTTTTTAACTGTGTGCTACTGATAACAGGTTCTCAAACTCCTTCAAGGCGATCCAACAATTGTCGAGTGGGCAAGGGAGGAAACTAAGAGCTGTGAAGACTTTAACGTCATAAACCGCGAACAATCAACTACAGATTTCCAGTCCTTCATCAATCTTGCATTGCTTAATTTGGAAGATGATTCTGCTTCTAGCAGCAGCTTTGAGCAGAACATCTCCGTGGAGGATTATTTGGGGGGTAGATGGAGCCGTTCGTCGAGCTTCGATTAAGATACAGCTTTCTCCACGCAACGAAAACCCGTTCCAAGGTTGAGTGTGTACATAGACAACAGCCCTTATTTTTAATAACCTATATTGCAAGGTCTTGGATGAGAGGATCCCAATGCTCTGACCACCCTCCTCCTCGCCCGAATTTCCTAGTCGATACGAGAAAATATTGGCTTGTTTTGAGGTCGCTAATTCTTAGGATTTTTTTGATCATACAGCAGCAGAAGTTGCTGGTTTAGTTGTTATGATCATTTTCCAGAAAATTGTTAAATTCGATTACAATGCATTCTGATTAGATAAAGTCGAAATTCATCAAATAATCGTAAAAGAAAGCGTGTGAGAATTTGTTTATTTAAATACTCCTCTCCATAAAAAAAAAAAAAAAAAGTTCACTTATTTTATACGTCCACAAAAATATACACATTCAGTCATTTAATTATTTGAATTATCAATAACTTAACTAAAAAAAAATCACTTTATCATAAATGTCCTACACAATATTTTATAATATTCTTATTTTTTCTTTAAAATTGTGTCCAAATGTGCATATTTTTTTGGAAGGAGTGAGTACTTTTCCTCTTAAATTATACCGGTTTTAAAAAAAAATCTTTGAAATCAGTCTTATATGTTTAACGAACTCAATATTTTAATCATTTTATTGATAAATATAAATTATTTTTTGTCGAAAGTAAGGAGTGAACACATATGATCGGAGGTCTTTTACACTATCATTATTTCCAGATCAGTTTATCAGTAAAAAGATTAAAATATAAAATTTTGTAAACATACAAGACTAATTATAAAGTCTAAAAATTTAGAGTAAAAATATCAAAATCGACACAACTTCAAAGAAATAAGAAAAAAAGGTGTATTCCAACAATTAAGGTTAAACTTAGGTGGTTTGATGGTCGTTTTCTTCAAATCTTGTGGATTCTGATTCCAGACATAGCATTTCTTGTCATAATGATGGTTGAAGGGTTTACATCAAGCTTGGTGGGAGTTGGTATTCTAATTAATTATTAATGCTAATTGAATATTCATTTTTTCGTTTAATGAAAAAAATAATCAACCAGCGTATCAATGTCTGATTTTTTTACAAAAAAATAATGTTTCATATATATTTATTATGTTCATACATATATAAATTTGTATTCAAAGACACACACAAAAAAATTGATTTATTCAATGGCAAATACCTGTGTGTACGTTACATGTGTGTAACTGTTACCATTTAATTCAATTCTTTTAAATGAGTGAATGTTATCATTGAGTTATGATAAATACATTATAATATTAATTCAAATATATTATATTATTAGTTCAAATATTAAATAGAAATGAATTACCTATACTAGTAGACAAGAATGAAACCCCAATTTCTATTTAGGCCTTTTCATCAATTTTCAGCTCAGGGATTTCTATCTAGGCCTTTTCATCAATTTTCAGCTCAGTTGTCACTGTGAATTTGATTGAAATTTTACTTTATTAATTTTTAAAAAGCACCTCAAATAAAATAATTATCCATCTGTCTCAAACTTAACTTTTAATTTTTTTTTTATTTTGTCCCATCTTTTTAGATTTTTTATACTCAAAATGAAGATAAATCTATCATTTTAAATTATCTTCTAAAATCATTTTAAAATTACATCACATATCATTATTTTTTCTATATAAAAATATATATTATTTTTTATTGATTAAAACACCCTCATCCAAAAGATATTGTATTTTCTTTAATAACGCACACATTAAAATTTATGTTTATGTCAAAGTAAAATAGGAAGTGAAGTTGAAGAAGAGTATTTTGTCGGATTGATTGAATTATAAGTCACTTTGATCAATTTGAGATTATATCTTAGATAGTCATATATATCTTAGGCAACACAATAACATAGTGTACCAAATTTGCTCCTTTACTGGACAATGGGGTGATATTTTTGATCTGTCGTGATTTTCAGTTCGGTTCTTGTTTTTAGTTTGTTTACGTTTGAACAATTTCCGTATTCACGGATGTACATTTTTTCATTAACTCAAATTTTTTTTCTAAGGATAGTTTTTCCGAGTAAAATTTTAATGGCGCCCCAAATTTTAATTCGACTCGTGAACTTATGGTTTTACGTCTCATATTTTTTAATAATACATCACATTTATTTGCCAAATTTGAGTTCAAATTGGCAAATATTTTTACTTTAAATTTTGATGAGTTATTCCCATTTTTAATTTAAAAAATAATTACAACCCATACCTTATAAATTTTAAGACAAAAATATAGAAACTGAGATGACAATCATACTCCTATTATATATACACTCCTACAATTTATTTATATTTAAAATTCAGATGGAAATTAATTTAAAATTCAACGTGCACTTCTTGAACGACACGAAACTAGAAATGAAATTATTTTTGTTTTAGGATTATTTTTTTTTCTTTCCAAAAACAGAAAATAATCAAAACCCCCAAATCATAAACCCTACTTGAACATCTCAGTCGAATTTCCCTACTGTTCTCTGTTATACAATCGGAGATTCTTACAACCAGGTACCCAACGCTACTATCTCTTTGTGAATTTGTTTGTTTTTGATATTACTGTGTGGGATTGGATATGAGTGAGGAGTAGGTGATGGAATTGACCCAATCCTGAAGATCTTTCGCTTCGATGGGATTCAGAGTTTATTTTGTTAACTGAGAATCGCATCTCGCATTTTTGGTTTCAGATTTTTAGTATTTCTTTCATGAGTTTTAGTTGTAGATTTACTTTTTTGTTTTTTTTGGGTGAAGCCAGCATCAATGCAGTTAAACAGAGATTGAATTAGAAATTAAAATAGTCTCTAATACTATGATTTTAGTCAGATATCTACATTATTTCGAAGTTATGTGAATTTGAAATGCTAGATTTTTCGATACCGTTCGAAATTGATAGATGGGTGGGCAATTGATGGAGATATTAGGAAAGAGTGCCGATATTAGTTTGCATTTTGCAATTGATCATGATTTCAAGGAATGGAGCTGCAATCCTTGAGCAATCATGGAATGCAGAAGGAGTTACATACAGCAGAATTAGTTTGCATTTTGCATTACTACTTAATTGGTGAAGTATATGAGTTTAGAACCCATGATCTTGTTCTCTACGTATATAAATTAGCTACACCTACATCCTGAGATTCTAATGCTATTGATATATGAGATGGTATGGTCGATTTTTCCTTCTTTCGAAAGATAACTCGTGTTAAAGACTTAAATAGCTTGATTTAGCCACAGATTTGAACTCTTTTATAAAGACTTTCAAGTAGCTAGAGCTAGGGAAGGCCGGTGGAGGTGTGGATGTCTGGACGAAGAATGCAAGCTTTCATCCCTTCCCTAAAATCCCCACCTTCAGGCCCTTCAATCGTTTCAGCTGTTACGGGAACTTCGGACCCCTCTTGTTGAGACTCCAGAAACTCGTTGACCCATAGCGTAGATGTAATATCCGAAATGAAACCATTTCATTACCTTGTGGTCAAATGATCAAAATATGGCATTGAAAATTATGATATGGTGATTTTATTGGTTGGTCATTCTGAGAAACAGGATTTATAGTTTATGGTCATTGAGTTCATACTTGATATACAAATTCTTGCATATGCTTGTGGTTTAATATGATCACTATTATCTTTTAGCTTCTGAGAAAAAGAATGGACATAGTACCTGCTCCTACATGCTGTAGTAATTTTTAATCCTTCATTTTGACTAATGAGATTTTGTCTATTTTAGCTTTTTCCTAAGTTTGGTTTTAGCTGTTTTTATGCGCATTAAATTGTTTGCCCATTTTCAGTGGAAGGGGGTAGATAGAATGTCGGAAGATGTGCCCTCACAAGCTGCTGCTGATGATCAGCAAGAAGGAAGTCCTGCTGCAGCAGTAGGATTGGGAGGTAAAATCATGGAACAGTATAGGAAAACTAAAGAACATGCAGAGACTTACCCCTATGTCTGGGGTTCTTATATCCTTGTCTATGGAGGATTGGGCCTCTGGTTAACCTACAGATGGCGGGCCCTTCGCAAAGCGGAAGACAGAGTTCGATCTCTTCAAGAGATTCTCAGAAAACAAGTCGAAGCTGAAGAGCTGGCCGCCAAATCTTCGTCTACAGTTTCAAATCAGTCAGTAAAATCTGCATCATCGGTAAAAAAGCTACCTCCAACTGCTGATAAAGCTGTGAAATAATTGGGTATGTATGGTACTAGGAAAGATTTATTGTGAAAAGGTTTTTCCTTTGATCTCTAACATTTTTGTAGATTGGAGAAAACTAAAATCCAATGATATGCAATTATTTTGTTAACCATGTATGATTCAGTTTCAAGTATTCAACAATTTATTCATATCTTAAAGGTTTCTTTTTGTGACAAGAGAGAACCCATTAGTACAACTCTTTTGTATCAAGTATCAGTTGGCTACCTTATACTGTGGCGGTTCATTTCAGTTGTAATATGAGATGCTATGTGCTTTGGCCCTTTTTAGTTTTGTTTACTGGATTCTTTTCTAGCTATTAAAAATATGAAAGTTCGACTGGTAAACAGATGGATCGATCTTTGTAGTTTTGTCAAAGTATGTCCAGCCTTGTATACATTCTTTGATGGTCTCTTTGATATTTTATAATCACCCTTGGTTTGGTAAACTTATTTGCTCAACTTTCTTCTTTCTGAGTATCTATAATTTGTACTCTTTACAGTTTTTATAAAAATTCAATCAGTGTGCTATTATTCCTGCCTGTTATTTGGAATCAGATAATGCCTGCAACCACTTGATGTCGAAACTGGCAACCTTGCCCAACTTAAATTCAAACCCCTCCCCGTATTTTACCAGGTTACTTGTTTTTTTTAATCCCTTTTTTATTAAACTATATCTTCACAATTTATAACCTACACTTCACTCTATCACTTGTATTATAAGTATTCCCTCCGTTCTATTATGATTTGCACCATTTGACTGACCGCAATTTTTTAAGAAAATTGAATTTAGTATTAATTTTAAGTAAATGATGAGTATTTTAGATGATTTAGTAAAATGTTAAGTAAAATGTAGATAAAAAATAAGTTACAATTTTAAAAATAAAATGATATAAGAGTATTAATTTTATAGGATATTCTCATATTAAAAATATAGAAAAAAAGTGCAAAAAACCATGGGATAAAAAAAAATTATTTAATCACTTGTCTTAACTTTTATGCAAAAAAAAATAGTTGAAAGTTTATAAACAAATGGAAAGAGTATTACTAAAATATATTGAAATCCATGTACAATTCA
The DNA here is from genome assembly GCA_963675135.1 of Galeopsis tetrahit. Classification (NCBI taxonomy): domain Eukaryota; kingdom Viridiplantae; phylum Streptophyta; class Magnoliopsida; order Lamiales; family Lamiaceae; genus Galeopsis; species Galeopsis tetrahit. The sequence goes on along the minus strand of OY776128.1, from coordinate 1,349,332 downwards.
AATGGATAGTCAAGAAAAATACGGAGAGAGTATGTAAATACATTGATGGCATATCGAAATTCAATTGTTTTGCGTCTCCCAAATTTATTCAAACTATTACGCTGAAAAGTAGAAATCAATGGAAATATTTTACATAATTTATGATAATTCCGGGGACAAACTGGAAACGTATGCCATTACATAATAAGACTTGAAACTACTTTGCCATGGAAATCATCATATCTAAATGATCAAAATATCATGGCATATCTGAATGGCCTCCAACCAACAAAAAAAGATCTGAAAATTCGGATTTACAAAAGCAGCAAGAACGATTTACTTGATACTACAACTCAATTACATCGTCATGCTTGTCTCGTTTAGCAATGTGCATCTGCTCAAGCATAAGTTTCAACGAGTTGATATGCTTGCTAATTTTCTCACCTCTATCAGGTAGTCTAGACACCGCAGCCTGCATAATAATTGAATAATTACAAGACTGGGAAATAATGCATATGAGACAGATTTAACATGTACAGTTTATAGGCGACATGTCCAAATAATCGAACAGCAGCGTATTCCACTAACTTAATACAAGGTAATTTGAACTAAACATAGGAGCATACGATACATTTCTATCAGCTTATAATCAATCCAATAATATCTTGTCATATAATTCTACAGTATTTGCTATTGGAATATTATTTTCTCAATCAGAGTCCGAATTGCACTTCCATTTCTTTTTTAAAACGGGTAGAGTCAGGGGTCCACTGCATCCCGTGCCTTTTGGCTTTCCAGGTTGAAGCTCATCAAATTTATTCAAAACTACTCACTCAGATAATATCACAAATCATTTGTTCAGAGGAGGATATAGTATATATGTCCAAGCTATTGAAGACAAAATAAGCCACTTCCATGTATAATCACAGCCTAGTTTACTCAGGATGAATGAACGGAGCTAAATTATTCATCAAACACAAAAGTACTTACTGGATTACTGTAGATCTGAGATAACCGGTTAATTCTCTCTCTGATTTCATGTACTGATGGTTCCCCAACATCAGGATTTGAGTTCTTCTGCACTTTCTTTACGTCTTTTGGGTTAAAAGCATATTGCGCTCTGCATAGATAAATGACACTTTTATTGCATGAAAGATTATTTATGAAAAATGATCAAGAGCGATAGTGTTTTCTCTAAAGCAATACCCATCAACATTTCGTTCAAGTGATGACTTTGAAGGCCTATTTCCCATTAAAGTAGTCCCTTTTAACCTGTATAGAAACAAGAGGGGTAAGAATTTTGTTCCCGATGCACAGAAAATGCATGTAAATTGTAAAGCCGCAAGCCAATTTTTTCAAGTAGTCCATTTTCTTCCAGATGTACAGAAAATTCATGAATGCAAGTAATAATATACTGCACCAGCCAATTTGGATAAAAAAAAAATATACCTTCCATCATCTTCGTCCTCTATCTCGACAGCTTGTACAGGCGCTGCCTTGGAAAAGAGCAAACTGTGTTGGCTAACTCCAGCAATTTTGAGAGTTTGTAGGAACTCTACATGGGTTCTAAGTGGCTCTTCCCTGTATAAAACAGCAACAATCAGAATTAGCAAACTCATTATAGGAAATATCACATTTATGCAGTAATATTGAACGAAAGATAAAATGCATAAAAAATCACATTTATGCAGTAATATTGAACGAAAGATCGTGTATTAAAAAAAATGTCATTACATGATATGCTGCTGATCATGTTCTTCAAGCAACTGTTGTTGAGTGACAGAAATATCAAACCCATGTTTGGGCAAACCGAAAAGATCTTTTAGATCCTGAAAATACAAGAACAAAACACAACAATGTAAAAAAAATGGTATTTTTTTCACCACACAAGTGCCTCAATAACATCTAAAACAAAAGGTTACATATTTTTTTTTCTGTACACCTTTTACCCATATGATAATAAAATGATATATTGATGAAATTTACTTTTATTTCTTAGGTGATATTATAGGATGAGGCAATAGAAATATTTAAGTAAACAGCAATAAATGTATTTCCAGGGTACAAGTGTGGTCCTAAGAAGACACAAAATACCCTCTGTCTGGATATAGAAAACTCTCTGTTTATTACCAATCCCATGAACATAGACTGATACGTTTTTCTCTCCATAAAAATGGACGCTTATTGGAGCATGGCAATAGAATTACAAACTTTCTCCCTCTGCGAACATTTAGTTTCACGACATACCTGTTGGCTAAAGTAGCGAACTTGTTCTTTATGCTCAGTTGCACTTTTGAACAATCCTCCTTTGAATACCTGAATCACAGATTCAATTTAATAATACATATAATTTCAGACAAGTAAAATTGCATCTCTAATGCTAAAGCCAACAGGTAAAATTGTGTCTGGTATATAGCAGCGTATACAGCTAAAGCCATTGCGTCTCTAATGCTAAACACATGTAAAATTGAAACAGAAATTAGAGTAAAATGCTACTCTATTTCAAAAGATTACTGAAGTCATTGCGTCTTCATTAGCATTTAGCTTTAGTGAGATACTAAGACAGATACAACGAAGTTCTATGTCCATTATCTATGGGATTTCTGGCATAGAAATTGATTAAATCTCAAAAGCAATATGGAGGAGTCAAAATTAAATTGATTGACAATAGTAATGCTACAGAAGTTTTAACATTCCCTCACTCTCTCTGTACATCAACTAATAAGATTTAAGACATTAGGGACAGGAAGGCCCCACCTTTTAAATTAATAAAAAGTAACACAAGAAAAAAGAATCTACCAACCTGCTTTCTATAAATTTTCTCTTCAACAGTACCAGATGTCATAAGTCTGTACACAATAACGTCCTTCTTCTGCCCAATCCGATATGCACGATCTACACTCTGATTGTCAGTGCTGCAGATGTTGCAAACAATGTTAGTAGGTCTCGAAATAACTGAAAACATACTTTACTGAACAGGAGTATAAGATGTTAATGCCCAGTCACTGTCAATTATTTCATATGTGATGGGATTCATGGGAATGAAGGAAACAACATGTTCGATTAATTATTCTAAGCAAGATTATTAAATAAATATCTAGAGAAAATTCATATAATTCCAAAGGTACCAGGGAATATAAAAATACTACAAATGTAGACGACAGAGAGTAGTACATTTCCTGAAATCTAAAAGAAATTAAAATATATTCTCCTGAAAAAGAAAAACCAAGCTAAAGAGTAGAATTGTGCTACACACCTTGGATTCCATGCTGGATCAGCCACAATTACACGATCTGCATTAGTGAGGGTAAGGCCCAGTCCACCAACTTGGGTAGTCAAGAGAAAAATTGTAGAACCACCGCTCTCTTGGAATTCCTTTTAAAATGACAACTAGATATAGGAGGTTTTGCTTTATTCCCGAAAAAAAAGTTTATTATTAAACAGATGCAAACCTTGACAACTTTAGCTCTGTCAGTGATTTTGGTAGTCCCGTCTATCCGCATGTACTTATAGTGATTGGACACCAATGATTCCTGAATATAAAAGATAGTAAGAATTCCAAAAACATCAACAGAGAGTTCATATGAATGAGGTGAGAGGGAAATGGAAATAAAAAGGTGTCAGAACATAATAATATGAAAGTCAGAAATAGAAGGGTTTGACAACAAAAAATGGTTGATGGATATCTGTTGAACGTGGCAGTTATTTAATTGTTTCTCTGATAGGATCTAAAATTATGATCTGACATTTTAGCACCATATTCAGAAACTTTCTGGAGCAATTTGTTATTTCAACAAGATTGCACAAAGTGTATAATTATGTTTTATATTTATATATAAAAAAGTGGCCAGTTGCCATAGAGGTCCACCAACACGATGAATGTTGTGGAATAATTAACGAAAAATTCGATATATAACAACCTTACCATGAATCACATGAAGGACAAAGATAATGTTGAATGTAAGTCTCAGCTAGTATTAATTATAATATCACTATCACCAACAAACATTGTAACAAAAATTTCCCAATACTGGGGTATGCAAGTTCCAGTTACACATGACAATTATATCAAGCTAAAGAATCCTTTGTCTTAATATGTGGTCAGGAGTGACTCATAGATCATGTGTGGTAAGTTTTCACAAAAAAGACTAATAAATCAAAAGGATGTTTAAAATAGAATAAATTCATGTATATGATGAAAGAAATACTCTTAAATGGCAGAATTCCTGTCTCATTGGTTCTCTTTATATTCAGTGTGGTAAGCTTTTATTAGAATCTTAAGCTATGTAAGTAGAGTTATATGCCCTCCATGGCTCCATTCCAAAGACAACTGCCTTCTCATGATGTACCAACTAATTCTTCATTCCTCAAATAAAACTTTTTCCACCAAAATAACCCCTTTACTAAAAGCATTAGTGAGACACCTCACACTACTAATTTCGGCAGTGATATTTTCACACTTAAACACTTACAGGTATTGATTAAATTTAGGCATATGATTCTAATTTAGCTTGACTGACTTAGATTGCCTTCAAAAGTTAAAGAGGCCAAAGCACAAGCAAAGTTAGTGATTTACTGCTGGCAAGAAACAAAATTTGCAAAACTACAAATGAGCTTGTTTTATTGAGCCCTACTCAGAGCAGAATGTAAAAAAACTAACTTCAGACTAACCTGAATTAGATTAAGCATCTTCTTGGTTTGGGAGAAAATAAGCACGTTGTGTCCCTTTGGAATTAAATCACCCTGTAACCAAGAATTAAATATAAGGAGAAAATTATCAACCACAAATACATTGTGCAAAGTGGTTAATTCAAGGTCATACCAGTAAAGACATTATAAATGATATTTTGCAAGATATATCACGATTCTCAACAATGTCAAATCTCTCAGCAACATCTGCTATATGCATTGCCAATTTTTCAGCAACATTATGATCTTCCGGGCCCACAACAGTATCCAACCCTTCTAGAACATCTTCAGCAGCTCGTTTAGTCAACAGAAGTGGATGATCACATATTTTCTTCAAGATCTGGTTACAGACAAGGAACAATCATTCTGAAACACATGATTTTGCAATATACACAGTAGTTGAAATAAATAATTTTCAAGGATCAAAAAAATTAATAACAAAAAGTCAATTGTCAATTAATAATATACACCTAGTCCAATTAATAACTTATGTCTTACCTATTTCACTAGACACTAGGTCAAAAAAATTAAGCCATTACAGTAATCTATGCAAGTCAATTGTCAAGAATTTATTATCGCATATTACAAAAAGGGCCTTATATTTACATCTGCATCCGTGAAGATATTTAGTTTTTAGCTCATTTCCAGCCACTGAAAGGAATTCTAAACAATAAAACTTCAGCGTGGAGAAAAAACCCCTTTATGGAGTATAATAGTAATATACAGACATCAGAAAACAACATATAATTGATATTTATGACAAACTTTGTGCATATTACCGTAATTGCAGCAAGGGGCGAACCATCAAAAGCTGAGAGGACAATTTCACTCTTTAAGAATGCTTCATAAAGTTGACGCTGGATCCATGAATTATCGTCAACACAAATTTCATAAAACAAAAAGGGCAATATTCATCAAAATGATATGACATAAAATGTGTTTAACCTTTACCTGACATTGAGTTAATCGTAGCCATACAATAATCTCATTCTTTTTGGAAAGTGTGGTATCATCTTGAAATACATCACTCTTCAATCGCCTCAAGAAATATGGTTGAATGCAGTCTCTAAGTTCCTATCAACATAAGATGCTATTAGATATGGCCATTTGAGGATATTTCAATCACGCAAACGGGACATATAAGAAGTTCAGAATCAAATTCAGTGTGTGCATAAAAAGGAGCACAACAGTATGAATGCTGAATACACTAAGGAGGTACACAAGACATATTACAAGCAAAAGTTCCTACATAAATATTGTTCAGTTGGCCATCCATAGGGCCAATTTTAACACATACTAGGGAACAAACTGTTACTTATAGAAAGATATACATGTCCTAAAACATATGAAACAGATTCCAATTTCCAACTACTTTCTGTAGGTGATAAGTCATTTAGTTTCAAGACATGCAGAACAGTTAGTACTAATTCAAGATATTTGCAATCCAGTTCCACATTTAATTTTAACTTTGTGAATTTCCAAATAAAATAATTCGCAAAAAAGATCTCGAGTTTCAGGCTTAGGATACATTTCGAGAGCGATAAGCAAGCTACAGGAAAAAAAATGATAAATTGCAGTTGGTGTGTCCATATCAAAGCCACTTCATAGTTAGTAAAGAGGCAACAGCGTTCATATATAATGAAAAGAATATCTTGAAATGACATCTAAGTCTTACTACTCTACAGTTGGGGAAAACCTTGTATATGGTAATATGGGCACAGCAAAATGTCAACAAGACTTCAGTTTAACTACAAAACAATAGTGGATGAAATATATTGATGAAATTGAAATAAGAAGACATAGCAAAACCAAATCTTATTTCCGCAAAGCATTCAAGTGCCAAGCTCAAGACAGATGAGTGACGAATGTCGAATGCAACTTTATGTCAATGTCTGTTTTGGAAGTCATAAATCATTACTTTCAGGAGAAATAAATGTGCCCCCATAGTTAATGAGATTAAAAACAATGGTGAACACGCTGTTCACCTAGCTAGTCTAAATATCAGAAAGTGAAAGAATCAACATATTCTTGGAAAAAAGAATAAAGATGATTTACGCATAAGAAAAGTTGATGAATCGACTCAAGAGACCAAGTCTGAACAATGTAGAAGGATGTAAAAAAAATTGTACTAACAATGAAGCATAAATAACAGCAAAAGAGAAGATCTCCATTAGAAAAGAAGAAGCTTGACTGTTAATCCATTGCATATACTAACTCAAATAAAGAAGTCATTTAATCCACCAGAAACACCTAACTGAGAAGAATCACCTTTGCAACTGATGAACCAATACGCTTTTCCCTATCCGAAGCATTTTTCTCATTTCCTCGATTGATGAAGTGCTCGTATCTTTCCTTAAACCTGGATAAATGAGTTATAGGAAAAGGAATTAGACAGCAACTCAACAAAATAATGAATTCAAAGCAAGGTGAGAAGATTACTCTTTGTTGTTACCAAGTAGCTCGGGACAGCTGAAATTAAATAAGGCCCAGAGTTCCTACAATAAGAGCAGAGACAGAGAGATTTTATATTATTTTAGGTTTCAAGTGCTACTCATATGCAAAGGGGAATTAATAAATAAAAAAATCTGAATTGAATTATTAAAAAAAATCATATGTTGAACCATAACTACCTTTAGATTGTTCTGGAGTGGAGTGCCACTGATGATGACACGATGGCGACAGGGTATCTGAAGCAAACTTTTTGCCCTTTGAGTACTCGGATTTTTTATAAGATGGCCCTGAAATTTTAATAATTGAAACCCTTAAGAAAAATTAAGCAAGCCTTTGATTACAAAATAGATATTGCATAAAACAATTAGATCAATGAAAAAATAATTATAAAAAAAATCTACCTCATCAAGAATCATATAATTCCATGTAATTTCCTCTTCTTCCCAATCGTCATTGTACCGTTGATCTCCACATAAGGCTTGTGTATTGTTCCGCACAATATCATAGGTGGTTAAGAGAATACCTTTGTCCTAAGGTGACGAACATGGTAAAATATTCAAGGTCCGAAACAACAAAACTATTATTGGTATTGAAAACAAAAAAAGGTTATATAAACTTTTTAAGGCCTATATCATGAATATTCTGATCTTAGCACAAAATCAAAAGGTTATGCAATCATTTTTAAACAATCAAATGGTTACGACTTTAGAAGAACAGCACTTCTCAATCTCATGCAACAAAGTTGAAAAATTACAGCAGATAAAAAAAAATTGTATGGAGAGTTATGCCTTAACTCGGTAAGTCCAAATATTATGAATTTCAGGATCTTTGCTGCAAAATACTATTGACGTACAGTGAAAGTAGTTTTGTAAGAAACTATTTTATTTTACTTGTATAAAAAGAGTGAAGATGCAATTCATCCTACACAATCAGAACCAAAGATTGAATATCCTTTATGTATAAGATTAATGAAGCGGTGGAAATATGCATTTCCCTTTTATATTCAGTATTAAGTAAGCATCAAGGGATTTGTTAAGAAAACCTGAAGTATATATTGGAGTTCATAGTGCCGAGTTTTAAAGCTAGTTGAAAAATACCTGAAACAAAATGTAAAGAAGGAAAAGACATAAAAAATGTCCAAAGTAAGAATCACCGGAGAAGTTAATTGCAACAATCAAGAAAGTAGATCTTAAAGAGAATGCTATACTCTCTTGTCTTTTCTGCGAGCCCAACTGTTGATAGTTCTTTTATCCAATGTGTTAACAGTGTTTTTGGTGCAACAATCAAGACCCTTCGAACCAAATTTGAGTGGAACAGTCCAGCAAGAAAGCTACAAATCTGGAATGGGCATGAATTATGAAATTAGGGAGGTAAATTCCACGAGGTCATTATGGAAAATAGAGAAACAATTATTAACAGAAGTGTTTCTCTTTTACCTGCATTGTTTTTCCCAGGCCCATATCATCACCCAATATACCACCCTTACCCTTACAGTGAAGAGACCATAGCCACTTTAGTCCTTCTCGTTGATGAGGATACAACATATTTGCTATTTTACCAGGTAACTTGTATGTGCTCCTAAGACCACTCAAAGTGAAGTCGTCTACAGGTTCATCTAAGACAGCGACGCCATCAGATTCTTCATCAGATACCTCAATAACCTTCCCTTTGTGTTCACTCAAAAATGCATAATTGTCAGCACCACATTTTTTCTCTGCTCTTCCATAAGTGTAAGGTTGTTCATATGCAGACCCTGACTTTCCATGTGCTCTCACAGGTTTTTTACTGACAACTTCGTCACGCTTAAATATGTTTCTGTCACTCTTACCAACACCAACGTCAGTAAAATAAGTTTGTTTGTTTTGGTGTTTATTGGTAATTGAACCTCCAGCTCTGGACTCAGTTGTGTCCTCTGGGGAATCAGAGCGTGCTAGATGTGAAGAGGAAGCAGACGGATATTCATGGAAACCCTTTTTTATGGTCACATCATATAATTTACTTTTCGATGCTTGTGACTCTTTGAAATCCTCCATGATATACGTTTTCTTGGGAACCTTTTTCTTCTCAATGGAAAGAAATTCAAGCCTTGAGCTCAAATCATTCAGTATATCTGTGATTTCATTTCCGCTACTCTCACATGTTTTATTCGTTGGAAGAGGTGAATCAAAATCTGAAATGCCTTCAAATTTTGTCTCTTCATCATTTTGAACTTTCCCCCCTGCTCCAGCATCATCATCACTATTCTTTGAAATTCTGCAGAGGCGACGCCTGCCTTCAATTTTCACCTTCATTTTTTCTTCTCCTGAAATTATATTTTCATCCTCAAGCTCCATGAAAGTGAAACATATTGAAGAATCATTCATCCTAATGGAGGAATAAACAGTCATTAATACCTGGGATATTGGATTCAAAATCAGACAGACCAGATAAAGAAGATTCTTTGTTTGCAACATTAACTTCTTCAGATAATTCACAACTCTCTGGCGTAATATGGCTGATACCCACATCAGCTGTATGATCCAATGGCGCTGAACCTTGTTAGAAAAAAAGTAAAATTACTACAAGCAAAAATACAAGGGAAACAAAGTAACATGGAATAAGACCCTTAAAAAGAATTTTTAAAAAATCAAATGTCATCCAAAAAGATTGGTACATTTTTCACCTGAGTCTGAGTGAGAAATAGTTGGACTTGTCTCAGAAGAACTGTCCTCTTCTTTAGTAATCTTACTATGCTCAGGGGGCACCCAGGCTGTCAGGCAGTTGTTGGAAGAATTAGAAAAGTATTAAATCATCTTGGTTTAGAAATTACAAAACATATGAACCAGATACTGTATCAGCCAAAGGATAACCAAAAATAAGCACCGGAACACATTTAGTATAAAGAGAGTGACCAATACATAAACAAGAATCAGATTTTCCAATTCTTTAAAGAAGTTTTATTGCTCAACTTTTATTTATTATCTGATTCCTTTTCTACATTCCTATTAAGGAATTAAGCTCACACAGTATAAATATGAGATGATCCACATAGCATTTCACAAATACAACAACCATCCTTATTTCTAGTTCTCATTTGGTTAGAAAAATAAACTAGGAAGGAGTTTGTGATGTCAAACTTGATGCACTGCATGGTTATGGTTATGTTATTAGTTCTTACCCTTGAAAGAAATCACTTGTATGGATAAATTAAAGTCAGACAGTGTATTTGTAAGTGTGGATTGTTTGCATTAAAAAAAATGCTATCATACAAAAGGTCATATAAAAAAGTACTCCCTATGAGAGATATCAGAATATATACCAGGAGCCATAGGCGGGGAGTCGAAATCAGCTATGCCGGTAAATAGACGAGGGGATGAATCGTTAAGCTTTGTCCCAGGCTCTTTAGCATCCATTTCTCCTGCTCGATTTAAACAAAAAGGTAAACCAGTTTTCCTTATTGCTCAACTTTAAATTATTACTATCTGATTCCTTTTCTACATTCCTATTAAGGAATTAAGCTCACACAGTATAAATATGAGATGATCCACATAGCATTTCACAAATACAACAACCATCCTTATCTAGTTCTCATTTGGTTAGAAAAATGAACTAGGAAGGAGTTTGTGATGTCAAACTTGATGCACTGCATGGTTATGGTTATGTTATTAGTTCTTACCCTTGAAAGAAATCACTTGTATGAGTTGTATGGATAAATTAAAGTCAGACAGTGTATTTGTAAGTGTGGATTGTTTGCATTAAAAAAAAATTGCTATCATAATCATACAAAAGGTCGTATAAAAATGTACTCCCTATGAGAGATATCAGAATATATACCAGGAGCCATAGGCGGGGAGTCGAAATCAGCTATGCCGGCAAATAGACGAGGGGATGAATCATTAAGCTTTGTCCCAGGCTCTTCAGCATCCATTTCTCCTGCTCGATTTAAACAAAAAGGTAAACCAGTTTTCCTTATAGCTCAACTTTTAATTATTACTATCTGATTCCTTTTCGACATTCCTATTAAGGAATTAAGCTCACACAGTATAAATATGAGATGATCCACATAGCATTTCACAAATACAACAACCATCCTTATTTCTAGTTCTCATTTGGTTAGAAAAATGAACTAGGAAGGAGTTTGTGATGTCAAACTTGATGCACTGCATGGTTATGGTTACGGTTATGTTATTAGTTCTTACCCTTGAAAGAAATCACTTGTATCAGACAGTGTATTTGTAAGTGTGGATTGTTTGCATTAAAAAAAATGCTATCATACAAAAGGTCATATAAAAAAGTAGGAGAGATATCAGACTATATACCAGGAGCCATAGGCGGGGAGTCGAAATCAGCTATGCCGGCAAATGGACGAGGGGATGAATCATTAAGCTTTGTCCCAGGCTCTTCCACATTCATTTCTCCTGCTCGATTTAAACAAAAAGATAAACCAGTTTTCCTTATTAAACAGTAAAATACAACAAAAATACCTTGAGGAGGAGAAGGAGTACCGAAATCGAATCTAGGACAATCATCAAATTCATTTTCAAGCGAATCGTTAAGCTTTGTCCCAGGCTCTTCAACATTCATTTCTCCTGCTCGATTTAAACAAAAAGATAAACCAGTTTTCCTTATTAAACAGTAAATGAGTAAAATACAAGAAGAGTACCTTGAGGAGGAGGAGAAGGAGTACCGAAATCGAATCTAGGACAATCATCAAATTCATTTTCAAGCGAATCGTTAAGCTTTGTCCCAGTCTCTTCAACATTCATTTCTCCTGCTCGATTTAAATAAAATGGTAAACCAGTTTTCCTTATTAAACAGTAAAATACAACAAAAATACCTCGAGGAGGAGAAGGAGTACCGAAATCGAATCTAGGACAATCATCAAAGTCGTTTCCAAGCTTCCCGTTCGATTGATAACTATCATTCACTATGATTTCCGAAATCAAACAATAAAAAAAAGTATTAAAAAATACACAAGCATAAAATCAACGCACAAGGAACCATCGATTTAAGTGTAATTATGCTGTAAATGTATCGGTATTTGAAATTTACCTGGCTTTGTATTGGTTTTGGTTTTAGCTTGAGACGCGGATAGAAGAAATCGATTGTGGAGCTGATTAAGGCTCAGCGGCTGCTTCTTTTTCTCATCCGCCATTGATGATTTTCTGGTACTGGTAGGGTTGATTTGAAGGGAGAAATGTTTTTCTTCTTTTTCCTTCACGGTTTCCCGCTCACAAAAGAGAATTTGAAATTTGGAGTTTAACGAGGAACTGACTACACAATTTCAAGGGTTTGGCACTTCGGCTTCATCGTTTAAAAGCTTCGACTCTAAACCCAAAAAAACTATTCATTTTTAAAACGAGTCATACTTAGGTACAATCGATTGCACTTATATAATTGAAATTGAGTTCTAATGAATTAGATGAAATTGAATCAAATGTATACACTTGCATTTGCATATAAGAATTTGTTTTTTAAAATACTGTTTTACTTAAAAAAAATAAAAAAATACACATGTATAAAATGACTAAATTATTCTTATTCTATAAATATAAAATTAAAATCAGTGTTCGACTATTAAAAATATACAAAATGTCAAATGTGCAGACTGTACAGTTATATGATCTGTACAGATTGAAGAAGGTACGATCATAATTCTGATCGAACATATGAGAATTTGAAGTGTGACTAACTTCTTTTTTATATGATCTTTACGGTAAGAATCGCGTTATTGAAAAAGTGAATCTCGTATTTCCAATTTTAGCAGCAAGATAGCTCATTTCAAATATGATGATCAATTAAAAAAAATAGGTATGACTTTTGAACTTTTAACATATACATCGAATTAAATTGTATGCAATCAATCAAATTGCGAATAAAAACATTATTGATATTTAGCGTTCATACTATAAACAAGAACCTTCTAGATTAGGCCAAATCATATTTTGTGGAGTTGGTTATACTTCAAAGTTCAAGCATTTAAACTTACTCAATTCCCCTTAAAAAAAAATGTCAATTCAAATATTCAAATCTTTTTAAATGTGTGTATATATCTAATTGTTATCTCATAAACTTATACTACCATAACTTTCAATAGGTCAAAAAAAAAAAAAAAAAAAACATATGTGACTCTCTCCTCAGATGGGGTCAAGTAATCCTACAAGGACCCTGTTTGGTGAACGACATGCATTGTCTCATAAGCGTTAATAGTAGAGTTGTCATCGAACCGCTCAATTAATTCTCGAGATAATTGGTCCCACGAGATCTTTGTATAACAGTGTAACACCCATTGTGCCAAAGTCATTGAACAACCAGACATGAAATTTGGAGCCACTAGAGTATGGTACATCAAAATGTATTACTCGACTTGGGCAAGTCGGACAATAGGGTCGGTCCCGTAGAAGGATAGAAGGTTCATCTTCGGGTTACTTGCACGATACAACCGTAATTGATACAGTATTATTGATTAAAAGATAATTTCAAACTCTAAAGAACTCGGTAAATCGGGAATGATATAGTGTCCATCGGTGGAGACTATATCATTCCCGCCCACTAAATAAACTCAAAAGTCTAAAACTATGCAATCAAACCCACAACTATTTGTTTCATAACTTAAAAATGTCTCACTATAATTGTAGTACTCAGTCCAACTAGTTAAACTAACAACATGAAACCCACAACTATTTATTTCATTAAACTGATTTTTCAATGGGGTGAATGAAGGCGAGACTATGCGCCTTTATGATCCAAATTTGAATGAGTGGTTGTGGAAGTTGATTCAAATTTGGTATTCGAGGCTTTCAATGGCATTCAGGAGATGAATTCAAAATTTGGAGATTTCATTGACAACACCAAATTATCTTATTGCGATCTTCATTCCATTTTGTTAATTGAGTATAGTGAGTCATAGACATGCTCAAACCGTAAACGGGAAACCGTCGAACCGGCCAAATCGACGGTTTTTAACCATCGGTTACGATTTAAAAATTGAACCGTAACCGAAAAATAGCGGTTCAGTTTCGGTTTTACATTTTGACAGACCGCAAACCGTCGGTTTAACAGTTTTTTTTTTAATACACAATTCTTCTATTTTCAATGTATAAATTTAAGTTATACTCCCTCCGTCCAGATATAAGTTTCTCCTTTCTTTGGGGTGTTTTGATTAAGGAATATGATAAAATAATAGATGTAGTACAAGCGATGTGATGGGGAAAGATAAAATAATTGACGAGTGTGAGATTAAGTATGATAAAATAATAGATAAAGTATAACTGATGTGATTGAGAGGGAAAAATAATATGTAAAAAATGGAATGAGAAAAAAAGAAAGTGGAAAACTTATAGTGGGACGGAGGTAGTATAATTTTTATTCAATTCTATTAATGTATTTTCTAAAAAAATGAGTTGAAACGAAAAAAACGGAGTGAAAACGAAGAAAAAAAGAAGAGATTTTTTACTAATAGAGTCATTATCACAACTCATTCAACCAATAGGAACAACCACTTCAAATTTTGTCTAATGACTTCATTTTGAATACAAAAAATCATAATTACCCTTATTATACAAATTGATTTAAAATTTCGAAATTTGATATTAAATCAGGTATTTATTCTGGCCACAATTTTCGCAAATCATTCAATTCCTTAATATTAGGTTACAGAATGGGAAAGTCGTAGAGTTTCCAAATTTCGAATTTCAAAATTTTGATTTCGAAAAGGTTATGCAGATTCGATCAAAATTGAATAGAAAATTTGGAAATTCAATATTCATCTTCAATTCAATTCAATTGCATCGTACGTCTTCAATCCAAATCAACTGCATCGTACGTCTTCAATCCAATTCAACTGCATCGTACGTATATTTATTTTAATTTCTTGATTATTAATCTTGTATTTTTCATTTTATCAATTCTGTCGTAGTTTTAATTGTCATAGTATGGTGTATTCTCGATTTATATTTCTAGATTGCATTGTACTTTTTCATTTTTTATCAATCCATCATTTGTATATTTAATCTCACTCCAATTCCACAGGCATCTCTAAATCGAGAAGACTTGACATAGATTATATTGTATTCTGCAAGTTTGATTGTAATGGGAAAAACAAACTTATTCGCGTATCTGAATCGACAACTTATGCAGATTTGGTTGCTGAAACAACAAGTCCAAGTTATGTAGGTAACATATCGATTTCTTACTCAGTGTCTAGCCTCAATAACATATGCATAGAATCCGATTCTGACTTCATTGGCATGGTAGGATTTTGTAAGGCAGAGTGCAAAAAATTGCAAAGTAAATAGTCATCCAAGTTTACAAGAACAACTCAATAAAATATAGCATTACCCAGTGGTGGCCCTGAGGGCGACCGCCCTGAGCCCCGAATTATTTGGGGCCTACTTTTTATATATATATATATAATTAATATTTTTTAAAAGAAATTAAAAGATAAAAAATAGTAACTAAAATATAAGATGTGTGCTAAAATAAAACTTTAATATGCTAATTAACATTAATGGTATTTCTTGAAAATGATTATAAATTTAATACAACACGATTATTTGTAATGAGTAATTTGTAATGAGTAATTAATACGCCGTGTATCTAATTAACATTAATAGTATTTCTTGAAAATGATCATAAATTTAATACTCCGTACAACACAATTATTTGTAATGAGTAATTAACACTCCGTGTATCTAATTAACACAATTATTTGTAATGAGTATTTTAATACTCCGTGTATCTAATTAAAACCTAAATGAGTAGTACCTATTAATTTTGAGCAATGCATTCGATATGCTCTATCCAATTTCAATCAATTTTTCTTTATTTATTCTATTTTGGCATTCAACTTTCTTTTTCAGTTTTTCACAATCCACAATCATGGTTATATTATTCATTATTTATTATTTTAGTTTTTCCTAGTCCACAATCAATTAATACTTGTGTTTCTTTTATATTTATAATAACTTTTTCATTTATTTTTAGTTAAATTATTATCTTTACTTGAATTTTTATTTTATTCAAATAAATTAAAGTATTGGGATGATAATAAATTAAAAAAATGTTGCGAAAATCTAGAAAATACTTTGAATATTGATTCAAATGATTTATTTTTTTAACTAAAAGTGTTGCAAGTAACTTTATCAACATAAAAAAAATAAAAAATTCTTGAGTTTGTAAATTCTTTGAGTTGCTAATCTTTTTATAAAAAAAAAAACTTTGGATTACTATCCTAATGCCTTAATTGCATATATAAATAATATTGACTATTCAGAAAGAAGTTTCTCTAAATTAAAATTGCTAAAAACATACATACAATCCACTATGTCGCAAGAAAGATTAAAACTTTATATATTGAAAGAACTATGATATAACAAATTAATTATGAAGATATTATTAACGAATTTGCTTCTCAAAATACTAAAAAAATCATTTTAAATGATTTGTTTTTAAATGTTCATTCATTTTTAATATGTACATACGTTTTCACTTATTTTATTTGATGTTATACAAAGAAGGGGCCCTTTTTTTTTTTTTTTTTTGCCTCGGGCCTTCAAATTCTCAGGACCGGCTCTGGCATTACCCTTAATCTTATATGAAGTTCTCCATTACCCTAAACTTGTCTATCCCAATTCAAAAAATGCAGAGAGATTTGCATTAATAGCTGTATGTAGATAACAATGCATAACTATATATGCACTAACGTATGCATAAAAAAAAAGGGAATGAACACATCCAATGAAGTTACTAATGCATAAGCAAGTGAAGTGAGTAATGCATGAGCAAATGTGGTTAATAATGCATAAGTGTTACATATTAATTAAGAAAGATGCATTTGTAGTTGTACGAAACAGACGTAAACGGCACGTAACACTTATATATGCTCTGAGAAATGCATGACTATATGCGCGATTTGCTACATGTGTAGTAAGTAATTCATATTAATTAAGAATGTGAAACGAATTAATGAGGATACCTACTTTAACTATTTTATGTAGTGTCTAGCCTCAATAACATATGCATAGGATGAAACAATCGCTGGAAGTAATTGCAGAGTGCAGAAATCTCAAAGCTCAAGCAAGTGAAACGAATTAATGAGAATACCTATTTTTAGGAAATTTTTAAATTTTTGGAAAGCTGCTTAAATTTCGCGTTTTTCGAGATCCTCTCTTAATCTATAATTATGGGATTTAGTTAACCTGTTAATTTAAATTAAGAAATTCGAATTGTTTCAAATTAGTAAAAGGGTATAATTGTCTTAGATTTTTCAATTTGACTCTATTAGACAGGAAAATATGCTATAGGTTTTATTAGACAAATCTAGTAGTGAAATGACCCTATTAATAAATGACCCAAAAAAGAACCTATAACCGGCGGTTTGCCGGTTCGGTTTCGGTTAGTAAAAATGCAAAACCGAAACCGCCAGTTTTTAATCGTAACCGACAGTTGGGCATGTCTAGTGAGTCGAGATGCTAATTATTGAACGCATCATCTAGTCAGGAGTGCAAGGTCGTATTCTTCTCTTCATTGTTGGGTCAAACCTCTGTTATTTATGAAAAAACTTCCCGCCCGATATTCATTGTTGGTGCTAATAAACTCTATTTTTTTTTTATCTTAGAAATAAAAAAATAGATTATTTAATTTCAAAATAAACATAGTTTTACGAAATGTAACGACCAAATTTTAATAAATAAAATTGAAAGTCAACATGAGATCGGGTGGCATACTTGTTTGATGTTGACATTAACTCACTACACCATCGTGTGCCGACCATATCAAATTCCGACAGCATCTGATTCGTTTCCATTTTACAAGACTTTATTATCCAAACTTTTTTATCACCGTGCTGTGAATGGTAATTACTCCATAAGGGTTCCAAAATGAAAAGGCAACATCTCTGGTAATGTTACCTCGAGTAGACAAATTTCAGATGGGTCGATTATTCGATTATCGGTTCCGTTGTGATTTTCAATTTTACAGATTTCGGTTTTCGATTCGATTTCAACTTTTTTACGAAAAAAATCGAATTATATATACTATGTATTATCTCGCCCCTCATTTTGACATTTATGTGAATTGTGAAATTGGGTTCATCACCACAGTCCCATCGTTGACAACGGTAACGCCACAACCACACGCGACGACAACACCACAACCGTCAGTCCTTCCTCAATCCTCGCCTCAGTTGTAGTCTGGCCTTCTATCCTTAGCCTTCACTTCGTCACAAGACCCTTCGCCTCACTGCCAGCCTGTCGTAAAAAATCGAGAGGTATATAAGTGTATTACCAAACTTAATTTAAAAAAAACATTGCAAAATATATAAAAATGCAATTTTCAAACCTTAAAATAATGAAATTTGACCAAAAAAGGTCATACATCATGTTTTACTCGAAGAGTCTATTCCACTTGAAAAAGTATATCAAGTTTATGCATCGATTTGAGTAAAATCATGTCGGTAAACTAGCGAATAGGTGGACTTAGGCGTTGATTTTTAAATCCATGGTTTCAAGTTTCAACACATAAATCCTTGAGTCACCCACAAATTGTTAGACAGTCTCCCACGCTAGCAACGCATCAACTGCACCATACACTAAATTTGACTTGAAAACGTAAAAATGAAATATGTATATTAATATAACTGAAATATTGAAATATTTGTACAATAGAATAGAATAGAATAGAATAGAATTGAACACCCCTTGAATGAATTAACTATTTGTTGTGAGCAAGAATACATAACCCGACAAGTTTACATGTCATTATCTTAAATATGATGATAGTAACTCTGACGTTATTCTCTCAAGTTAATCCTCACCGTACACGTAGCTCTCTACAATTCGTAACGCAAATCCAAGCCATAGATTTTTTTTGCCGACGTTACCAGGTCGACACACGCGCCATTTTTGGCAGTTACAAAAAGGGCATCTCTGCCACGTGTCCCTCCACAACCTTTCGGCCCCACTTTTCCCCCATCGCCAAGTATATACCGCCACCGCTGCTCCGCTGCTACCTTTTATTGTTAATCAATGGCCAATTAATTGAATCTGAGAGCACTCTAAATCGCAACCACGTATCCTACATCTTCATATTTTTCTGGATTTCTGTTGTGTAGCGGGATCTCGACGTTTTTTTGAGATCAATGCTTCAAATGTCCAACTGGAGAGGGCTTTTGATCTTTGCGCTTTTCGTTGCAATTTTGATGCCAAATGGAGTTACAGCGTGGACCGGTGAAATCAACGGCAGGGTGGTCTGCGATGTGTGTGCCGACTCTTCAATCGGCCCCGAAGATCACGTTCTAACAGGCAAGCCCGTATTATGATGCACTTTTTAGGTTTCAGTTTTTGTTGATTGAGTTCGTAATCTTGATTTTTGACTATTTTAGTAGCTTTTTTTATCAGTGTTTGGGTGCATTCTACGGTTTGTTTGTTCAATTGGTTTTGATTTTGTATAGTTTTAGTAATTGTTTACTAAAAATCTGAAGGACAATTTGGGAGCAATTGTTTATTTTTCTGCTCGAATTAGAATCTGCCAAAATTGTTTTTAATCCCCCTTATTTTCGCATATTTCCTTGAAATTGGCATTCTTCTTCCAGATCCTCGCTAGATGATAAGGATTTCGTTTATGGATTGTATACATTTTATACCCATCTAGAGTTCATTTTGTATCAATCTGTGACTAGTAGACCCATACAAACACTATTGTTTCACATACAAACAGCATTTTCCCATACAAAAACAAGGTAAGGCAATTTATTTAGAAGAGGATCAAGGTCCATACCTAGGCAGTCATTGCATTCGAATCGTCTCGTTGGAGTAAGTAAGCATTAGTGCTTGGTATTTTTGTTTTAACATTAAGCCAGTACTTTCTGATTGGTTATATTAGTGATTGTGAAGTATTAATCGAGAGAGTATGGGGTCTTGATATTCTTGAATATGAGAGCTATGCAACTACCAGTGTGTGCTCGTAAGAATGTGGAAGTTCGGTTGGCCCCTTCACTTTGATTATGCCAATTACGTCGTTGTTATCTGGCTCAATGTGTAGTGTGACCGTTCATGACGAGGCCTCCCTGCAATGCTAGCATTGCCTGTTTGAGTATATTATTCTGATTTAAAACCTCGTGCGGTCATGCCTTTGTTAATTGATTCCAAGTTGCTCAGGTAGTAAGTTGTTAGCATAATTTCTCATGCCTTTTTATAATCTTTCGAGGTTAGTTAAAATACCAAAAGAACACCTGATGAACTAATGTTAGCATAGGTTTTTTGTTTGCAAGTGAACGGGTCACATCACTTTGGGACACATTGTAGCATCATTATTAGATAACCAACGAACATGGATCTCCTAGTACATGTTCTATTGATAAATCATTACATTTTAATACGTTTTTCTTTGTGATGATATGCTCACAAGAGTTCGATTGGCAACAAGAGTTCTATGTGATGACTTTAGAGTTTACCATTGAGGGGGTGTTTGCAAAATCAACTAACTGCTTTCAGAATCAATTTTTTTTTTTCAAAGGCTGTGAGAGGGAGCTTTGAAAATAAGTGATTCTAGAAGCAGTTAGTTGTGTTTCAAAACTCATCTTGAATCTCTCTGTTTTACATACCATGTTGAGCATTTCAAAGATAAAGTTTTTCAGCATTTGTTGGACAGGTGCTGAGGTGGCAGTGCTTTGCATAACCAAGTCTGGAGAAGTTCTAAACTACCAAGCATTCACAAATAATAACGGGGTTTACACGGTGGCTGAGACAATGCCAGAGAGCGAACGATGGGATGCTTGTCTAGCTAGGCCTATGAGCAGTTTCCACAGCCACTGCACACATCTTGGAGAGGGTAGCACTGGTGTCAAGTTCAGTTACACCCGTCCTTCCGGGTATCATCACACAGTCAGACCTTTTGTTTATCGTCCACCCAGCGTTCCTACATTCTGCATGTAGCCGTGAATACGAAACAATGTCTGTATATTTATGGAACATTTATGCATTATCGGCTATGCTTATATGGCCATTGAATCTCTGTAAGAACCCATTACATGCTTGATAATGATATAATAAGATTTCCTTTTTTTTTTTTTTTGGAATGAATGTTGCGTTTATGATAGTTTTTGGTTATCCAATTTTTAATTTATTGATAAAGTGTGCATCTTTAAAATTCAAAATGATCATAAACCAATCTAAAGGATATGATGAACGCTATGTTAATCAGCTCTGGTTTACCTCAGAACTTGTGGGGGGAAGCCACTCTGTCGGCTAACCACATTCTGAACAAGATTACACATAAAACTAAGGATCAAACTCCTTATGAAGTATGGAGGAAACGAAAACCTTCATACAAATACCTCAAAGTGTGGGGGTGTTTGACAAAGTTTGAAGTACCACTTCCTAAACAAGTTAAAATCGGCCCTAAAACAGTCGATTGCATCTTTATAGGATATGCTTCAAACATTAGTGTATATCGATTTCTGATTTACAAATCTGAAATACCTGATATAACTGAAGGTACTATAATTGAGTCAAGGAACGCAGTGTTCTTTGAAAATATTTTCCCGTTTAAGGAAAAAGAGGAAGTGAGTTCGAACAAAAGAACTCATGAAGCAACAGATGACACTGCTGGTCCTTCCACTCAAGAGAGTGAAGAACCAAGACGCAGTAAGAGAGCTAGAATTGATAAGGACTTTGGTTCAGACTTCATTACTTATGTATTGGAAGAGGATGAACCTAAAACTATCAAAGAAGCTTTGGTAAGACCAGATGCACCCCTCTGGAAGGAAGCCATAAAAAGTGAATACGATTCAATTCTGCTAAATCACACATGGGAGTTGGTTGATATCCCTAAAGGTTGCAAGCCCTTATGATGCAAGTGGATCCTTAGAAGAAAGTACAAAACAGATGGATCTATTGACAAGTACAAAGCTCGTCTTGTTGCAAATGGTTTTAAACAAAAAGAAGGGTATGATTTCTTCGATACATATTCACCAGTGACAAGAATCACCTCCATTCGTGTATTAGTCGCTATTGCTGCATTGCACAATCTCGAAATACACCAAATGGACGTTAAGACTGTGTTTCTTAATGGTGAGATGGATGCTGAAATAAACATGGATCAACCTGAAGGATATGTTGCTCCTGGACACGAGAAAAAAGTGTGCAAACTCGTTCGATCACTGTATGGACTTAAGCAAGCTCCAAAACAGTGGCATTACAAATTTGACAATACGATGTTGTCAAATGGGTTTCGGTGATAAGTGTATATGTGTGAAAGATACACCAAATGGATTTGTTATCGTATGCTTATATGACGATGACATGTTAATCATGAGTAACAATCACAATATCATAGTTAATACGAAGAACGTGTTAAGTAAAAACTTTGACATGAAAGACATAAGATTAGCAGATGTGATTCTTGGAATCAAGATAGAGAAAACGTCTAATGGAATTTCCTTGACACAATCTCACTATGTGGAGAAGGTACTAAAGAAATTTAATGCCTTTGACGATCCACCTTCTAAGACATCTTTAGAACTCAATGTTCACTTGAAAAAGAACAGATGAGAACCAGTAGCTTAACTTGAATACGCAAGGATCATTGGAAGTGTGATGTACAGTACGAACTGTACACGCCCTGATCTTGCATGTGCGGTAAACAAGCTGAGTCAATACACGAACAATCCAAGTCAAGAGCACTGGAAAGCACTGAAAAAGGTCTTAAGATACTTGAAGTACACCCTTGAATATGGGCTTCACTACACGAGACATCCAGCTGTAGTCGAAGGATACAGTGATGCAAATTGGATATCAGACACTAAAGACTCATTATCCACTAGTGGATATGTATTCACTATTGGAGGAGCAGCAGTGTCGTGGAGGTCCAAGAAACAAACGTGTATTGCCCGTTCCACAATGGAATCAGAATTTATCGCTTTAGACCTAGCCGGTGTAGAGGCTGAATGGTTGCGTAACTTTCTGGAAGACATTCCATGTTGGAACAAACCAGTACCTTTTATGACGGTACACTGTGACAGTCAAGCTGCTATTGGCAGAGTGATGAATGTCATGTACAACGGAAAGTCGAGACACATACGTCGTCGGCACAACTTCGTTAGAGAATTGATCTCAACTGCAGTAATATCTATTGGCTATGTGAAGTCAAAAGACAATATAGCGGATCCGCTCACGAAGTGCATAAACCGAGATCAAATGAACAAGCTGGTAGAAGGAATGGGTCTAAAACCCACAAGAAAAATCAAAACAGTGGAAACCCAACCATGATGACTGGAGATCCCAAGAACTTGGTTCAATGGGAAAACGAAACTGTGGAAGTTAGTGATACAACACTTGAAAAACATGACTATTCTTGACAACACTATCTCAAATGTTAACAACCCGTAAGATGTGGTAAAGGCTGAGTCTTCGACTCTTAATGATTCCTGAAGTATAACGAGAGTGTTTTGTCGTGCTTCAGTTGCTAATTGCAGGGCGCTTCGTAGGATTCTCTCTGAGTATGCATCGTTATCGGGGCAACATTCTAGTCCAGAGAAAGATCAAGGGTCTTTTTTTTGGAACTGCAGTTCGATCCACCGTCCGTAGGGCTACTAAACGCATTCTGGTGTCAGTTCCTTGATTCTTACAAGAATTCGTTTTCGCACAGGACTCTGCTAAGTGGTAACACGATGTATAGAGTCTGACACCTGCCCGGTGCTGGAAGGTCGGAAGGAGAAGTGTTAGTTGCTTTGAATGGAAACCCCGGTAAACGGCGGCCATAACTCTAACGGTCCTAAGGTAGCGAAATAAATAGAAATAAATGGCTTAGCCAATGATGGATTGACCAAAGATCTAAACCCTGGTCAGGCATCCTCGCCGATCTAATGAGAAAGATTCCGTCTTTGATCCTGGGGAAAACATTTCTATTAAGACAACTGCTTCTTTTTTAAGCAATTGTGAAGCGCCGGGAAGTCACAAGGAAGGCAGTTCCTGCTGCTTTGCGGGAGGCACTGCAATTCGTTTTAGCCCCCCTTGGGCACCTCAATCAATCCATCTATTAAAAAGATGGGAGTTACCATCATCAAACTTCAGCTCTAGTGTCAAAGCTGACTCAAGAGTTGTTTGACCAACCTCTTAGCTGAGGGCTCTATGCTTTCCTTTTCTGAGAGGGGGTCGGCATCGATATGCAGTTTTCTGACTCACTCAACCATTCCACTCTCTCTAAAAAAAACCGAGATTGGCTCTGAAGCCTTTGCTGGTATTGACCACGGATGTACTCGAAAGGAGATCACCTATATAAATGAGAAGTGAGGGACGCTTCGACCAAACATTTATGAACACAAAGGACGTCCATGGCCAAAACGGATAAAAACGTGAGAACGTTACGAAGTCGAGATTGAAGTGTGCTGACACTGTTGATTAGGTATACACTATGGAGGATTAGTTCAAGGTACTGCGTCCACTAAGCCGCCGGTGTACCCGATAGTGTTTAGCTACGGAAAGTTCAAAGTCAAAAACTACTTTTCCGGATGCACGGAGATCTCAATCGAACTGAACACTGAGTCTGATGTTGTATAGACACCATTTTCACTCATGTGGGGGATTGTTGGAATTAATGTGGGATTAATTGGGTTTTGATACCCTTATCTAATTAATTAATTAGAAGGACCAAACGTTAATTATAAAATAATTAAACATGGCTTAGTCGATCTACTCGCGGAGTAGATGAACGTGGTATATTTAATATCTAAAAAACGAGTTAAGGTGAGTGATAAATTAATTAATGAAATATTCTGGATTCTCAGACTTGGTGGCCAAGAACCACCTTTCCACGTTGTGCGTGAGTGCAGCGCAAGTCTCTCCAACCTCCCTCCAGGGTATTCTCAGTCTATAAATACAGATTCTTCCCTCATAATCTGTACGCTGAAAATTTTCGCCCCTCTTTTCTTCTCTGCAGTGTTGTGCTCTCCAAATTTAAAGCCATACACTGTTCTTATTGCCGGAATATTTTCCGTGTGTGTGTTCAGTTCGTACCTAGTACGTTCGTTGAGGCTTCGTATACAGTGGTGCTACTCTATTCGGAATAGAAGTCGTTTTACCTTTGGAAACAGAGCGCCATACCAGTCGAGCACTACCTGAGCGTATTCTGTTATGCGGGAAAAGGGTTTCCCTTGACTCGACTTGTTATCAAATTCTTCGATATTGCAGTATACCCATATAAGGCGTATAGTTTCCTACAAACTATTTATCATTAAACTGATTTTTCAATGGGGTGGATGAAGGCGAGACTATGCGCCTTTATGGTCCATTGTTATGGATTAAATCGCTGGGTTTTGAATGAGTGGCTGTGGAAGTTGTTTCAAATTTGGTATTCGGGGCTTTCAATGGCATTAAGGAGATGAATTCAAAATTTGGAGATTTCATTGATACCAAATTATCTTATTGCGATCTTCATTCCATTTTGTTAATTGAGTATAGTGAGTCGAGATGCTAATTATTGAACGCATCACCTAGTCAGGAGTGTAAGGTCGTATTCTTCTCTCCATTGTTGGGTCAAGCCTCCGTTATTTATGAAAAACCTTCCTCATATTCATTGTTGGTGCTAATCTTCCTTATATAAATCTCATACGGATGTGTCTTTTTCAAAAGCCAGTATTCTTAAATCCCTCAAATTCTACAATTTTGATTTTTTTAAAAATGTTTATTTTTTTCTCTCTCCTCTACCCTCTCCCCTCTCTTATCTCTTACTCCCTCCGTCCCAGGATTACTTGCACACCTATTTTTCGGACCTTTAGAAACTTCACCCGTATAATATGTACAATATTACATTTAATATAATTATTTTTATGGTCCATATATACATATAAGACCATTCACTTACTTATAAGTATGCAAGTAATTCTGGAATGTAGGGAGTACTTTTTAACGTTATTTTCAAATTTAAATGGTAATTTTATATTTTTTATTTATATTTATATTTTAATTATTTTCTATTTTTTTTTTCAATCATTCTTTTATATTTTTTTAACGCATATTGTACGGGTCTTACACTAGTATACACTATTTTTGGATCTTAGAAATAAAAAAATAGATTATTTAATTTTAAAATAAACATAGTTTTACGAAATGTAACGACCTGCAAATTTTAATAAATTAAATTGAAAGTCAACATGAGATCGGGTGGCATACTTGTTTGACGTTGACATAAACTCACTACACCATCGTGTGCCGACCATATCAAATTCCGACAGCATCTGATTCGTTTCCATTTTACAAAGACTTTATAATCTACACTTTTTTATCACCATGCTGCGAATGGTAATTACCCCATAAGAGTTCCAAAATGAAAAGGCAACATATTTGGTAATGTTTCTTAGTTTGATACTTGCGGCCAACCACGTGAGAGTAAAGAATCTCGTAATAAAGTTACCTCGAGTAGGGGCGTGCAGTGTTCAGGCCGTTCGATAACCGAATTATCAGGCGACGAAAACACCACAACCGTCCGTCCTTCCTCAATCTTCACCTCGTCGTAGCCCGTCCTCAGTCCTCACCTCGTCGCAAGACCCTTCGCTTCACCACCCACTTGTCGTAAAAAATCGAGAGGTAAGTGTTAACTGTTACCAAACTTTATTTAAAAGAAACATTGCGAAAATAATGCAAAATTATACTCCTGCAATTGTCACCTTTTAAACAATAACAAACTTTATTTAAAAGAAACATTGCAAAAATAATGCAAAATTATACTCCTGCAATTGTCACCTTTTAAACAATAAAATTTGATAAAAAAAAGTCATACATGAGTTTATTTTACTTGAAAAAGAATGTTTGATCGCTGAAATCGAATTTTAATGCAAGGGAAGTCAAAACATAAAATTGAGAGTCTAGTGAGCACCTAATGAACCCGCCTATTTTTTGACCGATTTTTAAATCCATGGTTTCAAGTTTCAACACATAAATCCTTGACCCAACCATAAATTGTTACAGATTCACCATATACTAGATTTGACTTTGAAAATTATAAAAATGAAATATGCATACTAACATATGTGAAACTTACGTTATGCTTTAGAGTGCAACACAAAAATAGAATTGAAAACACTTTTTTACATCCATATAACCCGACAAGTTTTTATTTTTTATTTTTATGGAATAACCCGACAAGTTTATGCTCCCTCCACTTTTAAACAAGTGTCATTTTAACAATTTTCAACATATTAAGATATATAATCATGGTCCATTTTACCCTTCATTAATGATAACTAATTTTAATATTAAATTTATATTTAGTAATGAATGTGGTCAATATTGTAGATGATATTCATGTATACAATAATTAAGATTTATGCATGATTTATGTTATAGTACTATATTCAAAATGGAAAAAACTTAAATCAAGGTAAAGAAAATGGAGGAAGTACAATGTATAAGGGTAAAATTGTCAAACTTGAAGAAAAAAAAGTGTAGAATGACACTTATTTAAAAAATATTGAAAAGAGCAAAGTGACATTTAATAAAAAATGATGGGAGTATGTCATTTCCTGAAATATGATGATAGATTGATGGTAACTCTGAAGAGATTCTCTCAAATTAATCCTCACCGTACACGTAGCTTTCTACAATTCGTAACGCAAATCCAAGCCATAGATTTTTTTTGCCGACGTTACCAGGTCGACACACGCGCCATTTTTGGCAGTTACAAAAAGGGCATCTCTGCCACGTGTCCCTCCACAACCTTTCGGCCCCACTTTTCCCCCCATCGCCAAGTATATACCGCCACCGCTGCTCCGCTGCTACCTTTTATTGTTAATCAATGGCCAATTAATTGAATCTGAGAGCACTCTAAATCGCAACCACGTATCCTACATCTTCATATTTTTCTGGATTTCTGTTGTGTAGCGGGATCAACGAGCTGTTGTATCATCGATCTCGACGTTTTTTTGAGATCAATCGCATCAATGGTTAATGAGAGTGAGAGTGGGAGAAACAGGAAATTGTTGCTGGGAATTGGATTTTTTGTGCAGGGAATGAGATGTTTTCCATGGATGGGTGTGAATTTCTTCCTTAAAGATGGAATGAAAGTGGAGCCTTCTACTCTCCAGATCCTTCAAAGCTCCGCCAATTTGCCTATGGTGGCTAAACCCTTTTACGGCATACTATCTGATTCGCTCTACGTCTTTGGCCAGCACCGTGTACCCTACATTGCCCTTGGAGGTACCAATTTTTCTCAACTTTACCCTTTTTGTTAGATTCACGGTGTGATTTAATTTTCAGTAGCTTTTATACACACCTGCATTGTTATTTTGATGTTTTTCTCGTTATTTTGCAATATGATGCAATAATCCTGCTCTGTTTACTGGTAGATGCTACGCAGTTAGTGAAGTTGCTTTCATAGTGTAAGCTATTTGGTGTTCTGTTCATCTCAGTACACTGTAAAATGAATAAAAGATCATTAAGATTAAGCTATAGAGACTTTAGAAGGCCATCCTTTGAATTCCTTATCTACTGAAGCTAGGATGTATTTGGTTATTTGAAAAATGAAGGGAATAAATTGTTGATTGTAGAAGATTTGTTGATGGGGAGAGCTCGGAGTCTTTCTTTTCTTGTTACGAAAAATGTATGTTTGGTTGTTGAATTAGCAGCTAATGCTATGAATAGTTGTTCACATTCATTATCGGACACAGTAATGGCGACTCTATTTGAATTCTGTGATGCTGGGAAACTCATTTTAGCTTTGAATGTTGAAATCCTGCTCTTCTACCCTAATATGCTATGTTAGGCTTTAACGATCAAGCTATAATATATCTTTCTAATATTTTATTAACCTTCATTTTGCTATGAGGTTAGATATTATGTGAAAGTAAGATCCACCAACATTTTGTATTGGTACATACTACATAACTACCCCTTGTGATAGATATTGGAGCGTTTTCAATAAATTACAAGTGATTGTAATAATCTAGAATTGCGTGTAAAAGTTGCTTCTGCCCAGTTCTAACTTCTCATTAATAATCTTTTATCAAATACTCAACATCTACTTCTTATAAATTTTCCACACAGTTATCACTTTCACTATGAAGCATTTTTTCTCACAATCACTAAATTAAATCACTTCCTCGAAAGCATATTTTTTTATAAACACCCCAATTATGTTACTGATATGTGTATTGGGCCATGGAGCGGCTATTTCATAGTATATTCCCAAAGTATAGATTGATGCAGGGGGAGAATGATAATTCCTGAAAAAAATTATTTGAGTATCAAGAGCTGGGTAGTTTTTGTTTCTGAGCCATTTCTATTTTATCTTATCTTTGTGTGCTTTGAGGGGGGTATTGGTAACAATGAGTCGTGATTTCTATGACTCTTGATTCCTGATCTGGATCGTTGTTTTGCTGACAAAGAAGTATAACATATTTTGCAGCATTTCTACAATCACTATCATGGATGGCTATTGCAATCTTTGCTCCATCAGGCATCTCATTTTTTACAATCACATTTTATCTCCTCCTCGGGAACTTGGGTGCTTCTATAGCTGAGGTGGCGAATGATGCCATGGTGGCAGAGACTGCAAAACAACCCACTTCTACAAAAAAATCCAAATCACCTTCATCAGGTGGGCTTCAGTCATTTGTCTGGATGGCCTCTTCGATTGGTGGAGTTCTTGGAAATCTCATTGGCGGTTTTGCTATTGATAAGTACTCCCCACAAACAATTTTTTTGATCTATGGCGTTCTTCTCTCGGTGCAATTCTTAATAACCGCATCTATCAACGAGGGCACTCTAGACCTACCAAAAACTCCGTCCAATATAAGTTTTAAGAAGCAAATCTCAGAACTCTTAACTGCACTTAAGAAACCGGAAATCCTCTACTCAATAATCTGGTTTGCGTTTTCGTATGCTGTAATTCCAGTTCTTACAGGCACCATGTTCTATTACCAAACTCAACACTTGAAAATCGAATCATCGTTGCTTGGTATATCAAAGGTGTTTGGGCAAGCAGCCATGCTGCTATGGGGGGTTGTCTACAATCGCCATCTGAAGTCAATCTCATCGAGGAAATTAATCGTGGCTGTCCAAATCTTCATGTTTATTTTCATGATGTCTGATTATTTATTTGTGAAGGGGGTTTATCACAAGGTCGGGATTCCAGACTCTTTGTATGTTGTGGTTTTCTCGGGTTTGCTTGAGGTTCTGTTTTTCTTCAAGATCCTACCGTTTACCGTTCTAATGGCACAGCTTTGTCCACCTGGATGCGAGGGTTCGGTGATGGCATTCGTCATGTCTGCTATTGCACTTTCGTTTATACTTAGTGGTTACCTTGGTGTAGCTCTTGCATCATATGTTGGGGTGAATGGAGGTGACTTTTCAGGCCTCCCGAAGGGTGTTTTGATACAGGCAGTGTGTACACTTCTGCCGATCTTCTCAGCTTCATTTATCCCAGACGATGCAAAGCTCAAAGCAAAGTCGAAGGTGAAATAATTATTTTCTTGCTTTCTAAGTCTGATAGAGAATGCCGGGATATTGTTCCCACGAATATTCATTTCTGGTTCCGTCAATAGGTTCCTCTTGATATATGTATGTAGAGTTTCAGATTGAATATGATATTGATACTTCTTCCTAAGAAATCTAAATCGAATGCGATATGTTGATAAAGACATCTGTTGTGTTAGTTTGTCTCTTTTTCCTATTGCACTTTGCATTTATTGTGAGAAGTTGCGTCCGAGCCGCCCTCAGGTCGTTGGGTTAAAGTTAAACGGAGGTGATTTCTCCGGCCTCCCAACAGCTCCTTCAATACAGGCAGCATTATACACCCTTTATTAACGGTTTGGATCTTCTGTTATACAATGATGTTACATCTCCTGTTTAGATTGTTGTTAAATTATTGACACGTGTATTACAACTGATGTGAAGTTGAAAGCAAAGTCGAAGAATTCTATCCATTAAATGCAACTTATCGACCACACGTGAAATTCATGTTAGACGTCGTTTTCATGCTAAGGCTCATCATGAAAACAAGATATGTCATGTAAACGGGTCACTGATGCAGGTCAGGTATAATATTTTAATCAAAATATGGATCTTGGGTCCATGATTCATGATAATCTTAAACATAGTTCATACAAAACGTACTATTCACCGTGTGTAACGTACAATGAAATAAATAAAGTTATGCTAAAACCGATCTTCTCAGAAGTGAATGACAGTGACATTGTATTCAACAGAGGCATCCCCAGTTTTGGGATCAAACCAAAGGGTATGTGCCATTGCATAACCTCTTGCAAACCTAAACAACCCTGTCCCACCAACTATTGGCATTTCCCTCACATTATCCATCACATGATTCCTTCCAAGCATGCTAATGCAACTCCCATTATACTTCCCTTGTGAGAAACCAAAAGTAACAACCATCAAGAATGCAATGTCACTCTGAGATGCTACAGAGTAAAACCCCTGTGCTCGTCCCACGATCTTGGAACTGTGGTCGAGCTGCTCAGTCAATGCGTCGTCTATCATGAACGTAGTCCCGAAGCCGAATCCTTGCCCTATCATTTTCACTGCTGTAGGGTTCTTGCCTCCGAGCCGGTCCTGGAAGTAGAAGTGGAGACGCGTTGTTTTCTCCGTTCGGAGGGCGATTGTGGTTTCGAGTAAGTTGTCGGAGAAGGTGGCGTCGGAGGGGGGGAGTGAGATGAAGAGAGTGAGGATGATGAGGAGAGGGAGAGGGAGAGTGTGAGGATATGCCATTTTGATTGTGGTTCAAGAATGCAGTGGGAATGTGATTTTATAAAGAGGTTGCTTTTGCTTTAAGTTTTTCACTTGAGGCTTTTTCCAGACAGTAAATTATGGCTTCCATTCACTAGTATTATCACTGCCAGCCTGCCACTATGTACCGTATGAGTGTTATGCTTAAAATTTTGCTGATTTCTCAAAGTAAAAATTGTTTTTGTTGTGTGGCTACTAATATTATTATAGTAAGTTGATTATTTTTAATATGACACATATTAATTATTCATATAGTAGAATAAGAGGTGAAACATCAACATGTGATCTCATTTGAAATTTTATCATCTACCCCAATTTTACGGTATTTAAAATCTGATTTTAAATGAAAAATCACCTCTACATCACCTATAAATTTATTATCACATTTTTAAATACAATCAATTTTTTCTTCTTACACATATTTAAATCATAATCACATGTTCCACTTTTCATGTTTCACATTATTGTTCACTACAAGATGACTGACACATGTCATTTTAAAAAATAATCAACATCCTATAATATTGGGGCTACGCTTATTAAAGATCTAGTATGGTAAAATATCAGTGTAACACGAAAAGTGACACAGAGAAATCCAACAACCTTAAAAGATGTCCCACGAATAAAATGCTAAAACACCATACTTCCTCCATCTCAATATAAGTTTTCCATTTTTATTTTTTTAAATGTCCCGTAATAAGTTTTTCATTTCATTTTTGGTAAATTGTTTTCTCTCTCAATCACATTACTTATATTTTATCTATTATTTTATCATACTTCAGGTGTGTTTGCAGAATCAATTAAGGGGTGTTTTCAAACTCTACAAACTGCTTCCAGAATCACTTTTTTTAAAGCTGCCCTTTCACAGCTTTTACTTTTGAAAAGTGCTTTTAAGCTGTTTATAGAGTTTGCAAACACCCCCTAACTGCTTCTAAAATCACTTTTTTTCAAAAGTTGTGAGAGATAACTTTAAAAATAAGTGATTCTAAAAGCAGTTAGGGAGTGTTTTGAAACTCTACAAACTGCTTCCAGAATCACTTTTTTTAAAGCTATCCTCTCAAAGCTTTTACTTTTGAGAAGTGCTTTTAAGCTGTTTATAGAGTTTGCAAACACCCCCTTAGTTGTGTTTTAAAACTCACTCAGTACTTTTTTTTAGAATCATTTTTTTTTAAAACTGCCCTCACAACTTTAACTTATGAGAAGTGTTTTTAAGCTATGAGTTTTGCAAACACTCTCTTCATCTTATACTAATCTATTATTTTCTCTATCATCATCTAATCACATCTACTACATCTATTATTTTATCATATTTCTTAATTAAAATACCAGATGAAAGAGAACTTATTTCGAGTTATAATTTGATCACATATTTTGGGCTGGGTTTAACTAAATTTGGGCCATTCATATGCGCTATAGCAGAAAATTGGGCCTAATTTGGGCTATAGAAAATGAAAATGATCCATAGCGGATCAGCACAACCGACCCGACCCTGCCCTTTTTCCTTCAACAATCAACAACCAGAAGTTGCTCATGCGCACAAAGTGTTCGACAGAAGTTCAGACACAATCGTCTCAAGCTACAATGGAGGTAATCCACTTCTCCTATGTATGTTTATGTACAGTGATGGTAGCAACAGATTATTCCTAAATTATTCAACCTTTTTAGGCTGCAGTTTCATCCCTAAAGCACTCATTTCTTGATTATTGCATACGAGCCTGCTGAGAGAGTTCTGAATTTCAAAGAGTCTGATTTCATGGAATAGGTTGAATTTACTCATTAGATCCAACCTCTGTTTGTCACGTTGGCTGCGTCGAAGCCGTATTAAGTTGTTATTGATATTGATTAGGATAGGCAAGTGTGTTATGGTCCAATTATTGGATTGTTTGAACTACTTCAATCATTACTTTCAGTTGATCGATGGATGTAAATGAATTTATTGCTTTGATCCAATTGCACACATTCTGTGGTTTTTGAGTTCATTTCCCATTCGATTTTCCATGAATGAGTTCATTTCTGAGGTTTTTGAGTTCAAGGGAGTTAGAAGAAAACCTACACCTTGCATTTTGAGTGACTGCTGAATCGGACGTTTTGAGCAATAAAAAGGCTTTCCCTGCATTCAGTCAAGTTAACAGTTTATTAAAATGTTGATGGAATTGCAATTCAACCTGATATATTTTTGCTGTTTACAATCTTGCCACTGATTTTCCACTATCCTCGTCTTGGTAGGTGCTATGAAAATATACACATGGATCTCTTCGTTTCATCATTTAGTTTATGCCAGTTGTCGAAGTCCAACATTTGCATTTCTTTCTTTGACATAGGTTTCTGATCATTCGTGAATATTATTTTCTTGATGTACAGCCGCAGGGGAGTATTGCTAAAGAACTCTATTCAGAAATCTTGCAGTCATCCAGTGTTGAATTAGGTGGAGGTTTAACTGCAGCCCAAGCAGATGGCGATTTGCATGGTATGTGATTCCGGTTATGCTTTTAATAGCTCTCAGATTCTGTGTTATATGTTGTTCACTGTGAGCTTATGTTTATCAGAAAATACTTTGATAAGTCAAGTTATTGAATAGATGTTCTTGGACATTTTAATATTGTTCGATTGTATTATCAATTTGTTGTTGCGAGTATTAATAAGGTATATAAAGGCAGGTTTTTTCTCTACGGAATTAAGAAAATTATCTCGTACAAACATTGAAAAGCTTGCCAAGCTCTGGTTGTCAGTAAAGATGCATAGGTGAGTGATGGATACTTACCATGTTTATCTAATGAAGACAAGTATGGAAAGATGTATCAAAGAAAGAGAGAGAAGGGAGGGGATCGAGTAGATTGAAGATTTGATTAATTATTTATTTTCAGTTATTTTCGAGAAGAAGATTAGGAATTAAATTATCCTTTTTGTGAGTAAATCTTTCTACAGCAATACCGCTGGCTACTAGGTAAATTCAAGAGTTGTGCGCAAGAGGTTTCATGAGTGAGTTACTTTGTTACATGTCAAATGAGGTTTACTTTCTTGATGGTTTAGCTTTATGCTTGGATATGTTCTTTACTGGTTGCTGAACTTTCTTGTTTATAACATTTAAAACTTTTTCTTTCTTTGATCTCAGAAAGTGATCCAGGTGATTCGTGGTATGATGATGAACCTTCTGTTGAACAATTGAAAAAAGAAACCGATATGGATAGGGAGTGGCAGAGAAGACGTACTCAATTCCATACGGTATCCTAAGAATTTTATCTTGTTTCTCGTTTTATTAGTCTATTTTTGTCTACAATGCATTTTTCCTGTTTTTTCACATATAATTTCCGATGGTCCAGATAGGCTACCGTGATGGTGTCATTGCTGGAAAGGAAGCTGCTGCACAAGAGGGGTTCAATATTGGGTTTAAGGAATCTGTGTTAAATGGGTACAACTGGGGCCATGCGAGAGGGATCACCAGGTACATTTGAGTGCACATTATGCCAACTAATTGTTTAACTTTCATTTACTGTCCATTATTGTAATTTCTGTTCCTTTTCAAAGTGCCATGGCTTGCTTGCCTGTTGCGTTGAAGGAAAAGTTGGTTGAAACAGAGGAAACGAGAAAAAAGTTTCAGAGCTTGCACGAACGTGTGCAGTCTCTCTCAACAACAGATGCCTTAAAACTGTTTTATGAAGACCAGAAAAGGAAATCGTTGAACCAGAATGCCACTGTGACAGATCAAAATGATCAAAGCCCGGATACAAGTCTTCTCGAGAATTACATTCAACAGCTTCACTCGATTCTCAAAGATTCTCCTGGGATTGAAGGGCACTTGAAAATAAACTAACTTTAATTCGTATTCAATTCGTATCTAGAGATACATAACTGTTGACTTGTTTGTGTTTCAGCTGAAACAGTTCTGTTAATATCTCAGAGTTTTGATCATAGTTTTGGCTTGTTACATCTTGTGGCCGTTGTGGGCAATTTTGGAACTAAAGCAAACTATTTCTGGAAGAAAGGATCATGATATCTATGTGAAAATATGTAGTATTTCCAAAATCGAATATTTCAGGTTCGAATATTTCAACTGACACAGATTGAATTGCAAATTGTCTGTCTTCCATATCAAATGTATTTTTATGTGTTGGATATAAATTTTATTTTAAGTTTGATTAAACATCGATCTTGAACCTGATTACCCATCTATCTTTGGCTATCGATTTACGAATGTCTTCTGTAAGAATAAAACAATACTAAACAGATGGTTCTGTGTATAAAATATCATGATTGTGAAGATAATTTTGGAACAATTTACACTTGATTAATGGGACCTGAAAGTAGTGATGAGAAACACAATAAAAAGTGGAGAAAGCAAAAAAACAATATACGGGAGGGCTTGTTTCAGCCCACCTTCAACTTCATCCTCTTCTTCCAATGTATAGTTAGTCTTGTCTTGTACAAATGCATCAAAATAATTTTGATAGCCAGTGCTGCGAGGAGGACGAGACGAGCTTTTAACCTTCAGCATTTCCATCGCCTGTAAATGATATCGTAATTACATCTACTGTTGAAGATGATGCATAAATAAACATCGAATGGCCATTATCGTACACAAGTCATGTTTTACCTGGAAGCTAAAGTAAAATTGCCTAGCCTTCTTGCTCACTTGAGGTTTGGGGTGGGACGAAAGCTTCTCGTACATTGTACGTGCTTCATCGTGTCTGTCGTTCAATGTTTCATAGCATCAGTATCGTGCAATATCGTACAAGTTTTTTTTGTCGATAGCTATTTAGTACAATTTGACAAGAAGTTCACCTGGTGAGTGAGTCCTGACATATAGACCATTGCAGAGCTGCTAGTCCATGAATTTCAGTCTGTAAATATGGAAGATTAGTTGGCAGCTCTATTAACGATTTAGTCGAAAATCAATTAACGATTCACCTCGAATGGCAACTTCTCCATGACTCTTTGATAAAAGGGTATTGCCTCCTTCAGTCTTCCCGCCTCCATCAGTGAGTCACCGTCCTTCAGTTCCTAAGTACGATAGCACTATAATAAGAAGAAACTTATAATTACAATTCCAACTACGAAACGACAGTACGAAAATTTGTAGACGTATTCAAATATGCCTATTATGAAGTTGTTTCTATCTATAGAAGCAGAACTTCATAGTGATGATATTCTTGTAAAATCCCATTGAATCGTACCTTTTCGCATTCAGATTTCAGCTTGGGGTCGATGTTTAGGCCATATTTGGTCTTGTAGGCAGCTAGCAACTGCCTTGTACGCGCTTCTTTCGCAGCCTTCTCCTCTGGCGTTTCAAGTGTCTCCCCGGGGCGTAGAGTTCTCCCCCCACCATACTAACATCAGGTTAAGAAAATCATCAGGTTCATAAGCAGAAACACCCAAGAGGAGTTTAACATCCTAATTTGCCATAAAAACAGATGTTTGCAAGCACAATCATACAAGAAAATACACATTATGGTACGAAAAAGTTACCGCTTTTGAGATGTTATTGGGTCTTGGAAAAACTCCCCAAGTGGAAACCTTTGGCTTATAAAGATCATCAGTTTCTTCTTCAACTGAGGAAGCTGGTAATGAATCACCAAAATTGGTCGAATCTCCGACAAGGTACTCGACTTCAGGCGACTCCATTTCTGGATAAGGGTCCAGCTGTGGAATCAAACCAGCAGGCAAATTTCTACTACTCTTTTTATCCGCGAATCCAAGCCCCACAAAATCCATACTTGAGATCGACAATTCGCCCTTACTCGACTCTTTATCTCCAACACTTGTCTCATTCCTTCCTTTAAGTCCTATAACCACCAAATCACACACATTTTAACACACAAATTCTCTCAACCTATACAATTGATCAGAACAATACTAGTCTTTACTCCTACTAATCTGCTTATAAAATAGACATATCATCATATGAAGTTGTTTGCAAACTCAAACAGTGTGCACAGAAATTAGAGAGGAACTAAGGGCATGTTTGTTTTGGGACTCACACGTCCGGACGTGGGATGTAACGTCCCCTATCTTGTTCTAGTTCGGAATTTAACATCCGAATTTCACCATCCAACTACATCCACCATTTCACCCCTAAAAATACATATATATTCTACTATTATAATAATACAATATCACTCACTCTTACACAATTGATTTGGGATTCACCCGACTGGACGTGGAATCTCCCGTCTTGTTCTAGTTCGGGATTCAAAACACGGATTTCACCATCCAACTAAATCTACCCCTCAAAATCTCGAAACAAACAATCACTATTCATCAAAATCTCAAAACAAACTCACACAATCCCTATTCATCCGGATTTCCGTATTCCAACCATCCTACATAATAATCCCAAATCAAACATCTCGTAATTGTTGTACCACATTAGTTGTATACACAGAGATTAGAGAGGAACTAAGGGAATGTTTGATTTGGGATTCACACGGCTGGACGTGGAATCTCCCGTCTTGTTCTAGTTCTAGTTCGGGATTGAAAACACGGATTTCACTGTCCAACTACATCTACCCCTCGAAATCTCAAAACAAATACACACAATCACTATTCATCAAAATCTCAAAACAAACTCACACAATCACTATTCATCACGATTTCCGTATTCCAACCTACACAACCCCAAATCAAACATCCCTTATCTGTTGTACCATATTAGCTTTACTCTAGAACAGTGCTTGCATACAGTAACAACAAATTTAAAGAAAACAACTTTGGTAAAACCCACAAATGCAAATTTACTCTACAGCACCTTTTTCCTTCTCCAATGCAAGTTGAAAAGGTGAAGGAGCCTCCTTCTTCCCCACATCAATATTTGAAACAACAGCCCCTTCACTTTCTGCAACAGCTTTAGCAGGTGGGTCTTGAACAATATTTGGAGTTTGAACCCCAGATTTTATGCTACTTCTGTATGACTTAGCTTTGGCGAATGCAAGCTTAACAGGGTCTAATTTTTCACCTTCTGCTGAATTTTCTTCTGATTTTGAAGATGAGATTTTGAAACTCTTGGGTTGAAGAGAGTGGCCATAATTCTTGTTCTTGATTGGATTGGGAATAAGGGAAGTGAAAAATGGAGGTTGTGAGAAGGAGGCCATTCAAGTTCAATGGATTTGATTTTTTTTTTTTGGTTGTTTGGTTTGGCCTTGGTGCACTATAACCTGCCTCATTTTTGAGGCGCTCATAAAACTCGGATATTTTTTGGTTCGAGTTTCTTTGGCGGAAACAAATCAAACTAAAGAATACTGTATTTAAAAGTGAAAGTTATTCGACTTTCCTTTTACATTTGTTTTAATAAAAGTTTTTCTTTCTTACAAATTATTTTCTCTCTCACATCACCTCTTTAACAATGTACTTATTCTTCCGTAAAAAAAAAAAAAAACAATGTAATTATTCTATTATATTTCTTAATCCCTTATTAGGTGTGCCCAAAATTCATGAGTAGCTTTTATTGGGACGAGGAAAGTAAAAAATATTCTAAGAGTTCTTTTTCGAATCAGACGACAACATATTTCAAGGCCCGCTAGCAATTGAGTGGCCCGAGTAAAAGCCCAACGACCCCAACCCCGATACAACCAAAGAGAAACACGCATTGCAAAATGAATCATTATATCAAACACCATTTCAATATTTTGTTAAAAAAATATTGGGCTAGTCTTGGGTGAGACCGTCTCACAGAATGAGATCCGTGAGACGGCCCTTATATGTAAAAAGTGATAATGTTTGAGCAAAAAGTGATAGTGTTTAAGTAAAAAGTGATAGTCACTTTTGTTAAAAATATTATCACTTTTTATATAAACATTATCACTTTTTTAACAAACCAAAATCTGGAAAAAAAATATGGGTTATCCTACCCAAATTTTTGAAATATGGATTAAAAGGATCCGTCTCACAGAAAAAGATCCGTGAGACGGTCTCACACAAGTTTTTGCCAAAAATATTACCTCCTTCATCGGGAAAATATCAATTTTGGTTATCCAGTTTTACCTCTTTTCATATTTGGTCACCCACATTTAGTCACTATCAAAATTAGTCACCCAGTTATTATATTCTATCAAAATCGTTAGTCAAGCTGTCATTGACTAACGGAGAAATAGTTTTGAGCCGTGAAATTTCTCAAAACCTAATGTTAAAAAATTATCATCCATCTTCCAGAACTAATGAAACAAACCAGAAGCAAGAATGAAACATGTGCAAAAATTACCAATATTTACATTATATTTATAATAGGTCAGAAGGAATTCTGATGCATATCTTCTAGAACGTCAACATGTTGCTAGTTTACCTTTTATTTTTTTATTTTATAGATAATTACTCAGGAGATAAGAATTTATTTCAATTAATTTCAAATGCCCAGTTTGACTAACATTTCAAGAAATCTGCAATAATGATCTTAATAAAAAATATTTAGAATGAAAAATAAGTTTATGAAATTTTCTTGAATGGATAATTTTAGAAAATTCTTTACAATTAATCTTCACCACAAATTATGCTCCAATAATTATAAATAGGGAAATGAATTGAAATAAGTTTATATCTCCAATTATTATACAAATTCAATATGAAACCAAAAATTGGAAAACAGAGTAATAATTGTCAGAGTACAAAGTTTCATTCTATCTCTTGAGTTTATCATTTCCTGTCAAAAAAAAAAAAAGTAAACCAACAAAAATGAATTCATAATTGAACTTACTGAATTTTTTTTACTACCAGCAAGTTGATTGAATCACGTTTAATTAATTATTTATAAAATACATTTGTGCGATTTAAAATTTTCAATGATTGAATTTTACAGAATTTGAAGAACAATAATATTATGTGAAATCATATCATCGATTTCATCTTGTGAATGAAACTTCAATTACATCTTTTAAAATCTATTTTCACTCATAATTATTGATGGAATATTACTCTATCCTTCTAATTATCACAGAATTTGAAAAAAAATTAATATAAAATGAGGTGTAGTAAAATTGATATGATTGAAGAGAGGGAATAAAATGGAGTGTAGGATAATTTAAGAATAAAAGAGGTGAAGTCACAATGTATACACAAAAATAAAATGAGAGCTTCAATTTTACGAAATGGATTCATGAAACTATCTCATACAAATTTAATTTATAATTAAAATCTATATATAACATTGGGAAACAAAAGTATATGTACAAATATACATAAATTAATTAAAAATATTTTTTAATAATTAAAATTTATAGGGGTATACTTAATTACAAATATTTTTTAATAATTAATTTGTAATTGGACTACGAATAGAATAAAAAAAACATTTAAGGAGTGATATAAGCCAAAAACTAAAATAGTGGACCTTTACTTAAAAAAAAAAAAAAA
The DNA here is from genome assembly GCA_963675135.1 of Galeopsis tetrahit. Classification (NCBI taxonomy): domain Eukaryota; kingdom Viridiplantae; phylum Streptophyta; class Magnoliopsida; order Lamiales; family Lamiaceae; genus Galeopsis; species Galeopsis tetrahit. The sequence continues at coordinate 1,308,161 of OY776128.1, read as the reverse complement.
AAAAGAGAGAGAGAGAGAGAAAACTTGGGCCCACAATAATTTTGGCGGGAATTGACCGGGAGTCAACTATGCTGTTTTTATATATATATATATATATATATATATATATAGATGTAAATATTGGTAATTTTTGCAAATGTTTCATTCTTGCTTCTGCGTTTGTTTCATTAGTTCTGAAAGATGCATCAGAATTTTGTAACGTTATGTTTTGAGAAATTTCACGGCTCAAAACTCTTTCTCCGTTAGTCAATGATAGATTGATTAACAGAGTGACTAATTTTGATAGAATATAATAACTGGGTGACCAATTTTGATAGTGACTAAAGTGGGTGACCAAATATGAAAATAGGTAAAACTGGGTGACCAAAATTGATATTTTCCATCCTTCATCCATTAAAAGTATATACAAATTTTTTAAATAATTCATATTTTAATATATAAAGTAGATATAAAAATAAAAAGTAAATAATATTATTAATTTTATTAGTAAATTTTTTTAAAAGTTACCAACTCAAATAAAATAAACATATTTTTTTGGAGTGAAAAATAAGACTTTTATTTTAAAGTATCTAGTTTATGTTAATAGATTTCTAAATAAACATTTAGTTTTAGATATTCATTAGTATACATTTAAGTAAACTTTACCAGGGTTGTCTTTTCAGAATGAAAGTAGAAGCTTGGAGCAAAGTTGTACATGTTAAGTCTCTATGATTATAGAGAAATTTAGTAAACAATAATACTTGAAAAATGTGAAGTTGGAAATTTGAGATGTACACTTTTACTATTCACTCTCTGCATATTCATATGATAATAAAGTACGGTAAAACACACATTTTAATCATAATCAAAGTTGATAGTAAACCATAATAAGATACACATTTCAATCACAATCACAGTTAATAATAAAGCATGGTAAGACACTAAGGCCCTTCTACTGGGGAGGTTTTTTGGTGACATGGAACACACAAAAACCTTGTGGGGAGGTTTTTAGCCATTGGGAAGAAAGTTTGGTGGTTGAGATTTTTTGGGGAGGTTGTAACATTTACCGCATTTTTTGAGAGAGAGTGAGATGGGCCCCCCAATAAGAAATGAAAGAAAATGAGGTGGGCCCCCAAAAAACATACTTTTTGGATTTATTGTTGGGGGAGGAGTTTGGTTTTGGAGGTTGGAGTTTTTTGCTTTTGAGGTGGCGCACATATGGCAAGGAAAAACCTACTTTTTGGGGTTTATGATTGGGGAGGGCCTAAGACATACATTTCAATCATAATAACAGTTGATAATAAAGCATAGTAAGACACACATCTGCAAAAGTATATAACACCTTTCCACACAATTCAGAAGATAAAACGTACACATCTCAAGAATGCAAGATAAGACACAAATTTCAATAATTTAATTCATACTCCCAATTTATAATTCACATTACACAATTCACATTTGTGTATAAATATACGTTTCTATCTGCACAATTGACAAACCTCTCAACTCTCTCATTTTACTTTTCTCTAAAACTCATCAAATCTACAATGACCTTCCGAACGTCCAATTAGCATGATAATGCACACATCTGCAAAAGCATGAAACACCTTTCAACACAATTCAGAAGATAAAACGTATACACTCCAAGAATGCAAGGTAAGATACACATTTCAATAATTTAATTCATACTCACAAATTATAATTCACATTACATAATTCACATTTGTGTATAAATACATATTTTTCTCTACACAAGTGACAAACCTCTCAACTCTCTCATTCTAATTTTCTCTAAAACTCATCAAATCTACAATGACCTTTCGAATTTCCAATTAGCATGGTAATGCACACATCTGCAAAAGCAAAGAACACTTTTCAACACAATTCAACACATAAAACGTACACTTCAAGAATGCAAGGTAAGACACACATTTCAATAATTTAATTCATACTCACAATTTATCATTCACATTTGTGTATAATTACACGTTTCTCTATACACAATTGACAAACCTCTTAATTCTCTCATTTTAAATTTCTCTAAAGCTTGTCAAATCTACAATGACCTTCCGAACTTCCAATTATTATATTTCCTGAAACTCATGACCTAAATTGAAATTTAGACAGAAGTTGGGGGTCCAAAATGGGAATCTCAAGCATGGACGAAAATATCCGGAAATTTCTCCTATATATCCATTTTTCTCGGTCACTGACATCGATATTGGGAAGAAACGATATTTACCAATAAAAATCGATATACAATAACAATATCGATAAAATATCAAAAGAATATCGGAAAATATCAGAAAAAAATCGAAAAATGTCGATAAATTTTAAAAAATATCATATGAAATAACATTGTATGCTATATTTTATATAAATTTATTATAAATGTAAATGTATTTAAATTGTTTTGTTGAATTTATGTATTAAAAATTAGTTATTAATTTTCCACAATTTTTAATACTTACCGATTTCCATATTCTATATTGATATTTCCACAAATTTAAATTCTCGATATTTCCACTTTGGCCTCTTCAGAAAGAGGAAAATGGCTACTGTTATGATACAAAACGAACAAGCCCGCAAAATGAATCAATGAGTTCAGAGCCTTCCCTCCTCTCCAATTCACATACAAATTCTTGTCGCTCGAAGCTGCCGTTGATTGCTGTTACGATGTTGCATTGAGGAAGATGGAGGTGCGAATAAGATGTGAGGGTGTATTGCAATGGGTGCGCGTTCGGAGTGTATCTACTAATTCAATAAATTGTAAAATCGTGTTTTGGGCTAATAAAATCGCATTCGCGATTTATGTAAACTTTGGGACGGTTATATATACATCCGATCCTACCCATTGAAAGGCAGTTGGATATTTTCTCAATTCATTTCACTCGGTAACTACTTCTCCCTCCAATTTCATTCTCTTCTTCTCAATTTCTACTATTCTCTCTAACCGTTCGCAGATTCTGTGCGAATCGCTTAGCTTAAGCGTTTCAATTGCGTTGTTCATCACTCGACATAAGGTAAGCAACACATGTAGTTAACTTGAATGGATTCATCATGATATAGATTTATTCTGGGGCATCTTTGGTCACTAGTAATTCTTCTTTTCTAAAAGATTTAGTTTCATTGTAATGTTTAAGACGAATGGCGTTTGAGACCTTAATGAACTTTTATTTGGAAGTTTGTGATGTTTGGAAGTTTTTATGCAATGGGTCACCAGGTGTTCGATGAAATGCTTCTGAATGAATTCTTGCGTTTCCATGATTTTGATGATTTGGATCTACTATAATGTCCAAGTATTGGTTTAAATAATCCTTTTGGGAATGCAGGCTATAATTTTGATAGCATAAGCTATTTGTTAGATAATTTGAGTAGAAATGAAGGGCTGCTGTTTTAACATGCCATTTCGTTTAGCTTACAATCTGTGGTTTTGAGTAAATGAATTTACAGTAGATGTGCTTATTGCCCCGATACGAGTTTTTTCTGGAGTTGCTTCTGTAAGGTTGATGACTTGCCTTATTACTTGGTACGTAGTTGGTAGGCTCAATCTTGTAGGTTTATCTAGTTTCTTGATTCAAGCTTAAATTCTCTTAATTTTATGCACACTCAACAATCACTTGATTCAGAAATTCATTCTGGGAGGCGGGACGTGTAGTTCTTGAATGGTTATTTGTTACGAATAAAGGAAGGAAAGGCCAGCTAGTTGGGGGCTTTGGCTGGTATAGTGGCTGTTATCAGTTAGTAGTTAGCGTTCTGTTTAGTAGTTAGTAGCAGTTATGTTCTTTACTTTACTGAGGGAATAGTCTATAAATTGCTGGTCCTTGTGTTTAGAAGGGATGTTGAATAATATTGTACTCTTTCGGCTTCGGCGGATTATATCCGAATTCTATCTTAGTTTGTGTTCTTTCGTATCTTGATCGTGTGTTCTTGGAGTCTTTCTGCTAACATTATTACTGTATGTATAAAGCTGTGGTATCTACATATTTGTATCTGTCTTTTCGAAATGGGGATGGAGATGGGGATTAGGCCAGGTTGCACAACAAGGAAATTTGATCCTGCGAGCAAAGTTTCGGTACTTGCCACAATTAAGTTAACATGTTACAGTATTATTATTGAGAATTAGGCCTCTGTGTTTACATTTAAGATCAATTATTACAAATTTAAGTAATTAGCTTATAGTCTATTATTGGGAGTTGGTAGTTTCAGTTGTGAATTTAGAATCTCAAAAAACAAATTTTGCAGTACCTCATAAGTAAAAAATCTGAATGCACATCTCAAATTTTCTTTTAAGCATTATTCATTTAGTGGTCACAAGATATGTTTATGTCGTTGCTATTTATAGCATTCGAGTCCTAAAAACAAGTTTCAGGTTGGAAATGGGGCAAGTAGAGAGTGCTGAAGCTCAGAGTATCTCGACACCTCCTGCTTCCCGTTCAACAGAGAAGCCTGCACAGCCTTCACTCGACTCTTTGATTGCTGAAGCTGCTGCATACGGTGATGAGGATGCTAATCTATCTCTCGAAGCAAAGGCTCAAAAGGCACTAGAATGCCCTTGCATAGCTGACTTGCGTAGTGGTCCATGTGGAGATCAATTTTCTGATGCCTTCGTCTGCTTTCTCAAAAGCACAACTGAGGAAAAGGGGTCGGACTGTGTGCATCCATTTGTGGCACTACAGAAGTGCATCAAAGCAAATCCTGATGCATTTTCCAAGGACGTTTTAGAGGACGATGAGGTCAAGAAAGACGAAACGCCTAGCCCCAAAATCAAAATCCAACCTCCCCTTTGGGCTGAAAAATCTAAAACTTGAGGATACACTATACTTGGGTTATTTTTCCATCTATTCACAATCAATAATGTTTTAGTTCGAGGCTCCTCTTGTTGTGGATTTGGACTACTTGTAGTGCATCTTATATACTCTCAGTTCTTCTACTGGGAATCCAAATTGAGTTGAACCAGGGATGTTGTTCGAAATTTGTTTGAATTCTATCGACGTTTTTCTACCTAGTTAAATTGAGTCACTTTCGAACTTTTTCTTTTGATCATGCATGTCAAATAAAAAGGTTACACGTCATCTAGCTTTGTCATAGATGATCGAACTTCGACAATAGATAAAATATTTATTTTTGTGAAAATAAAATAAAATTATCGAAATGTTTTTATAGTAGTTTTTTTAAATACATACAAATTTACAAACTTAATATTCTTTTTTTATATATAATTTGATAAAATTAATCATTTGTTTAATTAAACATTTTTTATCAACTAAGTTTCCTATCATTCAATTAAAATATATTTCTAGAGATCTTTCTCGACGACCCAACAGCCCGTCTAAGACCATGTTAGGTTGCAGATTTTCAGGTCTGATAACAATCGGCTCGATCCGATAGAAATAAACAATCTAACGGGTCCGACCTGGCCTATTTGACCGTTTTAAATATATACTCCATAGTTCCTTTTTTGAAAAGTTTTTATACTTTCTTTTTTATATAAAAGTTTACAAAATTACTTCTACATTCTAATTAGGGGCCTTCTAAGGACAGTCCAATGTCGCCTGGACTATCAACAGTCCAGTAATCTGAGCCATCAGATCTGAAATCTAATGGCTTATATTTGATGACCTGCTACCTGTTGCATTTGGCGTCGCAGAATCCATCGCCTTGCATTGCACTTATTATCGTTTTTTGTCGCCCTATTACACTTTTAAATTAAATTTAATAATTTTAAATATATAATTATAAAATTACAAATTTATCCTCACATGATTAATAAAAAAATTAATTGATAATATATAATCTTTATTTTAATTCTCATATCATTAATAATCATAATAAACAATAAATTATCTTTTTTTATTTGAAAGAATTGAATTTTAGGTTAAATTATTAATTTAGTTGAATTTTTTATACAAATTTCTGTTTCGAGATCACAAAATTGGACGTGGCTATTGTATGTGCTATTGGTCGGTCGTCTATTCAGAATTCAGAAAACCAGTTGTTACAATTTATGATCATGGAGTAATTGATATGTTTATGATCAGAAAATTAGCGAAGATACTTTATATAATCTAACAAACAGAGATTCTGGGTTTTTTAAAATTTGGAGAAAACCTACAAAATTTCATTCCGATCCCAAACACGTTCAAAAAAACTCTCTGCACATCCGCTGCTCGTAATTTATATTTATATTTTTTATTTTTTTTGTTCATTTTTAGTCGAATTATGAGTATTATTAGTATGTCTAAAAAGAAGTATTCTCAAATTGTTGATAATTACTGCTAGTTTTTTTTATATGATATTGAGCCTCTGATTGAACTTTGATTTTTTTATGTGTTAATACTCTGTTTTTTCTGCACACTCAAATTAACGCAGTATTCTCAAATCTCAATTGTTATTCATATAAAATTTGTATGATTTCTATATGGTTATTGATTTGTTATTCATATAAAATTTGTATGATTTCTATATATGGTTATTGATTTATGAGATTTGTTTGAAATTTATGAATATGATAAGATTCTGACATTTATTAATTTTATTTTTAATGTATATTTTGTAGATTTGTCTTCTCAACATGAGAATGATGACACAACTTCATCTAATAATACCTAAGATAATGATTTTGTCATTAAAAAGAAAAGACAAAAGACATCAATTGTGTGGATTAATTTTGAGGAATTTTTTGTTCATTTATTATAAAATTTCAGCATGTTTTATAATATTATAAAATTTCAGCATGTTTTATAATATTTTAGGGGGCTCAACATGAAGATGAGATTATTTTGAAAAACTGATGTATTTTTTCGTTGTAATTGTTGAAAGAACATTATGTTATTTTTTTTTTTGAACATTTGTTATTACTCACGCACAATTCAAGAAATTGGTTGTTCAATTTGGTTATTTTCTTTGATAAAACAATTGGGCTGCCCACTTTTAATTAAACGCTAGCCCAAAACATTCTCCACTTTTAATTAAATGGGCTAACATTGTTGGCCCAAAAAGTCTCCACTTACTCATTTTGCTCTCGATCACAATTTTTTTTTTTTTTTTTTAACGTAAAGGAGGGACAATGTCACAATGGGCAACGTAGGACTGTTAGTGCCCTTAAAGAATTCAAACAAATTTATAATATATTTTAAGTTTAATTTGTCAATTAAAAAAATATTTGAAACATGTACTCCATAGTATAAATTTGTAAATTTGTTATTCATTTGAATCTAGGTAAATATTTTTCAATACACTCTTAACTCTAGAGGGCTGCAACATATAATTGTCTATGCATGAACATGTTTCAGAAGGTACACACTACACACCTACCATGAAAAGAGACTGACCTTTAACTTTTATTTGTCGTCATTGCAAAAGACAATAGAATAAGAAATTATCTTATTCGAAACTCTATGGGAGCCGTGTCATCGAAACACTCAATATTATTCTCAAAATAAAAACTTTACTACCAACATTCCTTCCAAAATAAAAATGTGTCCTCAATAATGTAAATTTCAAGTCTGGTAACAATCAATCTAGTTACATTATACAAATCGGACATTAGGTCAATATTCGTAAGCAACATTATATGGACACATAATTTTTAGAACTAATCGATGGTCTGATCATGACGTTTTCCTATAGTTCCATTCACATTTTCTAAAGTTTTTTTATTCTGATTTCACCAAAATTTTGCTTTCCAAAACATAGTTTGAGAATGACGTTTTAACACTTTGGAAAAAATAAAGTGTTTATTTCTACTAATTTATGAACAGTGTCGCCATGAGACCATCTCACTTTGAATAAGATAAGTGTTTATTCGTACTAATTACTGTTAATGGTATTACTGATTACAATTTATGGTATTACTCGTTATTACTTATTGTATTAACGACTATAATAAAATCATACATATAATATTATTTTGTATTAAAATTTAAAAAAAAATACACATGAAAAAATGGAAAATAAAAAAAAAAGTAAAAGGAAAAAAAACGAAGAAATTAAAAGTTTGGAATAAAAACTGAAAATGGGAGAAAAAGAGGAGAGGGAAGAAAACTTAGAAAGAAAAAAAATCAAGATTTTTGCCTAATTTCGATAGTTTTTTTTTTAAATTATGTTTTACGATTTTTTTCTAAAAATATGGATGACTTGATGGTGAATCGACGGTAACTCGGTAATGACTTGACTACATATTGTAAATATACAAATTAAAGGTTGATTTTATTATATTTTGTGTAAATTAATAAAAGGATAATATAGTATTTTAAATGTAATTACTTTTTTAAAAATATTTTTGGGGTGAACTCATAAAATGAGTGGTGTAGATAAACGTGGTAAAAAATAATAATTTAGGGGTGAACTCATAAAATGAGCGGGTGCACATAACCGTGATAAAAAATGATTTGGGGGTGAACTCCTAAAATGAACGGGTGCAGGTAACCGTAGTAAAAAAAGATTTGGGGTGAACTCATAAAATGAGGGGTGTAGATAATTTAGGGGTGAACTCATAAAATGAGCGGGTGCACATAACCGTGATAAAAAAAATGATTTGGGGGTGAACTCATAAAATGAACGGGTGCAGATAACCGTAGTAAAAAAATGATTTGGGGGTGAACTCATTAAATGAGTGGGTGTAGATAAAATATAAATAAAAAATTAAAATTGGTGTGTACCGGTATCTTGCATGTACTCGAGTATCACCCTACAAATTAGGGTTGATTTTATTATATTTTGTGTAAATTAATAAAAGGATAATATAGTCCTTTAAATGTAATTATTCCATTTAAAAAAAAAATCTTCTGAGGTGAACTTATAAAATGAGCAGGTACAGATAACCGTGGTAAAAAATAATTTTGGGTGAACTTATAAAATGAGCGATTGCAGATAACCATGGTTAAAAAATGATTTGGGGTGAACTCATAAAATGAGCGGGTGCAGATAACCGTAGTAAAAAAAAATTTGAGGGTGAACTAAATAAATGAGCAGGTGTAGATAAAATATAAATAAAATAATAATTTAATTCTATTAAAAAAATCTAATTTTACATTCGTATTGTTTAATTTAAATAATATTATTATTAATTTTAATAAAGGATAAAATAGTAAATAATAAAATAAAATTTAAATAATTATTTTAAAATATTAAAAAAAAGCAACAGGTATCAAGTTAGGGCGACACAGAGGGCGACACAGAGCGATGCAATTTGACATCCGAACTATTAATAGTCCAGGCGATACAAAAACTATCCTAAGAAAATCCCTTCTAATTATTACATTTTTTTTTTTTTTAATTTTGTTCCAAAAAACACCACAAACTTTTTAGGGTCGGTGAAATATGTATATACATAAAATATATTCGTTATTTTTTATTTATTAATCTAATTTACTAATCGAGTGAATCATAAGAAAATCCATACTTCCTATAAAAGAAAATTTATACGTTGAATCAACGAAGTTTCACTAGGAGACAAAACAGCATGCAAAATTCATGCGATAACTACCTTCTGGGTCGGCCACGTTTTTTCATTTTCTTTCAGAAAAAAAATGAATGCAGAGAGTTTGTTGGCTTCAGCTTCCATTAACATAGGCTTCGCTCTCCTCCTCCTCACTCTCTTCTCCATACTCCGCAACCAACCTTCCAACGCGCCCATTTACTACGCTCGCCGCCTCTCTCAGCACCACCACGTTTCCTTCCACCGCGACTCCACTTTCCGCCGCCTCCTCCCCTCGCTCGAGTGGATCCGCCTCGCTCTTTCCGTCACCGACGACGAAATTCTCGACACCTGCGGCCTTGATGTTTTGACCTTCATAAGGCTTCTTAAATTCGGGTGAGTTTCATTTAAATCGATGTTGATTGGGACTGTTTATCTGATTTCCTTTCGATTCGAGTAGTTTTTTTTGTATGTATGTATACCGTATAGGTGACAATTGTGTGTATTGATTGAGATGCGTATATTTAGTTGGATGTGGTTTTGGAATTTACAGGACATTATTTAGGTGATTTGATCATGGTTTTAATGCGTTCAATTTTCATTCACTATCTGAACACTAGAAACATATGATTTGGAAATAGCTTAGGAAACATATATATACTCCCTCCGTCTGGGTGAAAACTATCTATGAGCTTTGGACACAAAAATTAAGAAATATGATAGAATAAGTAGATATATAAGAGGTAATGTGATTAAGAGGGAGAAAAATATAATGAAATATGATAGAGAGTAGTTTGTCGAAAAAAGAATGGCTAGCTTTCATTGTAACAGAAGAAAAAGGAAAGTTGTGTAGGTTTCACTTGGAAGTATGGAGTATTTATATGATTTGGAAATAACTTGGGAAACATATATAAGATGTGGTGTGAATGAGAGAAAAAAGAATATACTGAAATATGAGGGAGAGTATTTGCTGAAAACTTTCATTGGGACGGATGAAAAAAGAAAGTTGTGTAGGTTTCATTTGGAAGGAGAGAGTATATATATGTGTGTGTGTATATACATGCTTTCATTTGAGGTGAATACAATTATGCACTCTACAACTTTTATTTCACCTGAAAATTCTTGCAGGATCAAATTCTTTTTGGTTTGCTCTGTAGTTGGATTATTTCTATTGCTCCCGCTTAACTATGCAGCCGGTGATGGTAAGCAGCCTGGACAGTCTTATTCCATGGATGCTTTCACAATATCGAACATTAAAAAAGGCTCTAACTGGTAAGATTTGAAGGAGCAGAGTTATCATTTTTATCAATATCTCATCTCCATTTGTAACTTGCTATTAATTTGAAGCATGTCCAATTGGAAGAAGTAACTGTTTCTGTTGAACCTTAGTTGCTCTGCTGGTATAAAATCGATATTCGATGAATCAACTGGAATTTGTTCTTGTAACAGATAAATAGTCTCATGCAATTTTATGTTACCTTTTTCCATTTTTACAGTTTTAGTTCTACGGTGTCGTTTAGTATTTCTCTGCTGTATAAATAAACTGAGTTGCAGCTGAGATCTTACTGGGATACAATATACACTGTGGAGAGCGGTTATCTGATTTTAATGGCGAATCATTACTTCGTAGAGTTTCTTTACACAGTTGTTGTTACTTCTTGTTCAATTTAACATGTTATGGTAAATGTCTAATCATATAGATGTAGAGGTCAGTGTTTATCTGATTGCTTAATGTTCAACAGGCTCTGGGTGCACTGTTCATGCTTGTACTTCGTGTCTTTTTATGGATTATACCTACTGTACAAGGTACCGCTTTTAGTGTAAATTTATTTTCTGAATTAGCGTGAGTTTGATATGCTTGCTTTGTCATGCTCAAAATAGGAAGCCATTTGTTTTAAAAGTACAAAAAATCTCAGGATAACACAACAATGCCAACAGAAAAAAGCTAAATGTTTTAAATTTGTTTGCCATATAAAGTTTACAAAATATAAATTCGTTACCCTGTTCCATCCCAGGAATACCAAGATATTTTGGTTAAGAGGATTCATCAGCTACATAATATGCGGCATCAGCCTAATCAGTTCACTGTTTTGGTGCGAGAAATTCCATTCTGTGATGAACACAAGGCTCGTGATTGCTATGTTGATCACTTTTTCGCAAAATATCATCCGCATTCATATCACTCTTATCAAATCCTATATGATGGAAGGGAACTATACAAATTGTCGGTAAGGTTACTCTGGCATACCAATTGAATCCCTTTCTGTGATTTTGCTATTTTTGATCCGTTTAGTTTTTGGGATGTATTTTCTTTCAGAAAAAAGCAAAGTCTATTCGAAGCAAACTTGAAAAGTTGAGGCGTCCTTCTGTGACTAGAAGAAATGACGCAGAGATTGAGCAACTAAGGGAATCACTTCGAGAAATTTTACGTAGGATTCAACATTTACAGACTAAAGAAATGCTTCAAGCAAAGGTAGCATTTACCATAGAGCCACTAACCGGCCTTAACGTTAGCGTAATATTTGAATTTATAACATACTTTTTTGTTGACTACTCATAACCACAATCTTTTTCTCCCACTGCAAGTAATATATGCGATTATTTCTTGGATTTCATCCTTTTTTGTTTTTGTAGGAAATGCCTGTTGCTTTTGTCACGTTCAAATCACGGTGGGGTGCTGCTTTAGCAGCTCAATCGCAGCAGATGTCTAATCCACTTCTATGGATAACTGAAATGGCTCCAGAACCAAGAGATGTGCTATGGAGAAATTTGGAAATTCCATATCAATACTTGCCTCTTTACAAATTTGGGGTATATATAGCAGTATCACTACTTACGATCTTCTTTGCTGTACCAGTTACGGCTGTTCAAGGAATTGCAAAATACGATCGTTTGAAGAAATGGTTTCCTCCTGCCACAGCTGTGCAGCTGATGTAAGACTGACTTACCTTAGTGAAGTGGTATATATTCTTTTGTTGATAAGTATTTACCTGAATTGTTACTACATTCGTGTGAAGTAAATAGTTGAGACTGATAATGTAGCTACATGCCTATAGTCCTAAGCTTGGAAATTCGTGTTCCTTGTTTTTTTGTTCTTGAGTCTTGTTGTTTAAATCCAAGTATATCTAACACCTGAACTTTTGTTTCTCTTTCATAGACCTGGATTAAGGTCTATTGTAACAGGATATCTTCCAAGCGCCGTTCTCAATGGTTTTGTTTACATTGTTCCATTTGCTGTCATTGAAATGGCAAAATTAGCCGGTTACATCTCAACAAGTAGAAAGGATATAAGAGCGTGCAACATGGTCTTCTATTTCCTCATAGGAAATGTTTTCTTCTTAAGTTTGTTATCAGGATCCTTACTCGACCAAATTGGGGAATATATCAGCCATCCCAGAGATTTCCCTAGTCGTCTTGCCAGTGCTGCTTCTGCTCAAGTAAGTTAAGATTTGCAGTGCATCGTGGTAGCACCTATGTTTAATCTTTTTTTCTTGTCTTTGGTGTTTAACCGATTCAGAATGTACGAAATCTTCCAATTTAGAGTATGGTACCTTGACTTTCCTTCACTTTTCTGCTTCAGGCAGATTTTTTCATGACATACATCTTGACAAACGGGCTATCAGGATTTTCTCTGGAGATTCTTCAGCCAGGATTGCTTATTTGGGATGCAATGAAGTCACACACATGGGATCGTGGGAAGAAGGCGCGACCTTACCTTAATTCTCTACCTTATTACCGAATCATTCCGTTTGTTGCTCTTTGCATTTTGATTGGCATGGTATATGCAGTTGTGGCACCATTGCTTCTCCCGTTTCTGGTAGGCTATTTTTGTCTAGGCTACGTTGTGTTCATAAACCAGGTGAACTCTCCCTCCTCAATTTGGTATAAATTTTCATTCACTCCGATATACTCCATGTTGAACATATGCAGCTCTTTTAATCTGTTTTCTTTTGTAGTTGTGTTACACGTTAGTTGCTGTTATAAACATAATATATATCCATAATCCTCAAAAGCAAAATTGATGAGATTTTAGATTTTCTCATCTGCTTTATAAGAACTTACCAATATGGATCTCTTCAAATTTTGCCATTTCTGGGATTAAGCTTTTCGTCGTGAAAATAACCTTCTTTGTTGCACACTCTGTAGATGAATTTGTATATAATTATCTGAATGCTCTTGAATAAGTTTATTCAAAAGAAACAAATGAAGTTATATTAATTTTGTTAACAGCTATTTTGCCTAGATAACTTTGATACTAGAATTATTAGAATTATTATATCAGAAAAAAGACTGGATATGCCAATACTATATGTTTTGTTGCACCTTGCAGATTCAAGATGTGTATATAACTACTTACGAAACATGCGGTCAATATTGGCCTTTCATCCATCACTACATCTTCGTTGCAATCGTCATCATGCAGATAACAATGATTGGTCTATTTGGGCTGAAATCAAAGCCTTCAGCTTCTTTTTCCACAATACCTCTCTTGGTTTTCACTTTGTTCTTCAACGAATATTGCAAGGCCCGTTTCCTTCCTACATTCTACGAGTGCTCCGTCAAGGTAAAGCATATTAATCTAAGAGCTCCATGCTAGAGCTGATATCTGCAAATGTGATTTAAATATTTTTGTCTAGTCACTGGAGGTTCGCCTGCGGATTAATTACAGATAAAGCTCGATAACTATCATTCCATTGTGCAAAAATGAATCTAAACTGATTAATAATTGAGGTCTGAAGTGAATTTGGTGGCAGGATGCTAGGGACAGGGATGATTTTGATGAAAAAACAGATTTGTTGGAAGCTAACCTACAAAACTCCATAGATGCATACAGTCCTCCCTGTTTGCGCCCACCTGATCTTGAAGATGCAGATTCGACTGATTTGGAGCCACTGATATCGTCTGTATAAATCATTACGTTTCTTCTTTTACACGGGCGTTTGATTTTGTTCTGGTTGTATATGTTTTCATTGAGGTATTCGGTGTCTTTACTACTAACTTGTAAAGAGAATTCGGACCGGGATGTAACTAACTCATTTCAAGTATAGTTGAACAATAACTTATTTTGGAATCATGGGTGCAGAAGTTGGAATTTGGTAGTTGGACAGATTTTAGTTGCGTAGAGATTATTTATTTATTTTGTGAAAATCATGCTGAAAAACATAAAAATGCAGTTTTCATCTCGTTTTCATGATGGAATTTGGCAACAAAAAAAAAATGCATTCATCATGGTAAAGTCGTGTTTTCCACTTGAAAAAGTGTGATTGATTGCTTGAATCGGACTTTAACGTCGAAAGTGAAAGTAAAAATAAAAAAAAAAAAAAAGGTGCCCAATCAAAAATGACTAGGCAGAGATTGAAAGGTGTCCTGCATTTGACTTGCTTCTTTGTCAGTTAGTCTTTAACTAGTGCTAGCCCAAAAAAAAAAAAATGTATATGTATGTAATTTTATTTACCTTTTATATAGAAAAAAATTAAAAGAAAAAAATTTAAATTGAATTAGATTTTAAAAAATGTAAATGAATGGAGAAGAGAGGGAGTTATAAAACCCACAAAAAAAAATAAAAATTAAAACTCAAACTAACAGAATTAAAGAGATTTTAAAATCAAAAGATTTGAAGAAGTCACGTCATTCAGAAATCAAAAAGGATTCAGAATTAGTATATAGGGAAGATTTACCTCTAAAATAGTAAAATGAACCAAGAAAATTATGTGCAAATAATAGGGCGCCCAATAATGCTATTATTCCAATCATTCACCTCAAACAATGAAACAAGAAAACTATGTGCAATGAATGTACTTATTTCAATCTCAAACCAACCAACCTGCATTTCTAATTTTAGTTTTAGGACAATCAAACAATTAATAAATCTCTCACACACACATACCAAGAATCAAATATCTGCTCCAAGCAAAGTCAGGAGAAAGTCCTTGTAGTCCCCTGAAGTGTCTCCAATGACAGCACTGTCTAGGGTACATTTGTTAGCAATCAAATATTCAGCTGTGACTTCCAACATATCGATTTCAGCTCGAGCTAAAATGGCTCTTGTCAGAGAGTCTTCATCGGTTCCTAGTCCTATAATCGCAGCTCTAACAACCTGGATCGTCAAAATCATACTAACACTCATTATTTCAAGAAAGACATGAAAATGACCAAAGGAGAACACATTCAAGATTTGTAATCACCTCAGCAAAGTGTTTCTCAGGGGAGTCTATGCACCAAATAACAACTTTCAGAATCAACTCAACAATGCTCTTTCCACAGGCCAGAATGTCCTACAAAGTTGAAATTTTCAGTAAGTGTGAAAGTGAAACGAAACAAGAGGAGAGAGTTATCAATGATTTTCGATTAAAAAACCACCTTGTCTATGAATGTCCCATAGTTATCCTTGTATTCCTTGAAAGTCTGTTTGAGCTGAAATATGTTCCTTGTACTGAGTATTCTGAGGAGCTCATCATTATCTACTTTCTTAGCTGAAATGGCTTCGCGTAGTTTAGCTGCCTCCATATTGGCTAAGGACGAATCGACGTCTTCTCTATCATATCTGTAAGAACTCACTAAACTGACCAAGATCTGTTCAACCATCTATGTTAGTGTGGTTCATTGTGACTACACACAAAAGTACAAATATTGTCTCTAGACCGGCCCAAGCCCGTTGGCCCGACCTCACTTCGGATCATCATTTTCAAAGCCTAACTCAACCCATATTAACAATTTCAGTTATTATGATGGGATTAATGAATCCTTTTTAGTCATAGTATGATTCTAAATTTGGTTTAAAGCTGAGGTGGTAATAAAGAATATATCTGTAACAAATTGAAACCATATTATCTTCTGAAAATCTGAAAATTGTTCTAGCTCCCTGGGATATGTTACTGATTTAATGAGATGAAAATTCAAAAGACAGATTGTGTGTTTAGTGAAAGAACGAGCACGTATACCTTCTGGAGGGGAAGAGATACATGTGATATGATGTCTTCTTCAAGTGACGTGTCAAAGAGCGAACAATACACTTGCCTTACAGCAACTAGATGATGAGGCGATGAAGCACATGCTATCTCCACAATCACTTGTAATTGTGTTATGTTTTTCTTCTTCGACTTTAATGCTTCATGTGCAAGCCTTGCATCTCTTTCCGGGGGATCATATGTCCATAACACCACCGCTTTCTACCATTCGTAAAACATCCGAATCAACACTAGTAAGCATCCATGAAAATACAGAAATTGCACAAGGAAGTATAACTTAATTCATTTATAAGGTTATATCTTAAACTTCTCTAAAGCATATATACTTTTTCCTTCTGAATAAAGCCAAGAAGATGATTGAAATCTAGGGGAAAAAAATTAAGATCTTACTCAATCATTAAATTGGAAGCACTATCTGTTGAATCTATAACCATTGAAGAGATAGACGATTACTTCAACAATTACTCCCTCCGTCCCACGAAAGTTTGCATACCCCCAAATGGAAATAATCCTCACAATACATATATATTTACCCTTCATGTCATTACTTTTGGGGCCCACCATACACTCAATTTCTTTACTTTATATGTAAAAGTACAAAATTACCCATCAACACTCTAATCATTACACTTTTTTCTTTAACTGTATACCAAATATTTCACAAAGACTTTTGTGGGACGGAGGGAGTACTAATCAAAGATTTATATCCCCATGAATTGGAGGCCACAGAATTAGACTAATTCATGTTTGGCATTAATTTTATGCTCAAGTACTGCATCAATGTTTAAGGACTACATTTGTAATTCTCTGTGTGTGTGTGTGTGTGAATTTCAACAAAGGAGAAGAGCAAAATCTGGAAAAATTATTAGTACCCCGAAATCACCAGATAACTCATCGACGAGACAATCATGAAGGGATTTCCCGTAAATCTGCTGATATTCCTCCCTAATTTTCTTCCTCTGGCTAGCATTTCTGCGTCCCAGAATCCTTATGACAGCCCTCTCATCAGTTCCTAGCCCTATAAACCAACAAAAAACAGCATGTTCCAATTAATGATCCAGTGAAACATCAAGTGGAATACGAAAAGTGGAATAGAAGAATCGAACTGACGAAAAACGCCTAAACAATAATAATTGCATATATAATCCCATAACAAACTCATTTCAATCCAAACTATTGCATACAAATCAACAAACCATCACATTAGTTGAGATCATTCTTATTTACCTAAAACAACCATAAATAAATTCGGACTTATGAGATAAAATTCATTCGTGTTATCCTGAACAACAATAACTGCATATGTACACAAACTCATTTCAATTCAAACTATTGCATACAGATGTAACAGATCAACAAACCATCACATTATTTGAGATCATTTTCGTTTACCTTAAAGAAATATAAATAAATTAAGCATAAAAAACGAAATTCGTGTCGAGAAATATGAAAAAAGGTACCCTCGAAAGCTTTGTAGAGTCTTTCACAGTCTAGAGCTGGAGATGGAAGTATTTGTGGAATTTTGAGTGTCGCCATTTTAGGTGAAGAATTGCGATGAAGAAGAAAATGAAAGGAATGCGTTATGTTTGGTTGCAACAACACTTTTCAGTTTCAGCGCCCGATTCCTGAGTTTCAGTTTCAGGGGTTGGGGAGTGATTTTGTAATTTGCTATTTTCTGCTGGACCTTTATGCCCCCCTTGACAATTTCCTTTCAAAATACATACCCCTCTCTTTCATTTCACGCACAAGACTCAGTAACTTTCAAAATATAATGAAATGTGAGAGATAATAGTTTGTCAAAAAAAGAATTGGTAACTTTCATTGGGACAGACGAAAAAAGAAAGTTAGTTAGCTTTCACTAGGACGAAGAGAGTAATAAGTAAAGTTTTGAGGGGTAATTTTGTAAAATTTTATGTATAAAAGTAAAGAAATGGGTTGACTTTTGTATATGTGTGAAGAAAAAGTAATGACATTTGTGTAAAATTGAGGATATTGTAAGGGTGAAGTTTATAAATGATTTTCCATTTTGAAGGTGTGAAAGTTATTATGGAACGTCCCGAAAAGGAGAATGTAAAAGTAATTGTGGGACGGAGAGAGTAGTATTTACACCACACTTAACTCTAAAATATAATTTGGGTAGAATTCGTAAATTCACGTATCATGCACGAAGTAGCGTATATATATGTGATGAAAACTCGTCTTAATACTAGTTTTTATCATAATACTATTGTTCAAGGTGTTCATAATGCATTTATATCTAGTGTTCTAAAAAAAACTTCATCTGTCCCACGAAAGTTAGCATACTGTACCATTTTTTTTGTCGGTTTAAAATAACTCTTACAATCTCCACCCTTACAATGTACATATATTTATTTTCCGCGTACTTTCAGTAGTGGGATGGAGAGAGTAATTAGATATCCTCGATTTTATGATTACAACCTTTGATTTTAATCTATACTTCCTCATGTTCATATTATATGCCGTTTTAATTTGACATTTTTCAATGCAAATTAATTGTGTTTCTTTCAAGTTTAATTTTTAAAATTAATAAATACTTAGATAAAGGTAATATAAGAAAATAATAATTTTCTTACATTGATCCTATATTTTGAATATGACAGATTATCATATTACACACGGTTTTTAATTACCAAATAAACCTATGACAATTCTTTGGGGAAGACTATCCTACATTCCTACCAAATATGTTTCGGGCAATGGAACAGTATAAATAAAATATTTTTAATAAGGAAAATATAAGTGGTAAGTTTTATTTTAAAAGTGATGTATTTTTATTAAAAAAGTGATAAATTTTTCACCACAATACAAAACACAAATTTGTGAGCTAGCCTCGCACCTTTTTTTTTTTTTTTAATATCACGAGGTTTGTGAAAGTTACAATCAGACTCGTTCACTATTTAAAAATAAAAAATATTGATCACGAATTAGCAAATAAAATAGAATTTCACTACTTAAAAAAAATGGCTACTTCAATTGTTAAAACAATAAGAAAATTAATTGGGTGTTTTGACTGCATCTTACAATTAAATAATTTGAGGTTTATTTTATTTGCAATAATATTACGAATAATTTTGGTTTGAATTAGTTAAATGTTATTGGCGTTATATTATTTGATTATTCTTTGCATATTTGCTCTTATAAGGGGTCCATACATGCTTGAGTGTAACAAGTGAGAAATCTTAATAACATGTCTTATGTATGAGATAATTTATTTTTTGCATGTGTTTTTGTGATATTTTAAAATTTTAAGTTAATTATCACAAAACAAACAAAATTAATACTAACATATCATGAGATCATTTATTTTGTGTATATATATTTGCATGGCTTTTTTTGAGTATGGGATAATGCGAAAAGTTAAAGTTGTGTGAAATGATCGCATAGACCGTGATTTCTTGAGTTTGTGGAAAAATCCAGTTAGTGAATTTCTTTTTTCAACACATGATTTTGCTGGAATTTGTAATTAAATTAATGGGACACGTATTCCCTACTGGCCAGCTAATTTTTTTATTTTTTTGAAAAGACTGACCAGCTAACTTATTATCATCATTCAGGGGCCAATAATTTGTTATCCCATGTGATTCATGTTTTCATATGTATATTCTCTCCGTTTGTATTATTGGAATTGCACACATTTTTTTTTAATTGTAAAAGAAATGTATAATGCGTAATATTTTCGTACACAATACTTTTATTTTATCACTTTAATAAAATTAAAAACACCTCAATACACTTGCTTAATTCATTTTCTTAGTTTTTGGTACTCAAATCAATGCGAAAAACTGATCTCGAACATAGAAAATATCATTCATCAACCATCGCTTATTTATTCATATTGTCTTTTTTTTTTTATAAATAATTATTTTATGTATAAGTGAACTCCACCATAGTTCATTATGCCCACAACGTCCTGCTTACATTATACATAAATTAAATAATTAATATTCACAAATTTTTTGATGTAAATTGTGACTATTTTGTCACATGGTATGCCTTTTTACTTTTCAGTTAAATTATTGAGTTGCATACACTTTATATTAATAATTGTCCTATGCTTGTCACGTTTATGATTCAATTAAATCATTTGTTGCACTCTTGTGTTTGGCCTTGGATGAAGAATTTAAATGGAATAAAATCAAGGGGGAGTTTGATATATATTATAATGTGGTTATATTTGTTTTATTTTCTTCATTGATCTGGCACTTTTTTCTTTTTCTTTTTATCCAACACAAATTGCCATCAAACTTATCTCCAATAATTTTCTTGATTTTCAAACATTATGGGGACCTCGAAAAAAATTTCAAGTGTATTTTTTTTATAAATTTAAGAAAGTTTCCATCATTTTCAACTATTCATCAATTATTAATTCTTTGATAGCAATATCTCCTACTCTTCCAATAATTTAATGCTTCACATTTATCACAATGGTGGTACATAGAGGTGTCCAATTTCGATAATGTGTAATCGGAATCGAACCGGCTATGCCAGTTTAATTTTGGTTCTGTCGATTCTAGTTCAAAAATCGTCGGTTTCTATTTTATTTTATATAATTTTTTTGATGAAATCGCCAGTTCTAACCGACACTAAACCCGTCTCTATATTTTGTAAAGGCTATTCCCGATCAAATCTCATCCATTTATAACTTAAATAGAAAAATAGGTTGAATTAAACTATCGGTACGTACAAATCGGAAACCAACGATTCTTATTTTCGATATGCGGAAATGGAATCGAAATCGAACCTTAGCATACGCAATTTCGGTTCTCGGTTTCGATTTTGATTCAAAACCGAGAACCGACGGACTACGGTTGCTTTCATATATCCATTTCCATTTTAGCTGGCAGCTTCACAATTTGGCCCACGACTTATAAACTCTCTACTGATCAGTTACCAAATCATTCAATTATTAATGTTATATACTATATAAAAATAATAGATAAAAAGCATATATGACCCCTTTTATTGGATAATATAAATTATGTATAAGTTCACATCCAAAATAAATTAAAACGCAATGATTGATCGAGTTGGCAATTAGTTACGTTTATTGATTTTTTTTTTTTTAGATTTGATCGACAAGTGTGTAGATCTAAAATTATTTTCTTTACACGAATAAGAATATTTTTTTCGCTTTATAATTTTAAAATATTTAACCTTTAAATATTAAGCTTTGATTTCAAACAATGAAAATATTAATATATTATATACTCCCTTATTCCTTTAAAAAATTATTAATTTTATCATTGTAGATGTCTTATCGATATATATATATATATATATATATATATATATATATATATATATATATATATTTTTTTTTTTTTTGACAATATTCATTATTTTTTAATAATTTTTTTTTCTATCTCTTTATACTTTTCTTTTTCTTGCTTCTTTTCTCATTTCCTTTTTCATATCACTATCCACATATTCTATATATTTCAATAATCACGACATATTTAATACTATATTTTTTAATATATGTGAGCTTTGAATTGAAGAATAGAGTATTTGGTTATATTTTGAGAGAAAAAAATTAGAAAATTGAAAGATTAATAAACAAAGGCATGAGTAACTCGTTTAGTACTGTAATTGTCAGATTGTTGTTGAAACATCACGTCAATGAATATGAAAACGCACAATTGACAATCCCTTCATAAATAACTAAATATACATTTTAAATAATGACAATAATAATTCTTAAAAAATACTAAAAAGATAATAATAATTAATACAATCAAACATGAACATCATTTATTATTGTGTTGAATTTTATTTTAAAATTACATCATATTTTGCGTGTTAGCTTGTTCTTGTGAGCGACTTAGAATTTGATTCGAAAAAAGGGAAAAAAAAAAAGAAAAAAGACTCAAACTCATTGAAATTAAAATTAATATCTCAAAAGGTAGGTTTTGAAATGAGCATTGTAGTGTAAAAAATCTAAAAGGTGGGGTGAATAGATATTCTGACTTTTAAAACTGTGTTGACAACTTATAACTAACTTAGGGCATCTGCAAAATGGCAATTTGTCTCCATTTTCCTCTCCAATGCCAACTCAAATTGTGTGGTAAATTGCCACAAATCAATTTTTAGTGCAACTTAAATATGGTGGCAAATGTTTTTTTGCAATTATTTAATTTATAACTTCTTTATTGTCTAATTGTTTTATAAATTTATTATTTTATTGTTTTATGAAATTCACACTCTAGTAATTTACTCAAGTAATTTACTGTTTATGGGTTTTTTTTATGTAAATTAATTTTTAAATTTGTAATTAATAATTTAGATGTAAATCTGAAATTATATATCTTATTATAAACAAATATTTGATAAAATAAAAAAGATAAGATTAAGAATGTTTTAAATTTTTTTTTTAATTTAGTTAAAATTTGAGTTCAATGGTTGAAGATGATTTTACTGTTTGACTCAAATTTGGTGGCAATTTGAGTCCAAGGGTTGGAGATGACCTTAGTGATTAACAGATTAAGTCGATGCAAATAATGAGTTGTTTAAAGAGTGCAAGTGTAAAACAATTGTGAATGATAATAAACCTACTTATTGCTAGTTAATTGATCAGTTGGATTACTATCAACTTAGTTGAGTGTAAAAAACGGGTAGACCTTAAATTTTACTCGTAATTTAAAAAATTGATTTTAATATAATGCAAATGGAAACTAACTCAGCCGACTTGATATACAACCGAAACATGCTTATTCAACTTCGATGAAATTAACCGTACGAATAATATATCAATAATAATAACGGAAAATAATTAAAAACAATAAGAACACACTTCATCTGTTTCAATATGACTTTCACCATTTGACCGACACAATTTTTAAGAAAAAAATTTTTAGTGGTTGGTGGGATATAATAAATGAGGGGCATTTTAGATGATTTTGTGAGGTGTACAGTAAAATGTGAGGAGTAATGTTGTAAGTGTATTAATTTTGTGAGTATTTTCATATTGACAGTATGCAAGTAATCTTGAGACGTCCAAATAAAAAAAATGTGCAAGTAATTACAGGACGAAATGAGTGCTCCCTCCGTCCCGCAATTACTTTCACACTTTCCTTTTCGAGACGTCCCACAATAACTTTCACACCCTTAAAATGGAAAACCCTTTATAAACTCCACCCTCACAATATTCTCAATTTTACACAAATGTCATTATTTTTTCTCCACACATACCCAAAAGTCAACTCATTTATTTACTTTATACATAAAAATTTACAAAATTACCCCTAAAAAACTCCCACTAAATTCACTTTTCTTATTTTGTGTGCCTCTTCACACGTGAAAGAAATCACGGGACGGAGGGAGTATAATTTATCGTGGTACTATTTTTTTATTCTCTTTAATTAACAATCATACCTTCTAAAAAGGCAATGTTATTGCTAATAAACAAACTCCAACTTGACCAACAATAAACGTTCAATTAACGGAAGTATGTAACAGTTACACAAGAATTTTCCCGTCTATCTCATATAATTAATGCCATAAATTGAGATGTAACTTGTAACACCAATGAAGGACGACACAATTAATTGATTTAACTCCACAAAAAACGGGGACTTCATTGACATTCCTACACTTCACCGGGGCATTTTCGTCCTCGTAGATATTAAATGATCAAACTTATAACCACAATGCCGAAAATAGCCCTACTGCAACGTATACTATAAATTCCGCATCGCAATCGCCATTCTTCTTCAAATCAAAAACCTCTCACAAATTCCGTATTCTCACACACAATAAACGTTTCATCAATGGCAGCTTCTGACGAACTCGCATCTCTCAACAGAGCATTTTCAGGTATTATTTTCTCAATTAATCGATTCCTCTTTCAGTCTCGAAGCTTAATTCGTATATGAATTTATTGAAATGTGAAAAAAATCAGTTAGATAAACCCGCGGGTACAGTTACTGTTCTGTTATTTATATATACCCGGTCCATTCGCATGTATGTAGTGTTATTTGCTTTGAAAATGTGTTATTAGACGTAGCATTTACGGATTGAATGGATTGAATACCGATCTGTGCGTTGGATAGGTTTGGGTGTGGATGAGACGGCATTGATATCGATATTGGGGAAATTTCATCCCGAGCAGAGGCAAAGCTTCAGAAAAGGAAACCGCGATTTTTTTATTGAAGATGAACGGCAGTTTGAGAGGTGGGATGATCGTCATGTTCTGCAGCTTCGCCATGAGTTTCTACGTCTCAAGGTATCCTCTAAATTGTTTTAATTTTGTTTGAAGGTTTGGTATTCTGTTTAAAAATTGACTAATTCGAGAACAAACTCTAATTTTATTTTACTTACTTAATTTACTATTTAAAATAATAATTAAATTCTCAGCATTTGATAATTACAATATTCTTGTTTTTTTTACACATATTTTAAGAAATATTATTTGTTGACTTTGTTTATTTATAAAGTAGATAAAATACAGATGTGATAAAGTAAGTGGAGTATTTTATATTTTTCAAATAAAAAGAAAATATACACTTACGTGGACAATCCAAAAAGAAAAATAAGAACACTTTATGTGGACATAATAAGTAATCCGTATTTATTTTTTGTGTTGTTAATACTCTCTATCATATTTTAGATTCATTATGTATTATGGGTAAGGAGTTTAATGTGAAAGTATTAGAATTAAATGAGATCAAAAAGTCTTTTGGGGGAATAAATATTGTGAGAATCTAATTTGGAACATCCAATTTTTTTTATTTTTTTTCAAATGACGAATAAAAAATGGAACAATTGTTTTATTACTAAATTAAAAATTGATGAATTTAATTTCGAACTTGTTTTTTTTTTTTTCCTTTCTTTCACATGGCTAATAAAAAATGGGACAGGGGAGTATTAATTTGCATAAGAATTAATTGAGAGATATAGAAATTTGTGTACGGTTTAAAATTTTTAAAAAAAATAAAAAAATGTTACAATTGATTGTTTGGTTTCGGTTATACAGTGTGGGTGCTAGTACAATGAATTTATCATAATCTGAATTTTGTTAATTAAAATAAATTCCAGGACGCAATTGTGCTGTGGACCATGCACCCCTGGGAGAGAGATGCCCGTCTGTTGAAGGAGGCATTGTACAAGGGACCTCAACACAATGTACTCGTCGAAATTGCGTGTACACGATCTTCCGAAGAGCTCTTGGGCGCACGACGAGCCTATCACTCCCTTTTCAGTCACTCAATCGAGGAAGATGTTGCGTTTCATGTGCACACTCCTGAGAAAAAGGTTAATTTGCACCAAAATATATACTCCCACCGTCCACCAATTAATCAATCGAGAGTTTAATCGAAAACTTGATGTCTTGGGCAGCTTTTGGTTGCACTTTTGAGCTCTTATAGGTATGAAGGGCCAAAAGTGAATGAAGAAATTGCAAAATTAGAGGCAAAAGTGCTTTCAGATGCTGTTAAAGGAGGTGCTCCTATTGAGAATTACGAGGTTGTAAGGATTTTATCAACAAGGAGTAAGCTACATGTCAAGGCAGTTTACAAGCATTACAATGAAATTAGTGGCAATTGTTTGGATGAGGTACCAAATTTACAACTTTTTTAGTTATATTATTAGGGATGTTAACGGGACTGGTCTGCCCTGTCCTAGGACTCGTTCCACTAGAAAATTTACGGAGCTAACACCTGCCTATGCGTATAAGTTTATATAAATAAATAAATATATTTATATTTGATGGGTTGACGGAGCGGGTTTGACAATGCGAGCCCGGGTTTGCTCCAGTTCTACTGCCATCCCTACACATTATTTCGTTTCTTTATATATAACCTGACACTTGTAATTTTCTTTCTATAATTTGTGTTGAAGGATTTTGATGGCCATTCGCTTCTGAAAGACACAATTCAGGGCTTATGCGCACCACACGCTTACTTTAGTAAGGTAAAATTTACCATTAAATTATTACTCCCTCCATCCAAATTCATAATGCCATGTTATTCTTGTCGTTTTTTATGTACATATTTCATTTTAAATTAAGGTTTTGGACGCGTCGTTGAGAAACGAGGAGGATGAGATTACTAAAGAAGCAGTGAGTAGAGTGATTGTGACACGAGCTGATGAGGATATGAAGCAAATTGAAGAAGATTACAATGAAAAGTATGGCGTTCATCTTCGAAAGAAGGTTGAAGATGTAGCAAATGGAAACTACAGAGATTTTTTGCTCACTTTGATTGCAAGAGGAGATTAATTAATTCATTCATTTGAGTTTTGCAGAGTGTGCTGATGAATCTGTTAGTTGCTTATAATATTATTTGGATGGTTTTATTGGTTTTAAGATTGCTTATTTTCTATCCTTGGTGAACAAAATATTTGTAATCGCTTCCAAATAAAGTTTGTTTTCTCATAATAATTTCCAGAATTGTTTTTTATTGAAGAGATTGTTCATGGTTTAGATTTGGGTTTGGTGGTTTGTTTTAATTCTAATTATGTAGCACAATCAGAATACGATTACATTAATTGTTTCAAGAATTGAACTCCAATTAATTTGTTCAAATGTTGAGTTAAAGATTAGGTCCCTAAAGATTAAATTGAGTAAAATGACCATTATAATTCCAAGAGCATGTTTGCTTGATGGGTTTAGGGGGATTTAGTGATGAGTTTGATATGTAGACCCATCTTCTCCCATGTTTGGTTTCTCATAACTTTAAACACCTTAACCCGGGTTTATAATTTGACCCGGTTTTTTTAAACTAGATTCCATAGGTTTAGACAACCTAGCCTCCCCTTGGGTTTATCTAGCCTCTCCCCCTAGGTTTATCTAGCCTCCCCCACATCTTAGTCCATCTTATCCCAACCCATGAAGCAAACATGCCCTAAGTGTATTCATACACTCAATTGTATATAAGAATTCGTCTTTAAATTAATGTACATACATACTCTAAACTACTTCATCCATTCCATTTTTGGTAGATCCTAATAAAAGTTTCTCAAGTAAAATACTTCCTGTCACTTTTTATTATATTATTATATCTCTAAATCATATCACATCTACTTATTATATTATATTTTTATCATCATATATTATGGGCTCATTGCCGGAGGATAAGCTTAGGGAGGTAAAAAGTATCAAATTGTTGTGAGAAGCTTTGTTCTGGAGAAGGGGCGTTTGAGTCATGCGGATGCAATGGGCAAAAGTGAAGGAGGTTTGGATATGGAATGCAAGTTGGGCCATTAATAATATCTAATGGGCCAAGAAGTATGGGCTGAATTAAGGGTCTGACTATTTACACGGTTTAATAATATAATACTCCTTTCGTCCACAAAAAGTAATTTCATTTACCTTATATTTTTTGTCCACCAAATGTAGTCTCATACATTTTATGGAAACTATCACCCCTTCAACCGTCACTTAATTACTAAATTTGTCATCAACTTTATTCACAATGGACCCCACAATAATACCCTTATTTTATCTACATTTTTCTTAAAACTTGTGTCCATCCTCCATGGGACTACTTTTGGTGGATGGAGGGAGTAATAGTGTAAAAACCCCAAAATACCCTTTCAGTAATATTACACTGCTAATTACACCCTTTGCTCAACCCTAAACCTAAAATCTGCAGCAAAAGCCATTGTTGCCGCGCTACCGCCACCACCATTTTCAGTAGAAATCAAACAAAAAAAATTCAAAAATTCCATAAAAAACTTAAAAAATTCTTTAAAAAATTTCGACAAATAAGTGTCGACCATATACACTCTCGTCGACAACAATTTATCGACGAGAGTTTATGTGGTCGATTAGTGAAAAAATTAAATAAAAAAAAAATCGACAACCGTTGGTCGACCATGTACATTCTCGTCGACAACAATTTATGGACGAAAATGCATAAGGTCGACTCTGGTGTGTCGAAGAAGAAGGAAAAAAAAAGCATACTTTGTTTTTGCAACGTCTCTGTATTTTTTTATTTTTTTTTAGGTTCGGGGTGGTGGGCGGGCTGGTGGTAAGGGGATATGATTTTTTTTCCTGCTGCTGGACTTAAGGGATGGAGGGGGGAGGGAGAGAGTGAGGGAGGGGGAGGGAGGGAGGGCAGAAAAGATTACGTAGAAAAAAAAAATGGAGAGAGAGGGAGGGGGCGACGGGCGGTGGCGACGAAGTGGTGCCGGCAGGGGGTTGGGCGACGGCAATGGTGTTGGGGAAGGAGAAAAGGAAGAGGAAGAGGAAGGGAGAAAGGGAAAAAATTAGGGTTTTGGGGTGGGTGTGTTTAGTAGATATAAAAGGGTATTTAGGATAATTTAAGGGGTGTATCCATCCTGACAAATTTTAGGGGGTGTATCCATCCTGACAAATTTTAGGGGGTGCATCAATCGGGGGAGTGTTCTAAACCAAAATGGAGGTGTAAATAATCAGACCCCTGAATTAATTTATTAGTTTTGGTTTGCAATTTACCTATGGCCACTGGTATACACATACAGGCTTATGCCGCTTATCGAGGACACCTGCTGACTTAGGACACACATCATGGGATTGATGAGAACACCCACGCTGAAAATTTTAAAATACCATTTCTTCAATAAATTTCAACACTCATCTCATTTTTTTCAAAATCCTAATTTTTAGATTTTCTTGCCTTCCCTTCCCCAAGCGGTGTCGGTCGCCGGAGCTCCCTCTTCCTCCCCTCGTCTGCGTCGAGCCGCTCCACTTAAAAAAAATGTTGCCCCCGTCTAGTCGGCGCCTCCCTCAACCCTCGTCGCTCACATACTTCCAAGCCATCGTCAGTCGTTCGCACCCCCTCCTTCGATTATAATTTTTTTTTTCAAGGTTAGTTTTTGAGATCGGCAAAATCAATCAAGATCTATAATGTGTTCATATTTTTTTTTTGAAAATTTTTCTCCGGAATTTTGCTCTTTTTCGATAATTTTCTTCGATTTTTTTTTCCGAATTCGGATATGTTCGAAAATCTTTATTTTTTCAAATTTAGAACCTTTTTCGATTTTTTTTTGTCAAAAATTGTTGTTCTTTGCTCTAATTTTATGAGTTTGCATTTTGTTTGAAAATAGTGAGTTAGAATTATTTATTGTGTTATTTTTTTTTTATTTTGTTAGTTTTCATTTTATTTGAGTTTTTTTTAATCTGTTAAAATGTTCCCTGTTTTTTTTTTTTTTTTTTTTTTTAATTTATTTAGACATCATGGTAATGATGGTGGAAGATTTTTGGGGTGGTGGTAGTGGGATAATTTTGCTGTCAAATAGAACGGGGGAGTGTACTTATCTGTAGTTTTTTATATATTGGACATTCTACCATTCCACCCCCTCTAGTTAATTTTTTTTAGGTGGTATCCTGTGTACTCAATAAGTCTGAGTAAATTATATATTGTACTCCCTCCGTCCCATATTAATTTGCATAGGTAGATGGGCACAAATATTAAGAAAGTTTAATAATGAGTGGAGTTTTTAGGGATAATTTTGTAAACCTTTATGTATAAAGTAAAGAAATGAGTTGACTTTTTGTATGTGTGGAGAAAAAGTAATGACATTTGTGTAAAATTGAGAATATTGTGAGGGTGGAGTTTATAAAAAATTTTCCATTTTAAGGGTGTGAAAGTTATTGTGGGACGTCCAAAAAAGGAAAGTGTGAAAGTTATTGTGGGACGGAGGGAGTAGCATTTACGCAAGAGTTTCTCATTTAATTGCAAGAGTGGACTTGTGCTTCCAAATACGGTTACTTATGCCAATTTTGGCCATTTCTTAATATTATTAGAAAACGAACAAACTCTCGTCTCTCTCTCTCCTTTCTGTTATCAATCTTCAAACATTCATACATTGTTAATATCTATTTCTGAAAAAATATAAAAATATATTCCCTCCATTCTACTATAAATTTTCTAATTTTTTTTTATGGATGTCTCACTATAAGTTATATTTCATTTTTGTCATATTATTTTCTCTATTCCAATGAATATCACTTATACTTTATATATTTTTCTTATACTCATATATTATTCTCTCTCACCATTACATCACTTCTACATCTATTGTTTTATCATATTATTTAATTAAAATGCACAGAAGAAAAACTTATAGTGGAACGAAGTGAGTACTTTACAATATTTTCCAAAATCACAAGAACCTAACACACATTTACAAAATTAATAATGTAAATTATACACACACCCACCTACAAACTACTCCTACAAAGTAACAACATTTTCATCGTTTGTTAATTCCCAATAGGTGCAAAAATTCGTAGCTTTGACAATTAAGACGATTGAATCTAGAAGTCTTTGTTTTTTTATCTTAGTGGGATCAATGGGTCAGCCCTCCCTGTTGGCGCTACGGTGTCCGATTTGGTGAGAGGCCCGTTGATCCCGTTTACTTTATTGTTTATTTTAGCTTTGTACGTTTTTTATGCTCTTGTTTTTATGTTTTTATGCTTTCTTTTGGTTGTGCGCTTGATGAAGCTTTCCGTCCCTTTTGTGGAGCCTTCTGTCCCTTTGTGGAGTTTTTGTGTTTTTCAGTGGAGCTTTTTATGCTGGTGTGGTTCTTGGAGGTTGTGGATGCCTGAATGTTTTGGACGTTGGTGCTTGGTGACCTTTGCCTTCTTATTTTTCTCCTTTTTTCTTAACAATAGACTACCTTAGTGTGGTTAGTGTGGGGTTTGTCTCGTTGTAAGAATGGGGATCTGTGTGCTGCTTTTGGGTAAAGTGTACACTCGTATCCCCACTTCTCACGATTGGAACGGGTAGCGACACCAAATTGATCTGTCTCGTTGGTTTGAAGATCTAGTGCTTAAGAATATCTTTATGTTTTCTATTTGATCTTGTAAACCTTAAAAAAAAAAAAAAAAAAAAATCCCAATGCAAGTTCATCGCTGCATTCGATAAGGTGTCGGTATTTTCAGTATACCATACCGAACCACCCATTCATAAATATGGGTAAGATTAAACTGAAAGCATCAAATGCCATCAGAGCAAGATGAAATTACATAATAAAGGGTAGTGTTAGGGTAAATTAGTAAAAAAATGTGATATCGGCACCTTAAAAGTTTTTTGGTTGAGAAAAGGGGTATTTTTACCGTTGAATATCTCATAAGAAATGAAGAACAATGAGTGAAGATACAAGGATTTTTCCAGTTTGTGGTTTTCAACTTATGTGTAAAACGAGCAAAACACGACGAATCGACGATAATCGTCTAACATTAAGACGACGCAATTCTGAAGCAAATGGAACGTTGAAGATCAATCTTATTTCATGCACGAAATATTCGAATCCATGTACATAAAAGTAACAGTCTACATTCTAAGGTTTGAGATTCTAGACAGGCAAAGGCAGGGTAACCAGGAGCTGGCCACTCATCATACTGCAAAATTACGAAACGAGGAATGTTAAGAAGATCAATCGGAGATTTCAAAATCGATCCAGTCGATGAGGTTAAATGTTACATTACATACCTCTTAACGTAATAGTAACAGAAATCAGCCAAAATAAATGTCTGAACAACTTCTGATAAAAGGACCATAGGAAGCCATATATACCCAGCTCCAACGAGGTACAAATACCTCCCAGCAGAATCGTAGACCTACAAAATCGAACACCCTATATATATATTTCTCGTTCAAACTTTGAAACAGGTCAATCATAAATTCTATATACGTACCTTGATGATCCAATGAGCACATCCTAAGAATCTCGCGACACCCAGTGCAAACACGTAATTGGCTGTGAATGGTTCGATCATCTGAAATCAAATAGAATTGAATTAGCATTTCGTATATGAATAGTTTAACCCCTACACCCCGGTTTTTTTATAAGAACCTTGGTATTCTGCATCATTCGAAGCTGTGGCAATACGGAGATGGATTCCAAGTACACAGCAAACGCCCACATGATTCGACTAATTAGTGCATGGTGAGTGTAAGGCTTGACCAATACAGCTAGAATTGCCGGAGGTGCAGCCTGTCAAACACACGATCCAATAAACCTCAAGCTCGATTTTTACTCAAAGTATAATAAAGAGACACTCTTGTACACCAGTTGTACGGTGCAACTGTACCCAACTAATATATAGTTAAAGCAAAGAGAAATACCACATAATACAAGGGCATGTTATCCAGGTCAGCAATGTAAGTGGCCTTCAACTTGAACCTCATCATGTAAATGACCCACAAAGTTGAGACGAGTGTCACGAGATCGAGGATAGTGTGAATGTCACCCTCCATGAAGAAACTACAGCATAATCTTGCGGCTAGAAACATCGCCGTAAGTTCTTGAGTCTTCAGAGAAAGGCCTAACAACCACGCGAGGTGTTAAACGCGCTACTCGATTACTAAACTCAATCCAATCCAATCATACTGAGGGCATGTTTGATAGCAAAGATGAATTATCTAAGATTATGATGATAACTAAACTTTATAAATTTTAAAACATAATCTACCCTTAATCTATGTTATCAAACAACCAATAAAAATGATATATAGTTAATCTAGATTTAATCTAAGCTATCAAACATGGCCTGAGGATCTAAAATATTGTTTAATGTTGAAGCTCTATAGAGACACTATTTTTATGAACTAATATTAAGGGAACACATTCTTTGAGAATTTATATAGGAATTGTGATTAAACAGAAAAACAACATTTGAAAATTAGAGACAATATTCTACAACTTAGGGGGCGTTTTCAACAGCTTTTTCTGTTTTTGTGCAATATATTTCGTCTTTTACACACTTTCACTATTAAACAAATTGTTCTCACAATCACTAAATTAAATCATCTTACAGTATAATCTTCAAATTAGCTTCTTATTTTAAAATATTACAAATAAATATAAAAAAAAAGGCGAAGAAAAAGAAAAGAAAATAGAGCAGGTGAAATGAAAAAAACAAAAAAACAGGGGACTAATCTTTGTATTAGTATTCAAGTCAACAGCTAACAGGTCAAACATGATTTTTTATAATTTCAATGTATAGAATTTTACTCCCCTAATTACTTACGCACTCTCAATATAGAAATACTCATAAAATTAATACCCTTACAATATTATTTTATTTTCAAAATTCCGTACCCTTTAAAACGAAATCCAGGATACAACAGAGCGAACAGTAACGATTGTGTACATACTAAATGATCGAAAAACACTCAATTTTTTATTCAATCTAAACCAATTGAAATATCACGATGAACGTGAATATTTCAACATATCTACGAAACTGTTCAGCTGTTTGTTCAGGTTGATTAACTGAATCAAATTACAAGATTACATCGAGCAAATTAACTAAAAAAAAAAAACAAGATTATATCAAACAAATTAACTAAATCAAAGTCTATTTTTATCAACACTATTCCAAATTAAGCCAAAAATCATCAGAGAAACAAAAAAACAAA
This sequence comes from Galeopsis tetrahit, assembly GCA_963675135.1. Taxonomy (NCBI): domain Eukaryota; kingdom Viridiplantae; phylum Streptophyta; class Magnoliopsida; order Lamiales; family Lamiaceae; genus Galeopsis; species Galeopsis tetrahit. The sequence goes on along the minus strand of OY776128.1, from coordinate 1,274,427 downwards.
AATCAATTAACAAACAAAAATCACAAGAAAAAACATACCAGAACAAGTTTTTCGAGTGGAAAGTTTGTAAATCAGGACCAAAATCCCAGCAAAATGAATAGTTTCAGAGGCGACAAAAAAGAGGCTGTGATCCTGAACAAGGATCTTGAGCGCCACCAGCGCCGCCGCCGCAAAAACCACCGCGAAGAAGGCCTTCACCTTATTCGACTGGCGGCGCACCCACATGAAAAGCGTGTTCACCGGCGCGTTCCTCTTACTCCCCATTTTTTTTTTATTGAAAATAAATAAATTAATTAAAAAGGGTTAAAAGATATAAATAAATGCGAAGGGGGCGTTTGGTGGCAGGTGACACGAAGAGGGCATGCAATGGAGGATGAAGAATTTTGGGTGTCATTAAATCTTCGTTTTATACTTCGTGTTATGTTATTTTTCATGTTTTCTTTTATCTGTTTTATTATTTGAATTTTTAATATTTGTCGTGATTATTCTTAATGTTATGATACCATCTTTTTTTATGGTCCTTATTTCAGGTTTTTTTTTTTTTTTTTTTTTTTTTTTTTTAAAGTCTCGGACTCTTGGGTATTCGGTCTAAGGGTCGACTAATTTCGAGATCATGATCCCATAGAAGTTATTTGCACCTTAGAGGTTTCGAAAATCTAGAGAGGAGTACACTCCTAAGTCTCAAGCCTACACCACTAGGCCAACAGGTTTTTTAATTTAACCTTTTTTTTTCCAGATTTTATGTTTGTAGAAGAGTGATAATGTTTATAATAAAAGTAATTATCATTTTTTACTTAAACATTGTCATTTTTTATATGATGGTCAAAAGAGACTCGGTTTCACTAAATGAGATATGTGAGACGATCTCATCCCAAATTAGCTCTTAATTTTTTTTAATGACCTTTTCTATACTCTAATAAATTTATAATTAATTTGAATTGAAAAGTATAAAATATTATGTAAATTATCAATAAAAGGAAATGTTAAAACTATGAATATTGAGAGAATGTAAAATTAAATACTAATACAAGTGATTTAATTTCATTTAATGATGAGACGGCGTAACGGAGTGCTTACGGACATTAATGCGTAGTTAGGCCACTGATCCAGACATTTATTCCCATATGCCCAAGATTGTATTTTCCAAAAATAATTACAAATAAATTATTAATTTTAAATAGGAAAATTTTACTTTTGATCACCTAAATTTACCTATTTTCAAATTTGGTTATACATATTTACTCACTATCAAAATTGCAAAATTGTTCACTCACTTTTTCTTTTCTATCAAAATTGGTGTTGTTGTTAGAGAAAAGGTTTTGAGGGTCAATTTTTTTTTACATCACTCCCCTCTTTTAATTCCTAAACCCTAAACGCTGTTACGAATCGAGAGGAAGAAGAAGAAGATGAGTGTAATAAAGAAGTGTATTAATCATTTTGGATTTTGTTAAAAGCGTGTTCGGAATAAAGTCGCAAGCGCGACTTTGTGTGTTGTTGAGAATGGGTTGGGTATTTATACCCGTAATTCGCACATATGTCATTTTCACATTTTTTAAGAAACCAATTCTAGTAACAGCTCTCCCTCCAAATCTCTCTCTGAATTCCCTCTCATTTTTACGATTTCTCGCAATTTTCTTAACGATTAGCTTAATCGTTTCAGTGGTCTCAGAGCTAATATTACCACGCTACAGCCCGCGCAATTCAAGATGGTGAACAACACATATCAAATTATTTCTCTCGAAGCTCAATTTGGTGCATTGGAGGCACAGTTCACTGATCTGAAGAATAATCAAATCGAAGGAAGGAGTGAGATGATGTTGCGATTCGATCAACAAGCGAAGGAGTCTGATTCATTGAGGCAACAACTAGCTGAGATGTTTAAACACTTGAGTGGTGACAAAGGAAAGGCTCTTGTAGTAGAAGATGGAGCTGAGTATTCGAAGACAATGAAGAATGATGAAGGTGCTCCTAAAGGACCTACAATCAACCTGGTTGGAAGAGATGAGGCTGAAATTTTACCTACACCACCACTTCATACTAGGAGGACTAATTTTGGAGAATTTGGTGCTCCTGTGGACTTGGATAATCAATCAATTGGCAAATCCAATGCTGGAGCTACACCAAAAGCAGCAGTACATTTAGGTGGAAGGTATGATCCTAGATTTCCTAGAAAACATCCCCTAGAAAAGGAGAATGAGGGGAATATTCAACAGGGGAAGGAGACCGATTACGTTTTTTGGTTAACTCGAGATCAAATCGTTCGAGTTTTCTTGGTTTCCACTTTAACAGAGGAAACCATGACTGCTATTGTTGGTTGTCGCTCCTCGACAGAAATATGGTCGACTCTCGCTACAGTGTTCAACCAATTGTTGAAGGCTCGTGAACTCCGTCTCAAAGATGAGTTTCAAACTATCAAAAAAGATCATCGCACCGTCACGGAATATGGTACCTTGTTCAAGAACTTGTGCGATCAATTATCATCCATGGGTGCTAACAATATTTAAAATTGATGACTTATTTATAAATATTTAAAGTTTTAGATTAGGTTACAATTAAACTAAATTTGATGGTTTAATTTATTTTTATACTTTTGGTCCGAGAATGAACTTTTGCCTTTTTTTTTATATTAAGAACCTTTTCCTTATATATAGAAACTAATTTTATATATATCTTAATCAAGAATTCAATTCAATTTCTTTCTCAATTCAACCTTTGTTCTTAAAAAATCAAGATCTGGGGAATGCAGTGCTTCCTCTAAAAATCATTTTAAACATTTTACACTCTAAAAAATTCTCTTTGCCTTCTCTCTAAAACCATCGCCCACCGCTTATCTAACCCACTCTTTTCTCCATCTTCTTCAACAATCTCCTTATCAATTGATTAAAGAAATTGAATCAAAAAAGAAGAAAAGAGTAGCCGCACCGTTTTGAGTGCCGCCGCTCCGCTTTGAGCGCCGCCGCACCGCCGATTGTTTCGGGTTTAGTGGGATCAATGGGTCTTCCCTCCCTGATGGTGCTAAGGTGGCCAATCGGGTGAGCGATCCATTGATCCCGTTTAATTTTCTGTTTGTTATTTCTGATTTCTTAGATTAGGTTGTTCAGTTCGATTTCTGTTTTGTCTTTTATGCTTTCTTAGATCAGATTGCTTTAGTTTTCTGTTTTTTTTTTCAAGTTTTTATGTTTTTCTTGGGCGCTTTTTGCGTTTTTCCCCCGTCCCTTTGTGGAAGCATGCCCCTTTGTGGAAGCCTGCCCCTTTGTGGAGTTCCCTTGTGAAGCCTGTCCTTGTGGAGTTTGTTTATGTCCCTCGATGGTGCTGGGATTGCATGTGACTTTTTGGTGCTTGGTGGCTGTTGTCCTTTCATTTTCTCTGTTTACCATAAGACTACCTTAGTGTGGGTTTTGTCTTATTGTTAAAATAGTGGATTTGTGGTTTGTGCTTTTCTTTTGGGCAACGAGTACACTCGCGTCCCCACTTCTCACGATCGGAGCAGGTAGCGACACCGGTTTGTCTCGTCTTGGTTTGAAGATCTGATGCTTTGAAAAAACATCTTTGTATTTGATTTTGATCTTGTAAACCTTAAAAAAAAAAAAAAAATCAAGATATGGTTTTAAGAAAATACTCCCCCACTTTTAATCGATTGTCATTTTATCAATTTTCAACAAATTAAGATATATAATCATAGACTATTTTGCCCTTCATTAATGATAATTAATTTTAATATTAAATTTATGTTTAGTAATGAATGTGACCAATATTGTAGGTGATATTCATATATACAACAATTAAGATTTATTCATGATTTATGCTATAATATTATATTTAAAAGGGAAAAAACTTAAATTAAGGTAAAGAAAATGGAGGGAATATACTCCCTCCGTTCTACAATAAGTGTTGTTTTTATGAAATTTGTTGAAATTAAGAAAGGATACGTATGTATTGACAAGTATACCCTTAAATAATAAAGGAATATTTTGATCACATTAATTTTTTTCAAATCTTTCCAAATTCTTTACCCAATCTTCTTCAATTATTTCTAAGTTTATGTCTCAAATAATTTTCAAATTGGAGGACAAAATGGGAACAAACAGTGTAAAAATTCTAAAACAACACTTATTTGTGTACAAGAGAAATGAGCTAAAACAACACTTATTATAAAATGGAGGGAGTAATGTATAAGGGTAAAATTGTCAAAATTAAAGAAAAAAAAGTGTAGAATGACATTTATTTTGAAAATATTAAAAAAAGACAAAATGACACTTAATTAAAAAATTTAATTAAAAAACGGAGGGAGTAACATTTATTAATATGGAACATTTGAAATCTTTCTTAAATTATATGCACTCAATTCAACACAAATTATTGTACTAGAAAAATGTTTACATGCCCTCAACTTTTTTATTATCTATGATTTTGAATATTTGCAATTAATATTTAATTTTAATTCATCTAATTATTTGTTTGGACATTCAATGAGTTAATAATATATTTTGTCTCCAAAACTAAATTTAATTTATAAATATTCATTTAGTAACAATATGGAGATTAAGTCTGTTAACCCAAGACTGTGTTGGACTGCATTTTTTTTAAACCCGATTAGAGTTGGATGGCCCGATTAATTTGAGACATGTTTGCTCATGGGTTAGGATAAAATGAGTTTAGACGTGGTGGAATATGTAAATTTTGGTTTTCTAAATTCAAGGGGAGGGGCTAAGTTGTCTAAACCCATTAAATCTAATTTATAAAAATTGGGTCAAATTATAAATCCGGATCAAAGTGTTTAAAATTATGAGAAATCAAATATGAAAAAAGATAAGTTTACATATCAAATCCATCACTAAACCCCCTGTAAACCCACAAAACAAATATACCCAAAGTATGTTAGATGTACTTCCATGATACATACACTCCCCAAAAAAAATGAATTTATTGATATACTCCTCTAAATTACCCAAACTACCCTTTCTCTAAAAAAAAAAATTCATAATAAATGCACCTCACTCCTCACACACACAAAATTCTACTCCAATATTTTATCATTTTCCTTACTCCTCCCTTGAGCCGCCCCAATCCAACTCCACCGTCGTCGGCCCCGTTGCCCCACCCCAGCCTCGCTAGCCCGACCGAATTTTTTGTATTTTTCAAGTTTAGTTTCTTTCAGTGAAAAAACATTCAATGTTCATGGGTTATTTCATTTTTTCCCGATATTTATAGTATTTTTGGATTTTTTTTTCGAAATTTTTAAAAAAGTATTATTCGGATGACTCAGTGGTGACTCAACGGTGACTTGACATGTGGTTATGACTGTATACTACCTTTGTTTCAGAACTGTTTGCACCATTTTATAAACACACAAACTAAAAAAAAGTGTAATTAATGGAGTGTTGATGAGTAATTTTATAAATAAAGTAAAGTGAATAATTGGATTGAGGGTAAAAGTAATGACATTTTGTGTAAATGTGTGGATATTGTGAGTATGAGGTTTATAAACAAATTTTCTTTTTATAATATGCAAACAATTGTGTAACAGACGAATAAAGAAATAGTGCAAACAATTATGGAATAGGGAGTATAAATCAGGATTGATTGTATTATAATTTGTGTAAATTAGTAAAAGGATAATACTTTTGCTTTTCCCAAAAATAAAAGTGTAATTTTTTTTAAAAAAATTGGGGGTGAACTTAGAAAGGGGCATTTAGCCGTGGAAGTACGTCTTCAGATATCCATTTATGTAGCCCAATGAGATTCCCAATTTAAAAGAATGGGCCTAGAACTAAATGGGCCCACTACAGTTTCCTTTAAAACCCTAATTTCCCAGAAGAAGAGCCTCCTCGCATTCGCTGCCTTCTCACCGCCTGCGTCTCGTCGAAGAAGATCTCCCTGCGTCTCGTCGAACAAGATGAAGGTACGCAAATCATACACTTCACTCGTTGAATGTAATTGTCAATCTGAGATTTATTTATATTGTTTGTATTTTTCATTTTGGAATTTTGTAGTTCAACATAGCGAATCCCACAACCGGTTGCCAGAAGAAGCTCGAAATCGACGATGATCAGAAGCTGTAAGTTTTGAACATTTGATTACTGTTGGAATTTACATCGAATCTGTTTCTCCGCTGATGTTATGTGTTGCAATTATGAGCTCGAACTAAGTTTTGTATAGCATGTGCCCTTTCACGCCTGTATACGAATTAAAAATTTGGTTATGTTCTATTGTAATTTCTTGGCTTGATTTTGTGGACTGATTGAATAATTCTCTTTTCCAAACCTCAGGATCTCTGCTAATAATATATCTGCCTGGTTACATGATTTTGTCATTTTTCTCTTATGTTTTGTTCATTATTTACTGGCTGTGGGCTGAGCAGATGGTTACTTTAATGAACTTTTTCCTGAAAATTTTACATTATCCCTGTTTATCACATCGCTCTTGATTACTTTTATGGACTTCTGTTGCATTGTAAGGCTTAGAATTATTAAGGACAATTTTTTGTCTTGGCATATGTTCACAGAGCATAGCATGAATTTCAGTTTCTTTTGATGTCTGAATTTCTTTTCTTTGAATGCATGTAAGTCACGATACAGCCAATATATGATAATTCTGCTTATCTTAATTTATTTCTGTATGTTACAGTCGGATATTCTATGACAAGAGGATCTCGCAGGAAGTCATTGGAGATCCGTTGGGTGAGGTATGGCTTGACGGCTGGTTATGTTCTGCCATCCCTTAATTCATTCCTGATAATATTTACAGCTTAAGCTTAATAAAAAAAATGGGTCCATTGTTTTTTATTTTGCAGGAGTTCAAGGGCTATGTTTTCAAGATCAAGGGTGGCTGCGACAAGCAGGGCTTCCCAATGAAGCAGGGTGTCTTGACACCTGGTCGTGTGAGACTCTTGTTGCACCGAGGTACGTGGAATGTGTTTTCAGTTAGTTTTTTCTAATCTTTGTGAACCCCACCTCTGATTATGTTTTACGTAGTTGTTAGGGGCTTTGGCTGGTATGGTGTCTGTTAGCAGTTTAGTAGTTAATAATTAGTTGCAATTATGTTCTTTACTGAGGGAACAATGTATAAATAGCTTGTCCTTGGTTTAGAAAGGTTGAATAATATCATTGACATTTCGGCTTTAAGCTTGGCCGGAGTAACTTCCGTGGAATTGCTAATTTCTCGATCTGTTAGCTTTACTTGCATTTTGTTGCTAGCATTATGTTGACGTTGTTTTATTTGAATAGGTACCCCATGCTTCCGTGGTCATGGAAGGAGAACTGGAGAACGCAGAAGGAAGTCTGTTCGTGGGTGCATTGTGAGCCAAGATCTGTCGGTTCTGAACTTGGTAATTGTGAAAAAGGGAGAGAATGATCTTCCTGGACTCACCGACACTGAGAAGCCAAGGATGAGAGGTCCAAAGAGGGCTTCCAAGATCCGTAAGCTGTTCAACCTTTCCAAGGAAGATGATGTTAGGAAGTATGTCAACACATACCGCCGCACATTCACCACCAAAAACGGTATGTTTTGTTTCCTGCAGTTGTAGCTATCTATTATGAGAGAATGGATTTGTAATGTATATGAAAACAGGTAAGAAAGTGAGCAAGGCTCCAAAGATCCAGAGGCTGGTGACTCCATTGACATTGCAGAGGAAGAGAGCTAGAATCTCTGACAAGAAGAAGAGGATTGCCAAGGCTAAGTCAGAAGCTGTCGAGTACCAGAAGCTTCTTGCTTCTCGATTGAAGGAGCAGAGGGATAGGCGCAGTGAGAGCTTGGCAAAGAAGAGGTCCAGACTTTCTCAAATCAAGCCATCTGCTTAATTTTGTGGGACGATGCGCAATGCTGTGTCGTCTGAGGGTTATTTTTACTTGTTTTAGTCAAGGAGCTACTTTTAACTATTTGTTTCCGGAAAAGATTTTTGGTTGTTGGTTTTGTTAGACAGACTGCATATTGGTTTAATATTATGTTACATGATTATGTTGGATTCCAATTTCTCTTTTCTGTTTCACTTTTATCTTCATTTATCTTTTACTTTTTCATACTTTTAAAAGAATTTAAAGTGAATTTTACCACAACCAACTTTACAATTTTTTTAAACGACGGCATTTGAAATTCTGTAATGAGACTTTGTTCAAAAGTTCAAATTTTTTTAAGCTCGAGTTTGCAAAGAAAATAAACTTTTAGTGACACATCAATGAAGACATCAAAGTACTCATTTTCAAATTCCTCCTACATAGGAATTAAGGGATAGGGTTGCCAAATTATAGAAAATCAACTATGTGCCACGTTTTAGCGTTTGCCTAACTCCAACCTTTTCTTATTATTGCACTCACAATTCTGATAGTCTAGTCCAAGACAGTCCAGTGTGTATATCAAGTGATATAACTGGATTGGGTCGTAGTAGCCCAAATGTCACAATTGAATTTTTGACCCTTCATATTAGGGCGCGGTTATAGACACCCACCAACCTATTGAGGACACCCACTGGATGAGTACACACACCATTAAGTTGAGGACACCCACGGGTAAATCTCAAAATTACCCCCTCACCTCAAACCCTAATTAAATACTCTCTCCCTCATTCTTTTCACAAACAGCGCACCCACCTCCCTCTTCTCTTCTCCACAAACGGCGCCGGCAAGCCCCTATCCCCTCCAAGCGGCCGCCTCCCTCCACAGCCACGTTCGCAGCGGCCGCCGCCGCCCCTGCGTCGCACGCTCCAAGTGGCCGCCGCCGCCGCCCCTGCGTCGCATGCTCCAAGCGGTCGCACCCCTCCCGTTCGCAGCGGACGCCGCCGCCCCCGTTCGCAGCGGACGCCGCCCTTCCCCGTCACACACGCACCACCTCCCTCCGTCGCACACGACTCCGCCCCTCCACAGCCACTCAACGCACGCCGTTGGCCATAACAGTATGTTTTTTGTAATTTTTTTTAAGTTTTCTATAATTTTTGTAATTTAAAACACAAATCTATAGAAATCTACTGTAATTTTTGTAATTTTGATGTGTTTGATTGAAGATTGATAATTAGGGTTTAGAGTAAAAAGTACCAATTTTTTTGCAATTTCTTTGGAATTTGAGATGTTCGATTCTTTTTTTCGGACAAATGATAGTTGTTGTGTATTTTTTTTCGGACAAATGATGGTTGTTGGGAATTTTTTTCCGAACATCTTAATTTTTTTACATAATTTTTTTCGAACAAATGAGGGTTGTTGGGAGTTTTTTTTCGAACATCTTAATTTGGTTACAGGTTTTTTTTCGAACAACTCATTTTTTTCGAACATTATTGATTTGTTCGAGAAAAAATGTTGAACAACTCTTTTTTTTCGGACAATGTTGATTTGTCCCAAAAAAAAAAAACTCGAACATCGTTTTTTTTTTTTTTTCCTTCTAATTTTGTGTTTGTTAAGAATTTTTTTTGAAGATTATGGGTGGGAATGGTGATATTTGTAAAATGAAATGGGTGGGTGTACTCATCTTCGTATTTTTTAATTTTTTTACAGAAAGGGTATAAAGGACATTTTACATGTCCTCTTAGATTAAAAATTTGTCTGGTGGATGTACTCAATAGATTGGTGTGTGTGTATAACCGCGCCCTTCATATTATTATCAAATCAGAATTATAGTTCAAGTACAAACAAGTGTGACTTTTGTTCCAACGAGAGCAATAATTTTCAGGAACATTTCGTTTTTGAGCAAAAGAGGAGGCGTTTTCAAATAGTGTTTGATCGATTACATATTAATCAGTATTCGATTGATTGGCATGAGGTTATCGACAAAAAAGTTTGTCTAAGCCACATTCTTTCTTTTTGTCCAAGTCAAGTTTTTCTAGACAAAAAATAAACATAAAAACTCTAACTCACCAAGTTTTCAAACAAAAAGTTAGATCAATCAATGTTTTGAAACAAAAAATAAACATGCAAAGATTTATGAACTTTTTCCTTCTACAACATAATTTTATAAAAATCAATGTCCCAATCTTACTAAAAATGATAAAATAAAATAAAAAATAATTAGAAGTCCGACCATGAGGGCACCCATTAGCCTACGGGCCAAATGGGTTGGGGCTAATAGGTCCGGGTTTTCCTGGGCCTGTATTTTTTTAAAGCCTAGTCCATACTAACCTTCGGATTGATCGGGCCAGCCCATCCGACTAGGCTCAAATTGTCGGTTCTACTTATTATTCAATTATCCACCTACACTACATGTTTTCTTACTTATGAATTTCCCTAAATTTTAAAAAATATTGTTGAAAAAGAAGGCAGAGAAAAGGAATAGAGTGACAGAAATAATCCTCAGCCTTAAAAAGCCACAATTCCAAAAGCCAATATACAGGTTTTTCTATCTCAACTAGAAATGTGAAGTATACAAATTTCTCCTCCAAAAATAGAGGTTGGGGCCAACAACAAAATTTGTTCCAAAATTCGCACCTGCAATTCAGACGAACATTGCACAAACAACATACGAGTAACTTTGCAGAGATGCTGCTATCACTCTCACCCAACCACAAAGATGACGCCTCTAGTTCACCCAACATCAGTTTCTCTTTCGTAAAGATCAGTCGAGCAGCAGCAAATTTTAAAATATCCAGTAACAATGCGCAAATTAAGGACAGCCGCTGAGAAAGGAAGCAATGTCCCATCCTGCAGAGGCTGGTATGACCTGGAAATAAGTATTGTAGAAGGATGTAGATTCCAAGAAGAGAACTCGAAATATTTTGAATAGTGTTCATAATATCTTATTCAGATTGCAAAAACAACCAGGAGATACAGACATATAGCAATAAAATTTTATGGATTCAGTCATGGAATCACTTCAAATTTTAAATGAAAAAGGTACGTGCATATAAATTCCTTCAATTTTCAGGGTTTTTGTGCCTCAATTTGCTAATTAGACTAATTACCAAATTATAAAACAACGCAGAAGAAACTCAAATTGCAGCAACTTCTAACAGTATTGTTTCTAGACATGCAATTTGTATCAGCATGCTTCTCACTTACGAGCAGGGTGAAGTGCAGAAACCAGTTCTTCAGAACTCCAGATGCTTTAACTCAACATGGATTAAGATTTTCACCAAGTTTCTATTCAAGCTGTGTTTTCCTCATAAAAGTGGTCCAAACATACGGAGGACTAATCGAGAGAATCAACAGATGACTGCACAAGAAAATCCTATCAGAAGATATTTATGATGCAGGAAAACAACATTACCCTCATAAGCATGACTTCAAGCAGTTACTTTCTTCGGCTGCTGTGTAGTTTGAGAGTTCTCTTCCTTCTTTCTGAAAAAATAGAATAAATTCATGAGAAGCCTAATAGCATCTTCGATCATATTGCATCTACAAACAATTAGTGAAATCTGGAGAGCTAAGCTAAATTCAAGTGGCTAAACTGCATTTCCTCCATTAAACGTGAACTCAATAGAGAAGCCTCCTATAGTGATTACATTACTGTTTTCAAGTGTTTCATTTTGAACACCAGACATTAACACAGACGAAAAATGCAATATAATCATCTATACCAAACAATTTGAAAACTTACTTTTCACGTAATTTGATGATTGACATTGGCCTCTGATAACCCCTTTCCTTGTCTTGTGGTTCTGCTTTCTTTGCGTTTCTTGATTCTGGTTTCCAGCAAACACTCACAAGTGATTCACCCAATAACTGAGCAATATCTGTAGCCATATTCTCAGCCTTCTTTACAAAAGGGAATCTTTCCTCTTCAAAGTGATTCGCCAACCATAAATACATTGACACCACTTGGTGCTTTGTCTCAAGATCCAAAAGTTCTGTATCGTTTCGAGCAGCACAATTCGGAACCCCCATAGCTATATTCACTGGAAGCTCCTGGGCATATGAGGAAGCAAACCTCAAAAGATGGTACAATGCTTTAGGGTCCCTGATATTAACCGGAGCAAAGCAAAAGTTGAATCTGTCTTCTAAAGATAACCCCTTAACTCTCTCCAACATATTAGCTATTTTCTTAATATGCAGATGCTGGCACAGAAAATAAGACCCATCTAAACGGCAATTCTCACGAAATTTATCAAGAAGCTTAGGAAAATTCATATCTGGAAGTTGTGCAGCGAATAGCTCAACTTGCTCATAGAAGGGGAAAAGGCCTACTTTCTTGACATCATCAAAAGGCTTCTTTAAGCACTCGATCAAGTAGTTCAAGTCATCTAAATTAAGGGTAGTGGTTAGTCCATCAGGATAACAACTGCCTCTACGGCCCGCTCTTCCAGCAATCTGTTTCACCTGTGATGCTGGAACAGGAACTATCTTATCCCCATTGTACTTTGAAAGATTATAGAAGACAATCCTTCGAATATTTAAATTTAAACCCATTCCCACAGCATCACTTGCAACCAAGACGTCATGCTCATTACCTTGATCGTTGAACATAGAAGCTTGCTGACGACGAGTCTCGGGTGGCAAGGCGCCATAAATGACACAACAACGGTGATTTGTGTACTTCTCAATTGCTAATTTAACCTCAAAAATCTCTCTCCTTGAGAATGCAACAACGCAATCTCCTGACTTCACATTTTTCAAGTCTCCCAAGAGAGTTTTTGCTTCAACCACGAGAGGTTTAAACCTCTCATAATGCTGCTCAATGAGGTCATCCCCAGTTTCTGAGCAAACCTTCCTAACTATATTCAGAACACTTGGATCACCACATAGATGTATCTCATCAGCCTTCAGCCCAAGCAGTGCTCTAGTCCATGCATAACCTCGGGAAGGATCAGCCAACATTTGAATTTCATCAATAACAGCCACATCAAACAGCTCCTCTGTTGATACCATTTCAACAGTACAGGCAACATGGTTTGAGAATGGAAATTCCTTCTTCTCCTGTCCTGTAATTAGACTGCAATAAACACCCGATGCATTCACCTTATCGAAAACCTCCATGGCTAACAACCTAAGAGGACTACAATACACACCTTTCTCTGCTTCCATGAACCTCTGCAATGCATTATATGTTTTCCCACTGTTAGTTGGGCCACAATGATAAATAATTTTCCGCTTCATCGCCCTAGCGAAAGGGAACCAAGTGTGTGGTTTAGTCAAATCAGCTGAATCCACCATTTCCCTGAACCTCTTAATTTCATCAGGGAAATTTTCCATGCAAAACTCAACGAAGACAGGGAACAAGAACCTCTCAGCTTCATTACCAGGGCCAAGAGATACCAAGTACTTGGCTAAATCAATCTTGCACCTTTTCGTAACAAAATAACTGAACTTTTTAGCAGCAAAAGGGAAAAACGATGCACCAATATAGACGCTAAGAGCCTGGTTTGAAGCCCAACCGGACTGGCAAAAACACTCCAGAATTTCTTTTACAGTATCCCAATCAGAGCGGCAGAGATTTTCACCCTTCAAGGTATCCTTAAGTTCTTTATATATTTCCACAGGGTCCTGATTTGCTATATGTGCAAAACTCAATGTTCCTTCCTCTGGCACAATACTTTGGCCATCAGGCTCAGACAAACTTTCTTCTTCATCAATATTTTGAACAATTTCAGTTGAAGTAACAACAGGATTGTCATTTTCTAACGACGAGCGCAACCAAATTCTACGAAAATCAGGGAAAATGCTAAATTCCCTAAATTGATTGAAGCCGAAGTTAAATTGATTTGGTATTTGCGGGGAAGGGAAATTATAAAGTAAGGATGTTGAAGGGCGAGAATGGCGGAAGAAACGACTAGAAAGTAAATTCCTAACAACAAAGACATTTCTATTCTTGCTAGAATACGGAGAAAATACGCGATTCGCCATTGACAAACAACTGGTAACAATCAAAGATTAATCTAAAGCACGTAATTCGAGCAAATGAGAAGCGGAGGACCTGATGCTCTCGGATCCCTACAGCTGGCGGTGGCGCAGGGGCGGCTGGTGGCGGCACATGGTGGATTGAAGAGATTATAGCAGCTATTCCGACGGAAATTCTCGAGAAAACACGAAGATTACTAAAAATAAATTAGAAAAATGGTGGTGAATTTCAATGTGCTTAAACCCTAGACCCTTTGAACAATGAAATGGAGTAGTAGTTAATATTTTGAATAAACTTTTTTTTTTTAAAGTTATTTTGAATTAACTTTGGTAATAGTATTTAAAAGGCTAATTCCATATAAATAAATCACCTTTAGTATAAAAACTTGTATGTTAGAATATTTTTTTTTTTGGTTGATTAAAATTTTGTGACTATAAGGTTAAAAATATTTTGAACACTTATTTTTTTGACGAAATTACTAAAATATTTTTGACTTATTCGTCTACTATATGATTAAAATTATATTACTATAAGACCAAAATTTATTGACTCTGTCAACATGGGAAATAAATTTGGACTTAAAATGTTGGAAATAAATTTCACCAAATTTTCCTATTTTAAAGATTTCTTAAATTAATTCAAATCTTAGTGTAATTTATTTCTAAATATTAAGATTTTTTTTTTATCAAATCAATGTAAAAAAAAAGTAAGGAACTATTAATTTTTAATTTGACCAAAAAATAAGATTTGAAAATTTGTAATTATAATCTAACCATAATTGACCCCACAATCTAAATAGGAATTGGGCGTGAGTTTTCCTAAAAAGTGGAAGTTCGAGATATTTTTCATATTTTTAAACTAATGTTATAAGTAAATAAATATAATTCATAATCTGATATATAGATTATATGTATATTTTTTGAATTATTCAACCAATTAATAAAATTTATAGCGCGTGTGTATATGTCAAGACTTATGATACATATTTACACATACTTTATAAATGTATGTCATTAAAATTATGATATACAAATGTAATAATTTTTTTAACAACGTATAATTTAGATGTTTTACTAATTTTGGTGATATATAAATGTTTAGAATTTCAGGCGTGAAAGCTGGATTAAAAAAAGTCCACATCTTACCTTAATTTAAAGAATTTTGTTATAATAAATAAGATTTATAATGTTTGAAAGTGTACATACTTGAGATAAAATTTTTTTTCGAACAATTTGAGTTAATTATTAGAATTAAAATTAAAGAATACATCAATTTAAATTCATAATTTGAAACCATTGAATTAAATAATCGAGAATATAAAAGATGAATTTTATACCTAATCCAATCTAGTACATTTTTTCTAGAAGAATTTAGTACAAACATAGTATAGTATGAGTACTTTATATTTTTTTTGGGTTAATTCTAAATAAACACACCACCTTTAATCTCAATATCAATTTAATCACGATCTTTACTATTATTGTAAAAAATCATAACCTTTCATTGTGAGCTTTAATCCACGTCAATGTACTCCACCCATTTATCTCATTCTGATCATGTTGAAGTTTTGCATTCTTTCTTCTATAGCTTGTATTTTAAAATGCTTATAAAATTATAAAAAATAAATATAAGAAATTTGTAGCAAAACATAGAAAATGTCATTTGAAATGAAGAATAAAACAATGAAATTGAAATTAAGATAATTACATGAAGTGATGAAATATTATTGAGTATACAATATTATTTCTTTTGTTAAGAGAACATTAGAGATAAATGTGTAGTACTTTGCAGAAGTTTGTAGAATAATATAGAGAACATTTATCAGCAGTTTAATTAAAATCATGTTAGTATATAAAGATATAGATTAAATTCTGATCTAATAAAAAAAAAAGAAGGAAGAGAAAGAATTAAAAAAATAATTGAAGAAAAATTTGAAAGAAAATAATTGAAAAGTGGGAGAAAAATTTAAGGATTTTTTTTTAAAGAATATGGTCTAGAATAAAAAAGGAGAGTAGAGAAGTAAAATCATTATTTAATAAAAAAAAATATAAAAGAAAACTATATAAATAATAAAAAAAACAATTATTTAAGAAAATAATTTATGAAAACTATCGAAAAGAGAGAGAAAGGAGAAAAGAAAATTGAATACAAAAAATAAAGAAAACAATTATTTAAGAAAATAACTGTAAAAAGAACCGATAAAAGAACAATAGAGAGTAAGACGGTGTCGTTGTTGTTGTGTGGACTGAGAGGAGCAGCCAACCGAGAAAAACCTTCTGCCGAGAAAAACCTTCTGCATTGATGATTATTTCAACAAGAGAAAAAGAAAATCAATTGAATTTGCCACAAAGAATTGAATTGGAGGGATGAGAGAAAAGCAGCCAACCAAGGAAACCTTTGGGTACGGAATGTGCATGATGATTATTTAACACCAAAGGAAAAGGAGAAATCAGCAGAAAAAAATACAGCCTAGAGAGTCTGGGTGAAAAACGACTTCGTTCGTTAGGTGTAATGTGCTTTTCGGCCCATTCAATACTATCCTCATTTCCACACTAGTACGAGACTAGCGTAAATAATTACGGGAGATTATAAAAATAAAATTTTTTATTAAAATTTTTTGAAAACTATGAGATACTGATGACATCATAGTCTAGATTCAATGATTCATATTTTTAATAAAAAAAACTATTTAATTCAATAATTAATGTGTTATTACGTGAATAAAAGAGAGTTAACATGAATTAGTAAAATACCCTTTTATTCACACTGACATAATTTTTGACAGTATGAAAAATAGAGTAGAAAATCCGATAAAAAGATGGAAGAACAAGGAAGGAAAATGTGAGTCACCATAAATTTGGGGAGAAATGTAAAAAAGGACAGATTAAGATAGGGACAACATAGTATGCAAAGCATAAAATAGGAAATGTAAAGAAGCAACATGAACTAATGATCTAGGAAACAATAGAAAATGATGAAAATGCAAGAAACATGTGAACCAGTAATACTCATCCTACCTATAAATTTGAAATTATATACTACCCCTTCGTTTTAAAAAAATTGTCGATTTTGTTGTTTTGTATAAAATTAACGTACTTAACTTTTTCATTACATTTATCCTTCATAAATTTTCTTTTATTTCCTCACTTTCCTTTTTCACTCTAAAATATATCAAGATAAAAAATTAATAAAAAAATAGAATGTCAACTTACCTTTAGAAAGAAAAAATTAAAAGAAAAAAAGGACTACATTATTAGATTTTCAAAAAAAAAAAGAGAAATGGTAAAATTACATAGAGGTAGTTTAAGCAAAATAAAGTTTCATGTTAAAAAGAAAAAAAAAAACAAAGTTTAAAGCCATAGGTGAACTAGATGTCGTGATGCCAAAAAAAAGTAAAATCGCTCTAGAACAAAATCATAAACACTGAAAATAGAAAACACAGGCATTAAGTCAAAACACGTAAGACGATAGAAATCATGGTTGATCAAAAGCATCTTCCCATCGTCTCTTGTATGTAGCTGCCAAACACATCTCACCAGGAAAGGTTAGCGAAGAATCTACAGTGAAGCCTGTTGTTGCAATCTTGTCGAAGTCATCTATAACACTCTCGAAAGTCGATGAGTGCGACGATCTATCTCCAGTTAAAGGGATGCCCCAACTAGTTTTTTCAAAATAGAGTGGTGGGGTCGATTGGGGATCGGAGGCTTGGATATCACCGAAATAGCTAAAACAACATTTTTTTTTAAAATGGGTCGAAGGAGTAGTATATTGTTGTAATGATTCACTTTGTTTTTCATTATCTATTTTATTGACACGTGTCATGTCAAAAAAATAATTAAAAAACGTCTCACAAAATAGTAAGGGCGACACATGGATCCAATTTTAGTGTTTCACATCTTATTCTACTATACAGATGATTGACATGTATCATACTAAAAATAATCAATGTCCTATATTTTTTAGTGCGACACGTGTTAAAAATCGAACAAGAATCAAACAGTAAAAACTGAATCTAATTAAATTACTTTTTACAAATTTACAATGTAACCTAAGTCGAAGTAATCTGATTCATTTCAACAGATTCCATTCTCTGATCATTTAAAGATTTCTTATTTTTCACATACATTCCATACAAATAAGAACAAAAACCCCACACACAAAGCACCGTCGCCACCACCTTAACCCCGCCGAACTCGTCCCCATAAACCACCACTCCGCCGACCACATTCGCCGCCAACAACGCCGTCATGCAGATCCCCCCGGTCAACGACGTCGTCAGGAACACAACCCCCGCCGTCCCCAAGAAGCAAAACTGCCACAACACAACACTCCCAACAATAGTCAGCCAGTACGCCACCGCACCTTTATCGAACGCCGCCGCACTCTCAACCCTCATATCACGAAACCCACCGTCCGCCGCCATGCCCACGGTGGCGAAAACCGTCGCCGCGAATTCGATAAGCAGCTGCATTTCCATCACCATGGCATAGCAGTGTACCTATAATATGATAACTATTATTATTATGGAAGAGTAGTAATTTTTTGGGTTGCACTTTGGTGTACCAATTATATACATATAACTTGTTTCTATTTACTCCCTCCGAGTCCCACAAAGATAGCTACATTTGAATTTACACACAGATTAAGAAAAATCAATAAATGTATTCAAATTAAGTTAATGTGTCAATTTTGCCCTTAAAATCACATTCTCCAAAATCTGCTAAACCTTAATTACTCTTATTAATTAAGGGTAAAATTGACAATAAAGCATTTAATACTAAAGTAAAATAGGAAATAGAGTTATAATTTGGGACATCCAAAAAAGGAATATGGAGATATCTTTGTGGGACGGAGGGAGTAATATTTAAACTAATACTATACTCTATTTAAATTAATATTATACTGTATTTGTCATAACTTATAGGTAATATTCACCCATTTTGAAAATTGGATCAAGTGGTACACACACATATTTGCCTAATTTTTTTATTAAAAAATAGTAACTATTATTATTGAAAAAATTAAAAAAACAGAAAAGGCAAAATTGTAAATATTTTACCATTACTCAATAAAATTATAATTTCAATAATATTATAAAGATTTGTAAGTGTTCAGAATATTTGATGTAAATATTTTATCCTTATCTCGTAAATATATATAGATATAAATACTTTACAATTACTGATTAATAAAATTATATATAATTTAATAGTCTCTATAGTACCTTCCGGTATATCCTCTCCATTACCGGGAGGTACACAGCAAAGAGAAGCCCCGCGGCCAGGGTTGAGAAGAAACCGATCATGTACTTCCGACGAGTCAACTCGGCGGGTCTGTCGTGACTCGAACTCAATGCTAAGAGGACCGAACTCAGTGTTAAGAGCACCACGGTGTTTAAGTTTGTGAATGTGATTTTTTGTTTGACAATGACGGCGGCGAGGATTAGAGTGAAGACGAGCTGAGTCGAGAGGACGAGTGAACTCGTTGAGACGGGGAGGTACGAGGTTCCCCATGAGAAGAGGAGGTTGTTGACTCCTATTAAGATTCCGACACCGAATGATGATGTAATGAGGGTGGCTGAGAAACCGGAGAACGGCGGTCGTTGGGTGGTTTTGAAGAGGGAGTAAGGGAGGTATATGGGGAGGAGGAGGAGGGGGAAACCGGAAGATTGGACCCACGTGGAAACCCACCGGCTAGAGCCGTGGTGTACGAAGTAGAATTTGGTGATTAGGGTTGAAGAAAGGGAGCCTATGAAAAGGAGTAAGTAGTTGATTATTAGAAGTATAGTGTAGTTTTTGGTTTGTTTTGATTTTTGTTCATTTGGATTTTGTTGGGAGGAAGGGGTTTGTGTGTTGTTGTTTATCATGATTTTGAATGTTTTGCAAATGATGCAATTGGGAGGTTGTGTTGGTGGAGAAAGGAAAGATTTTATAGGAAACTATTCTGGTCGGTGTGAGATCATCTATGTCAGTTTTTGTATCATTTTGTGTTTCACTATGGTGCTGTTTGGTTAGAGATGGTGGTGGATGGGTTGGTTAGAGATGGTGGTGGATGGGATGGGGATGGGGATGGAGATTGGAAAAATATGGATGGGGTAATCCATGAATAGTAATTGAATAAAAATTGTGTTTGGATTGAGATTGAAAAATAGGTGTGGATGGAGAACTTTATGTCAAATTAAATAGGAGAGATAATAAATGTGTGGAAGAAAGTAGGAGAAAGAATAAATGTGTGAAAGAAAAGTAGGAGAGAGAATGAGTAATTAAAAGAAAAAAAAGAGTGATATGATTGTATAAAATAGGTATATAGATGTATTATAGGAGTGGATGAGTATTTGGATGAAGAGGGATGGCCCATCCAAATCCGGATGGGCCAATCCCAAACCAAACACACCCTATCTGACTTATAGTAAAGTATTATGTAAATCGTTTTCATACTATGACATATATATCATGAATCAGGGTAACCTTCTGGTAAACTTAGTCCATACAAATTGTACTCTTAGTCTATTGACATGTGTCATGTTAAAAATGTCTTATAACAATGAAAACAACACGTATTAACGATCTAGTTATAAAGTGGAAAATCGAATGAATTGAAATACGAAAAGTGAAATAAATGAATTGATGTTAACTTATTCCACTGTTTAAATGGGTGTATGACATTTGAATGGTGGAAAAACAATCAACCGATACTATATATACCATACCGACACATATTAATGATATAATGTATAGAACACAAAATAAAGTAAGAAAAGTAGCACGGATGAATAAAATTGTCTTCTCTATATTTTTAGTACTTTTCAATAATTTTAGTTAGTGAATGGTGAAACTTAGTCAATTTCTCAACTCACAAGTTCTTCCATCTTAATTCTATCATTTGCTATTTTTCTTTTTATGGTTCAGCAATTATTTCTATTGAAATTAATTTTGTTTTAGAAGGTTATTAAAATGATTAATTTATTGGTTAAATTTGATCTACAAACTATTATTAAAGTACAACTATGTTATTACATGAATAATGAAAAATATATTTTTTAAATATTTGACATTATTTTTTATTGAAAAAATTAGATAAACGATAGTATAAATATTTCTACATGTATGGGGTCTGAGTATCACTCTTGATAAATAACTGATTCATGATTCAAAAATTAAATTCTGCGTTGGGGCTTAAATTTTAATGTTCAATTTATTAAATATTTAACTCAATTTATTAGAATTAAATTTCAATTTGGTTGCATTCAAAGTTCACGAGAAACCCATGAAAAAAGCTGGTAACTAGAAGAAAAAAAAAGGTTGTCTATATGCACGAGAACTGGTGAATAAAGGGTTAATTTGCGTGACATTTAGTGCAAAAAAGCCAAAAATTAATTAGGTGAAATTTTAGGTGATATGAAAAGGATATTTACTTTTATTAGGATAAATACAAAATCTAACCTAAAAATAGTAATAACTTTTTAGCCACTAAAATTTTTTATTTCTGAAAATTCGAAAGTACTAACATTTTTTTTTATTATTATTATGAAAACTAGTGAAATTGTTCTTTTATTGCTGAATTTTATGTGGATTAGATTATTATAATTTGTAAATGATATAAAAGTCGTAAATTTTGAAAATGCTTTTTGGAGTCGAATTGAGTGTATATTTATAATATTACATTTAATGTCATTGTTTTTTAGGGTCCATAAATACACACAGGTCAACTCACTTATTTATTTTTTTATAAAATTTTATTTATTATAATATTTTTTTTTAAAGTGAATGAATAATAAGTATGAAAGATTTTCTAGAACAGAGGGGTACTTTTCTTCTAGTTGTTGCAGAAATCGGTTTTGGGCAGGGCCTAAACGCTAGGCACCCAACATTCATCCCAATTTCTTACACAACGACATGAAAAATCATTTTTTAATTAGGCGTTGTTTGGTTGGGCTAGTCACCGGCTCACCGCCTAGGCGGCCTATTCCAATTAGACAACATTTTTTCTTAACTTATTATGATTTATGTACTCTCTTCTTTCAATTTTATTATTTTTATTTTTTTATTTTTGTTGTCGAACTTCATTATTTTCATTTTTTTAATAATATTATTCACACTATTTTATCTTTTTTCTCCAAACATCTCTTATTTTATTAAATTGTCATCATTTTATTTACAAATGAATCTTACAATATTTTATCATACTTCCTATATATTTACTTTACATAAAACTAATTAATATTCATTTAAACTAATGTAGAGAAATAAAGCAGAAAATGTATTTTTTAATTGTCATTTAATATTTTATTAATTTGTAGTTGAAATTATCGAGAAAATTTCACGGATGGTCCTATAACTCTTTCAAAATCCATAAAAGGTCCTGTAACTTTTTCTTTTATCAATTTGAGTCCTTTAAGTCTCAATTTTAGTCCTTTTAATTCAATTTTGATCCTTTTTATCCGTTTTTAGTCCTTTCCGGCGATGATTTTAAATTTCAGTCAAAATTTGCCACGTCATCAATATTTCCGGCCAGAAAATCCACATGGACTGCCACATAAACTGTTTATAACTTTCTTTATTAATATATATGGTTACACCCTTTTAAATTTTTTAATTGCACATAATATATTAATAAAAGAAAAGAACGAGACTTATCATCTCTCCCAAATCACAAATTGAGCGCAGAACATCTCTCCCATTTCGCAAATCAAACGAGAGAACCATCCCTCCCAAATCACAAGAACCATAATCACTCTATATTTGGGCGTGGGGCATTTGCGATTTTTGTATATATTTGCCTTAATTTTATTTAATTGGAAACTCTGTTTTTTTGCAGGAAACTCATAGAAATAGTGTGGAGAAGAAAATGGGGAATGAGTTTGTGAAGGTGTGCCCGAGCTGCATGTGGGTTCACGATTGAGTGTAGGTGCGGCGGGAAGCACGTTTGCTGGACGTGCTTGGAGATGTTTGAGAGCAGCACTGATTGCTACACCCATTTATAAGTATAACCACCATTCATCATGTCCCAATCCCACTTACAATATGTTGTATATATCCCTAGCTAGTTTCTGTCTCTCTCTTTTTTGTACATATGTCTAACTATGAATGATATCGCCTCTTCTTATTAGAATTATGATTCCATTATTCTTTTGTCTTGTTTTATTTTATCTCTGTTTTGTTTTGTGATACAAACATTCTGCTGTTCATTCATTTAATCAATCACAGGAGGAACATGAATGAGTTCTGAATTATGGTCTGCTATAATTTCATGTTCTGATGCTGTTCGAAACAATGAACATGAAATTACAATGAAATAAGATAAAAAAATTCAGAAAAGATAACTGCAACCAAATGCAAAACTCATAATGCTATAGTTGTGCACCATTTCTTGCTACTATTACTCTCATCACAATCTTCCATTTTCGGGTAATTTCGGCCAGCGCTCGGAATTATCACAATCTTCCATTTTCAAGTTTAGCTATGCAGTCATTGAGATCAAATAGTTATAGCCTGAAGAAAAATGTACATATATTATTGATCAAATGATTAGAACCTTAGACAAGAACTAAAAACTCACCATTGAAAAAGCAAGTTGACAGAGGATACAAATAATCTGGCCTTCATTTTAATAAACTAGAGAAATCACTCAAATCTGATAGTCTTACATAAATGTACATAAATCACTCAAATATAATGCTAGATATACCAAACTCATCATCACTCAAATTCATCATCAGTGCAGGGACAAAATATAATTATCAAGTTTACACAACCAAATACTTCATCAAGTTTACACCTGAGAAAAATAAAATATAATGCTCAATTAAACTTCAGTACTAGAATAAAAAAAGAACATGTGCCACACAAAAAGCTGAACAATTTTAAACTTCAGTACTAGAATAAAAAGAAAACAGGAGCTGCACAAAAAGCTGGACAAAAAGAACTTGAGCGCTGCACAAAAATAACTTATTGCCCTAACACTAATTCATTTTATCTTTTCCCTTTCCACTTCCATGACTATATTGAGATAAGTCAAATTTCTTCCCTCCAGAAATAAATATTGCCTTTGAAGATCTTTCCTCTCGAGTTTGCGTACTAAACTGTGGCCTCAAACCTCCACTTAAGCCAGGTGGTGTAGCTCTTAATATAGGTCCAGTGTGCATTGGTGGTGGGACTAAGTTGAGACCTTTTGACATTTGCAATTGTTGAGTGCAATTTGGTCCAGGTGTTACTCGAACTGTAGGTATGCCCAATCCAGTAAGATGAGATGCACTGCTAGCCTGACTCATTAGAGCTTCAAATTCTTCATCATATTCATCAATCAATCCCCTAGGTTGGGATACAGGTGGCAGAATGGATCCTCCTTCAAGATTATCTCTATTGCTCTAGAAATAAGAAATATAAACACAATAAAAACAATATCAAAATAAATTCTTCATAATATTCTGAGTTAAAAGATTTGTGCAGAATAGGTTTTAACTTACTTCATTTTGAGTGCCCTCTTTGGCATTAGTAACTTCACTCCTACTACCACTTCCACTTGCATTTTTTTTAAATTTATTCTTCCTCACCTGCAGCAATCACAAAATAATTCTTTTAAGCAAAGTAGCAAGACATTGTAAATGGCTTAATAATGAAAAGTAATGTGGATTACCCTTAATTTTCTCTTTCTGGTAGAACTTTTAACTTGTTGAGACCCTTCTTCATCCACTCGTGGTTGAGTGCATGTCTTCATGTTGTGTCCAGTTTGACCACATCTGCTGCACTTGAGACTTTTTTGTTGCCTTCTCATCCGCTCACCTGTTTTGGTTCTTTTTTTCTTACCATGAACCTCATCAGGTTCCATCCTTCTTGCCTTTGTAGGTCTGCCCTTAGATCTTCCAAAATTTGGTGGAAGTGGTGGAATGTACATTGTTTCAGCCCAATCAATATACCCAACAATTGGCATAATTGTAGGCTCATACACTCTCCTATAGGTTTGAACTGTGTATGCTTCATCTACAAATAATTCAGGATCTTCTCTCTCATGCACAATTGCAGCAATTGCATGCTTGCACGGAATGCCACTCAACCCCCACAATCTGCAAGTGCAACTTCTGAGCAATAAATCCACAGCATACTGAGAGCCATTCCCAGTCTCAATCTGATAATGTCTACTATTTCCCTTAATAGGGATGCAATCTCCTATTCTGTCCATGTGCATTTTCAAAATCTCTTTGATTTTAGGAGGCAACCTTCTCTTCCAGTTATGAAGTGCCCTATCTCTACACACTTGAAACCTCTCCATCAACCACTGCCTAATCCATTCAAGCATTGTAATTATAGGCTTCTCCCTAGCATCTAAAATACAAGAATTGAAACTCTCACACACATTATTCAACAACATATCACACCTACACTTCTCACTAAAATGTGACTTTGACCACTGTCTTGGATGTTTGTTATCAAACCAAGCAGCTGCATTTTCATTCATCTCCCTCATTTCTAGCATACTCTGATTAAAAAAACCCATTGTACTAGCCCTTGCAGCCTTCCACAAAGCTACTTTATAAGCTAAACCCCTAAACCCTGCTGTCTTAAAGTTATTATGCAAGTGTCTAACACAAAATCTATGTTCACAATCAGGGAACACATCATTAAAAGCATTAATCAACCCTTTTTGCTTGTCAGACATGAATGTGTAATCAGCACCACCTCTTAAGATATTCAAATCATTTTTCAACAAAATAAGAAACCACTCCCATGTTTCTTTATTTTCCTTAGATACTACTGCATATGCTATAGGGTACAAAGCATTGGATGGATCTACACCTACAGCAGAAAGAAGGATCCCTCCATGTGGGCCCTTAAGCCAACATCCATCCACCCCTATAAATGGCCTACAACCTGCTTTAAAACCCCTTTTTACAGCCTCAAAACAAACATACATCTTACTGAGCCGATCTTGACCATCTATTTCCTCAGTCTGTAAAACAATTGAGGAACCTGGGTTTGAGTCCCTCAATTCTTGTGCATAATCCCACAATTTTGTGTATTGGAGGTCAGGAACTCCCTCAATAATTTGCAGTGCCTTGCTCTTTGCTCTATAAGCTTGTTGCTTAGAAATGTTTACATTCAACTTTCTTATTATTTCTTTTCTCCACCCCTTCACACTTTTTTTAGGATCATTTTGAAATGCAGGCACAAACCTCTCACCTAACCAATTACTTGATACATTGGTCACATTGAATGTTGGTGCACAATTATGAGTTGGCATGTATTTCCTAATTTGGAAGGTTTCTTCATCTCCAACCTTAAGTGCATTTATCCCCCACTTGCAATCTTCCCCTCTACACCTAGCATACACCCTGATCTTATCATTCTTATTAAAGTACAAGGATCTTCGAGTGTTTATTGCATGTGAGCCGACAGCCTTTTTAAACTCTTGTTTTGAGCTGAATACCATCTCCAACTCAAATGCGGGTTTAAAAATGACTTCTTTATTAAATCTAGGGCTACATTTTTTTCAGATTCATCATCAGACACCCTTCTCTCATCAAAGTCATCCCCATGGCATACAATATCATCATCCCCACTATCCTCAGCACTATCATTACTGTACTCAACCACCTCATTATTTACATAATCCTTCCACACCTCATCATCACTTTCCTCAGTACTATCATCAACCTCATAGTCACTGTCAACTAAAGAACTATCATCCTCATCATCAAAGTTATGTTGCCCATCATTATCTAAGTTACCATGCCATTGTTCACTACCTCCACTCACCTCAAAATCAGCCTCTGTATTATCCTGCCCTCTTTCATTAACACGCTCACCCACCTCAAAACCAACCTCTATATTACCCTCACTCAATGTCTTCACTACCCTTACCCACTTGAAAATCAACCTCAACCCAAACATGCACTTCCATAGAAAATTCACTTTCTGTAGCCCATGCAATCAGTTCAGCATCATTCCACAACACTTTAAACCCATTCATAAATAAGGCATAATATCTTTTTTCACCATAAATACCCAAGCCTTCACAAATTCCATTAAATGTATCATGATTCACATCTTCCCTAATATTTAAGTGATCATATATTATGACCTCACCACCAACATAATTAACTACAGGTTTGCTGACAAACTTACCACCATAGTGCAACTTCAGTGTAATTAGATCCGACTCAACAGCTGCAATATAGATACAGAAATGAAGTTACACAAACCACCTTAAAAAAAAAAAAAAGATAAATATATGGGGCGATTGGTGAAAGAATAATCAAAGTATCCATTTAAATAAATAGAGGAAAAACAGGGGAAGTAAAGACATTAAACAATCAAATAAACATCAAACCCCTTACGGTATTTTGGAGGACCACTACGATCCCGTCTCTTTTCTCGTATCCACATCAAGCTCTTTGATACTTTGTGATTATCTAGGGTTTTGTGATTTGGAATTTAGTGTGATAAAAGTGTGTGTATTGATTAGTGTGATTATGTAGCGCTAAATTTGAGAGATGCTAAACCCTAATCTATTTTTTTAATATATTATGTAATAAAAAAATTAAAAATAATTTAATCCTCAAAACCATGTATTATGTGGCAGTCCATGTGGATTTTCCGGCCGGAAATATTGATGACGTGGCAAATTTTGACTGAAATTTAAAATCATCGCCGGAAAGGATTAAAATCGGATAAAAAGGATCAAAATTGGACTAAAAGGACTAAAATTGAGACTTAAAGGACTAAAATTAATAAAAGAAAAAGTTACAGGACGTTTTGTAGATTTTAAAAAAGTTATAGGACCATCTATGAAATTTTCTCTGAAATTATCCCAAGACCCTTTCTTCAAATCCACATTATAAGAGAAGCACTTTTGCAGGCCGGCCATATTATACCAAAGGGCGCGGTTATACACACACACCAACTTATTGAGTACACCCACCAGATACATTTTTCAACTTAAATGACATGTAAAATGTCATTTATACCCTTTCTGTAAAAAATTTAAAAAACACGAAGATGAGTACACCCACCCCCATTCTATCGTCTCCACGCCAGCACGCCACCACCACCATCTCTGTGCCAAAATCAATCCCGTTAAAACTCAAACAACAACAAACAACAACAGTTTGATTAAAAAAATTTATCAAAACAAAGTTAACATGTCCGAAATTTTTTAGTGAACAAAAGCAATATGTTCAAAAAAAAATACCAAAACAACTTAAATTTGTACGAAAAAAAAAATCGAACAAATGTTCGAAATATTTTCCAAAACAAACACAAAATGTTCGAAAAAAATTTCAAAACAAACACAAAATGTTCGAAATTTTTTCCAAAACAAACACAAAATGTTCGAAATTTTTTCCAAAACAAAAACAAAATGTTCGAAATTTTTTTTAAAAAAAATTGAACATCTTGTTCGAAATATATTCCAAAACAAACACAAGTTGTTCGAAAGTTTTTCCAAAACAAACACAAAATGTTCGAAATTTTTTTCAAAACAAACACAAAATGTTCGAAAATTTTTCAAAAAAAAAAACGAACATGTTGTTCGAAATATATTCCAAAACAAACACAATTTGTTCGAAAGTTTTTCCAAAACAAACACAAAATGTTCGAAATATTTTCCAAAACAAAGTCAATATGTTCGATTTTTTTTTCAAAACCCTAATTTTCCTAAAATTTTAAAAAATCCTAATCTTACCTGAAACGAGCGGCGGCGAGGGGAGAAAGATATTCTTTGCAGGTGGGCGGCGGCGACAGCCCTCGAACGGCGTCGGTCGCCGTCTTCTTGAAACAGGGAGGAGGAGCGAACGAGGGAGGAGGGGCGAACGGTCGCCCGCCACTTGGCTTCTTCTTCAACGTCGCGGCCGCGTCGCTTGGAGAAGGGGCGACGGCGGCCGCGTCCTTCTTTAAGGCGGCGACGGCGCGGGAGAGAATCGGGGGGCTGGGGGAGAGAATCCGCCACCGACGTGCGTGGCTTGGGAGGCGAAGAGGCGGCGGCGCTGCAGACGCAGGAAGAGGGCGGCGGCGCCGCTTGGGCGTGGAAAAGGTCGTGGGCGCTGCTTGGGAGGGAAGGGGGTGGCTGTAAAATGAGGCAGAAATGTTTTAATTAGGGTTGAGAGAGATAGGGGTATTTTAGAGTTTTACACGTGGGTGTCCTCATCCGAACGGTGTGTGTCCTCATCGCGTGGGTGTCCTCAATAGGTCGGTGGGTGTCTATAACCGCGCCCTATACCAAATTTGAAGAGAAGCCCATTCTTCAGGCCCAAAGTCTGTAGGCCCACATCAGCCTTTTTCGTCCGGCCCTAGTTGATTAGGGCAGATCTCGGTAAATAAAGTTGTGTATAAAAGAAAAAAAGTAAAAAAAAAAAAAAAAAAAAAAAAAAAAAGAGGTTAAATCTAACTCGGAGTAAGTCATAAATTCACAATCAAAATTATAAATTGGAATGTCAATAAAACCTTGTTCGGGCCCACCTTAGGGATATAATTTGAAGCCAAGGAAAAAGATATATCTCTCTAGACCAAACTAAATACGAGTACAACTCAAAATAATAAACTAAGTCAATTTTGACTGAAAACCAAAAGAAATTGGATCGTAAATATCACCCCATAATCCCTTATATGAGACGATAAAACGCATTTCATTGAAAAATGACAGATCTCGTGGTATATTTAATTTATATATCTATAGATTTTTTGAATTTATACTAATATTAATATTTATTAATAAAAAATGTTTATGTGTATTTATTTGTTTGTATATATTTTCCTCGGTCGTCATTTTATATCTTTGGATAATAAGGATAACGAACTTTTTTTTTAAAAATCATACTCCATTCAATTAAGGCCAAATTATCAATTTTAGCCCATACTTTTCATTTTTTATGAAATTTAGCACATATTTTTTTTTTTAAATAAATTATACCTATACTTTTCATTTTTTCTCAAATCTAGCACATACTTTTTTTTAACCAAATTATATTCATACTATTCATTTTTTTATCAAATTTAGCACATACATTCTTACTCTTATCCAATTTATACCCATACTTTTTATAAATATTATTAAATTAATTAATTAATAAATATACCTTACTTTATAAAAAAAAAATCTAAAATTATATATAAATATTTTTTAATCTAGAAAATTTAAAAAATTAAAAATTATTTAAAAAATCTCAAAGTATTACATATATATATATATATATAAATTGTACTCTCTCCATCCACCAAAAGTATGTTTATACTTTTGGTGGATGGAGAGCGTACAATTTATTTCAATTAAAGTATTTTTTATATATATTTTGTAAATCTCTTTAATTCAATAGTTTTAGATAATTTTAATTATCAATTATTTTTAAAATTTAAAATTTGTAGATTTTAAATTGATTTTTTTAAAACATATTTAAGATATTTTTTTCTTTTTAATTATTAGATAATTTTTACATTTTTTATATTTTAAATTAATTGATAAAAACATGTGCTAAAATTGGTAAAACATAAAAAGTATGTGCTACATTTGATTAAAAATGAAAAGTATGGGTATAAAGAAAAGGTTTGTGTTAAATTTTATAACAAAATGAAAAGTATGGGTATAATTTAGTTAAAAAGAAAAGTATGTGCTAGATTTAATCAAAAGTGAAAAGTATGGGCTAAAATTGATTATTTGGCCTTCAATTAAACAATACTCCCTCGGTCCCGTGATTATTTGCATACTTTCACTTTCTTTAACGGGCGTCCCAACATTATTTACACACTCTAAAAAAGGAACTAACTCATATAATTTTTACCAATATTACCCCTCATTTATTTTACTTGAGCCCACAACTTAACTCAATTTATAACTTTAGTCAAATCTCCACCCACTTTAGTCAATGAATTACCAATAATACCACTCTTTTATTCTACCATACACATCACTATATTCCATTTTCTTAATTTCCGTGCCGGTCAAACCATGCACAAAATCTGATCACATGATATATTTAGTTTTATAAATTTTGTACTCTGTATATCATTTGATTTATTTCCGTCCCATCATAAGTTTCTCTATTTTCACTTATCTATTTTAAAAGTTTCGTAATAATTTTTTTATATTTTTAAATGTCAAAATTCACAATTTTTTTCTTGACATCTATCTCTACATTAATTATCTATTTCTTATATCTCATTCTATTTAAATTACACGCTACACATTTTATTCTATATTTTTTAATTTTAATACAAAAATAACCTTTCATACTTACTATTTATCCATATTTTTTAAATATTATAATAAATAAAATTTTAAAATATAATAAAAAAATAAATAAGTGAATTGACTTTTATTTATGTATGGATCCTAAAAACAATGACATTAAGTGTAATGTTATAGATATTGTACGAGTGAAGTTTCTAAAGGATCGAAAAAGTAGATGTAAAAGATATTATGGGATGGAGGGAGTACTTTTATTCTCGTTGTTGTAGAAATCAGGCATAGGCAGGGCCTAGAGGCCCTTGACGCTAGGCAACCAACATTTGTCCCGATTTCTTACACAACGGCATGAAAAATCTGATTAGACGTTGTTTAGACCATGTTTATTCATGTCCGGTCATGATCGGATCATTAAATATAAAATTCATTTCTCACTCCTCCACCTACACATTTTACACCACAATCTAAACTCATATTTTTTCAACTTTATCCATAACCACCATAACCACAACCAATATTTAATAAATTATTTATTTTATAATATAATAATTTTATCTATTATTAATTTTTTTAATAATATTTACACAATATTAAAAAACTATTGAAAATTTTGTGAACTTGACTGGTTTTGGGAGTAGTGATGATAATTTGGATCCATGTTAGAAGAGAAAATAAGGATAATTAACACAATTTAGAAGAGAAAACAATTTGGAGAATAGAAAAGAGAGTGTATAAAATTGTGATCCAAAACATATCAAGATTGGCCTCTATTTATTGAGGATTTAATTTTATGAATTTTGGTATTTTTTTTAAGTATATAAGTGAAAATCGAAAATTATATAAATAAAATATAACCGACGAGTAAAAACTAAACACGTGACATGCTTAGATTTTTGGAGGATAAAAATACCCCCACCCAATGCTTGGGTTGTTCTCGATTGTGCCACCACCATGATCATCAAATAATATCCAGTTTCCTTTTTTTTTTTTTTCTATGTGGACAACCCGATTGTCCAAGCAGCGATAAACATAGTCTTAGGTGGACTAGGCACCGCCCATGCGGCCTATTCCGATTAGACAACATTTTTTTTAATAACTTATTATGTACTTCCTTCTTCTAATTTCATTGTTATTACTTTTTTTTTTTTTTTGTCGAACTTCATTATTCTCATTTTTTTTAAATAATATTATTCACACTA
Source organism: Galeopsis tetrahit (assembly GCA_963675135.1). NCBI lineage: Eukaryota > Viridiplantae > Streptophyta > Magnoliopsida > Lamiales > Lamiaceae > Galeopsis > Galeopsis tetrahit. Next base: position 1,242,304 of record OY776128.1, on the reverse strand, counting down.
TTTTATTTATATCTTCCAAACATAATTTATTTATTTAAATTGTCATCACTTTATTTATAAATGAATCTTACAATATTTTATCATACCTCCTATATATTTACTTTATACATAAATTAATCAATACTAATTTAATTCAAATGACATAATGAATTTAGATAGAGAAATCATTTTTTAATTATCGACCCTCTTCTTGCAAATACACGTTATTAGAGAAGCACTTTTGCAGGCCGGCCATATTATACAAAATTTGAAGAGAATAGTAATAAATGGGCGCGGTGATAGACATACACCAACCTATTGAGGATACCCACCATTTTTTTTTTTAAATTCGAAAGGGCATGTGAAATGTCACATATATCTTTCATATGATAGTTTATAAAAAAACGAAAATGAATACACCCACCCATTTCATTTCATGTCAAAATCATCCCCACCATCACCAACTTCATCAAAACAACCATCATTCTTCAATTAAAAAATAAAAAAAATTTAAGACATGTATTTCGAGATTTTTTTTTTGGACAAATCAACATTGTCTGAAAAAAAAAAAAGATGTTCCGTATCTTTTTTCGGACAAATCAACATTGTCCGAAAAAAAAGAGTTGTTCGGACAAATCAATAATGTTCGAAAAATTTTAGGTGAACATAATTAAAATGTCCGAAAAAATTTCACAAACAAACTCAATTTGTGCGAAAAAAATTCCCGAACATCATTTGTCCAAAAAAAACAACGAAAAAAAAATTGAATGAGCAAATCGAAGAGCAAGAAATTTTGTTCCAAATCGAAAAAATTTTGGGAACCTACCAGTCCCAGATCTGTAAAAAAAAATTGTCCAAATGTTTCAAAATTTTTTGATTTGCCTCTCGTCACAAAAATTCCCAAAATTTGTAAAATTTGACTAGGAGCAAAATGATTGGGTGTGAGATTGCTCGTATTTGTGCTCATTATTCCTATATTATTGTAGCATTTTGATGTGATTTTGGTCGTAATTGATAGAAATGGTGCTACTAACCTGGTTGTCAAGAAATGTGTTCAAAGTGTAGGAAACAAGGTGAAATAGTCCATTTTAGAAGGAAAACGAGCATTGGCGCATGAGAATTGATGTTCGGTTGAAGGACGAGCAAGGAAAGCCAAGAAAAATAGAAGAAAAAGTCCAAGGAGCAGAAACCAAACGGGCGGTCGAGTGAGGTCGAGTTACAGAAGATTTCGAGGGAATTCATCCCACACTGGCGGCCAAGTGAAATGATTTCACACTAGCGGCCGAGTGAGCCCACACTGGCACCCGCTTGGGATCTGGAACCCAGTTTTGTACTGTAATCCATTTTCACTCGGGCGGTCGAGTGAACTCACTCGGTTGGCCGTTTGAACTTACGTTTTTTGGAGAATTTCGCGAATTTTGAAGAACTTCAAGGACCCAAATGCTAATTTCGTCTCACAGACTCTTCCAAGCTATAAATAGCTCCTCAATCAGATTGTTTAGGAGGTTTTTGCCTCATTTCTACACTCCCAAACCCTAGCTCATTTTGCTACAACATGTGATAAATAGAGGAACAATTAACTTAGGTTTGAGGAGCTTATCTCCTCAAATACACTCTTCATTTTTATGCTTTCTTAGTTTAGAATCATTTGAGTATTTTATTTTAATGTAAGAATGGAGGAATTACAAGACTCTCAAGGTGATATTTTTCTTTTATTTAAGCTTTGTATGGTAAATTTCTTGTTTATTTATATTTCTTTTGTTGTTTTAGCCATGGGTGTTTTCTCAAACACCATAGGCTAAGCTTTTTATGCTTTGGGTGTTTGAAACTAGACCTGTCAAAACGGGCCGGCGGGGCGGGGCGGGCGAAAACCACAAAAGCCCCAGCCCGTTTGCAAGGCGGGCTACCAAAACCCCAACCCCAACCCAACCCAAAAATGGGCGGGCCGCGGGTTTTGGCGGGCCAACTTTTTCTTTTTTACAAAATATTTATTAAATTAATCAAGAAACATAAATAATTACAGTATATATATATTTTTCGTACATAATACAAATAAACATCAAGAATTACATTAATTATTATTTAAGAACAAAAAAAAATTAAATATAAATATGGTAATTAATAGTTGTATAATATATTATAAATACAGTAATAATATACATATATATTAAAGTAATATACTTATATTATATATATATGATATAAAATAGGGTATTATACTATTATGAGTACAGAAAATGAAGAAAGAAGGAAAAAAATGATGCTGCTTATATAATCTATTATGCGCTAGAGTTTTTAATATTAGTTAGGTTTATTATATGTTATTGTTAATAAAGTTGGATAGCTTAAGTGGTTAGAGCACTATTATTCAGGCTGTAAGGTCTTGAGTTCGATTCCTGGAAGGGGGATTATTGCTTCTCTTATTGGGTTTTATTGGTGCTTTGGGTTTGGGAACACCTTAAACGTAAGGCTATAGTACCCGAAAGGAAACGATTAGAGAACACCTGAAGCATTCACACACTTGCACTACTTCGAATTTCATTCGTAGTTGTTATTTGCTTTTAATTGTTATTTACTTATTTTCTTGGTTAGTAGTTAATTTACTTATTAGGATTGTGTTTAGTTTAATTAAATTCCTTTGATTTCTCTTAGCTTTAGTTCAAATTGCTCCCGAAACCGTAGCTACATTAGTTATGCCAACATACAACTCTAGGGATCCATTGCACTAGTCCACCTCCCGTGGTTCGATACTACTTGGTCGAAATACTTACGTGCATACTACTACGATCTCTTATGCTTGAGGGAAGTAGTTAGTCAAAACATATAGACTAAAATTCGTTCAAGTCACAAAACAAAAACCTACCAGATCTGTAAAATTTGAAACCTCCTTCAAACGGCGTGGAAGTGGGCGGCGACGGTCTTCTTACAGATCCGATGACGAGTTTCTCTTCTTCAAACAGCGGCGTCGGTGGCGAGGCTTGGGTGATGAGGGGTACGAACGGACGACGCCTCCTTCTTCAAACCGCGGACGGCGGTGGTGACTTCTTGAAACAGTGGCGCCGACGTGGCGAGGGAGGAGGAATGACGTCGTCGACGCCTTCTTCTTGAAACAGCGGCGACGGCGCGAGGGGAGAGAGGCTACGGAGGCGTAGTCTCAAGGGAGGAGGCAAGGCGCCGGCGCGAGGGAGGAGGCAAGGCGCCGACGCAGCGAGGCGGCGTGGATGAAGGGAATGGGGAGCAGGCGGTGAAGAAGAGAGAATGAGAGGAAGAAGTTGAGTGGGTGTACGCAAAAGAAAAAGAAAAGAGAAATATTTGGGTTAAGAAAGGAGGAGAAGAGTTAGGGTATTTTTGTATTTTTCACGTGGGTGTCCTCATCTCACAGTGTGTGTACTCAATAGGTCGGTGGGTGTGTATAACCGCTTCAGGCTTTTTCGTCCGGCCTTGACTAGGGCGGATTTCGACAAATTTTTTAGGCCCACTTCAGGCTTTTTTCGTCCGGCCTTGATTAGGGCAGATTTCGACAAATAAAGGTGTATATAAAAGGATAGAAGTAAAAAGAAAAAAAAGTTCTAAGTCATAATTTCACAATCAGAATCAGAGACTGAAATGTCATTAAAACCTTATTCGTGCCCTTCTTAGGTATAAAATTTGAGGCGAAGAAAAAAGATACACCCCTCTAAATCAAATTAAATACGAACACAACTCAAAATAATAAACTAATTCTAAACTGACCGAAAATCATAAGAAATTGAATCATGTCTCTCTAAGGGATATGGAATATGATGACGGATAAAAAACATCACCCTATAGTCTCTTGTATAAGGCGAGAAAACGCATTTCATTGACAAATGACATATCTCATGGTATATTTAATTTATATATTTATACATTTTTTTTAATTTATACTAATATTAATATTTATCAATAAAAAATGTTTATATCTTTTTATTTGTTTGTATATATTTTGGGTACCACTACTAACACCCCAAAACATGTTATACACACCCCATCATTTTAAAAATAAAAATAGATAATTGTAAAATGACTAAGTAATCCTTATACAAATTAAAGATAATTTTTTTAAAAAAATTGAAAATATCTTAAAAAATATAATTAAAATCTGAAAAATATTTTAAAAAATAATTAATTTAAATAAATCAAATATTTTTAAAAATAATCTGAAAAAAATAAATGTTTTTTAAAAAGAAAAAAAAATATTCAAATAAAAAAAATTAAAAATCAATTAAAAATAAATAAATTCGTAAAATTTTTAATAAATCATAAAAAATAATTAATTAAAAAATCAATTAAAATTAAGAATTCGAATAATGATAAATAAAATCTAAAAAATTAAAAAACACCTAAATCTTAAGAATTAATTAAATTAATTATAAATATTAAAAATATATTTGATTTAATTATTTTTAAAAATTTAGTTTAAATTTTTAAATTTTATTTAGCTTTATTTTATTTTTAAAGATTTTATTTTTTAATTTAATATTGAGTTGATTTTTCTTTATTATTTTATTTAATTTTTAAAAAAATCGTTAAACGTTAATTTTTTTTTTTCAGATTTAATTATAATTTTTTTCATTTTTTTAATTGATTGTTCCATTTTTAAATGATTTTTAAAATTTAGCTAATTTTTTTAAAAAAAATCAACGTTACACGTAATTGTATTATTAAATTTATTAATTTTCTGTTTATTAAATTTTATATGTTTTTAAACATTTAGTTAATTTTTATTAGTAATGAGGATTTAAGGGTAAATAGGAAATAATTGGGGTGTGTATAGTAATAAAAATTGAATTTTAAATTTTAATGGGGTGTGTTTAACATTTGGAGTGTGTATAACATTTTATGGATAATAAGGACAACGATTTTTTTATTTTTTTTGGATAATAAGGACAACGATTTTTTTTTTTTTAATATTTATCATTTTATACTTTTTTTTTAAAACTTCCGTCATATGTTCCTCATTTTTTTAAATGTCAAAATTTATAATTTTTTTCTAACTTTTCTCATTCCTATATCTCTACATTATTTATTTCTCATATCTCGTTTTACTTCAATTACATACTGCACATTTTATATATTTTTTTAAATTTTAGTACATAAAGTTGAGAAAAAGCTTATGATGATACATATAAAAGATTTTGAATTTATATTTCGACATTCACCGACCTTTATTGGTAACCTCTACCTCCACCTCTACCTCCTAGTCATGCTTTGTGAAATAGCAAACTACTTTGACATTCGCCAACCTTTATCGGTAACCTCCTAATTATGTTTTGTGAAATATTTTAGTTGTACTTACATTATTACATATGTACTTTTAGAGTATGAATTTGCTTTGACATTTTTAGTATTACTTTTACATTGTGTTGATGAAATTGATATACAATAATATTTTAGTTAGATTTCGAGCTCAAGTTTAATAATATTTTACATTGGGAATTAATTCTTATATATTAATTTATATTACTCCCCCTCTCTCGTGAAATGGGTGGAGTTACTTTCAGCAGGGCTGGATTATCACCTCTTACCCTTTGGGGAGGAGGCCCAACGAATGGACAATTTAAATGGGTGGAGTTGCTTTCAGCAGGAATCGAACCCAGGACATGTGGGCGTGAGCCTTATGGCTCTGATACCATGAAAGAATTTTGTCCCATCTAAAAGTCTGAATTTATAGAGAGGTTGATAATTAATTCTTGTATATTGATTCCTATTAAAGTCGAATTCTATTTCCAACTCGATAACTTTATCGAGCGAGGTTCGTGCAATACCTAATATTCAATGAACGTCATAATATCGATCAGGTGAGCAAACGTCATAAAAAACAAGACAAGCTAAGGCCTATTTCCAACTCGATAACGTTATCGAGCGAGGTTCGTGCAATACCTAATATTCAATGAACGTCATAATATCGATCAGATGAGCAAACGTCATAAAAAACAAGACAAGCTGAGGCCTATTTCCAACTCGATAACGTTATCGAGCGAGGTTCGTGCAATACCTAATATTCAATGAACGTGATCAGGTGAGCAAATGTCAACTAAATAACTTCTAATCAATGTACTAATTACTGTATATCACACCATTTGTAGAACAAAAAAAATTGAATGATCAGTGGACCAATCAAATCAAAGCCATCAGTACTAAATTAATCAATAATATTAGGTAATTAGACAGAAATAACTAATCACTAATTCATAGTACTAAATTAGTTCAAATCTTCAAATCTGCCAACTGCAGATGTCTTCACTCAAAATCTTCCTCGTCTATGTTCGAGTTCTTATGGTCGAGTCCAAGCTCTATGTTAATTTATTCTACCGTCCACTTATAAGGGTCTCGTTTAAAGATAGAGCAAAGTTTTGTATGAACTAACATGTAAAGTAGATGAGGGGTAACAAGGAATTATATTCAAATTAATTCAATCATCATTAAATTATTTACAGATGAATATTTTATCTTCCAAAGCGACAGCCACGATCAATTCAATGGCTGCTACGATTTTTTATTTGAGCAATGAAACTAAATTTCTTGTCGGATTGATCAAATTTGTCAAACATGCATGACAAAATTAAATAAATTCAAATAATCTTGACTAGTATTTAGGAGTACATGCAATTTAATTTCTATGATATATTTTCATATATACTAAACTTTACGTCTCTAACTCAATTGAAAATTTGTCAAACGATTCAAACGGATTCGTCCTTAATTAACTTAATTGAAGATTTTCTAAAATGTAAATAAGAAAACTCATTTTCTTTTAACTATATATACTCTCAAACATCTTATAAATATTATGACTATCCCTCATGTTCAAGGACGGAGCCACGTTGGGCCCAGAGGGGGCCAATGGCCCCCCACCAATTTTTTATTTTTTTTTATATATATACAGTATATGATAATTTTTAAAAATAATTATATGTATTGTTTTAATAATAATTATTTCTATTAAATGAAAATAAAACTATTATTTTCATTTTAAGTACTACATATTAAGTTTAGACGGAACAAAAAATAAATGCTTGCATACAAAGGTTGGAAGGAAGGAATTTTTTTTTCATGTATTTTCTTATTAAATTTGTTTCATAATTCTTTAATTTTTAAAAAATAGAGTCAATGGATTGATGGTGCATTTGAGATTATTGTCTAAATTTTTACTAAGACTTACAAAAATGTCCTTAAAATTGAACAATATTATTGATGTTTTTAAAAAATTATTAGTTTAGTGATTTAAAATTTTTGTACATTTATATTTAACAGTATTATATTGTATGAAACATAGAATATTGTAACACATTAATGTAGCTTCATTTTGAGTCAAAACTTAATTGTTCGATTTAATGAAATGTATTGACAATTTTATCATGAGAAATTTTAATGAGTATCAGTACATATTATTTTATCTTTAAAGTAATGTTAATCGGGCCCCCCAGTCGGAATTTTCTGGCTCCGTCACTGCTCATGTTATTACTTTTTCAATTTTATTATTTACTACATCTGTCCACCAAAAGAGTGTTCATTTTTTTTATACATGTTTTTAAAAAAAAATTATATTTCATTTATAAAAAAGATATGTAGGGTAACGACTAACGAGTAAAAAATATTGTTGGTAGATACTCAATCTTGTAAATAAAGTAGAAAAAAAAAATACTCAAAAGTTAACTATTTAAATAAAATAAGCCTTCTTTGTGGACCAAGAAATAGAAATGAACACACGTTTAGTGAAAGGATGGAGTATAAACATTTTTTTATTTTGCATTATCTTCAAATTGGCCAGCATGCCTTTATTAAAAAGTAATTTTATTTCATTTTATGTCAATAAATAATTTTTAAAATAAAATTTGTGTAAAAACAATTGTTCAATTGAGTTAGATGTATTTCAAGATCCACCTTCCCAGTCACATCTTTAAAATTCACTTTATATTATATTTGCGTGATCTCTGCAATGGGATAAAAATTCAGATTTTATTATTCTTATTATATTACATGTTGTATTTTATAAATATAGAAACTTTATTTTCTTGTTAGTTTTTTTATAATTTTTCTTCATGTCTTTCACCTTGACTATGATGGGATATATATTGCAATGTTGTCTGAAATTTACCAGGTCAACCTGTTGAGAATATTGCAAAATTTATTAATTTCAACCCCACCAAATATATATGACAAAATCAGGCCAATTAATAAATTTATTTGATTAATTAACATGATGAGAGGTTAGGGGAGGAGTTATTTTAGTTTTTAATTAATTTATATAGGTTGCTAAATATTTTAGATGTCTTTTGAATGCATGCATTGGCTTCGAGTTTTTTTCAAATCAACTCAACCATTATTGACTACTATCATTTTCTACTAATTCATTTGATTCAATGCAAAACAAAATTGTATAGTGATCACTAACATAATTAATGGGAAAAAGTGAACTTCTTTTTTTAGATGTTGTACATATGAAATATTATTGTTTAAAAATTGTTCATTTTTTAAATAATATTACTTTACTTATTATAATTTAAAATTGTTCAGGTGTGTTGGCGTTTAGGAGAGTTAGCATAGCTGTTTCATCAGATAAGTTGTTCAAAACGCATTTTTTCTGTTACAAACATTTATGTTAGTTATTTTTTGACGGTTACAACTAACTTCTATACCACACATCATAACAATATTGATTGAATCTAAGCCCTGTAATAATTGAGAGAAAAACGGAGAATGTGAGAACTATTTTGGAGAGTTAGAGGGATTGTTTTCGTTCTTGGAACAAGAGATCGAGTTGTAATCTTGTAATCTCGTTTGATATCTATTGAAAAATGTTCTGACCCTTCCGTGGACGTAGATTGATTGAACCACATAAAATTATGTTGTTCACATTTGGTTGATTTGATTCTTCAAGTCTGGATTATCAGCAAATAAGTTTGAACTTTACGAAGCTTGTTTCTTATTTAAAGATTTGATATGAATCCATAACACGAAAAAATGAGTACAATGAATTTGAACATAATTTTTTTTTTTTTAGCAAACACCATCCAAGATTCACTTATCACCATGTGCTTGTGGCTGCATTGGTCCAAGCAAAGATCAAGTAAATAGCTTGTCATCAATGTACTATATATAATTTGTAGAACAAATAAAAGTGAATGATTAATAAAGTTCAGTGAACCTATCAAATCAAAGCCATCAGAATTAAACCATTAATATATTAGGTAATTAGATAGTCATAACTAATCACTAAAGATACCAACTAATAGTACTATAATACATGTGATTGACATTTTATTAATAAAATTATAAACAAAAGTATTTCCTAATATTTCTAATTAAATGCATTGAGATTCCTACTTTTTGATAAATATGTATGAGAGAGATGTGTCCCAAAAAAGGTTAGAAAACCCCAAGTTATTACATACTCTTTTCATCCATATAAAATGTGTGTTTTTTTTTTTTTAAACTGTCCACTTAAGGTATTTATATATATATTTTAAAATATACCCACCATGCTCTTATCTACTTTATCCTTGAACCTAATTAATTATCAAAGTCCAGGTAATAATATATTTTCCAATCCTTTTGAAAGTTACTCATTTTGTCATTTTAAGTGTCTCATCAAAAGTTATTCATTTCTTTTTATGGCAACATCCGATATATCTCTCAATCTTTTATTTTTCCATCTTTCTCAACCTTTTCTTTTCTACGTATCTTTTTCTACTTTTTTTTTTCAATCTATATATCTTTATCTCAATAACTCACTGCACATATAATACAATATTTTTTAAATCAATGTATAAAAAATAAATGGACAACTTTCTAAAGAATAGAGTGAATATAATATAATACTCATTAATTACATAAAAAATAAATATATATAATATAATATATCAGTTATATTGAGATCTCCGCTAGTGAATGGTATGATTGGTCCCCCAAATTAAATCGGATATCGAGACCTAAAAAATAAATATATATAATATAATATACTCCGTATCATTTATATTTTATTTGGGTTGGTCTGCTATGGACTCGAGTGCATGTTGTGCACCCTAGTCCATGTTGCACTTTTCAGTTACTGACTTACACTTTTTGGTAAATGGTGTTGCACTTTTCAATTATTAAACTGTATAAGTAATAATTGAAAAGTGCAACACCATTTACCAAAAAGTGTAAGTCAGTAAACTGAAAACTGCACATGGACTAGGGTGCACAGCATGCACTCGAGTGCATACTAGACTTTACCATTTTATTTTTATCTTTTCGATTCTATCAACTTTTAATTAACTTGATATTTTCTTTAATTTTCTTCCATTTTCTTTAATTAGGGTTCCAAACCTAGTCTCACTCTTGTCACATGCTATGTTTCCTCTCTCTATTCCCAAAGTCCTAAACAAGGAGTGAGTCCCATGCTTTGTGGATTGAGGTCTCACACTAATCTCTACATATGCCCATAGTAGCTAGCTAGAGAAACTCTAATGGAAGGATTATGTAATTAAAGCTCAATTTTATTGTAAAACTGATTTTAAAAGAACTATACTTTCTATGTTTAACTATTAATTTAATGATAAAATAAAAGATCATTTTTGTATTATTTTAGTATTTCTTTTAAACATATTTATAATTAATCCATGCATTAGTAATTAACCCATTTAATATATATATATATTAGTGTTTTGTATCATTTTTTTTTTCTACCCCTAAACTCGAATCTGTGTCCGTCCATGTATACTCCCTCATTTTCGATGAAAGCTATCCATAAACTTTGGGCACATAGGTTAAGAAATATGATAGATAAGTAGATATATTAGAGATGGTGTGATTAAGAGTAAAAAAATATAATGAAATGTAAGAGGGAACATGAATAATTTGCTAAAAGAAAGGAATGAGTATTTTTTATTGAAACAGACGAAAAAAGAAAGTTGAGTAATTTTTACTGGAACGAACGTAAATACGCGACAGTGCCACGTCATTATATCAACCAGAGCCAGGCGTACGTAGATTCATCTTCGTAATATACTATGCAATTCCTGCCCTATAAAATGGTGTTCAAATTCAGCAACTCAGAAACCCACATACCAAAAAATAAAATATTATTCCCAAATTAAATTAAATTATCCAAGAAACAATGAGTTCAAATATTGCTCCAACAGCCCTCCATCTTTGCTCAAATTCAAAAAAACCCCATGACATTCCCTGCAGTTCCTCCAATTCGCTGCAGATGACAAAATCAAACAGAAACCAATCGTGGCCGTTGAGGGCAACCCCGAGGGAGTCACTGTACGAACTGCTGGGAATTGCAGAGACGGGAAGTAGCATTTCCGATATCAAAAAAGCGTACAAGGAAATGGCGAGAAAGTATCATCCGGACGTTTCGCCACCGGAGAGAGTGGACGAGTATACGGGGAGGTTTATTATGGTACATGAGGCGTACGAAACCCTGTCTGATCCTCAAACCAGAGCTTCGTACGATAGATATTTGCAGTCGGAGGGCGGATTCGGATCACCAAAATCACAACAATATCATCAGGTAGTTCAATTCGTACGTTTCATCGTTGTTTGCACATTTCAAAAACGGAACATTCATTTTCGCAATATTTATATATTTATACAAATTGTTACTTCCTCCGTTTTTTTTTATAAGATGTTTTAGACCTTTTTTTTTTTTTTTTCTTGTACATAAATATAAGATGTTTTATCTAAGGGTCAAAATATACCCTTTCTTAATTCTAATAAATTACTTTAAAACATCTTATAAAAAAAACGCTTTTACGTACTATCAATTCAACCAATTTATTTACTTTACTGTAATAAAATGGATTTTTAGTTTTATAAATTGTCGTTATAACTTTTTTCATTAAAAGTCTTTAGTAAACAAAAATTAAAAAGTTAATGACAGACAAGACTAGCGAACTTTTAATCGAGATTTAGAGGTGGCTCAAAATTTACTTGACTTTTTATTGGGCCTTCAATATTCTTCCAATTTTCATTAAATATTATGTATGTGTGCATCATTTCTTTAAAAAAAAAAAACTTAAAAAAATGTATATATCATGTATATGTAGTATATTTATAGAAATTATATTATTCTCAAAAAAAAAAGTATATTTATAGAAATTATAAGTTTAAAGATCTGTAATGGGCGACCATCCAATTTAATGTGTTAAGCATGTAATACAGTCACAGTAACATGGTTTATTATATATGTATATAATTATTATATATATTTAATAAAAGAAAATTTAAGGGATCAATCTTCACAAAGTTTTGTTCTTATTTTAATTGAGTCCTGTTAGTGAACGGTGTGATTGGTCCCCTGAATTAATTTGTCTTAAAATCGAATATCAAAACATAACAAACAAATATAATATAATATATCGTGTATATTTTATTTTTATTTTTTGATTCTATTAACTTGATATTCTCTTTAATTTTATGTGATTTTCTTTAATTAGGCTTCCAAATTAACCTAGTCTCACTCTTGTCACATGTTATGTTTCCCCCCTCTATTCTCAAGTCCCAGGAATGAGTCCGAGGTCTCACACACTAATTCGATTACGTCATTAAAACTCAGTTTTCTTATATATTTATTCATAAAAAGTTATAAAATTATTATATAGTCCTTCTCCTAATTCTAGATTCCTAGATTTCTTAGATTGAGTAGTTTTATCGGAATTTATTATCGCTTTTATTACTAGGTCGTATTTAGGGTTGCACTATTTTTCGATGGTAACCCGGCCTCTGGTTTCAGCTTGTGAACTAATGGCTTTTATCTTTTCTTCCTTTTTTTTTTTTTATCCGAAAACCTTTTTATTGTCATAAAAAGTTATAAAATTATTCATCAACGTACCTATTATACATTTTTTACGGGTGGAGTACTTTATTCTTTTTCCAATCTCTCGATTCAATTTTTTTCTCTCTTTAAATACAAAATCTTTAATTTACATTAATTTCAATATTTTTACAATACGATTAATTTTCAGATGGAGGAAAAAGATGAGTGGAAAAAACAGTGGCTATGTCAATTAGATGAGCTGAAGCGACGGAGACCCAAGAGGAATTGGGCTGCTAGAATACGTGATGAAGCATTATGACTCTACAAATACCCCCATGACTCGAACCCAGGACCTAAGGCCTAGGTAGTGGTGCTCTAACCACTTGAGCTATCCCACTTTTGTCTTGTTCCAATTTTGATGTTTCACATCTTATTTCATTATATGAATAATTGACATGTATCATATTAAAAATAATCAACGTTTCATAATATTGAATACGACACTTGTTAAAAATCTAGTAGAGTGAAATACCAGTGGAACACGAAATGTAAAACAGGTGAATCGAACCTACAAAAACGTGTATGAGACGTCTTACGGATAAAGATTCATGAAACGTAGGGTAGAGTTTAAAAAGACCCGTCTCACGAATCTCTCACTCAAAAGGCCAAGATTAGCTCTTTTATTCAACTATATGTATTGTTGGTATGTATTTTTATTAAAAAAATAATCAACTATATGTGATATAAAACAACACGTATTATTAAAGATTTAGAATAGTAGAGGGAGGGGTTGTAACCCTATAACTTAGTCGATTTGTTAAAATACTTTCACTAATAAAAAAAAAGGCGTTTTAGAGACGGAGTTACCGACGGATTTTCCGTCGGCCGCCGAGGTTACCGACGGAATTACCGACGGAAAGTCGGCCGTCCCCTTTCTCAGCGTCAGCTTTTTTTGCCGACGGATTTTTGAATTCCGTCAGTATTTCCGACGGAAATACCGAGGGAAAATGGCCGTCATCTTTTTCCGACAGAATGTCCGTCGGTATTCCGGACAACCCGTTTAACAAACCGGGTCAACATTCCGTCGGAAAAAATGAATTAAAATAATTATAAAAGAAATTAGAATGAATTAAAATATTTATAAAAGAAATTAAATGCCGTCGGAAATGCCGTCGGAATTAAATTGATTTCGAAATTCACTTATCGACGGAATATCCGTCGGCATTATACCGACGGAATATCCGTCACTAAAACAAAATATTAATAAAAAAAATATGGGTGGCCGGGGAGGCCCCGACCAGAATTTCATTTTCCGACCAAAATTACATTTTCCGACCAGAATAACAGTGGAAAATATTATGGTAAGAAAAAGTGCCATATTAGAGGTTGGGAATGTGAAGAAATTTCGTAAAAAATGTCATTATGTAAAAAATGTCAAAATTAAAATATTATGTAATGAAACAATAATATTACATGAAATATTATGTTGGGAATGTGAAGAAATTGACATTGTTTTTATTACATATCCTCATGCTTCAAAAAGTATTCTTCAATTCATCCACCTGCACCAGTAGTACAATCACATTGATCAAATTAAACCAATTTCTTTAATATATTATAATCAAATCAAATTAATACTAGTAATTAATTAGTAGCTTACTTGATCATTATCATCATCATCTAGTACTTCCAGAAACTGACGGTGGCTTCGTCTTCTTCCAGTCTCCGGCGAAGGGCGGCGACTTCGTCTACTTCAAGGAAACAACCAAAAAATTAAAAAAAAAAATCGATCTTGAAGTTCAAAATTTTTCAATCTAAACTCAAAATCACTTACGTCGGAGTCGGAGTCGGCCCACTTATTCAAACGCCGGAGAAGCAAGAATGGAGACGATTGTAGAAGAAGGAGACGGTTGTGGCTGAACGGCGTCGACGAGGCAGTGGAAGCGGAAGGTCGGCCGGAGGAGCACATTGGGCGGCGGCCATGCTTCACGGTGGAGAGAAATCGGCGCGGGAGAGACTGAAATAGAGAGAGAAGAGTGAAAGAAAACCCTAGGTTGAGGTTTTATATAAGGGCTTATATTCCGTCGGCATGTACAAATACCGACGGATATTCCGTCGGTATTTTTCAAAAAGTGAATTTCGACGGACATATATAAATACCGATGGATAATCCGTCGGTATTTTTCAAAAAGTAAATTCCGACGGAAAGTTAATTCCGTCAGCATTTTGGCAGTTTTTTTTTTAATTAATTCAATTTTTTCTATATACTAGACCTACTAAATTACCAAAATATTTTTAAAAAAAATCACAAAATTCATTTCTTCCACATATATTAATATATATATTGGTTGTGACTTATATTTATAGTAAATTTAATTTTTATAATTTGTACCTAAATGATAAATAATTAATTAACTTTTATAAAATAAGAAATAAATACATTACATTAATTGAATTAATTTTCATCTTCATCGTCTTCATCCTCCTCTTCGTCCTTATCCTCCTCCTCCTCATCATCATCTTCCTCATCCTCCTCCTCATCCTCATCTTCTTCATTCTCCTCTTCATCCTCATCTTCATTCTCCTCTTCATCCTCTTCTTCATCCCCCTCCTCTTCACCTTCAATTTCGATTAATTGGGGATTTGCAGCTGTCAAGGTTACAGAAAGATTGAAATCTCCCGTAAATACTTCAGTTGGAGTCTCTATTTGTTTTGTTTGAAATGGAGATTCATCTTCAGTATTTTTGTCCTTTTTAGGGACTTCTACCATTGACCTTGCCTTTACTTTGCAAACAGCGTGCCATTCATAACCACGTGGAGCTCCCGGATATGTGCAGTAGTATACTTGAGATACTTGATGGGCAAATACAAATGGATCATCCCCAACATACGTCCTTTTCGAACTAACATCAACGAGCTTGTACTCCGGGTGAATTCTTGTTCCTAGATGGCCTGAATCAAACCAATGACACTTGAACAACACTACAGTCTTTGCTGGATATCCTGGATATTCTACTTCGACGACTTCCCGTAACACCCCAAAGTAATCACTTGCATCTGCATTGTAATTCGCACTGCTAACGCAGACGCCACTGTTGGTAGTTGCCTTTGTCGATGCATACCCAGACGTATGAAATCTGTAGCCCTTCACAATATAACCGTTGTAAGTCTTTACACGACGTAGTGGTCCCTTGCTGAGATCTCGTAAGAATCGACTGTCTAGAGCGTTATCCCGTCCCAATACGGCTCAATTTAAAATAAATTAAAATAAATATTAATTTATTTACGTAAAACATAATTAATTAAATGGTACTCACATAACGTTCGAACCATCGGGAAAATTCACGTTGAATACGAGCATCTATATATGCATCTGAGATGTTTGGTTCTGCTCGTCGTAGTTCTTGAGTGTACATCCTAATTCACAACATTCAAAAACTTGGTTAATATTAAATGACATAAATGAAGTGGTATTTAAATAGACGATTTATATATGAAATACTTACTCAATGTATGGCTGAACTTCATCACAATTCAATAACACATACGTTTGTGCTATTTCCGCCTCCGAGTTCGTCTCCCAATATCGTTCAGTGGGTTTTCCTATTGGCCGTCCCTTAGACTTGAATATGGAGAGCATTCCATCGATCTCTTCACTGATATCGTCAGCAGATGTACCACCGAAGTTACGTGGAGCACTTCTTAACTTTGTGTTGACGTGGTCTTCAAAGTAATAAGAACAAAACATGTCAACCTCTTCATTCAAATAAGCATTCACAATTGATGCTTCAACGTTTGCCTTTTGTTTAGCATTGCGTTTCAAGTTGTGGAGATACCTGATACACACACACACACACACATATATATATATAAAAACTTATAAGAATGCATGTGTAATTGTAATGAAATAAAAAAAGTAAGATTTTACCTTTCAAATGGGTATATCCACCTGTATTGCACCGGACCACAAATTCTCGCTTCATACGCTAAGTGAACGGGTAAGTGTTCCATCGAGTTAAAGAAGCTAGGTGGAAAAATTTGTTCCAACTTACACAAAATCACTGGAATGTCTTCATCTAAACGAATCATATAATCGATCGTGATCGTTGTAGCCGTTAAATCTCTAAAAAATAGACTTAATTCAGTGATAGCCCTCCACACATTGAGAGGAAGAAGTTCTCGGAACGCAATCGGTATCAAGCGTTGCATAAATACATGACAATCATGACTCTTCATCCTTGCAACCTTACCCGTTGTTGTGTCTACGCATCGACTCAAGTTCGACACGTAGCCGTCCGGAAAGTTCATCTCCTTTATCCACCTACACAATCTTTGTTTTTGTGGCTTATCCAGTGTGTAGCTAGCCTTTGGAAATTTACATGTACGCTCATCCTTTTTCAACTCTGGACGACGACAAAGAGTGTCCAAATCCTCCCGAGACTTTGGAGTGTCTTTCGTCTTGCCTTCGGTGTTCATGATTGTGTGGAACACATTGTCAAACACATTCTTTTCAATGTGCATCACATCCAAATTGTGTCGTATCAATAGTGAACTCCAGTATGGTAAGTCCCAAAAAATACTCCTTTTGTTCCAACCACCCTCAATTCCTCTGTTGTATTTCGCTGCATTTTTCTGAGTACTTTTTTTCAACCCCGTCCACTGAATCTCATATAACAACCTACGTCCTGTACGGAGAGTAAATTATAAGTGACACTAAAAGCAATAGATAAATATACGTTTAATACTCATTAAATAAATGTATAAAATACCATCTCGAAGTGGAGGTCGATTGTTTGTGACTGCTCTGTTCTTTACGAAGTTCTTCTTATTTCTTCGAAACGGGTGACCTTGAGGTAAGAACCTACGGTGATTATCGAACCATGAAACTTTTCTACTCACCGGGAGACTGAAAGCTTCAGAATTCTCCATACAATACGGACATGCTTTCTTTCCGGTCGTACTCCACCCGGACAACATACCATATACAGGAAAGTCGCTAATGGTCCATAAAAGAGCAGCACGCATCGTGAAGTTCTGCTTTCTAAAAATATCGTACGTTTGGACTCCATTCTCCCATAAGAAGATCAAGTCTTTTATAAGAGGTTGGAAATAAACATTCAGTTTGTCCTTTGGATTCGTTGGTCCAGGCACCAATACAGTCAGAAACATTGTTTGAGGTTTCATGCACATCCACGGAGGAAGATTATACGGAGTCAGTATCACCGGCCACAAAGAATACTGCTTCCCATGCATCCCAAACGGTGCAAAACCATCAGTACACAAACCTAATCTCACATTCCTCGGTTCACAAGAAAAATCTGGAAACACGTTGTCAAGATGTTTCCAGGCCTCTGAGTCTGCCGGATTTCGCATCTCCCTCGACTCAGCCGAAGAGGAATCTGTAGCATGCCACGTCATATGTTGTGCAGTGGCACTTGATTGATATAATCTCATCAAACGAGGAATGATAGGAAGGTAGTACATCTTCTTATATGGCACTTTCTTCTTTGTCTTCTTCGATTGACCACCAGGTCCCTTTCGACGTGCCTCTTTGTACCGGGGATGGCCACACAATCTACACATCTTCAGACTGCTATCTTCGTCACCCCAATATAACATGCAACCCTTCACACAACAATCAATCTTCTCAACCGGCAAACCAACATTCTTCAACATTTGTTTGCTTTGATGAAACGTCGTAGGCACCTTATTATTTTGAGGACAAATTTCACTGCATAACTGTGTCACTTGCTCATATGCCCTGTTAGAAAGCTTGTTCTCGGTCTTAATGTTCATGAGTCGTGCATTAAATGACAACTGTGAGTGAGATTCACAACCCGGATATAAATCTTCTTCGACTAATTTGAGCATCTCATAAAACCGAAATGCCTCATTCGTCGGCTCCTCTTCCATGTTTGAAAAACCAGCTTCCCTGATCATTGTTTGATACATATTCGGTTCTTCGTCCCCAAACTGTTGTTCTTCGTCCCCAAACTGTTGTTCTTCGTCCCCAAACTGTTGTTCTTCGTCCCCAAACCGTTGTTCTACCTCGTTACTAGTGCCAACATGATCGAAATTTGCTTCTTGTTGATAGATTCCAACAGTGTAATAGTAAAACACTTCATCAAATCTATAAGGCCAACGTGTTTCGCCATGACTAGTCCAATTATAATAATTATCAACGAAACCATTCTTCACAATATGTACTAGGACCTCATCAATCTCTTTATATTGCTTATTCTGACATTTCTTAGCATTACACGGACACCTAATGCAATTTCCACTCATGTAATGTGGCTGGCTTTTTGCAAATTCAACAAATAACACGAGTTCATTATAAAATTCCACATTAACATTTCCTCTAATCATTCTAGGAGTACAGTACATCCAACGACGGTCAGGCAAATCCATCTGCTAAACATTTAAGTGGAGCAACACATTACTAAACTAAACTTATAATAAATTCAAACAAAACTTATGATATATATAAAACATGTAATTACATTATATTGAATTTTATGTATAGAGTAAATTAAAAATGGTAGAAAATGTACCGTAATTTGATGTTTCTGAATACCCGAGCATGAGCATAAAAAATTAGGCAATAGAAAGTTTTGGTGTAAATTTGCAATACGAAAGTGAAGTGGAAAAAAAATAGGCAGTAGAAAGTTTTAGGGAAACATTTCCCGACGGAAATGCCGACGGACTTATCCTTCCGTCGGCATTTCACCCGCCCAAATTTCCGTCGGTAAAGATAAATGCCGACGGATAATCCGTCGGCACTTATCAAATGGTGAATTCCAACAGAAAGTTAATTCCGTCGGCATTTCACCCGCCCAATATTCCGTCGGCATAGAAAAATACCGACGGATGATCCGTCGGTATTAATCAAATTGTGAATTCCGACGGAAAATATATTCCGTCGGCATTTGGCGGGTTTTTTTTTTTTTTTTATTAATTAATTCAATTTTTTGTATATATAGCAACACAAAGCTCACACACACCATATTCGATTTTTTCTATTTTGCAAAGAAATATCATGTCTTCTTCATCTTCTATTCGATTTCAGCAAGGCCTTGTTTGTTATTGTGGAAAGGCATGTCGTACATATACTTCTAAACAACCTAGAAGTAAAGGGAGGATATTTCATAATTGTCCTGACTCCCAAAGTGATGGTTGTGGTGGTGGATGTGGTTTCTTTGTATGGGCTGATACTAGGGTTGTAAATGAATCGAATAATTTTGCTCGATTCGGTATTCGTATTCGATTTTTGATATTCGTATTCGAAATTTTATGATTCGAATTCGAATACAATTTTTTTTTTTGATTCGATTAATAAACGAATACAAATACAAAATCATGATATTCGATTCGATATTCGTAAGTATTCGATTATATATATTAAATTAAAAATATATTATATTTATTTATTTATTTAATAACTAGTACCCCATAAATAACTAAAAACGAGTAATATTATAGTAAAAATAAAAATAAAGTATATTCATTACAATTCAAGTCCACAAAAGTCAAAACCCTAATTACCCTTTTTCCCTCATTTGAGTTTTTTTCCTTTCTGCCTTGATACCCGCCGCCCCCTCTCTCATTTCTCTCTATTTTTGCCGCACGCATCCGATCTCCCACCGGCACGGCGGCATCCACGGCCAGCCGGCACAAGTAATAGAGGCAGTCGGCACAAGTAATGCGCAGTCGGTAGTCTGTAGTCGGCACAAGTAATGCGCAGTCGGTAGTCTGTAGTCGACACAGGTATTTAGTAAAAAAAAATTGCAGATTAGTGCAGTCGACCACCGTGATTCCCCCATGTATTTAGTTTAGTTGATTTTTTGTTGCAGATTAGCTATTGTTTTGACAATTTCTGTTTTTGCAGATTAGTTTTAGTTCTTGTTCCTTTTCAGATTAGTTTTAGTTGTTCTTGTATTTACGGCTTTTGAATACTAATGTGATTTGAATATAAATTTTTACACACTAGTTGGTGTAATTATTTTATAGATTAATTAGTTTTACAAATTTTACAGATTCTTTGTTTATTGAGTGTGATTTAGGTCCTGTCAAAAAAAGAAGAGTGATTTAGGTTGTTCAGAATATGGTGGAAGATTGAAGACTAGTTTTTAGTATTATTTATGTAAAACTTTTGTATTTGTCGCTTGTAAACATTTACGGAGTATTATTTAATGTTTTATTAGTTTAATATATTGATTATTTTTATAAAATTTCGAATCGAATAGTCTCGAATCGAATCAAATATTTCGAATCGAATACGAATTAATTTCGAATCGAATACTCAAAATATTATTTATAATATGTTTTAAACAAATCGAATCGAATACTCGAATCGAATAGTATCGTATAACCACTCGAATCGAATACCGAATCAAAATTATTATTCGAAAAATAAACGAATACGAATACGAATATTCGAATACTTTCACGAATCGAATCGAATACAGTGATATTCGCTTCGATTCGATTCGTTTACAACCCTAGCTGATACTCTAGAAAACTGTGGTGTTGACAAGAATCAAGGATCTAATCAAAGTGACCAAGAAACTGAAGACATGAAGAAAATGACTCAAGAGATGAAGAAATTGGTTACAGAGATCAAGAATTTGGCTGAAGAAATCAAGGATTTAATCAAAGTGAACAAAATCATTTTGATTGTGCTAGTTGTCATGGTTGCATCTACCACCTTCAAGTGGTTTGGTTAAATATATGTATAATGCACTCTATATGAGGCTATTTTGTACTAAAATTCACTTCCACCTTCAAGTGGTTTAAATCTATCTAGAATGCACTCTAAATGAGATTATTTTGTACTCAATGAAACAAATGAATGCACCCTATTTTCATCTATACACAAATAAACTGCAATATATAGTTCAACATATATTTCAACATAAAGATAAATATATACATAAAGATAAATAAGTTCAACAGAAAAGTAAATAAGTTCAACAGAAAATTAAATAAGTTCAACACAAAAATAAATTAGTTCAACACAAAATTAAATTGTTCAACCAGGATAGTTGCTAAAAAATTGATCCACATCGTCATTCAAGTTGACGTCGTGACCGTCGGCCTGACCTGCATCTTGACCTGCAGCTTGATCTGGAGCTGGACCTGAAGCTGGAGCTGGCGGTGCTTGCCCCATCGTCTGTTGATAGATGGCCTCAATCTGCTCAGCAGACATCCCCAACGTCCGACCCGCATTGGCAATCCAGAGGCGGAAGTAGTTCTCGAACGTTGCCATGACGTTCGGATCCGGGACGACAGTGGAGGATACGGACGGCTGCGATGCACTCCGGGCCGACCGACCACTTGGTATCCTCACGGCGTTGCTCATCCCACCAAGGCCAAGGACCCTTCCCTTGGAGGTCGGGGCAACGTCAAGGTAACACCGGTCCACGTCAACAGCCGGAGGGGTACCGCTGCTTCCGGATTCAGCAGTAGTCGCGGCGGCTTGCGTCTCGGCCTCTTCAATCCTCTGTCGGACGCTCAACTACATAATTAAAAAATTAAAATTAATTTAATTATCTATATATATAATGTAATTAATACATAAATTTAATTAAACTTACGTGGAGGTCAGTAGTGCGCCCGTAGGTGGACGTCAGTGTATCGGCATTAAACGGATGAAGAAGACTCATCCGATCCAAGTGGGTGTGTGGACGTCCAGTCTCCCGCTCCTATATATTACGTATCAAATAAACATACACAAATTAATTTAGATAACTAATATAAAATAATTAACTATAATTATTTAATTTTTAAAAATTAATGAAAACTTACGATAGCAAGTGATTGCTCGAGGACGGACCGAGCTCCCCCCCGATGCACTGCCATCCCGCCTCCAACGTCGGTTCTGCTGTTGGCCCGAGCTTTCTCACACTTCTCTTGGTAAGCCGGGTCCAACCACTTCTCAACCAACGACTCCCACAGGTCAACACCATCCTCGTCTACCCCCCTAACACGATTCACGTCACGATCACGCCAGGCCGTTCTCCAGTCGTACATCATGTTCGTGTACCGCGTAGAACAAACACCGTACCACTTCTCGTAAATAGTAGCGTCCGAGTAGATCGCCGTATCCCAACGGGCCTTTTTCTATACAAATATTCAACATATTTATCAAATAATATGAATAATTAGTTATTTAATAAACTTTAATTATTGTAATTATATACCTGGAACTCCTCGAAGTATTCATCCTTTTTAGATTGTGGCACCACCAACCAAGTGATAGCACCCTTAGAAATCTTGCACTTCTTAAAGGCTTGTGTGCAGATCCTGGACACCTCATTACCGGGCACCAACCTGTAAAATTATTAACAAATTTATAAACTAACACATTATAAATAAATAAATAAATAAAGTTAATCGTTACTGAATACTGTTAAACATTAGAATTATTGACTTACGCTCCTGAAATGATTTCAAGGGGTTGCCTTGTGTCTCGAACGGGATGCTGACGAGAAGAGGATGACGAACCAGCCGACATCGTAGTCGGCGGCGGCGGCGACACTGCCACAGGAGGAGGAGGAGGAGGAGGAGCCATCACAGGTACTGATTCATCCCGAGACCTCCTTGAACGACGTGACCAAAATGACGACCTACGTGAACCAGAACCCTGATTCGGTACTTGTTCACTCATCTGTTTCAATCAATAAAAAATACATAATTTTACTAATTATCAATTTAATGAACATATTGCTAATTTAAAAATGTTACTAATATAGCATATTCCTAATTTAATCAATTCCTAATTTAATCAACATATTCCTAATTTAAATCAAAACAATATATATATAACCTAATTACAACGTGATACCACCGTCGAACCATCTAATTAACTAATAATTTAAACAATTGATTGAAACATGCATCACCTACATTAAAAATATTTCTAAATTAACAAATCTAAACATAATTAAAATAATACTTTTCTAATTGGAGTTTTCTAATTATCAATTTAATGAACATATTCCTAATTTAAATTTTTACTAATATAGCATATTCCTAATTTAATTAATCAACATATTCCTAATTTAATCAACAATAACCTAATTTAATTATTATTTTTCTAATTATTATTTTTCTACCTAACTTAATCAATAATAAAAAATTGAACATATATATTCCTAAATTAACAAACCTAAAACTAATTAAAATAATAATTTTCTAATTGGGTCAATAATTATCAATTTAATGAACATATTCCTAATTTAGAATTTTTACTAATATAGCGTATTCCTAATTTAATCAACATATTCCTAATTACAACGTGATCCAACGGTCGAACCACTATATCTAAACTAATTTAAACAATTGATTGAAACATGCACTACATACGTACATTAAAAATATTCTATATCAAAATTACACCATTAAATTAAACTAGTAATTAACTATATAACAATTAATTAATGTATACATATAACAATTAATTAATTAATTAACCTTAAAAAACTACTCTATCAAAATTATTCTTAATCAACAAATTAAATTAAATAACATACGTACTAACATGATCATAATATTTTAACAACTAACTAAATCAATATAACATACAAATCAACATTAAATTAATCATATTTACATACATGCATGCATAAACATATATGTATTAATGTATATAAGTATTAAAATTAAACTAAGTAATAAAACTAATTAAGAAAACGTACCGTATCAATATAATTGGAGAAAATTGATTCAATAGCCTCGTCCTCGTCTGCCTCCCCCGAATCCCTCGATCAGAACCTTAGGTTTTTTTTTCTTCTAACACATCGCGTCTGTAATTCGCTTGCTTATATAAAAAAAAAAAAAATTGTTTACCGACGGATATTCCGTCGGCATTTCCCTCGGTAACCGCCGACTTTAATGCCAACGATTACCTTATTGGAAAACGAGGCGGTGCGGATTCAACGGGTCAGTAATCCGTCGGCATTTCCGTCGGCATACATATTTCAAAACATCCGTCAGCATTTTTCCTCGGTAAATGCTGACGGAACGGAAATCCGTCAGCATTTATGTTGACTTTTCAATCCGTCGGCATTCCGTCAGCATATCCGTCGGAAATGCCGACGGACTATAATCCGTCGGCATTTATCCATCCCTATAGCGCACGTTTTTTGTAGTGTTTATTTTGCAATAATTGAATTAATTATTACAACTGTTATGATCCAATTTATTCGTAAAACGACCTCAATCATTAAATTAGATTGTCACGATCCTTTACCTACATAAATAAAAGGTGTCACGATCACATCAATATCCTCTAATAATTTTTCTAGATTCTACTTAGTCATTCTTAAAAATAAATCCTAAATCAATTGAATATTTGGTAAAAAGATTATTCTATAAAGTAATTGGATATTTTCTAAAATGAGAATAAGAAAATTATATTTTTTTTAACTATCACTCTCAAACATCTTAATGTTACACTACATATATGTTTGTAACATAATTTACTTTTGTTTTATTCACTTTAATTGATCATCTAACCCCTTTAGAAAGTAGGATTTTGAGGGTTAATTTTGTAAAAAAAAATTTATAAAGTAAAGAAACGAGTTGATGTATATGTGTGGATCTAAAGAAATGACATTTTGTGTAAAATTTGAATATTTATAGTGTAAAAAATATTATGTAATGACACCTTATTATTATTTTTATTTTTTTGGAAAATGTATACATAGTACAATGCATAACACAGTTGTTGAATTATAAAATAAAAAACATGGCTGAAATCAACCATTTATAAAATCGAGGATCAACAACCAGATCGACCTGTTTAACATATTGGAAAATTACAATATAATATGTCAAAATTAACCAGCTAGAAATTTAATTATTTACTAATATTTTTAATTGAAAGAGCCAGAATATTTTATCTTCTGATTGATTAATTGAATTAATGTCACAACCAACTCAATTAATTTTGACTTGGACAGCGCACTTTATATGATATAGTATATAAAATTTAATAAATTTATTTATATGTGAATCATGTGATCATGATTTTGTATATATTTAGATCAGATTAAATATCAAGTAATTCAAGATTCATTATTCTTTCTTACTTTTCAAATAACTTTTATTTGAAAGTGGGACGTAACTACATAAAGATTTTTAATTGGGAGAGAATAATATAATACTATTATAATATACTCCATCATTCTCAACTTAACTTTCATATTTACTGTTCACTCCTTTTTAAAAAATATTATAATAAATATAATTTTGAAATATAATTTTATAAAAAAATAAATAAGTGAATTGACTTATGTATATGTATGTACCATAAAAATAATAACATTAAATATAATATTTTAGATATTGTATGAGTAGAGTTTCTAAAGGACCGAAAAAGTATGTATGAAAGGAAGTATTAGTTTATAAAATTATATAGACAAAAACAAGGGAGAGAATAATCTTCACTGTACCTACCAAGATCGATTTGATCACTAATCAGTTCAATTATTAAGGATCAACTAACTATTCACTAATTGATGGAGATACGGCTCCAAAATCTTCAAATCAAAAAATGATTGGAAATTGAGAGGTTGATTGAATTAGTATTTTAATTATAATTTTTATTTTCTATTCAAACCAAAAAAAATGATTGAAAATTGAGAGGTTGATTGAATTAGTATTTTAATTATAATTTTTATTTCCTATTTTAGTACTATAAGCCCACGATAGTGTTGGGCCTTAGATTAGGGTTTATTGAGGTTTGCCCTACTATTAATAGGGAATGTTTTTCATTGTAAAAGGGAGGTGATTTGATTAATAAAAAAACGGGAGTTTATCTCAAGATCTCTTTTACGGTATTCTGTGTGAATCAACGTATCTGAGTTTTGCCACTTTTCCGGGTATTCGTAGAATCAACGGATAGTGTGTGTTTCTTTTGTGTTCTTCGTATATTCATCTTTTTATACGCTCCCGTTAGCTGCATCAATTGGTATTCAGAGATCAGGTACGATTCTTAATGATGACGATTTCAATTATCAATGAATATTTTGATGAAAATTGTGGTTATGATGGACCACCAATTTTCGATGATTATTATGATGAGGAATGTGGTTGTGATGGACTGTAAATTTTCGATAATTTTGTCGAAATTTTGGTTGATAATGGCTACAGCGGCCCTCCAATTTTTGACGAGGAGAATGAAAATATTTTTATAATTGGGGTCCCAATATCCTTGACTGGGGTTGAAAAAAATTGTTTTGTGTTACTTACTAATGGTGATGGAAATCACACTGCTCCGGCGATTGAATGTCAAGTTGGCTTTATTTTGTGGCCAAAAGAATACAAAGATGTTTCAACTCGCCTTCGTACCTTGACGATGAGGATGAGGCTAGCAGCGATTCGAGGTCGAATCGTTTTCAACCGGGTGAGAATGATGGAGATACGGCCCCAAAATCTTCAAACCAAAGGAATGATTGGAAATTGAGAGGTTGATTGAATTAGTATTTTAATTATAATTTTTATTTCCTATTTTAGTACTATAAGCCCACGATAGTGTTGGGCCTTAGATTAGGGTTTATTGATGTTTGCCCTACTATTAATAGAGAATGTTTTTCATTGTAAAAGAGTGGTGATTTTGATTAATGAAAAAAACGAGAGTATATCTCAGGATCTCTTTTACGGTATTTTGTGTGAATCAACGTATTTGAGTTTTGCCACTTTTTCGGGTATTCGTAGAATCAACTGATGCAGTCTCGGAAGCGTATAAAAAGGTGACTATACGAATAACACAAACTGACAACACACAATCCGTTGATTCTACGAATACCCGGAAAAGTGGCAAAACTCAGATACGTTGATTCACACAGAATACCGTAAAAGAGATCCTGAAATATACTCTCGTTTTTTTCATTAATCAAAATCACCTCTCTTTTACAATGAAAAACATTCCCTATTAACAGTAGGGCAAACCTCAATAAACCCTAATCTAAAGTCCAACACTATCGTGGGCTTATAGTACTAAAATAGGAAATAAAAATTATAATTAAAATACTAATTCAATCAACCTCTCAATTTCCAATCATTCCTTTGATTTGAAGATTTTGGGAACGTATCTCCATCACTAATCCACAAAAATAAATAAAAATACCGACATGAAACATGTAAAATCATAAAATCGGATTTATTATTATTATCATTGACATAAATATATATGAGCATTTGAGAATGGCAGGTCAGACCTCTCATACAAAAATATGGGTATGATATTTATTTTTTTAACTAATTAAACTCATATGTATGCCTTTGTATACAGGGGCGGACGATGTATATGTTGGGGAGGGTCATGGCCCCTCAAATTTCTTCTAGTTTTATATTAATATTAACTTCTTCTTTTTTCTTTCCCCCCCAAATTAACATAAACAATAATAATGGGATAAACAATAAATTAAGCCAATCCACAAATCTCCATAAACGTGTATAGCGGACTTTTGTTATTTAATTAATATTTATTTTAACTATTTTTTTAAAATATTTAATCTATAATTAGCGCTTAAAATTAAATATTTAATTATATTTAATTTTTTTGAGTCTTAGGGATAAAAATGAGGTAACGATATATTATTTTAATATTTTTTAAACACACAATTAACTCATTAATAGTATTATATAAATAAAGAAAATTAGCCCCTTAAAAAAATTGTTGAAGAAAATATAATTAACAATTTTAAATTACATTAAACAAAATAAATAAATAAAGTATTAATTATTTTTTATATTGTCAATATATTTAATGTATTAATTATTTATTATATTGTCAATATATTTAATGTATTAATTCTTTTTACCAAATTTAAATTGTCAATTATATTTTCGTAAATGTATTAATTTGGTAAATAAATAAACTCATATATATATTAATATTTTGGATCATTAATTTATTTTAACCAACACATGTGATATATTTTTCACATAAAATATGGAGTATATAATTAAGACCGTTTCTAAAATTTACCTGTGAATTTGTATCTCATCCTATCTTAATTAACTATATTTATGTAAAATGTTTCATATAAATTTTTTTGTAATTTATTTTTGCCCCCCCACCCCGTTTTAGTCCTGAGTCCGCCCCTGATTGTATAGACTCATAGACGGAGCCACACTAGGCCCAGAGGGGCCAGTGGCCCCCCACCATTTCTAATTTTATTTTATTATATATATATAAAATAAATTTTTTCTTCTTATAATAATGATATATATTTATATATGAATAAAATTAATGACAATTTGAGTAAATAAATGATGATTTTGAAGCTGATGATAAAAATATTATTTACATTTTTTAGACATACATATTAAGTTTAGACGAACTAAAAATGAATGCTTGCATACATTTTATTTCTTAATACTCTGTTTTTTTTAATAGAGTCAATAATATCGATTAATAGTATATTTGAAATTATTGTCTAAATTTTTGACAAGATTCACAAGAATGTCTTTAAAATTGATTAGTATTGAATTTTAAAAAAAAAATAGTTTAGTGTTTTAAATTTTTTTGTACATTTATATTTAAAATTAGGGTCACACTTGCGTATCCCCTAGTGCACCGTACCCCCTAGTTTTAATTTTAATTTTTTATTTATATTTTATGTGCACCCATTAATTTAATGAGTTCACCCCTAAATTATATTTTTACTACAGTTATCTGCACCCACTCATTTTATGAGTTCACCCCCAAATCATTTCTTTTTTACAATAATTATCTACACCCGCTCATTTTATGAGTTCGCCCTCAAATTATTTTTTTACCACAGTTATCTGCACCCCGCTCATTTTATGAGTTCACCCCCAAATATTTTTTTACTACAGTTATATGCACCTGCTCATTTTATGAGTTCACCCCCAAATCATATTTATACTACAGTTATCTGCACCCGCTCATTTTATGAGTTCACCCCAAATCATTTCTTTTTTACAACGGTTCTCTACACCCGCTAATTTTATAAGTTCACCCCTAATTTTTTTTACCACAATTCTCTGCACCCACTCATTTTATAAGTTCACCCCCAATTTTTTTTTTTAAATAATTACATTTAAAATACTATATTATCTTTTTATTAATTTACACAAAATATAAACATAAAATCAACCATAATTTATACATTTACAATATGTAGTCGAGTCATTGTCGAGTTACCATCGATTCACCACTAAATCACCCATATTTTAGAAAAAGAAAATCGTAAAAACATAATTTAAAAAATCTATCAAAATAAGGCACATATCTCAATTTTTTTTTCTTTTTAATTTTTCTTCCCATTTTCAGTTTTTATTCAAAAAAATTTATTTCTTCATTTTTTTCATTAGTATTTTTTAAAATTTTAATACAAAATAATATTATATGTATGATTTTATTATACTCAATAATACAATAAGTAATAATCAGTAATACACTAATACCATTAAAAATAATTAGTACTCCAATATCTTATACAATAACAAATAATTATACATATCTAATTATATTAAATAATACTAAAATCAATTATTAGTAATACCACGAACAGTAATCGGTAATACCATTAATATTAATCAATAAAATTTTATACAATAACAAATAATTCCACACATCCAATTATATTCAATAATACCAAAACCAATTATCAGTAATACAATGAACAGTAATTAGTAATATCATGAACATTGATCAGTAATATCTTATACAATAATAAATAATTCCACAAATCTAATTATATTAAGTAATACCATAATCAATAATATGTAATACCATAAAAAATAATAATAATCAGTAATGTCTTAAACAATAATAAATAATTTCACACAATCAGTAATACCACAAATAATAACCAGTAATACCACAATTAATAATTAATAATACCGTAACCAGTAATCATTAATTTTAATTCATTTGTATATTAATAGTAATACTACAATCAATAAATAGTAATACCAGTACCAATAACTAATAGTACCATAAAAAAAAAAAAGTGGAGGGAGTGCAAATCGGGGTGTACTGAAGAAAATAGGGGGTGCACATTACCAAACCCAATTGAAGGGAACCCTAGCCCAATGGGAGGGCACCCTAGGTCAGCAGTCGTCGTTTGAGATTTCATCAACAAGGTCACCGGCTTTGAGTGTCGGCCGGTTAGAGATCCATCAGCAACATACTCACATTCCTCCGTCGTGCTGCCGTCAGCCGGAGGAAGAGGATGCACAGTAGCATGATGAAGAAGACGGACAAAGCAATATAGCTTCGATTTAGGCAGAGATGAACGACGAGAGAGAGGCGGCGTCGATCCGAGTGTTGCAGGCGAGAGCCATTGATGCCGAAGAAGCTCCTGGATCGCGAACACAAGGGAGATTGATCGAAGCAGTCGCGTCGGTGGTCGAAATGAGAAGAGAATTTCGGCTGCCATGGATCGTTGCCGAGATGGAAGATGATGTCGATTGTCATGGAAGTGAAGAATCGCGATTGCGATTCGAATATGGGTCTTGGGCTTCAGCGGCCGGGACGGAAGCGCCGCCGTCGCCGTCAAGGGGGTGGTCGGGCATGGTGGTGGTTGGGTCACCCGCCGATCGACATGAATTTTCGGCAGGTCCTTTACTCATCAAATTAAAATTGAAATTCAAGTGCACTGCCGATCGACTATAATAAAATCATGCCTATAATATTATATTGTATTAAAATTTAAAAAATACACATGCAAAAAATGTAAAAGAAATGTAGGAAAATTTAAAATAAAAAAGGAAAAGGAAAAAAAAATGAAGAAAAAAAAATTTGGAAAAAAAAAATAAAAAATGGAAAAAGAGTAGGGGAAAGGAAAATTAAAAAGTAAAAAATCGATATTTATGGCTAATTTCGATTTTTTTTTATTAATTATATTTTTACGATTTTTTTAAAAAATATGGATGACTTGGTGGTGAATCGATTTTTTAGAGTTTATTTTATTATATTTTGTGTACATTAATAAAAGGATAATATATTCTTTTAAATGTGATTATTTTTCTAAAAATATTTTTGGTGAACTCATAAAATGTGCGAGTGCAGATAATCGTGGTAAAACAATAATATGTGGGTGAACTCATAAAATGAGCGGGTATAGATAACTGTGGTAAAAAATAATTTGGGGGTGAACTCATAAAATGAGCGGGTGTAGATAACTGTTGTAAAAATATGATTAGGAGGTGAACTCATTAAATTAGTGGGTGCAGATAAAATATAAATAAAAAATCGAAATTGAAATTAGGGGGTGCAAATCATTATTGGGTGAACTAAAAAAATTTATGGGTGCGAGTTTATTGAGGGTGAACTGAGTAAACAGATGGGTGTGTGACTGGAATCTGAGGCCCAGTCCCAAGGAAGGCTCAATAGCTTTTTTTTTTTTGATTACAAGTTAAATACCCATCCCTTTTTTTCCCCTCCCCATGACTCGAACCCAGAACCTAAGGCCTAGGTAGTGGTGCTCTAACCACTTGAGCTATCCCACTTTGTCAGGAAGGCTCAATAGCTGAAAAGTCATATTTGCCTTAAAATTATTATATTGTATAACTATAGAATATTGGAACACATTAATGTATTACAGTATATTTTATTATATTGGATATTAATATTTTAACAATTTTTATATTACTCGGCTTCATTTTGAGCGCGGGCTATCCAAACATCTTTTAAAATACAATGAAAGTAAACTTGATGATTTGATTTAATGGAATGAAATGTATCTACAATTTTATTATTAGAAATTTCGATAAGTATAATAAATACATTTTTTTATCTTTATAATAATGATAATCGGGCTCCCCTACCGAAAATTCCTGGCTCCGTCACTGTATAGACTTGAAAGTAGACTAATTAGTGTTTCTTATTTATTTATTTAATAATTGACTAATTTATTAAGTATACAATGATATTTTATTTGTCTATTATTACTACTATTAAATTATAGTATTATATGTATTTATTGTAATCAGGATATTTATTCATTATGTATTATAAATTCCTTCCGTTTCCTGCTAAAAAAAAATTTACCTTTTGCATAAAATTAGTATAATATTTTATGTGTAGCAAGTTGTAGAGATAGATATAAAGATTTAGAAAAAATAAAAGGTAAAGAGAGCGGTGAAAAATAGAAAAGACACAGATAATGAATATTGCTAAAAAAAAAAACATAAAACTTAGGTTGGAACATCCAAAATGAATAATTGAAAAGTTTATAGTGGAACAAAGAGAATAATAATATACTCCCTCCGTCCCCGAAAAGTTTGCGGAGAATTTTGGATCCATGCTTTAGGAAAAAAGTGCAATGATGAGAGTATTGAAGGGTAATTTTGTAAACTTTTATATATAAAGTAAATAAGGTACCTTGGGTTGAACTTTTGGGGGACAAACAAAAAAGGAAAGTATGAAAAAATTTTAGAAACAAAGGGAGTATAAAGTATTAAAGTTGAATAAGCCAATTTGACGAATCAAACCCAATCGAATTTAATAGATCAAGTCGTAGGTCTCTGTCGAATAATCGGACTCATTCGCGCCCCTATTTCTGATTTCCCACCTAAAAAGTAAACACCTAACTCAACATTGCTACCGCACACGGTTACGGCAAAACGTTTCTTCTAGACTTCCACTTGCATGCGTGTGGCCGGTGGTATTTCAATTTTTTTTTTTATTATTTATATATTTGTGTATATAAGAAATGCATGCATCCTCTAAATTTGATTTCAATATATGCATCATTGATGTGTTAGTTTGTAAGATATGTTTTATTTATTTAATGTTTTGTACATACAGAAATGATATGGAGCCATAATGGGCTCCTTATGGAGTCAAATTGATATCGCATTATCCACCTTATTCTATTTAATTAATTAATACTTATTTAAAAAATATATGATAGATCTCCTAAAATATAGAAAAGTCACGCATGTTTCCTTAAGATGAAAAAATTTATGTGGATAATAATTAGTTTATAATTAATATTCATTATATTAATATTACATTAAACTCACGCTACATATATTATTATTATTATTTAGGCATAATTATATTTAGATGAAAAATATATTATCAAATCTTAATTGAATCTTAGGGTTTAGGATTTAGGGGTTTAGGGTCTAGGGTTTTAGGGGTTTAGGGTTTAGGGTTTATGAGTTTAGAGGTTTAGAGTTAAGTAAATTAATGTAGTCATTATTTTTTATAACTTTAACTTTAATTTTTTTGTTATTAAAAAAATAAAATATATAAATGAATGATTTTTTTTTTTTAAGTAAAGTACAATAAATAAATTAAACGTGTAATATTTATTAATTATGTAATACTAAAACTAGTTAAAAATACTCTTTAAAAAAAATTCTAATATTTTATTTCCTAATTTTATGGATAGAGGTTGAGATATACGTGCAATTATATATTTTTCATATTTTAGATTGATTAAATAAGCTAATATGATGACTTGAATAATAGCAAGTCATCATTTGGCTCCATAAGTAGGCTATTAATGGTCTCCATATCATTTCTCTTTGTACATATTCATTTTATTATTAAAAATTAATATGAATTATCCTCACTAATATAGCCTATGAATTTGATAAGTGGAGTACTTCTTAATTTGTTTATTTGGAATATATATATATATTATTCCCTCCATCCCGAAAAGCTTACAATTTTCTTTTGGCACGGAGTTTTAAGAAAAATGATAATTATTAGAATGTTGAAGGATAATTTTATAAACTTTTATATATAAAGTAAATAAAGTAATTGAATTGAGGGTATGTTGTGCTCCAAAAGTAATCACCATATTAAAAAAAAATTATGTAACACATGATTAGTACACTAACTTTTTTTTTTTATCTATATCTTGTGAGAACTCCCATACCTATTTTATGGGGTTAATTGTAAATTAAATCACCATACTTCACTTATTTCCTATCTAATCTAAATTTTTATATAATTGTAAATAAATTACTAACTTTAAATCTTGTTGTAAATTAGACTTCTGGACAGATTCACTTGCTTTCGAATATAATATAATTTAGACTTTTTGCTAACATGACACTTCTTTAATGAAAACCATTATTTTTTAAATCTAATTTAATCTCAAAACGTATAATTCAGACACAAATGAGATTGTCAAGAAGTTTAATTTACAATAATATTTAAAAGTTTAGATTAGATTGTAAATGAGATGTATTATAACGTATACGTGTACATGTAAAAGGTTGAGTACCCCAAGTACTCAAGGTATAATATTATTTTACCGTTAAAAAAAAAAGTTATAAATAAGATAAATGGGGTGATTTAAATTGAAATTAACATTATTTTATATTGAAATATTCCTGCTCGAGCTGCTAATTGTGTAGCACATACTCTTACCAGAATTGCTAGATCATTTTCTAGTCCTAACTCCTACGGGTTGGACCAGAGACGGTGGTACACTGGGGCCGGGGGCCCTGCCCCCCCCCCCCCCCCCCCATTTCGAAAATTATTTTTTATATATATTGTATTTTATTTTATAGCCTTTAAACAGATTTTACTATATCCCGAGTTCAATTCCTCCTAATGACAATAACTCCTTATTTTTTCCTTTTTAATTTGTTTTATGTATTTTATACAGACTAAACCCAAATGTTGAAAGAATTGTGAAAAAAATATTATTAATTTATTTAGTTTTTATGATAATTATATTTTAGCAATGTTGACACTATTTCATCTCTTCTAAATCGAAACAATCAAATATTCCTTCGAAACATAACTAAAGTCAATTTGTTCAATTTAAATTAATATAATAAAATTATCGATAATGTTATAATGAAATTATTTAATATGTACTCCCTCCGTCCCAATAAAAGCTACTCGATTTTTCTCGTTCGTTTCAATGAAAACTACCCAACTTTCTTTTTACATCTGTTTCAATGAAAGCCGGGATCGAGGGATTTTTCTCGCAACTTTCTTTTTACATATGCTTCAATGAAAGCCGGGACGGAGGGATATTCATTCTCTCAATCACATCTTTCACTGGGACGGAAGGAGTGTAATATTATTACTTTGAGTAACACTTATGACTCGTATGAATCTAAAACTTTTGTCTATTACATTTTTATAGATATGTTAATCGGGCCCCAACCCTAAATTTCTGGCTCCGTCACTACGTTGGACCGAACCTTTATGTATATGAAGATTGGCATGTAAATCCCGAAACTTATAAATTATCATGATCCACCATTTACCTAAAATTAAAATTGTCATCATTCCCTAACTTACGATTATATCCATGTGCTTAATTAGGTCATTTAATTAAATTGTCGTGATCATTAATTACCTAAAAACTTTACAATTATATATCCACGTGTTTAAGTCAAAAACATTATAAATTAATGTCGAAAAAAAAGTTGGATAACAATTTGAACAATTTTTCTTTTCCTAAAAAAGTAACTGAATATCTAAAATTAAAAAAAAAAACTTTTTTACATTTTCCTAATTTAACCCCTATTATATATTTAAAAAATATCCTTATTAATTGAAAATATTTTTCCTCAAACACTTTTACCCCATTTTATCTCTTTTATTAAAGAGTAATTTTATAAAAAATATATGTTGTTTATTTTATATAAAATTTTAAAAGGGAAAAATAAATTAGCTGAAAAATATAAGTGATACACAATTATTCCTTTATAATTTATCTTTTAAGATTACAAGATTTATTTTTATTTAAAAAAATAAAAAAAGGAAAGTGATGGGTTATATATTACGTCATCCCTTGCGTGGAAAGCTATTTTGGTGGTTATGCTAAATTGAGATTTGGCCACTTGCATTCTTTACATTTATCTCTTTGTATGTAAATATTTTTTTTTAGTTCGTTTACAATTTATGTATTAAAATTAAAATAATATTTTTATTATCATCCTTCAAATAATCAGTTATTTATTTAATATTTTTTTTTATGAGTGAACCTATAATACTCTGAACTCAAACTCACTTTATATATAACACTTGAAAAAAAAATTGGTTCTTTTAAGTTCCACAATCATCTTTCATAAACTTAACCGTCATAATATCATTAATTTTACACAAAATAT
Organism: Galeopsis tetrahit; assembly: GCA_963675135.1. Taxonomy (NCBI): domain Eukaryota; kingdom Viridiplantae; phylum Streptophyta; class Magnoliopsida; order Lamiales; family Lamiaceae; genus Galeopsis; species Galeopsis tetrahit. The sequence goes on along the minus strand of OY776128.1, from coordinate 1,205,481 downwards.
CATTATTTTTGGGACCACATATATTGTACACGTATACAAGTCATCTTTTTTCTTTACTTTATACATAAATGTTTTTATAAAATTACCCCACAAAATTCTACTTATTATTACATTTTAAAAAAAAAAATTGTATCCACCTATATGTGAAAGTTACTCCCCCGTCTCACAAAGATAGCTACATTTGACTTTACACACAGATTAAGAAAAATCAATAAATGTAGTCAAATTTAGTCAATATGTCAATTTTACCTTGAAATCTCATACTTCAAAATCTACTATGCATTAACTACTCTTATTAATTAGGGGTAAAATTGACAATAATGCATTTAATACTAAAGTAAAAAAGGAAATGTAGCTATAATTTGGGACATCCAAAAAAAGAATACGTAGCTATCTTTGTGGGACGGAGGGAGTATTATGGGACGGGGGAGTACGCAGGAAAGACCATAAGACCATGTTTATCGGATATTTGACGCCCAGGTCATACATATGCAGACAAAAAAAAAAAAATGAAAATGATTTTAATTGGGATGACCTCGGTGGACGGACGACCAAGGATAACCAAGCATTGTGGGCTCCAGTGTGAGCCCCATGGAGGTAATTTTTTATCCCAAAACAATCCAAACATGCCACTTGTCAAAATTTTACTCGTCGGTTATATTTTATTTAGATAATTTCTGATTTTCACTTATTTACTTAATAAAAAAAAAACTAAAATTCATAAAATTAAATTCTCTATAAATAGAGACCAATCTTGATATATTTTGGATCACAATTTCATACACTCCCTTTTCTCTTCTAAATTGTTTTAATTATCTTTTTTCTCTTCTAAATTGTTTTAATTATTTTCAAGTACTTTTACCTTATGCTTTTGTTGTATTTTAAATTTGTGTGATGTTATTTAATTTCATGTAATCTCAATTAATTATGAAATGAATTCGTTGTGAGTTTTCAAGTTTAAAATCATCAGTGTGAAAGAGCAAAATTGTCATGTGAAACACTAACAGGGCAACGTGAAACGCTAACAGGACAATGTGAAACGGTAACAAGCTTAAGTGAAACGGTAACAAGCTTAAGTGGTTACAGGTTTACGTGAAACTGTAACAAGTTTAAGTGAAACGGTAACAAGCTTAAGTGAAACTGTTACAGGTTTACGTGAAACGCTAACATGAATCTCTATGAATGTTGTAATTTTTTTAAAGTCATTTATTTGTAGTTCGATTTATTTATTTTCAGTTGTATTTCAATTTTTGTAATGTAAATTTTATTATTGAATGTTGTAATTTTTTTTAAGTCTATGGTAATTTTTTATTGTAGTTATGAATTTTTTAATATTAAATAACGGTATATATTTTTTAAATATTGTGAAAATATTATAAAGAATTAATAATAGATATAATTATTATATTATAAAAGAAATAATTTATTAAAGGTTGGTTGTGGTTGTGGTGGTTATGGATAAAGTGTGAAAAAAGATAAATTTGGATTGTGGTGTAAAATGGGTAGGTGGGGGAGTGAGAAATGAATTTTATATTTGATGACCAGTCATGACCGGACATGGATAAACATGGTCTAAACGCCTTCTATGCCACCAACAAGAACCGTCGAGTCACAGACAGTGAGTTGAAATCAAAGAGAAATGAAACACGTTTTTTGACTAATAAATAATCAAGAAACGTGTCGAATACATTGGAAGAGTTTAGGTACGTTCCAAAGCTAAAAACCAGCTACTTAATTAATCACAATTACAGCAAAACAAACATTCACACACCCATGTATTTACACGCTAGTGGGCGGGCCAGTGCACGTTTTGGAGAATTTGAAAGATTAGGAATGATCTCATATTCATCATCGAGACAATTTTTACAACAACGAAAAGATTAGGGATGACATCAAGCTTAGCTCTTGAAAATAATTGGGAGGTCATTTATTATTGTTTTTTGGTTATTCTATACATGATTAATTAAAAATGTTCCCCTACATATTATTTATCCTCTTTATAATTGTAATTGTTTGTGATTAGATTCTTGAATGTATTTTGTGTAAAAAGTATTAACATGCTAGTTCAATAATCGATAGAAATGATGAACTGAGATAATTCAAGTGATTATAAAACATCTACTCCATTTAAGTTGTGAAATTTTGAGTTCAAGTCATGAAAAGGAATTGAAAATATGAAAAAATATAAAAAAACGGTGGAAGCATGTCAAATTATGTAACCAAAATTTAATATTCCACCTACTTTAACTCAGTTTAACAAATTGATTAAAAAATTTGTGGCATTTTTTGTTATTTTGTATAAAATTAAGGAACATATTTTTTTAACACATTTACCCTCATTAATTTCTCTTTACCCTCATTAATTTCTCTCTCTCTATTGATTTTTCATTTCTATCACACTGTTACCTTCTAAAAGAAGGTGGGAAAAAACGAATCATTAATATATTTTCAATTAAAAGTAATATTGTAGGAGTTACAAAAGGACATTTTAGGAAAATTCGTGGAATAAAGATCAAATGCGATAAACTTTACGGAATGGAGAGAGTAGATTATTGACAATTATATATAAAAAAATTAATGTGGATAAATGAAAAGTCAACAAAAAAATAAGTAGATCTCAAAATATATGCACACCCAATATACAACGGGTCATTTTCAATGAATATGACTATCTCTTTTAATTTAATTTGTTTTCTCATTGATTGATTTGTAATTCAAATACATTTTTTTTAAATGATACTTATAGTTACTTTATTAAAATGTATTTATTGATGAATATTAATTCAATAAATATAATCAGTACACTGAAGTGTTATGCACGCTAATTTACATTTATGCTATGTTTTTATTTTGAATTTTAAGTGATTTTTAAAATTCTGATGAATAGTTTTATATGAGTTTATTTCGAGTTTTTAAGTAGAGTAATATTAACTATATGTCAAATCAAATTAATGTATAAGAATGAAGGATGATATTGTATTATTATATTATTTTTAAATATGACTGAATTATATGAATTACAATTTAAATATATTAAAATGTAAAAAAAAAAAGAGTCGGTTGCATCGAAAAATTGTGATAATAAATTTATAAATGTTTTTTTTTTAGCAATATAAATTTACTAGTGCAAAACCCACAAATTTCGTGGGGATTGTAAAAAAATTATAAAAGAAAATGGTAAAAAGAATCGAGAAAAAAAAAAGAGGGAGAGAGAAATTTGTATAAGAAAATTTAGGAGATCGAGAGAATAGGAAGAGAGGGGAGAGAGAAAAATTGAAAAAAATTGTATTGAAAAAAAATGTAAAAGAAAATATTGAGAAGACCTATAAAAAGTGAGAGAGAGAAGAATTGAAAAAAACGGTAAAACAAAATAATTGTAAATTGTGAGAAAATTAGAAAATTAGAATCGTAGAAAAGTAAGATGCTACGTAGGAGATAAGAAGATTCAGAAATAGTATATAAGGGTAGATAAGTGTTATGGAAGTAGTTATTCAAATCAATTTTTAAATTTTGAAGTAAAATTTAAAACCATATTTTAAAAGGTTTGATTTCTCTTGTTCCACTTTTGCATTTTATCTGAGCTTCTATTTCTTGATTTTTTTTTTTTTTTTTAATATGACACATATCAATAATATAATGAATTTATTACATGTGGAACACTAAAATTCAAATAAGTAATTTCATAATTTCATTCCATTTTCAAAATAGAAATGTAAATTTTTATTCGGTTCATGGCTTTAAACGTAGACCCCATCCCACAAGTAGACGGTGAAATTGATCCGTCAAGTTAAACGACCCTTATCCGGATACGGAGGCATAAAAAATTGTACTCCCTCTGTCCCACAATTATTTGCATTATTTTCTTACTAGTGCAAAACCCACGAATTTCGTGGGAATTTAAAAAAAATTATAAAAGAAAATGATAAAAAGAATCGAGAAAAAAAAAAAAAAAAAAGAGAAATTTGTATAAAAAAGTTTAGGAGATTTGAGAGAAAATGAAGAGAGGGGAGAGAGAAAAATTGAAAAAAACTTTATAAAAAAAAGTAAAAGAAAATATTGAGAAGACTTATAAAAAGGGAGAGAGAGAGAGGAGAGATGAGAGAGAAGAATTGAAAAATTGAAAAAAACTGTAAAACAAAATAATTGTAAATCGTGAGAAAATTAGAAAATTAGAATCGGAGAAAAGTGAGATGCCACGTAGGAGAGAAAAGATTCAGAAATAGTATATAAGGTAGATTCGTCCATCTTACAATTGTTTGTCCATCCCAAAAAGGAAATTTTTTCATAAACTCCACCCTCACAATATTCACATATTTACTCAAATTGTCATTACTTTTACCCTCAATCCAATTATTCACTTTACTTTATTCATAAAAGTTTATAAAATTACCCCTCAACGCTCATTACACTATTTTTTTAGTTTGTGTGTATATAAAGTGATGCAAACAATTTCGGAACGGAGGGGGGACTAAAACATTAAACATTATGAAACTTATCCACTTGAGTTCCATGTCAACTACCCTTGGTCCCAGCTGTTTTCAATCAAGTTTTTTTATTTTATTTTTTTAGCTAAATATCAATCAAGATCTCCTATATATAAATGGCAGAAATAGAAACTCTGAAAATCAGATTACACACAAAAGAAAAAAGAAACAAAATGAGTTCCACAATTGTTTCAATTTCAACTGCCGAATCTACCCTTCACCTTTCCTTAAATTCCAACCGCCCCTACAAAAAACCACCCGCCGCCGCCGCCGGTGACATTTTTTCCGGCATCTCCTTCAGCTCCCACGTGTCAAAATCAAGAATTTCAATCGGAAATTCATCCGGGCCTCAGAGAGCCCGACCCGCGGCCCGGATTGAGGCCCTCTACGCTGCGGCAGAAAGCAGGGGAACACTGTACGAACTGCTGGGAATTACCGAAACCGGAAGTAGCTTTTCCGACATAAAAAAAGCGTACAAGCAGATGGCGAGACTGTATCATCCGGACGTTTCGCCACCGGAGAGAGTAGACGAGAATACAAGGAAGTTTATTATGGTACATGAGGCTTATGAAACGCTGTCGGATCCACGTGCCAGAGCTTTGTACGACAGAGATTTAAATACCGGTTTGGGATTTTCAACAAATTCTCATCAATATCATCAGGTAAATATGTAATAAAGTTTTTTTTTATCTTAAATTTTGTTTATTATATTCTCATATAATATATTATAGTATTATATTCTCTAATATTGTTTAAAAAAAATTGTTAAGTTTCAACTATTTTTTTATGAAGCTTCCCCCAAAACTACCCTGTCTAAATTTTTACTCCCTCCCGCCACTTTTTTTTTTAAGAGAATGAGGGGTATTTTAGGTGATTTGATCATATGTAAAGTGAATATGAGGAGGTGTAAAGATAAAAAAATGATGTCAATTTTTAAAATAAAATGATGTTGGAAGGGTGGGGTATTTCCATATTAAGAATGTGCAAGTAAGTAATCACGGACAGAGTATATAATAAATTTCAAGTTTTGAAAAATATTTTTGTACTTTTATGTATAAAGTAAAGAAATAACTTGATTTGTGTGCATGGATAAAAAGAAATAACAATTTTATAAAATTGTGAATATTATTTAGATGAAGTTTATAAAAAAAATTCAATTTTAAAAGTGTGAAAATTATCATTTGAAAGTTCTGATGGAGTGTAAAAAGTGTAGGGGGACAGAGGAGGAAAATATAATTTTGAGTAATTTTTTTTTACCCAGTTTGAAAGTTCTGATGAAGGAGTGTAAAAAGTGTAGGGGGACAGAGGAGGAAAATATAATTTTTTTGAAATATAATTTTGAGTAATTTTTTTTTACCCATTTTTACCCCTTTAAACTTATATTTGAGGAATAACACCGGTTTTAAGAAATACTATAAAAGTTAATTTCAGGGTGGTTTGTGAATTAATTCATTTATATTAATTTTATAATATTATTTAAGATTATTGATGAAAAATATAAAAAAAAAATAGTAAAAACTTGGAGAGAGAGTGTTTTTTAATTCTATACAAAACAATAAAAATAAACGAAGTAAGTATGTAATAAAATCTTTTTTTTTTTTATAGGAAACCGAGGAGAAGGGAGAGTGGAGACGAAGGTGGGAAGGTCAATTGGATGAGCTGCAGCGACGGGATTCCAGTGGGGGTGGTATGTCGTGGGGCGCTCGAATGCGCACCCAAAGACAAGGATGATCAGTGAAGTGACGGATTCAGAATTTAGAAAATGTTACCATAGATCTGCCACTATTCTGTACAGCTTAACACCTTGGATCAATCTTCTCATTCTAGAATTTTTTTTGGTTTATACTAAAGGCCAGGATATTATTGTATATAATATGTTTAATTAGTTCTAATCAAGTTTTAAGAATTAAGACCAAAGTCATTTGACCATTTCTCCCCCTCTTTGTTTTCCTGTTATTTGGACTTCGTTACATATTTTCAATCAGTGGAAAATTGTTGCATATTAAAATAAAGAAATATAGAGTAGTAATTTATAATTTTGAACTTTGTTCAATAAAATTTTGTTCACTTAATTATAAAAAATATATGTGAAATAACGAATATTGTTGTTACATACTCAATCATAATAATAAAGTAGAAAAAATATTTAAAAGTTAACTATTTAAATAGAATAAAAATATATTTTGTGAACCAAAGGGAGTATTACCTAAAATGAATAATAAAGCGTTATTTCTTTTGTCCAGTAATAACTTTCATATTTAGATGTACACACATATTAAAAAAGTATAATAATGAATACTCATAAAATAAATAAACGGCTTGACTTGTATGTATGTGTGAACTCAAAAGTAATACTCATAATATTTTGTGGAAAATTGAGAATATTATGAGAGTAGAAATAGTTTTTTATTTTTAAATGTGTGAAAATTATTGTAAAACGTTTCAGTGTGTGACATTTTATGGACCGGTGGACTTCATAGATATTAATTTAAAGTGTATCGGAGTATATTTTAAAAATTAAATAGTGAAATATATAATAAAACTAATGTTCCTCTTGGCAGATTGGGAGAGGGATTAGGGAACCAATTTTATGTATTAGCTAAAATTCTAATTTTGGTATTGTATATTCTGTTGTAATTGTTCTTGTTCGAATATTTCTGATACCCCTTAATAATATGTTTATCGTTTCAAAAAAAATAAAACTAATGTTCTATATGCTCCATATTTGGGCATATTTTACAATATTTGACCTAAAATGACATCAATTGGTGGATGCAATGTATCAAAGTGGTCCATATACGTAATGTATCATTATATTAGATTGCATTGAATTCATAATTGTGTGTATATGCAGTGAATCTTCTATTTTAGTTTTATGGGTGATCGATAGATGCAATAATTTTATGGATAAATAAATTTTAAAAAAGTGTAATGAGTGTAATTTTGTAAATTTTTATGAATAAAGTAAAATAAATTATTGAATTGAAGGTAAAAGTAAAAGTATTTTGTGTAATTATGTGAATATTGTGAGAATAAAGTTTATAAAAATAAAATAAAATTAAGAAGTGCAAACAATTGTAAGATGAAAATAGTATAAAATCACACGCGCGACCCACCCCAAGATAAGAAGATGAGAGTTATATAAGAATGTAACTTTTTCTTTCATTTTCAGTACAGGTATGTTAATCCTCCGTGTTTTGTAGATTTTTTTTTTTTCATTTTCTAAACACGATAATATTTTAGTATGGTATTTGTTCGTATGAAAAATGGAGATCTGGTTCGTAATTATAGACGAATGTCATATTTGTCTCTTTACTTCTTTATGATTGGGATATAATAGTATTTTCAGTTTGATTCGTCTTGAGTTTGAAGATTTAACGCGTAAATTTGATTTTATATTTATTGCTATTTAACCCTTCTTTTAAAAAAAAAAAATGGATAGGATGAATGATTTGTCAACAAGATCTTGTACGGATACGATACTATACTTATCCAAAAATACAATATTTTTGTTTGAGTAACCCTCAGTTCCTGAAAACCTTATATTTGTTGGAATGGAGTTTAAAGAAAAATTGTAATAATTAAAATTTTGACAATAATTTTATAAACTTTTTTATATAAAGTATATAGAGTACGAGTAATTTGATTGAGTGTATGATGGAATCGAAAAAACATTACTCCCTCCGTCTCACAGGTATTTGCATACTTTCCATATATGGATGTCCCATACCAATTTGCACACTCCATGAAAGGAAATATTTTTATAACCCTCACCCTTAAAATATACTCATATTTATCCATATGTCATTATTTTTCCACACTCAATCTATTTTTTACTTTATTTTATTCATAAAAGTTTATCAAATTACCCTTCAAAACATCACTAATTACACCTTTTCTTACACATTTTTTAATATGTGTGCCGTCCCAAGGGTGCAAATTCCCCTGGAACGGATGGAGTATATAAAAAGTAAATATATATATATATATCGTGAAAGTGAATATACAAACTTTTAGGAACGGAAGTAGTATTATTTATATTGGTCCCCAATAATTTGTTTTTATCTTTTGGGCCACATAAAACTGCAAACTGTCATCACTGGGGGCCTGGGGTCCATGTGCCTCTTGGCTCTTGACTCTTGAGCTTTAGTTAGGGATGGTTACGTATGTCATACCGAATCGTATTAATAGCATACGAAAATTTCGATATTAAAAATAATTGTTTGACTATATGCACCTCCATTTCAGATGGATGCACCCTAAAATCGATCTAAGATAAATGCACCCCCTTAATTGTTATAAATGTCATTTTCTCATAAAATTTCTATTACTATCCATCCCCTCAAACTCTAATTTCTCCTTTATCTTCAACTTCTTCTTCTTTTCCCCCAAACCACTCCACAGGCCCTGCCGCCGCCTACACTCGCCCTCACCCTCGCAGCCCCCGCCGCCGCGATCCTTTCTCCCCTTTTATGGATTTTTTCCCCACACCGCCCCGTCGCTCCTCACCACCGCCCTGTCGCCGGCCGCCGCTGATCCCCTCCACTGCCCCGTCGCCGGCGACGCTGGCCCCATCACCGCCCCTGCGGCCGTCGCACCCCCTCCCCCCCATGCCATGGCCCCCGCCGCGTTTCTATAAAAAAAAAAAAAATTGCCAGCGGCCGCCCCCTCCCTCTCTTCGTCGGCGCGGCCCCCTCCCTTGGCCGCCGCCGCCGCTTCCTCTTTTTTTTCTACTTGTTTTTCTTCCTCCGATTCACAGCCCACCCTACGCCGCTCCGACCGACCCCGCCGCCGTCCCCAGGTATGTGCATCGGGCCGATTTGTTTACATTTTTGCCCGCTCAATTTTTTAGGGTTTTCTGTAGATGCAAAAACTTTTTTTTTTTATTTCGACACTATAATGTCGACCACGTACAATTTCGTCGACAAGAGTGTATATGGTCGACATTACAGTGTCGATTTAAAAAAAAAACTTTAAATTTTTTGTTCGACCTTTATTGGTCTACCATATACACTCTCGTCGATAACAATTTGTGAACGAGTGTGTATATTGTTGACACTGGTTTGTCGAAAATTTAAAAAAAAATTGAAAAATTACTTAATTTTTTCTGAAAATTTTGAATTTTTTTCAGGTGTTGGTGGTGGCGGGGCGATGGTTGTTGCACAAAAATTAGGTTTAGGATTTAAAGATGGAACAAGGGGTGTAGGTAGTAGTAGGGATTTATTTATTAGTGTAATATTACTCAAAGGATATTTTAAAGTTTTTACATTATTATTAAATTAATAAATTGATTGAGGGAGTACATCTCTCTAAAATGGAGGTGCATATAGTCAAACCCTAAAAATAATGATGTTGTATTGAAATTTTTGATATATCGACATTTTGTTATTTAAAATTAAATATTGTTATTTGTACTGAAATTTTGGTATTTCCTCCGTTTTAATTTATCCGTCACTTTTGAAATTTTAAATAAATTAAGAATACAAAACTAATATGCAATATTGATCAATAAGTCAATTGGACTAAAATATTAACTTATTAAGTCAATAAATTAGAAATATTGATTTATTAAGTTAATGAACTGAAAAATATATGTTATTAGGTCACCATTAATTCATTTTGGCCAATTTTTAATTTATTTGTCAACCGACCCGTTTGTATTTTAATTTTGACCGGAATACTTGACCTGTTTGTTTGAACCGGTTCTATGATTTTTTTTTATTACTCCCTCCGTCCACGAAACGTAGTCTCATTTACCATATATTCTTTATCTACAAAATGTAATCTTATACACTTTATTAACACACACCATCACCCTTCAAACACCACTAAATTACTTAAATTGTCATCAACTTTATTCACAATGAATTCCACAATACCCTTACTTTATTTACTTAACTACCTTTTTTCTTAAAACATGTGTACAACTCCAATGAGACTACAATACTGATGGATGGAGGGAGTAGTACTTTATTGCCGAACGCGAGCTTTATTTTTGTCTTTTCAAATACTTTTCTTTCGATTCGTCTTCTCTTTCCTATCTCTCAAGCGGTTGGTGATTTCTTCTTACGACGGTTTCCTTCCGCGGTTGTAAGTTTTTTTTTTTTTTAATGTAGTAACATAACATTATTAAATGTAGTAATTCAAATTGTAATATGTAGTAACACACATTATTTTACGTGGTAATAACGCAAACTATTTTATATATTAATACAGATTCTTTTATGTAGTACTTCGTAACATGTTTTTTTTCTAGTGTTTTTGTCGATGTAATAACCCACATTATAATATGTAGTAATACACAATAACCATGTTGTAATACCGATTGTTTTATTGCAGGATGATGCAAATATATTAGATAATTTGATAAAATTACATATAGTAACAAATACTATTCAATGTAATAATTCAAATTGTAATATGTAGTAACACATAAATTTTTTATGTAGTTTTTTATATAGTAAAAACAATTTTTTTCTAATGTTTTTGTTGATATAATAACTTACATTATAATATATAGTAACATATATTATTGCATTTAGTAATACACAATAACCATGTTGTAATACTCTCTCCGTCCCAACTTAACTTTCATACCTACTTTTTCGACCCTTTAGAAACTCTACCCATACAATATTTAAAATATTATATTTAATGTTATTATTTTTATGGTACATACATACACACAAGTCAACTCACTTATTTATTTTTTTATAAAATTATATCTCAAAATTTTATTTATTATAATATGTTTAAAAAAGGGGGTGAACAGTAAGTATGAAAGTTAAGTTGAAATGGAGGGAGTACATATTAATCTGTATTTTATTGCAGGATAATGCAAATATATTAGATCATTTGATAAAATTACATATAGTAACAAACACTGCTCAATATAGTATTTCGAACTGCAGTATGCAAAACATATAGTTTTTTTTTATAATAACACAGACTATTTTAAGATCAAACTGTTTTTGAATTTATACCAAATTTATGAAATATTAAGGGTAAAATAGGCATATTTGTTAAATTTGATCACATTTATTAATTTTTCTTAATTTGTGTGTAAAGTTAAATGTAACTATTTTTATGGGACGGGAAGAGAGTATTATTGTCAAATATGATTGAATTAAGTGAACTAAGTTTTGAATATATTAAAATATAAGAAGAGAGAGTTGATTGTGTTGAAAAATGTATGGTTTACTTGTTCCCTTTTTTTTTTTGCATTTTACTCAATGCTCCACCAACTTGATCTTTAACACGTGTTAGTACTTAATATTGTAGAATATTTATTTTTGGCAAATACTTGTATACACGCGAGTGTAGGTGCCCCCAATTTCAAATTTCAATTTTCTTCTCTACCTCTTCCCCTTCCCATGCCATCGCCGCGGCGCCGCCCGCCAACCAATCGGCCGCGGTCGACCTCCTCCTATCCCTCTCCCGTTCACGCACAACAACGCCTTCCCTTCATTTTTTTTTTAATTTCTGCTCCCGTCAGCCATGGAGGTCGACTGCCACGGTTGTCTCTCCCTCCCCCGTTCATGTACAGCGCCGGCCATGGAGGTCGGCCACCACGGTAGCCTCTCTCCCTCCCCCGTTCACGTACAGCGTCGGCCGCCACGGTTGCCTCTTCTTCTTCCATTTTATTTATTTATTTCTGTTGTGCACAACGTCGGCCAAAGAGGTCACGGTCGGCCCCCCACCTGCACGTCGTCGCCTTCCCGTCGGCAATGGAGGTCACGGCAGTCCCCCATCTGCACAACCTAAGGGTGTCCTCGCATTGGGCTAGGGTTCCCCTTCAATTGGGCCCGTTAATGTGCTCCTCCTATTTTCTTCTTCAATACACCCAAATCTGCTTATTAATTGTGTTAATTGTGGTATTATTGATTATTAATTGTGGTATTATTGGATATTGTTTGTGGTATTACCAATTATGTGAAATTTTATTGTTGGTTAAGGCACTGATAAATGTGGTAAAAAAAATTAGGAGTGTGTGGTATTATTGATTATTAATTATGGTATTATTGGTTATTGTATGTGGTATTATCAATTATGTGAAATTTTATTATTGGTTAAGGCATTATGGATAAATTGTGTCTTAAAAAATAATTTGAGAGTAAACTCATTAAATGAGCGGGTGTATATAACTATGACAAACATAAATGATTTGGAGGGTGAACTAATTAAATGAGTGAGTGCAGATAAAATATGAATTAAAAATTGAAATTGAAATGGTATGTATGTGTTGGTCCTGAAAGGAGTAGATAACAAGTGTATGGGGGGGGGGGGGAATACACTTGTATGCAAATTCTTTCCAAACTTGATCAAACCAGAGCTCAGCAAGGTTGTCTTGGACAACTCTGCTGAAGAAGATTAACTCTTCTAAGATAATCAATCTACTAAGTACTATTGAGTACTTAGTTGGATAACTATCTAGGGGAGTTATATGTGCGGAATAGTGGTTGGCCCTTTTAGTTTAAACTCCTTTAATTTCTGAAATCACTTAGTCAATGTAACACAGTCCAGTTTTCAGGGAACTTGTCCAAATAGGTTTTTGCACAGTCTTTGAATGTTTATCCTTGAAAGATCAGTTTTGTGTGCAGTGTTGATGCATTGTAAGTACTTGAAATGTAAATCAACACAAGAGTTTATAGTGGTTCAGAGACTCAAGCTCCTACATCCACTTTCCCTGATTTAACAGGATAATTCCTTCACTCTTGGAATTAACTTGTTTTATAGTGCCAAGGTGCACTTGATCAAGAACACCACTCTTGGTGAATTGATCCCTAGGATGTCTAGAGTCCTAGTACCCTCTTCTCAACTCAGAACTGAACTGTTCTTCTCTCAACAGTCAGCTCCTACCACTTCTACTACTACAACCTTCTCACTTTCACTCTTGAAAGATATGAGGATTGAAGTAAGGTTCCAACTAATGAGATATCCTTTACAATGAAGATCAGTGTATAAGGATAGGATATCTCTCTAAGCTTGTGTATGGATATACAATGTAGTACAGCTTAGATGAAGTGTTTGAAGACTAAGATAGTCTTTGAAAGCTTTGAAAGCACTCTAGTTTGTAAGAACTTGAGGTTAGATGTGCTTTGTTGAGGTTCTAGTTGGATGCTAGTTGGATGCTTTCAAATGGTCTTCACACTTCTGTATTTATAGACAAGTGAAGGATTTGCCCGTTGGAGAGGCAGCCTCCAATGTCCATAAATGTCTTCTTTTAGTTCTTCAACTTTGAAGACAGAATCTTGATAGTGACATGTCCTCATTTGGGAAATAAACGGCTGTAAGAGCTTTGTCTTCATTCTGTAGCACTCTTCCCAACATCTGACTTTCAGATTCTCTTGTTAGGACTTGGACATCACTTCTGAAGGTTGTTCCAATGATGGGACAACATTCCTCATCATTTGGACAACACTCCTTATCACTATCAGCAGTCTTGCTTATCAGCAAGATTCTCTTGCTCTTTCCCTTTTATTTTCTTGAGGATGGCTCTTTCCCTTTTATTTCTCTTGAAGATGATCTTAGCTTGTTTCTTTGAAGGTCTTTAGGGTGTGGTTGTCTCTTTCTCTTCAGTGTAGTTGACCTCAGGCTTTCAGAGCACTTGATCTTGATTAATTGAGCTGAGACAACTCCTCTCGACAACTCTCCTGATCAGCATATTTGTCTTTCAGCAGACTTGATCATGATTCCAGAGTTTGAGCCTTGAGGGGACTTGTTCTTGATGTACTTCAAAGCATGTGTTCCCCCTTAATTTGTGCATCTAATCATTTAAGAGCTGCCTAACATATTAGCTCCTCATCTAGCCTATAATCTATATGTTCTAACATTTCTAGAACATACTTATCTTGACTTAGGCATGTCTCAGGGGGTTTTGGTATTAGATCAAAACATATCTCATTTTATTCCCAACAATTTCTCCCTTTTTGATGATGCCAAAACCTATACATTTGTGCAAAAGTGACTTGGCTATACCTATTACATTTATCTTCAGAGGACATGACTAAGGTCAATTATCCTGAAAAACAATGTGTTAGTGTATTTACCATCCATATTGCAAATAGGTTTCATAGATAGGCATAGAGAGTTGAATTGAACATATCAGAGCATGTTGATAGTTGAATTGAATTGAACATATCAGAGCATGTTGATTCAAAATAAGTTCAACTATCATTCATTAAAAAAACATTACAAGCATGTTGATAGTTGAATTGAACATATCAGAGCATGAATCATCAACACTAAATACATCAGAGTATTTCCTTCTAAGAGTTCAACACATATACAAGATTTTTTTTTTTTCAGCATCAGAACATAAACTTGTATCAGAGCACTATTCTTATTATATCAGAGCAAATACTAACACTTCAAGACATATACAAGATCAGAGCACAGAGCTTGTATCAGAGCAATCCATATCAAGTCAGAGCAAAACAGATTAGCACACCACATCAGCAAACTTGACCAATTTTCAGCATAGTTGATCAATTAAGATAGGTCAGAAGACTTAGCCATTTAGAGATCATCCTCAGGAGGTGGCACCATCCCATACTGTGCCCACACTCTCCTCTTCAAGGCCATGGCTTCTTGGTTGGTTCCCTTAGGACCAAGAACCATCTTGTTCAGCTTGAGGATCTCAGTGAATTCTCTCAGGATCCTTGATTGATCAATCCATCCATCAAGCTTTGGAGGTAAGTATATGATTGGCTTGGGAGCTGTGAGTTCAAATCTTGCAATATCAGCAGCTGCAAGCAATTGTTGATAGAGTTCTCTGTAGTACTCAATCATGAACTCAGCAAAATTGATGTTGGCATCTCTTCCATTCCATCTGTCAATGACATACTGATCATAGACAAACTCCCTTTTTGCTTCCTCCCATGAGTCATTCAGCTGAATTGGCACCCATTTATCCAAGTGAGGATATTTGGTGTCCATTGGGATCAATAGTTGTGGCTTCATCTTGTTGTAGGTTGCTCTCTTCCTTCTTGGCTTCTGGAAGTCTGTTCTTCTCTTATCTCTTGCTCTGTTGGCCTCTTCCATCAAGTCCATTTTCTCTTGGGCCCTCATCATGGCCAGTTTCTGTTGTGTTTCAGGGTCTTTGCCATACCCTTCATGAAACAGCTTTGATGGATCATTGAGTACCACAATCTTTGTCTTCTTTGGTCCAGGTCCAAAGCCTTCTTCATATAAGATTTCCACATCTTCAGTGACTTTGGTGCTTTCAGTGGACTTAGTCTCAGTAGACTTGTCTTTTTCAGAATTCTTGGGCTCTTCAGCTGTTTTGGCCTTCTTTGAGATAGGCTCATCATCAATAACTCTGAATTCAGGTGGAAGATCAAGGCTATTGGGAAAGTCAGTGAATTTCTCAACTTGTCTCTTCTTTCCTTGGGCCTTCTTGATCTTTCCTCTAGTTTGGACACCTTCAGCATCCTTGTCCAAACCAGATACTTCACCACCTGGTCTTTGTTGTAGCCTCACTTTTTCTTCTTGAGCTGAGGCCATAGAATTCTTCAATGCCAGTGCTAACTGCTCCTCTTCATCCAATTCTTCCAAGTTCAGCACTGCAGGCTCTTTTCCCTTTCCTACAGGGGTTTTGTCCTTCCCTTTCACTGGACTCCCAATCACTAAGGCACCTTTTGCCCTTGCTCTTTCCCTTTCCCCCTTTTTGGCAGCATCAAAACATTCTGGCTTCAGTTCACTCATAGTGGATGCCAATAAGGACTGGGCTTGGGTTAGAGACTTCTTCTCTTCCAACAGATATACATTCTCATCATGTATATTTTGCATCCTGTCACTGCTTAAACTAAGAAAGGCAAGAACAGACTTCATTTTCTGTTGAACAACCTCCTCCATGGTTGCCTTAAGAGATGCATCCAATTGGGCTTTCAGGAGCTCAGTGAGGTTGGCCACTGCACCTTCAGCAATGTTGGCCAGCACTTCTTGGGAAAACTTTTCTGAGGCTGCTTTGACCATAGCTAGCCTTTGCTCTTCAGCTCTTCTCTTCTGCAAGGCTGTCTTCTTGCCAAGAGCTTGCTTGATTGTCAATCTGATAGCTTGAACATTAGCATTATGATTGTCTCTTAGCCTTTTTTGATCCTTCTTGACCTCCTTTGAAATGTTTTCCATACTGACTTTGGCTTTGTGAACTTCAGTAGAGATGGTTTGAAGACCAGATTCTACTTTCAGGGATCATCTGGGGAGTCATCATCATTGGAGCTACTTTCAGGGTGTTTGATACCCTTAGCTTTTCTTTCCCTCTCCTCATTCATCTTGTCATCCACCAACTTTGCAAATGCTTCCTCATCAGTGAGGAATCTTGTCTTTGAAACTCCAGCAAAGTGTAACAATCTGTTCTCCTCCACTTGCCACCAGTTTGCACCCTTATCTTGGATGACTTGTGATATCTCCATTAAGGATTTGTCTTTCACATCAACAAGCATCCTTAGATCATGAAAGACCTTCTGAATTCTTGGAAATTCAGCAAGTTGTGGATACAAACTGTCCACAGTAGCCTTGGCTCCTCCTCTGAGCATACTTTCATAAGTATACTCCTCCTCATCTCCACTTGAATGGGGACTTTGGGTTATAGGGGAGTTGGCTCTGGGTTCTCCTAATGTGGCTTCAGGCAGATTAAGTTCAGGAATGTTGGCTTCAGATGGGTTGGGTGCAGTAGAAGGATCTTCAGTTGCTTTTGAGAGCAATGGATCTGAAGGGGCTTTACTCAGGGGGGTTGGCTCAAAGAGTGCAGCTTCTAAAAGCTTTGAATAATTGAGCATAGATGAGTCAAGGGGAGATTGTAACCTTGTCTCATCTACAGCTATGTCAGCTAGCACATCTATCATACTTCTCTGCACACTTCCCTCAGGAGAGTATCTCTTTGTGAGGTTAATGGGGGTGATGGGTTGATTGGTTGGGGTTATATGGGTTTCAGGGGAGTTGGGCTCAGGATTCTGAATTTCAGGGATGTTGGCCTCCACTGTTTGACCTTCAGGGACCCTGGATTCTGGAGTTCCAGAACCAGATGAGTTGGTCCTTGATTTTGATTTGGTCCTGCTTTCAGCTCTGCTCTCTCTTAGAGCAAGTTGTAGAGACCTTTCTTCCTGAAGCTCCAACACCTTGTCAGTAGGCTTGACCCTTCTCTTACTAGCTCTACTGCTCCCACTTCCTTCCTCATCCTTCTCAGGGACAACCTCCCTGATCCTCTTATCACCCCTAGACTTTTGTCTAGTCTCATTGTACTTTTGCCTTAATTCTTCTGAATGATCAGAGGGCACTTGTACACCTTCTCTAGCAACTTCTTCAATCTCAGTTGAAGCATCTGAATTCTCTTTTGAGATTATCTGAGACATTTTCCTTGTCTTCACCACCCTTGCCTTTGTCCTCTTTTTCAACTTGGGCTTATCCTCCACCTTTGCTTCAGCAGGCTTGGCCATTAACATCCTTCTTTTCTCAGTTTTCTTGCTGAGCTTTCTGAATAGGATCTTTTGGGCTGGGAGGGGCTTTGCAAAGGTTTGCATCTGGGAGTAATGAGAAAATCTCTCAATCAACAAGCTTGCCCTAGTGCAATACTTGATTTTCCCTTCTAGCACCACCTTGTTGTGAGATTTCACCTTGAATTTAGCCTTTTCCTTCATCATTTCAGACATAATGAAGGTCCTCCAATCAAACTTGATGCCTTTGTCACTGACATCAATGACTGCAGCCATGATTCTGATTCTTGGATGGCTGACCTGCTCCAAGCTTCCAGTATTACTCAAGAGACTTTTAGCTACTACCTCAAAGAGGTTGAGAAATTCTGGCTTGAGAGTCTTTTTGTTTTGAGTTGAGGAGAGAGGGCCTGGTGTCAATAGCCATTCTTGAGCTATTTCTTCTTCATGACCAGTGCCATAGATTTCTGGATTCCTTCCCTCAGAAGGCAATCCAAAAGCTCCTTCAAGATCTTCTGAAGAGAATTTCACTCTATGAAATCTTTCTTCCTCTTCTCCTTCAGCAACATATGACAGTCTGGTGGAAACTTCACCATCTTCAGGCTTGCCTCTCCATTTGAGAAAGGCAAAGAATTCAGCCATATAGCTTTCCAAGCAGGAACTTGGTCTTTCTTCCAAGAACTTTTGAAGACCAGCCCTTCTCAACCACCTCAGGGTTGGAGTAATCTCAGGATCTTCACTTTCAAAGGAGATTATGGGTTCAAAATGAAGATTGTTTTTGTTGCTTAGATATCCAAAATCAAGGTCCAGAGCCTTGTTGGAAAAGTCTATGATCATCTCTGGTCTAACTTTGGGAGCCATTGAAATTTACAGAGATGAAAATGAAAGAGTGTTGAGAGAGTTTGAAGAAAAATAAGCTAGGGTTTGAATACTTGGGGAAGAAGTGTTTGTGGGGGATCTTAAGACTTGGGAATATTCTAAAAAGAATGTTTGTCAATGAGTTGGTGAGGTTTGTGTATTTTCAACGGGTATCAAAAATGGAAATATACACTTGGACGGCCAGGATGAATTTCAGGGGAGTTGGCCAGTTTTGATCCAATGGTCAAAAACCAATGTAACAGTGAGTTATTGGTTTTATTCAAAACGTGGAAGTTATTAAATATTAGTTAATGGTTGGGGAGTTTTCGAGATAGATCATGGCTTGAAAAGTGGAATGCAAACAAGAGTTAAATCTTGGCATTTAATGCATGGAAAGTGACCTTTTGGGTGGGGGACAAATTAAATCCTACAGTGATGATATCTGTAGTTGGGACATGTATCAAGGTAGGCAATGATTACCCAAAATAGGTGCTTATCAAACCAAGGGAATAGTTTGATAGCCAAGACAACTTATCTGACCCCACTTGGACAAGTGTCCTGAAGAGATGTGGACAAAGGTCCTGAATTCCAATGGACAAGTGTCCTGAATGATTTTAGCCATCTCTTCTGATATTCAGTAGACTTGACCAAGTCTGCTGAGAACCTTTTCAGTTTCCATATATCTCATTCACTTTTCATGACTTTTACTTGTCCAACTTCCCTGGATCAAGTAATCCCAACTCTGCTGATAGTTCCAGGAATCTTGCCTCTGCAAGTGGCTTAGTTAGTATATCAGCTTTTTGATGATCTGTGTGGATCTTGACCAACTTTATATCCTTCTTCTCCACATGGTCTCTAATGAAGTGGTGCTTGATGTCCACATGCTTGCATCTTGTGTGCAAGACAGGATTTTGTGATATAGCAATGGCACTATTGTTATCACAAAATATTGGCACTTCAGTAGAGTTGACTTTGTAGTCTCTCAGTTGTTGTCTCAACCAAAGGATTTGAGCACAACAACTTCCAGCTGCAACATATTCAGCTTCAGTGGTGGAAGTAGCCACTGTGTTCTGCTTCTTGGAGAACCAAGATATAAGCTTGTTGCCCAAGAATTGACAAGTCCCTGAAGTGGACTTTCTGTCAATTCTACAACCTCCATAGTCAGCATCTGAGTAGCCAGTTAGCTCAATGTTGTCATCAGCAGGGTACCAAAGGCCTAGATTTTCAGTGCCTTTGAGATACCTCAAAATCCTCTTTCCAGCCTCAAGATGGCTTTTCTTAGGATTTGCTTGGAACCTTGCACAAACACCTACTGCAAAGGTGATGTCAGGTCTGCTGGCAGTGAGATAGAGGAGTGAACCAATTATTCCTCTATACTCAGTAGAATTGGTTGGAATACCACTCTCATCAGGATCCATCTTCCAATTTGTGTTCATAGGGATCCTTACTGGCTTGCTAGTTGTACACCCAAACTTCTTGATCATTTCTCTGGTGTACTTAGCTTGGTTGATGAAAATTCCTTCTTTAGATTGTTTGACTTGAAGACCCAAAAAGAAGTTCATCAACCCCATCATGGACATCTCAAACTTGCTTTGCATTAGCTTTGAGAACTTCTCACACAGCTTCTCATTGGGGGATCCAAATATTATGTCATCCACATAAATTTGGACAAGCAATATGTCCTCTCCTTCAGATATTCTGAAAAGAGTTCTGTCCACAGTTCCCTTGGTGAATCCATGATCCAAGAGGAATTGTGACAGTGTATCATACCAAGCCCTAGGGGCTTGCTTGAGTCCATATAGAGCTTTCTTGAGTCTGTAAACTTGGTTTCCAACTTCAAAACCTGGTGGTTGCTCAACATAGACTTCTTCTTTCAAGACTCCATTCAGAAAGGCACTCTTGACATCCATTTGGTACACTTTGAACCTCTTGTGGGCTGCATAGGCTAGAAAGAGCCTTATTGCTTCTAGCCTTGCCACAGGTGCAAATGTCTCATCATAGTCAATGCCTTCATGTTGGCAATAGCCTTTTGCCACAAGTCTTGCTTTGTTTCTGACAATCACATCATTTTCATTTTTCTTGTTCTTGAACACCCACTTTGTTCCAATAACATCTTGATGTGAAGGCCTATCCACCAGCTCCCATACTTCATTTCTGGTGAATTGGTTCAGTTCTTCCTGCATGGCTGTGATCCAATTGGCATCTTGAAGTGCTTCCTCAATATCACTTGGTTCTTGCTCTGACAAGAAACAACAGAAAAGAGCACTTTCACCATGGAATCTTCTTGTTTTGACTCCAATACTTGGGTCACCAAGTATTAAATCAGTAGGATGGTCTGACAACCAGGTCCTTCTTTTTCTGATCTCTTCAGTAGAGTTGTCCTCTACTGAAGTTGAGTCAATTTGATCATAGAATTCAAGATAATTGAATGCAGGATCTAATTCAGGATCATAATCAGGGGTGTTGTCCTCAATGTCAGGGACATTGGTATTTTCAACATTTTGAGTTCCCCCTTGATTATTTGACCCATTAACTACCTCAGCAGGTACTGCTTCTTCATTGGTAGTTGTTACCTGGATGTGAACTGGGACTGGATCATTCAGTTCACCATTCCTTTCTGTGGGATTTGCCTCAGGAAGGTTGCCTTCAGGATGGTTGGTTTGGACAACATCTATGAATTCAGTGTCTTTGTCTTTTAGGCTTAGTCTGGTTGTTCTTTGTGTGATTTCTTCTGATTCCAAGTTCTTATTCCTGAACTCATGAGTAGATTCATCAAACACAACATGAGGTGTTTCTTCCACAATAAGAGTTTTCTTGTTGTAGACCCTGAAAGCTTTACTGATTTGGGAGTATCCAAGAAACACTCCTTCATCAGCTTTGCTATCAAAGGCTTTCAACTGATCTTTCCCATTATTGTGAATGAAACACTTGCAACCAAAAATGTGAAAGTAAGACACTTTAGGCATTCTTCCTTTCCAGAGTTCATAGGGGGTTTTGCCTTGCCCCTTAGTAATCAAACATCTATTTTGAGTATGGCATGCAGTGTTTATAGCTTCAGCCCAAAACCTCTTAGGTAATTTTGAATCAGCAATTAGGGTTCTAGCAGCTTCTTTTAAAGTTCTATTTCTTCTTTCTGCAACTCCATTCTGTTGGGGAGTTCTAGCTGCTGAGGTTTCATGAGCTATTCCATTAGATGTGCAATACTCATTGATGTATGAGTTAATGAATTCTATGCCTTTATCAGATCTTATCTTGATAATGTTAAGGCTTTTCTCATTTGACAATCTCTTAAGAAGTTCAGGCAGTTTGACTTGAGTTTCCTTCTTATTAAGGAGAAATACTACCCATGTGAACCTAGAGAAGTCATCTACTACAACCAATGTGTATTTTCTACCATTTATGCTTGCAGGGGTAATTGGTCCAAAAAGGTCCATATGTAATAGTTCAAGTACCCTTTCAGTAGAGATGACTGGTTTTCCCTTAAATGAGGCTTTGATCTGTTTTCCTTCTTGGCATGGTTTGCAAACATGCTCTTTAATGAAAACCTCATTAGGTAGTCCTTTGACTAATGCATTTCTAGCAATTTTGTTCATTGTTTTAAAGTTCATGTGGTTTAATCTTTTATGCCATAACCAACTTTGTTCACTAGAACTCTTAGCAATGAAGCATGCAGCATCAGTAGACTTGTCCCAGTCTGCAAAATACACATTTCCTTTCCTAGTTCCAGTCAATAGAATTTGTTGAGTCTTATCTTTAATCAAGCATTTATCACAGGAAAACTCAACATTGAAGTTTTTATCACAGAATTGACTGATATTTAGGAGATTATATTTGAGACCAGCTACATAAGATACATTGGTTACTTTGATGTTACCAATCATCAAAGTACCATAACCTTTTGTTGATGCTTGTGAGCTGTCTCCAAAAGTGACATTAGGGCCTTCTTTTTCAATAAAATCAGTGAGGAGTTCCTTGTTTCCAGTCATGTGCCTTGAACATCCACTGTCAAGGTACCATGCTGTCTTTTTGCTTATACTCCTCATCTTGTGGCCCACTGGTACCTGCAATTAGATAGGTTTAGGTACCCTTTGAGTTTTGGGTCCTGAGAGGTTAGCTGTACCTTTAGGAACCCAAACTTGCCTAATAACCTTGATTGATTCAAGGTGGCTAAGTTGTCTTCCTCTAGCATCTACATACACTGTCTTTCCCTTAAATGCCTTTGGGAAAGTGTGTGTGAATGTGTTAACTCTATAAGTTTCAGGAGAGTTGTCAAATCTCCTGAACTTTTGAGTTCTTTGTGCTACTTGAGGGAATCTTTGAGGAAAGGCTTTCTTTTGACCATTACCCTTTGGCATGAAGGGTTTTGGTTGTCTCATTTTATTTTGCCTTTGAGGAAAGTTATCCTTGGGTCTATTCAGCTGAGGCTTTCTCAGAAGAGTTGGCCTAGGCTGATTATACTTTGGATAACTCCTCTGAACATTGTTCAGTAGAGTTGCCCTTCCATTGGGTCTACTCTGCTGACCAACATTCCTCTTATGTTCAGGAGCTTTGGCCATTTTCTTAGGTTTTGGCCTATTCTCCTGAATCACTTGAGTAGGCAGATCATCCATTTTGCCCTTTCCTTTGTTCAGTGGCTGAATCACTTCATTTTCAGTTTGTGCCACTGACTTAACAAAGATTCTCTTAGTGTTACTTACAGAAGCAACACTAAGACAAGGTGAAGATTCAAATGGATCAAAACCTAATCCACTTCTTTGAGCCATAGGTCTTTGATAACTCTGAATTTCCTCTATTGTTCTAGAGGATTTCTTCAGAGCAGACATCTTTAATTTCAGGCTCTCTTCACTTGATTTAAGAATATCATATTCATGTGAGAGGTTTTCAAATTTGGCATTGAGAATTTTAAGTTCAAAATCTTTTCTCTTCTGAGAGAGAAGTTGATCATCAATCTCCTTTTGTTGGTCAACTATCCTGAGATTTGCTTCCTCAAGCTCTCTCAAGACTTGTTGATACAACTCAGTAGACTTGACATCAACAACTACCTCAGAGTTTTTGGCAAGTTCAATGGCCAATCTTTCATTTTCTCTCACACAGTTATCATGAAATTCTTGTAACAAAGTGAAATCTTCCATCAACTTTCCAAGGGAAAGCTTCAAGTTGACCTCACTATTGTTCTGTGAGATGAATGATGGTGAACTAGAAGTAGAGGATACCTCATCATCCTCAAGAGCCATGTTGCAGACATCATCATCATCATCACTGTTGGAGAACAGTCCATCAGAGGAGTTGAGGCTTTCAGTACTATCAGATTCTTCACCAGCCATCATGGCCTTTCTGTTGGTGAACTTCCTGTCTCTTTTGGCCTGCCTCTCTCTTCTCTCCTTAGAGCTTAATTCAGGGCAATCATACTGGAAGTGCCCTTTCTTTTTACAGTTATAGCACAGATCTTCATCATCTTCCTTCTTTGATTCTTCTCTTCTTTTTGATGATGAAGGTTCAGCTCTACTGGACCTTCTCCTATCAGAGTACTTGTCCTCTGATCTTTTCTCTTCAGGCTTTTTGACTTCAGCCTGTGCTTCAGGAGAGTTGTATCTCCTGAATTTGTTGTCCTCGTAGAATTTCTTGTATCTACCAAACCTTGAGTTCAACTTTTCAAACCTTCTAGCCATCAAGGCTAGTTCTTCCTTCATTTCAGTCTTTGAGACTGTCTTTAATGATCTTGGAGTGGACTGCATCTCAGGTTCAACAGCTTTGGCTTTGAATGCCACTCCCTTAGTAGGATTTGAAGGTTCCTCAATAGGCTTTCTTCTATTGAGGTCGAACTCATAAGCTTTGAGTTCAGAGAAGATTTGTTGCATGGGCATGGTGGAAAGATCTTTGGTGTTTTGCATCATTACAGCATAGACATCCCACTTTTGAGTGAGACTTCTCAAGATCTTCAACCCCACTTCTCTCTTGGTGTAGACCTTGCCCAGTGAGTTGATTTCATTCATCACATCAGTGAATCTACCAGCAAACTTATCAATGGACTCCTCAGACTCCATTGCAAATTGTTCAAATTTCTGCACAGCAACTTGGAGCTTATTTTCCTTGATCTTTTCAGTACCCTCACACATTTCAGCAAGAGTATCCCAAATTTCTTTGGTTGTTGTGCAGTGGTAGACTCTTCCCATGACTGCATCTGGAATTGTTTGATAGAGGGTGTTCATTGCTAGATAATTCAGATTATCCTTCCTCTTTTCATCAGTAGTGAAGTCATCTTCATCTTTGGGTAGTACATCTCTTGTATCTGCCCTTTGAGCCTCTGTGACTCTGGGATTGACAAAGGTGAACACAAAAGGTCCTCTTGTGATTACTCTCAACATATCAGTATGAAGAGATGCAAGATGAGCCCTCATTCTGATTTTCCAGAAATCATAGTTATCAATTGAGAACATGGGCAATTTGTGGTGAGATATGTGATTGACTGGATTTGTTGCCATGTTATCCAATCCTTGGTTAGCAGGAGGTGGAACTGCAACATTGATGTTCTGATCAGGATTCTGCTGCTGCTGGTTCTGATTGTTGTTATTTCCTCTTGCCATTTCTTCAAGAAGAGATTACACACTTGATACAAAGGATTTCAGATAGATCAGTTAAGTGACCACAGCAAATATGTGACTTTGAAAACCAAGATGGCTTTTCAGAAGCAGTGGTCTTTGAACCCCTGCTCTGATACCACTTGTTGGTCCTGAAAGGAGTAGATAACAAGTGTATGGGGGGGGGGGGGGAATACACTTGTATGCAAATTCTTTCCAAACTTGATCAAACCAGAGCTCAGCAAGGTTGTCTTGGACAACTCTGCTGAAGAAGATTAACTCTTCTAAGATAATCAATCTACTAAGTACTATTGAGTACTTAGTTGGATAACTATCTAGGGGAGTTATATGTGCGGAATAGTGGTTGGCCCTTTTAGTTTAAACTCCTTTAATTTCTGAAATCACTTAGTCAATGTAACACAGTCCAGTTTTCAGGGAACTTGTCCAAATAGGTTTTTGCACAGTCTTTGAATGTTTATCCTTGAAAGATCAGTTTTGTGTGCAGTGTTGATGCATTGTAAGTACTTGAAATGTAAATCAACACAAGAGTTTATAGTGGTTCAGAGACTCAAGCTCCTACATCCACTTTCCCTGATTTAACAGGATAATTCCTTCACTCTTGGAATTAACTTGTTTTATAGTGCCAAGGTGCACTTGATCAAGAACACCACTCTTGGTGAATTGATCCCTAGGATGTCTAGAGTCCTAGTACCCTCTTCTCAACTCAGAACTGAACTGTTCTTCTCTCAACAGTCAGCTCCTACCACTTCTACTACTACAACCTTCTCACTTTCACTCTTGAAAGATATGAGGATTGAAGTAAGGTTCCAACTAATGAGATATCCTTTACAATGAAGATCAGTGTATAAGGATAGGATATCTCTCTAAGCTTGTGTATGGATATACAATGTAGTACAGCTTAGATGAAGTGTTTGAAGACTAAGATAGTCTTTGAAAGCTTTGAAAGCACTCTAGTTTGTAAGAACTTGAGGTTAGATGTGCTTTGTTGAGGTTCTAGTTGGATGCTAGTTGGATGCTTTCAAATGGTCTTCACACTTCTGTATTTATAGACAAGTGAAGGATTTGCCCGTTGGAGAGGCAGCCTCCAATGTCCATAAATGTCTTCTTTTAGTTCTTCAACTTTGAAGACAGAATCTTGATAGTGACATGTCCTCATTTGGGAAATAAACGGCTGTAAGAGCTTTGTCTTCATTCTGTAGCACTCTTCCCAACATCTGACTTTCAGATTCTCTTGTTAGGACTTGGACATCACTTCTGAAGGTTGTTCCAATGATGGGACAACATTCCTCATCATTTGGACAACACTCCTTATCACTATCAGCAGTCTTGCTTATCAGCAAGATTCTCTTGCTCTTTCCCTTTTATTTTCTTGAGGATGGCTCTTTCCCTTTTATTTCTCTTGAAGATGATCTTAGCTTGTTTCTTTGAAGGTCTTTAGGGTGTGGTTGTCTCTTTCTCTTCAGTGTAGTTGACCTCAGGCTTTCAGAGCACTTGATCTTGATTAATTGAGCTGAGACAACTCCTCTCGACAACTCTCCTGATCAGCATATTTGTCTTTCAGCAGACTTGATCATGATTCCAGAGTTTGAGCCTTGAGGGGACTTGTTCTTGATGTACTTCAAAGCATGTGTTCCCCCTTAATTTGTGCATCTAATCATTTAAGAGCTGCCTAACATATTAGCTCCTCATCTAGCCTATAATCTATATGTTCTAACATTTCTAGAACATACTTATCTTGACTTAGGCATGTCTCAGGGGGTTTTGGTATTAGATCAAAATATATCTCATTTTATTCCCAACAGTATGGTACATTCAAATGTACACAAGTGTGACCCTTTATTTTTTAATATGACTCGTATCAACTATTCATATAATAAATAATACGTGAGTATCCCTTATACTCGTGTGAACATCTTTTACCGTAAAAAAAAAAAAAAAAAAAAAAAAGGGTGAAACAACAAAACTGAAACCGAGTGATTTAATTCCATTTTCTAAATAATAATGTAGATTTTTATGAAACTTATCCACTAGAGTGCGCCATCAGCCATGTCAACTACCCTTGGTCCCACCTGTTTCCAATCAAGATCTCTCCTATATATAAATGGTAGAAATAGATACTCTGAATCAGATTACACACAAAAGAAAAAAAGAAACAAAATGAGTTCCACAATTGTTTCAATTTCTGCCGAATCTACCCTTCACCTCTCCTTAAATTCCAACCGCCCCTACAAAAAACCACCCGCCACCGCCGCCGGCGACATTTTTTCCGGCGTATCCTTCAGCTCCCACGTGTCAAAATCAAGAATTTCAATCGGAAATTCATCCGGGTCTCGGAGAGCCCGACCCGCGGCCCGAATTGAGGCCCTCTACGCTGCGGCAGAAAACAGGGGAACTATTAAGGTATCCCATATCAGATAGAGAGATGGTCTTGGGTGGGCTTATAAGCCTGGGCAATCCTCTCACTTAAAACCTTGGTTTTAAGTGTAGAGTTAGGCCTTCTAATATGGTATCAGAGTAAGTGTAGAGTTAGGCCTTCTAATATGGTATCAGAGCTAACTCTCTACTTCGATGTCTGGATCCACCTGTGGAACCACGTCAGATAGAGAGATGGTCTTGGGTGGGCTTATAAGCCTGGGCAATCCTCTCACTTAAAACCTTGGTTTTAAGTGTAGAGTTAGGCCTTCTAATAGGAACACTGTACGAACTGCTGGGAATTACCGAAACCGGAAGTAGCTTTTCCGACATAAAAAAAGCGTACAAGCAGATGGCGAGACTGTATCATCCGGACGTTTCGCCACCGGAGAGAGTAGACGAGAATACAAGGAAGTTTATTATGGTACATGAGGCTTATGAAACGCTGTCGGATCCACGTGCCAGAGCTTTGTACGACAGAGATTTAAATACCGGTTTGGGATTTTCATTCTCTGCAACAAAATCTCAACAATATTGTCAGGTAAATAGCCGCATCCTTATAAATTACTTACCTACTTTATTAAGTTACTCGTTTAGACCGGGCTCGTTTGTTTAGTGGATTTAAAGGGCGGCTTAGTTTATATACCTAATCTACCCTCTAAACCTCAACAAACGAGGCCTTAATATTTCTACAAATTTTTTCTTTCTCTGTCCATTTATAATTTTTTCATTTTACTATTTTGGTCAGTTCGTCTATAAATTTTTCATACCCTTTTTGTAAGTATTTTTTCTTACATTACTTTTACTATATTATTTATTATTTAATCACTTTTCTTAATTTATGGTTAATAAAGTAACTAGAAGCTTATAGACGGCTGGAGGAGGGAGTAAAAAAAGTAAAAAATATTGTCCCCTAAAAAGGCTTTTCATCTATTCATATGGTGCCTCAATTCTCAATACAAATTTTCATGCCTTATTTTATAACATATAGATCCACTCCACTACATCAGTAATTATTTTTTCATTTTAATTTATTTACATCAATTGTTATTTATTAACCATTAAAATATACAATTAACAATCTACACTACATTTTGTATTAATTTTTCTTAAATTCCTTAAATTAAAATAGAGATATTTCCACTGTCACATCTATAAATTTTTCATTTTGGATTTCAATCACATCACTTGTACTATCTATAATTTAATCAATTTTTTTAATATGTGCTCAAAAGTAATGTGAAGTTTATAAGAGGACGGAGGAAATACAAAATAGAAAAGACAACTAAAGATAATAGGTCTGACGTCGATAAAAATAGAAATTGGTAACTTAGGAACTTACATCAAAATGATAAAACGAGTAATTTAACGTAATTGTAAACTAAAATATCTGTTTTTTTTTTTTTTTCAGGAAACAGAGGAAATGGGGGAGTGGAGAAGAAAGTGGGAAGGTCAATTGGATGAGCTGCAGCAACGGGATTCGAGTGGGGGTGGTATGTCGTGGGGTGCTAGAATGCGCACCCAAAGATAAAGACGATACATCATACATACATACTATTGTGTACAGCTAACATGCACCTTCTCTTTCTAGAATGTTTTTTGGATTATATAAATGATATTATTGTATATAATATGTGTAATAAGTTCCAAAGTCTTTTGACCATTTCTCCACCATTTGTTTTCTTGTTTTTAGGACTTCGTTACATATTTTCAATCACTTATGGAAAATTGTTACATATTAAAATAAATAAATATGGAGTGGTATTACCTAAAATGAATAATCAAGTAGTATACTCTAGAGTTGTCCGGACGGTATTTGCACGGTTTGGTTTCGGTTTCATATGTTGTTGGAACTGTGGAACCGGTGGTTTCGAAATCGCGAGCTTCCTTAGTATACTCCTTCCGTCTCCTCAAAAGGACTTCGTTGAAAAAAAATAAATTACTCGTTCTGTTCTATAATTAATAACTTTTATATGCAGGTGAACACACATATTAAAAAAGTTCAATAATGGATTGAATTTTGAGGGTTAATTTTGTACATTTTATGTATAAAGCAAATAAATGGATTGACTTGTATGTATATGTGGACTTAAAAATAATACCAACATTTTGTGTAAAATTGAGAATATTGTGAGAGTATAATGAGATTTTCATTTGAAATATTGAAAGTTATTGTAAAATGTTTAAAAAAAAAAAAGTGTGAAAATTATTGTGAAACGGAAGGAATAAAAACTTTCTAAATGATAATATTGACAATTTTATAGACAATATTCGAAAAAATGGATGAAGTATAGACCAGTTGCATACTTGCATGGTGCAAGGTTCATTAGAGATTAATTTGTATATATTTTAAAAATTAGATAGTGAACTAGATATAATAAAACTAATGTTCCACATACTCCATAATTGGGCACACTTAACCACATTTGACCTAAAATGACATCAATTGGTGGATGCAAATCAAAGTGGTCCATATACCTAATGTATTATTGCATTGAATTCATAATTATATACTACGTATGTATTTTAAATGAAGCATTGAATTTCTATTTTAGTTTTATAGATGCAACTATCATACTATAAATTACACGTGAGACCCACTAGAAGATAATAAGATGAGAGTTGTATTTTTTATTTTTATTTTAAAGAATGTAAACTTGTAGTTAAGATAGAAGTAAACTTTTTTTCATTACTGGTTCGGCCTGTTTAATCCTCTAATCCTCGGTGTTTTTTTTGGTGGATTTTCATCTTTTTATTCTTCGATTTTTTTGGTGTGAGAATATTTTAGTGTGTCATTTAATTGATTGTTTTTAAATAAAGTTAGTGATAATTTAAGTAAATAAGTGACGGTTAGAAAATATTTTTTTGTCAAACGGTCTATTTGCTAGTGCCTCCCTTTGAAGTAGAAGAAACGGAACCACTCTAAAAAGTAAAAAGAAAGAAATGGATGTACGGCTATAATTTCACACCTTGAAATAAATTGAATTTGAAACTTTTTTTTTGTACTTTCTATTAATCCATATGAATGGAAAAGTCAATGAAGGAGCTGACCTTTCATTTCATAGAGAAAAAAGAAATGTTAGGTACTAGGTAGGGTTTATATTAACAGTCGAAAGAGAAAAAGGAAATGGTAGGTGTCATCACGTGATGTTGCGACGATGCAGTTTATAATACAATTATATAAAAAATTATAAAAAGGTAAAAATCTACGGTTCGAAAAATTAGGAATCAAAACCGAATCGCCATTTAAGATTTTGATTCGGTTTTTTGACTGAAACCGACGGTTACAAACTGGTCGGTTTGCTCGATTTCAATTTCGATAAGATGAATGAGTTGTCGGCAAGATCTTGTACGGATACGATACTATACTTATCCAAAAATACAATGTCTTTGTTTGTCACACTTTATTACTGGTCACACCTTATCAAATTGTTACTATTATTATTTATATTGGTCCCCAATAATTTGTTTTTTATCTTTTGGGCCACATAAAACTGCAAACTGTCATCACTAGGGGTCCATCCGTCCATGTGCCTCTTGGCTCTTGAGCTCTAGTTAGGGATGGTTACATACACGGATATACCATACCCAAAAATCGTATTAATAGCATATCAAAAATTTCGATATTAAAAATTTAATATTGATATCGTAATGAAAATTTTGGTATATCTGACCTTTTAATATTGAAAATCACATACAGTAAATTGTACTAAAATTTTGGTACTCCCTCCATTTCACTTTATCTGTTACTTTTAAAATTTTAAACAAATATTTCTTGAAATTAAAATTTAAGGCAACATAGTGTAAGAATAAAAAAATAAAAGTATTTATAAAAAATGGTATGAAAAAGTTTATAGACAGACGGATTAAGTGATAAAATAGAAACCTTATACACGAATGGAGAGAATATTAACCACCATTTTATATTGAAATGTCGGTATTCCGATTCATAACAAAAATATTGAATTATAAAATAAATTAATTTTTTATTTGCCCATCCTGCAACCGTAACGATCGTGGCCCTATCTTGTAAAATTACTTGTATATTTCAGTTCATGATATAATAATTGAAAAATTGATAGATTATCCAAAAAAAAATAAAATTGTGACGGCTGGTGTGAAATCGTCCGTGAGCTGTAGCTTTAATTAGTAGGAGTATTTTTCCGTCAAAAAAATAAATTTAATAGGAGTATTTTTGTATTCATTCTTATTGAAAAATAGACTATATATAAAAGAGGAAGAAATATTTGCGTATAGAAGTGTGCTCAAGTGTTGGTTACAAAATTAAATGTAAAATACGATCTTGTTTAATAGTTAAGACTGATTAGGTGAGATTATGATAATATTTAAATTTTACCTTAAAAAAAAATGAGTGAAAATAAAAGGAAGTTATGAATAACTTAATGAAAAAGGTGTATCCATTCCATGATTTTATGCACACTTTTCTTAACGGGCGTCGCAACATTTTTTGCACACTCAAAAAAAGGAAACAATAATACCAATAATATCCCTCCTTTATTTTACCTTTAATCAAATCTCTTTCACTTTAATCAATGAATTACCAATAATAACCCTCCTTTATTTACCTTAGACATCACTTTATTCCATTTTCTTAATCTCCGTGCCAGTCAAAGTGTGCATAAAATTCTGGGACGGAGGGAGTATATGTTATCATTTATATATAGACTTGTTTTCATATAGAACAACATTTTCTAATTTATTTACCAATATAACTCTATTTACATAAAAAAACACTCCCTTAATCCACTAAAAGTGTGTTATGTTCTATTTTTTGGTCCATAAAAAATATATACGTATTCTATTTAAATAGTTAACCTTTGATTTTTTTTTTTAACTTTATTAACAAGATTGATAATTTATAAACAATATTAGTATATAAATAATTGGGTTAATTCTAAATAAATACACCACCTTTCATCTCAATATCAATTTAATCCCGATCTTTACAATTTTTTTTTTAAAACCCCAATCTTTCATCGTGTTGCAATTAGATACACATTTTTTTCTCCGGTCAACAATTGATGATGTGGCTTACCGGAGCTCGCCACGTCATATTACACATATTTTTTTTATTTTCCCTATAAAGATTACACTTTATAAAAATATAAAATTTTATAAAAATAAAAATAAAATTGCAGCGTCTCCTCCTAACCATTCTCAAACTAAATCAAGTTATTCTCTCCTAACCATAAAAATTAAATAAAAATAAAAATAAAACTCTCGACATCTTCGGCTTCTCAAACTCAATAGAATTCTTGTTATGCGCATCTCTCACTTCTCAAACTCAATCAATCAAGTTCTTCTCTTCAAATCCTAAAAATCAAAATCATAAGGGGTAGAACATTTTTGTTGCAATAATCATTAATTCCTAAAATATTTTCCTCTCTCATAAAACATATAAATTGTAGTTCTCGAACTAGTTCAACAAAACCACCCAATCACTAATGATCATGGATTAGATGCGTGAGTTATTATTTATTTTTTTTTCTTTTGTATGATTTTTTTTTGTATGATTTTTATGGTTAGAAGAGAATAACTTGATTTAGTTTGAGAATGGTAGAGAAAACTCGATTTAGTTTGAGAAGCAGAGAAGACGCATGAAATTTTATTTTTATAAAATTTTATGGTTAGGAGAGAATAACTTGATTTAGTTTGAAAATGGTAGAAGAAAATTTTGAGAAACAGAGGAGACGCATGTAATTTTATTTTTATTTTTATAAAATTTTATATTTTTATAAAGTGTAATCTTTATTTGGGAAAATAAAAAAATATATGTAATATGACGTGGCGATCTCCGGCAAGCCACATCATCAATTGTTGACCGGAGAAAAAAAAATGTATATCTAATTGCAACACGATGAAAGGTTGGAGTTTTAAAAAAAAATCGTAAAAGTCGTGATTAAATTGATATTGAGACTAAAGATGGTGTATTTATTTAGAATTAACCCTAAATAATTTATGAAGAAATATAAAAAATTGTTAAAATAAAATTTAAGTTCAAAAGCAACCGATAATATTAAACGAATTAGAATAAATTGATTAATTTGATTTCTCCGTGTAGGAAACAGCTAATTAATTTCCCACAGTTTCTAAATAAACTTATAAACGTGTAGAAGATTTTAATTAGGTTGCCACTATTCACACCTAAAATCATATATCTATCAAATCATGCCTAAATTTCAAATCAAATAAGGTTCTTTTAATTCCATTGAATTTAATAATCAAGTCTTACATCATTGAATTAGGCTCAACTATTATTTAGAGATCATCAAGTTTCATAACTACAATTTTTTATGTCGGTTGATAAATACAAATCTTTTGAGTCTATCAAATTAATCTCGTTAAATTTAGAATTTCACACCTATAATAATTATCGTTCGACTTAATTGAAAGACGTAAAAAAGACATAAGACATCGAGTTCATAAGTCTAAAAGATCGATTTTGGAGATTCAAAGCAATTTTTCAAATTTTCGTGGAAGTTTTTCAAATTCTTCATCTGGAATGACGTTTCTTTGTTTTTAATCAACAACAATGCATAAGCTCTTTGAATTTTTTTTGTCAACAACAATGTTGCTTCGAAATCAAAGTATTCAACCCCTCAAATCGATGTTTCTCCACTGAAGTTCTCTCGTAAAAGCTCTTCGAGTTATTCATTAATCATGACTTTTGGACCCCAAATCAAGGTGCTCGCTCAACTCCTCATATTAACATTTTTCTACCAAAGTTTTAAAAGCATCCGCAAATTTACGATGATGTTTGATTCGAGATTAATGTGCTCAATCCCTCATATCGGTGTCTCGGCAAACAAACTACTTCAACATACTTAACTCCCAAAACTTTGTACAATTGAGTAAAAATCGATCCAAGGAGAAATATCAAAAGAACGCGCCAGAAATTGTACCGAAACATTCACTTAATTCATAGAAAGTATTTTGTAATTCGCCCTTCATGTTTAATACTCTTTTGTTCCACTATAACTTAATTTATAAAGGTCTCACAATAAGTTTTTTTGACATATATCTCTCAATTACATCACTTATTCAACATCTATTGTTTTGTTATACTTTATTTCATAATCATTTATATTATTTTATTTCTAATAATCACACATATATTATTTTATCATATTTATTAATTAAAACATCAAAGAAAAAGAGGGAACCGAGTGTGTATGAGTTAAATACTCCCTCCGTCTCGTGATTACTTGCACACTTTCCTTATTGGGACGTCCCAAAATTACTTGCACACTCTTTATATGAAAATACCCCACAAAATTAATAACCTCACAACATCATTTTATTTTCAAATTTGTCACTCCTCTTTTTCCATACATTACATTTTATATATCATCAAATTCACTTTACACATCATCAAATTATCTAAAATACCCCTCATTTATCTTACATTATCAACCACTAAATCCATTTTTCTTAAATAACGTGCCAGTCAAACTATGCAAGTTAAGCTGGGAGGAGGGAGGACAATTTTTTTTTTGTTTACCTACATTTCCAACAATTAAGTCAAGAAATGTACTCGAGGATACCAATATATCCAGTTCGATTCTTCGTGTTTCATTTGGTGTTCCATTTTATTGAATCATTAATATATATATATATATATTTTGATGTATTTACATTTCATTAAAAAAAATTCACTCTTCACACATCATTCGTCCCTACTATAAAACACAAGTTAAACACGAAAACGTAAATTTATTACTCCTTTCATCTGTTGATAAGCTTTTTATTTTGCCATTTTGGTCTGTCCATGAAAGCTTCTCATACTCGTTTTTAATAAATATCTTTTAATTTTTATTCTTATGCTTCACTTTATATCTTATTTTTTTCTATCATACTTCCTATATCTATTTATTTAATCACTTTTTCTAATCCATATGTATAAAAATAACGAAAAATTTGTAGACGGATGGAAGGCACGTGTCCTCTCCGTTTTACATTTCCGCTCAAATAATAGTCTAGTCTAAGTACACGACACGTGTCTGACTTATAGTAGTAATATTAGTATTAGAAGCTTCTACAAATATGTAAATTTTTGAATGAAAGTGATAGGAATATATTATTACATCACCTTTTTTTTCTTCTCTTTTTTTTTTAAAAAAAAAATTTATGTAGAGGAATATATTATTACATCACTCGTTACGTGTGAATCTACTTCTCCCCTCCCAATAAATACCAAAAGTAAGAACCTCATAAAACAATTAAAAAAATTATTGCCTCCTCCAAAAAAAATCGAAAATTATGAATTGCAAATCTGCCCTTTCAACCCTGAAATCTCCATTTTCAGTACCCAATAATTCAATCAAATGCCACGAATCATCCATCTCCTTCGCATCCCAAATCTCTAAATCAAGAATTTCAATCCCAATCGGGCCGTGCAGGGCCCGACCCGCGGCCCAAATTAAGGCCCACTACGCTCCAAGAGGAATTGTAGAGTCACCGTACGAAGTGTTGGGAATTGAAGAGAGTGGAAGCACGCTTTCGGACATTAAAAAAGCGTATAAGAAGATGGCGAGAAAGTATCATCCGGACGTGTCGCCACCGGAGAGAGTGGATGAGCATACGAGGAAATTTATAATGGTGAAGGAGGCTTATGAAATGCTTTCGGATCCACAGAGGACTGCTTTGTACGACAGAAATTTGACAAATAGGCACAATCAGGTACCATTTTATAGGTTCGATTTTTCTATTTCAATTTTCGCGATTCATTGATATTTCACTTGCAGTAATTTTAACCTGTATCGTCCAAGTATTATAGAATGTTGGAGTATTTTTTAATGTAATAACACATGTCAATCATTAGTGAAATGAAATAAAATTTGAAATAATTTTTTTCGATTTTTTATTTTTTGGAGAGATTTGAGAATGTTTTTCTTTTTCGGAATTTCTCTACTTCAATTTACTCCCTCCCTCCAATTTTTATTTATTATTATTTTTTTTAATATTAGAGTGATAAAGTTCAGAATACAATTTTTTTTTTTGAGTAATAAAGTAACGACGGTATGGTAAAACTTTAAAATTAAAGATTGAATTTTGAGTGTGGTTAAAAAAATAATGTTATTTTGACGTTCAAAGTGTTGTGTGAAGTCTCAATAAGAAAAATATACAAAATTTTGAGAGAGCCCTATATTTTATGTTTTTTGTTTTGTTGTAAGTTTTTCACTTAACGGTTTTGGACGTTCGGTCATAAATTTATCGTTTATTTAAATGATAAAATTCATTATTTTTCTAATTTTTGAAGTATATCTTTATTTTAACTATTTACTATTCATTATGTAATTTTTTTATTTGGGTATTTTAGGATGATTTTTGAATTTTGTTGTATTTGTACAACAGAGAAGTGAAGTAACTATGGAAGAATGGAAAATGAGGTGGCAAAGTCAGCTTGATGAATTGAAAAGAAGAAGCAAGAATTCATCTAGGACAGGAAGAATGTCTTGGGGTGCCCGAATGCGAGCGCGATCGGGCGTTTGAGACGGACTCGCATTCGAGGGTTTAAGTGTAGCACAGTGAGACGGTCTCATATAAGACTTGTTTATAAAATAAAAACAGACAAACTCGTTTAATGAGCAGAGTTTTGAAGTTGGAGTCGTTGACGTTTCTTTATTTTGTAAAAGAATGAATGTTGGTTGAATATTAATTTTCAGTTAATTAATTAGGTTTAATTTAGTTTACGACGTTGTATGCATCTCTAAGTTCTAGAAAGTTTTGTTAAGAAATGTTCTTATGTTATGGAGTATATAATAAACGATGTTTTAAATACAATTAAATGATATTTTATTTTTTGTCCATTTTTTTCAATTCTACTTAGCTTATTTTTATATTAAGTTAAAATTATGAAATATGGTTAAAAGATTTAATTCTTTAATTAAAGACATATTTGGCAGGACATACATTTTTTTTAATTCTATAAAAAAAAATTAAGTCATCATTTATTGTAAAACGTGGGAAATATTAATTATTTTTATTAAAAATATTAGTGGTATGAAGTTGTACGGTCTATTTAATTATAAACAATATATTTAAGTGTATGGAAGGGTTCTTTTAATTTACTACTCGTAATATTCATTACTCAGTTAAAATTAAAATTTTGAAAAATAGAAAATGAATAAAATTATACATATATATAGATAGTTAATAAGAATGAAAAAAGTCAAATTAATTAATTTTTGGGTAGTTATAATTTATGAAATCATTAACTAAAATGTTAGTACATGTACCAGTTTGAAAGAAACACATAAATGAATTGTTGCTTTCATTTCATAAATATAAAATCCAAATCCAAGTAAGCTTCGTTCTTATCCATTTTGCTCTGCCACATCTTCCCAATATTATCTCTTTCGAATTTCAAGCTTTTAATAACTAGGACAATAAATAAACACTAATTGAAAAAAAAAATGTCATGGTGCCATACTGACACGTGGAATATGAAAGAATAAAATTATTGAGATTTGAGACAATATTTTCTTTGTTTAAATTTACTTTTAAGAATGTTAATTAATTTATGTATAAATAAAAAAGTTTAGAGTATGATGTTATATTATTATAGGATTCACTTAGAACTAAAACTATAGTGAATGTAAAATAAGTGGTAATTGGAGGATGAATATAAAATATTATAAATAATATTATTTTTGGAAAAAAAAAAGAGAAATAAAATTTGAAAAAAAAATAATGAAATTGGAGGGATTAAGTATTTGACTTGATTGTTTAAATTCATTATTCATATTTCCTCTTTTTGTTGGTTCAATTTTATTATTTTTTATTTTATTTTTTAAAATAATATTATCCATAGTACTTTTATCTTAGTCTCCGATCTTCACTTATTTGCTCAAACTTTTAAACACAATCAATCTCTCAAGATTTAAGTGGATAATTATGGTCGAATATTTGAAGAGAAAGCCACCTTTTTGGTGGCTTGTTGGGTCGAAATTCAAAGAAGCAAGCTTTGGACAAGGGGGCGATGTGTCATGTTTTATTTATGTGGTCCCTCTAAATCAACTAGAGGACCAAGTTGATAAACAAAAAATAATTAAAAAAAAATTATAAAACCATTTTAACACTAAAAAAAAGTTACTCCCTCCATCCACCAAATGTAGTTCCATTGGGGTGGGGCACAAGTTTTAAGAAAAAGGTAGATAAATTAGATATAGTAAGGGCTAGTTTGGATTGATGAATGAAAAAACATGAGACAAATTAACTCACCTCTCCCCTAGGACTATTAGTCCTACAAATGCATGATAAATAGTACAAAATTAGCGGGTCTTGCATTAATTCCGGGCCACAATCAATCAAACCAAACGTTTGATTCGTTGGGAATAAAAAGTCAATCACGCCTAATCCAACCTAATCAAACAAACCAAACTAGGCCTAAGGGTATTGTGGTGTCCATTGTGAATAAAGTGATTGTTTGTGAATAAAGTTGATGGCAAATTAAGTAATTAAATGATGGGTTGAAGGGGAGGAAATATTTGTTTTAGTCCTGTAAGTTTGAGTTATTCCAAAATAAATCCTTTAAGTTTTTAACTTTACAAAATACATCCTATATCTTACCAGCTATTAATTTTAGTCCTTTTTAAAATCTATTTTAGTCCTTTAAGTTTAAACTCCAATTTTAATCATTTAAATATAATAAAATCTGAAAACTGTAATAAAATTTAAAAAAAAATACTGATTTTAATGTATAATTTTTTTTAAACATCATTAAAATATATATTTTTTAAAATTAAATAAAAACAACATTAAAATCTTAATTATGCTCAAATTCTACCTAGCCATTTTTTTCTAATTAATAAAAAAATATAAAAATTCGAAAATAAAAATAAAAATAAAAATAAAAATAAAAATATATACTAAAATTTAGAAAATTGAAAGAAAATTATAAATATGTTAAAAAAAAGGGACAACTC
Organism: Galeopsis tetrahit; assembly: GCA_963675135.1. Classification (NCBI taxonomy): domain Eukaryota; kingdom Viridiplantae; phylum Streptophyta; class Magnoliopsida; order Lamiales; family Lamiaceae; genus Galeopsis; species Galeopsis tetrahit. Next base: position 1,165,750 of record OY776128.1, on the reverse strand, counting down.
CAACTACCCCTGTCATATTCTCCAAATGTAAATTATAGTATGATTTATATAATAAATTGAACGAGATTATACGAGATTTTATGTATCCGTAGACCTCCCATCCAAGAAATTATTTCCCGAACTAAATTGAACACAAGTATAATTAAATCTAAACTCTATAAGTAATTACTGTGATAAACATAATATTAAATCATATAAAAACGCATTCCAATTAATTTAATGCACATTAATATTATTAAGTTTTGAAATTCTTATTTAAGCTTGTTTGATAATTATAAGAGTAGAACTCAAACGAGCTTTAATCGAGTCGAGATTAATTTAAACCCTAAACCCGTGTCATATTTCCTAAATGTAAATTATAAATTATTATATAAATCATTATATAAATCATTATATAAATCAAATAATTTTCATTTGGAGAATATGACCGGGGTAGTTGGAATTGTCTCTTTTTTTTAATACATATTTATAATTTTCTTTCAAATTTCTAGATTTTAGTATATATATTTTTTTTTTCGGATTTTTATATTTTTAATTAATTAGGGGGAAATGGCTAGGTAGAATTTGAGCATAATTAAGATTTTAATGATGTTTTTATTTAATTTTAAAAATTAATGATGTTTTAAAAAAAATACATTAAAATCAGTATTTTTTTTCAAATTTTATTAAAGTTTTCAGATTTTATTATATTTAAATGATTAAAATTGGAGTTTAAACTTAAAGGACTAAAATAGATTTTAAAAAGGACTAAAATTAATAGCTCGTAAGATATAGGATGTATCTTATAAAGTTAAAAACTTAAAGGATTTATTTTGGAATAACTCAAATTTATAGGACTAAAACAAATATTTCCTCGTTGAAGGGTGATAATTTTCATAAAGTGTATGAGATTACATTTGGTGGACAAATAATATGAGGCAAATGGAACTACATTTCATGGACGGAGGAAGTATAAAACTATTTGTGAATTAATTTTAAAAGGGCCAGGCTATATAACCCTCCATGCTTGTTTTTTTTTTTTTTTTTTTGACAACATCGAACCACTCATGCTCACGATCGGGGAAACAAAAAGATTTCAAAAAATTATGGTTCTACACCGTCTTCTCCACTTCTGTCACGAGAAATGGTAGAGATAGCCCGCTGGGCTAATTTGTGGGCGCGAATATTTTGGTCAGGGGGGATAAAGCTAAATTTGCACACTACAAATTCTTTCTTCAAATCCAAGATCCTCCGGACAATCATGCTTTCAGGGCCCCTAGACAAGGAGGGCAAGGGAGACGAGCAAAGCGTAATGGCTTGTAAAGAGTCCGATCTAATCTCAATTCGTCTCTCTCCCCTACACCACGCGAATTCAATTGCAGTTTCAATAGCTTTCAGTTCCATACCCAAAGGGTTATACCCCTCCATGCTTGTTAAATATACTCCTCCTCTACATTTATTAATTAAATATACATGTAAAAAATCTAATTTATCCTTCTAATAAAATATTCATAGATAGATACACCCTCCTTTTAAAATTAAAACTCTAACCCTAATTGATGGCACAGCCACCGCCGTCGCACCTCCGCCGAACCTCCAGAAATAACAATAAAAAAAACTTAGAAATAAAATAAAAAAACATTTTTCAACACTGGTTTATCGACGAAAACCACTCTGGTCGACACTGGTTTGTCGACGAAAAACTCTATTGTCGACAACTTTTATCGAAAGATCCTTTTTTAAATAATACAATTATTTGTCGACGATCGTGTATATTTTCGACCAAGAGTTGTCGAAAAAAAAACTGCGTTTTTTTAGGGTTCAGGCGGGTAGCATCTGGGCGAGTGAGGAGGCGGCGGTTTGGGGAAGGTAGGGCGGCGGCGTTGCTGGACGAAATAGGGCCGCCGCCGCCACCGATTTATTGTAGAAAATAAATAAAAAATGAGAGGAAGGGTTGGGTGTTGGGCATTGGGCGGGCGACGGGCATTGGGCGGTTGGTGATGGAGAGAAGATGAAAATGAAGGTGAGAGGAAGAAATTTCGGATTTTTAGAAAGTATATTTAACATAGATATTCTTGAGAAGAAATGACATATTAGATATTTTAGGGAGAGTACATCTAACATAATCGATTTGAGGGGGAAGTTCATGAATTCGGGTATATTTAATAAGTATGGAGGGGTATATAGCCTGCCCCTTTTAAAAAATTATCTTAAGCTGCATGTGTAGCTCTTGAATTGGGCTGGACCCATAGTCATAGGCTTTTAGAGGATCGGTTGTTGCGATATGGGCCTATTTTTTTTATAAATTAATATTTTTTTTAAAATTACTTCGTATTAATATTTTTTTAACAACGTAACTAGTGCTAATAAATTTATATTGCTATACACAAAATTTTAATGAATTGTCTAGCTTTATTCATCACTGTTTGTAAAAAAAAGTCCTATTTTTAAATATTTATTTTTTTAATTTTCATGTCATATTTTCTACTTGATAAAATAGAAAGAGTGTAGGAAAAATTACACTTATACGAGTGCTTGAATGGTTGGGTCATGGATTTGTGCTTTAATAATATTATATATATTATTATACTATTAATATTTAATATAATACTGTAATATTTATATATTTTTTTTTGGAAATAGAAGAAACCAAAAAACAAATCGGCTCAGGGATATAATCCGGAAAAAATGGTATCTTCAATAAGAATCTCCAAGTCTGTCATGAGAATTGGAAGATTGCGCAGCCTTCTGCGCCAGACGATGCGCTCTGTGATTGACCTCCCGAGATATATGCGTAAACTTACACACTGTAAATTTACTTAAAAGAATCTTAATTCGTCGGGCAATATTGCATTCAGGAGCATAAGAAGGAAACTTCCTGTCTTGCGAGCACAATGCAGTGGCCTGCGATGAATCCGTCTTAATTTCAAGTCTGGTAGCTCCTCTATCAATAGCCACTAGCACTGCCATTTCGATTGCCAACAATTCGGACCCCAATGGGCTTCGTTGTGGCGGGATTATTTTTGAGAAAGAATTCACAAACTCGCCATCATTTTTTAACATAATTCCTCCAATTCCAAATCGGAGATTATCAGAATTAAAGGCTCAATCGACCTCAAAACAAAATCCCGTGTCGTTCTCTTCTTCACTTTGAATTGGATTTTGCATAGTCCCACTATTCATCACATTCCTGCGTATTTGAAGATTCTGGAAAGATTTCAAATAATCCAAAACCTGAGTCCCAGTATTTGCCTTGAGATGTGATCTTTTGGGTTCTTGATCGTGAGCAATTTGACATCGATTCTTCCAAACTCCCCAAGCCACCATAATAAAATTTTCAAATTCGGGCCTAGAGAAGGTATCCTTAATATTCCAGAGGAGATCAGTTGTGCTCAGAAACTGATTGTATTTCAGGAATCTCCACCAATCAATTTGTTTCCAGACTTTCCGAACTTCCGGACAATATATGATCGCATGAAGTGTGAACGGATTACCATTTCCACATAAAACACATCTTGGCTCAATTGAGATATGACGATTGATAAGGTTTTCTTCTGAGGCAAGCAGGTCGAGGCTCAGTTTCCAACCAAAAATCCTCACTTTCGGTGGTACATTAAGGTTCCAGATATATCTCCACCAAGCTCTAGTCGATGCCACATTAGAGCCTCCAGCAATCTCCTTCTTTTTGTACTGAATGTTGATGCTCTCTCGATATCTAGATTTAACCGTGTAATTACCAAGAGTTTCATTTTTCCAAAATCTGGAATCGTTTTCATCGCTTTTACCAACCGTAGTTCGCAAAATAACTTCGACTTCAAAAGGCCAAAAGGCCAAGCTAACTAATTCCTTATTCCATTGTCTATCTTCATCCAGTAGAAAGGAGGGATTTCTACCAGCTGCAATTCTTGATTTAATAATACCTTCATCAAGACCCTGGACCCAAGCATGCTTAAAAAGAGAGACTATTTGTCCATTTCCAATTGTCCATCTTAAGCCACTTTGTAGAATCGGAAAGCTCGAGACTAAAGACCTCCATACAAATGAAGGATTGCTTCCCGTTTGAGCATCCATAATATCAGAATGTTTAAAGTATCTAGTTTTAAATACTTTAGCGATCAAAGTATCCGGATTATCGAGAATTCTCCAAACTTGTTTTGCTAGGAGTGCTTGATTAAATTGTTCCATTCTACGAAAGCCCATGCTTCCTTCATCTTTTGATCTACAAAACTTGTCCCAACTTAACCCGTACATTTTGTTTCTTCCTTTATCATTACCCCACCAGAAATTTGCAATGATTTTCTCCATTTCTTTACATATCTGAATAGGGATTTTGAAGCAAGACATCACATATGTTGGTAGAGCTTGAAGAACTGCTTTTATAAGGATCTCTTTACCACCCTCCGAAAAATATTTGTTTTTCCAGTTGTCCACCTTTTTCTTCAATCTATCAATAAGATAAGAGAATTGAATCCTTTTCCCCCTTAGGGAGAATGTAGGAAGACCTAGATACAGATTATGACCTTGGGTAAGCTTAATTTGAAGACGCTCCTTAACATGATTTTAATTAATTACACTCGTTTTGGGGCTGAACATCAATGAAGATTTTTCGAAGTTAACTTGTTGACCTGAGGCCTTCTCATATAAACTCAGGGCGCATTTGAGGTTCTCAGCATAATCTGAATTGGCTTTAAAAAATACAATGCTATCATCTGCAAAAAGGAGATGGGTAATCATGGAGGCATTTCTAGCAATGTACCCCTTTATATATTAATAGTAATATAAAAACAATTTTAGTATCAATATTATTAATCTTATAATAGTGCATAAAATTGAGTTGAATAATCTCAGTTCAAGAAAAAAAAAAAGACATTTTAGGCTTTTTTTTTTTTTTTTTTTTATGGAATTAAGAAATGCATGCATTGTGAAGTTTTACCTTTATTTATAAATAATTTTCTAAATAAAAAGGAAAAAATGGAAGAAATAATAAAATAACTAAAATATTATTTAATTGTGTACGGTTATATTGAATATTGAAGCAAAATGCGACTCTATTTGGAATCCGTTTGGATTACAAAATCATTCGCTCTGATCGAGTTTCTGCAAATCCATGGCTGCCAATTTCTGGACTTCGTCTCACTAGTAAGTCTTGCAGTTACTTTTTCGATTGTTGGAGCTGTGCCTTTTTTTAATCCGTTTATTCTTCGATTCAATTTTATTTGGTGAAATTCTGTGCGTTTTTCGTTCAATTCGTTAATCTAATCTGTAATTTTTGGGGATTGTTTATGAAAATTCAGCAAACAGCTTCTGGACCAAGAAGAGGTGGATGTGGTGCCTCCGTTGGATAAGGAAAGGGGCATCACGCTTGAAGATTTCAAGCTCATCAAGTTTCACATGTCTACTTGTAATTTTTATAATATGAATTTCTCAGATTGTTTTGTTATTTCCGCAACACATTTGCCGCATGATTTTTTTTTTTCTTTTCCTTTTGCTAATATTAAAATGTGTTTGCAAACAGCTTGAATCACTTTTTTTGTCAAAAGATGTGAGAGGGAGCTTTGAAAATAAGTGATTCGGGAACAGTTTGTTGTGTTTGAAAACACCACCTAATACTCCTTTTGTTATGATGTAAGCTTCAGCTTTGCTTTTTGCACGGATTAAGGAATATAGTATAAAATGTTTAGTGAGTAGTTCACGTAGACAGAAAGTTAGGAAGAAGAAAATGTAGAGGGAGAGAGGGCTAGGAAGAAGATGGATAGGAATGAGAGGGGGTAGAGAATGATAGTGAATTTTACCATCTAAGGAAGTGGAAAGCTTACGACGAGACACTCAAAATAGGTAAGTGGGAAGCTTATGGCGGGATGGAGGGAGTATTATTTTTAAGGTCCCCTTTGATTAGTTATCAATCTGAAATATGTGGGAGTTCGTGAAAAACCTAATCGTTTGCTACATTTTTAAGTGAATTTCGTCTTTAATTGATTGCAATACGATAATGAGTCTTTGATTCATCTTCTCTGTGAAGTATGTTGGTTTGGCATGGTATCTTTTTTATGGGTATCAATACAATGTGGCAGTACTTCCATGTAGTTAGATAGATGGATTTGACGTTTGCCCCCCTTTTTTTGGTTTTTGATGCCAGATATTGCAAAATTGGGCACTCAAGTGAAAGTCCGGCAAAGGTTTGTTTGTGGTTAATGCTTTGCTTTTTAGTGGTCTCAATCCGTTTTGCTCAAAACCTTGATGGAGATTATCAATAGCAAGATTTAATTTACTCAAGAATATCATAGCTCTGGACTGCCTTTTGATTTTATGTGATGTATCATAGACGCTGCACCTTTTGGTGCATCACGGTTTTGCTCTTTATGTGTAGTAAAAATCTTTCTCTTGCTTTAAGAGGGGAATGCAATATTATCAACTGTTTGTCGAGATAGTGATTTTATTATAATTGCGGTGTTCCAACATAGATGAAGCATCATAAGATAATGATTTTTTTATCCTTGGCTTCATTTTGTTCTCATCTGATCCTTTAACCAGTCCAGTATTAATTTCTCAGGGTTGTTGCTACAGCCATTTCATACATGAGACGTGTTTACACCAGGTATGGTTTATCTAAACACTTAACCTTTTGCTTTGAATTGCCACTTTTCTGTCTAATATTTAAGCCACTATATTGATGACTAATAACTTCATGTGTGGTGTGAAGGAGAATCGCATTAAAGTTGAGTTAAATATAAACATAAAGACTTTCTAATACCTGTTCTTAAACCTTACTCCCTTCCCACCAAAAAACCATGTAATAGTTTGTGTCTTGAGGTTTATATCATTTGTATGATTTAGTTCATACTCCTGCCATTAAGTTGCAGGAAAATATTAAAATGTGTGAGTAGGGTTATCTAATTTCTTGGTTCCAACTGTGGGATGTGTGAGTGTCACTAGACCTATTCAGATTCTGCACGGTGGTGTCAAGTTCAAACTATTAGAATAAATATTTCAATTTTCAAGGTTATATGCCATTTGGCAATTATTGCTGAACAATATAAACTAACTTATTTCAGGAAAAGTATGATCGAATATGACCCTCGTCTGGTTGCTCCAACCTGTTTATATTTGGCTTCGAAAGCTGAAGAAAGCACGGTGCAGGCCAGACTTCTTGTGTTTTACGTGAAGAAAATTGCGAATACATGTAATTTGCTTTATTGTAATTCCGATTATTTCCTTTCATCCTTTTTTTTTTTTTTTTGCATTATAAGTGGCAAGAGCTACTGGTTTGCTTTTGCAGATAGTGATGAGAGGTATCGATATGAAATAAAAGACATACTAGAAATGGAGATGAAAATCTTGGAAGCCCTCAACTATTATTTAGTTGTATTCCATCCTTATCGAGCACTTACTCAGTAAGTGTATCTCCAAATACAAGTAATTTATGCAATGAGTTCTGTTTGATATATATATTTTCGGTCCAGTAGCATTTTTACCAAAGTCTACTTTAGGCATGCATAAAGAAGAAAATATATAATCCACTTGTCTTTTTATTGGTTCAAGTGGTTGAGTGAAAGCAAATTATTTTTTACTTCATATATAATTGATGAATAGCTAGTAGTACACATAAGATAATGTTTAATTTGCTTTCTATTTTCAATGAGATTTCAGTTTCTTGTACATGGTTCATTAAATATCTGCCTGATGACTTTGGTTACACGCAAGGTTTGATTCACTTATGCCTACATTTACTTAAAATCTTACAGTTGTATTATTTATTGTGACACAATGCATCATTTTGTTAAGAACCAAGAACACTTCTAGAAATTTGAGGGATGCCCCCTGTCAATCAAGACTAGAACCTCGGATTGGTGAATCAAGCCCCTAAATTTGAGGGATTTTCCCTTTTCTCCTTTGGCCAGTGTGATCAGCTTAACTCCCGACTCAGTGTTCGTCGTCGGTACCTCCATTCGATGAAACTCGATACGTTCTTTGTCACTCGCTTCTTTCGTTGGTCCTTCATCATAGACTGGGGTACCCGTCCTCGCTGTTCGCCTCGTCCCCGACCAGTAGGGTCATGAACTTTGCACCCGAGCACTTGTGGTCCCACGAGTATTTTTCGTTACATGTTTGTATTTCTTCCTTTTGTACACATGATCGATCGATGGTCGTTCTTCGATCTTATCACATTTTCAATTTGAATTCAGAAAAAAGTAATCTTTTCAGAAAATTATTATTGTTATATCATCATCATCTGAACTGCGATTTTGCAATGTTTAGGTTGCTTCAGGATGCTGGCATGAATGATGCAACACAGCTAACTTGGTAAATCTTTGCCTTTCCAGTTTGTGGTTTACTGTTTAAGGCGTCCATATCAAGCCATAAAACTCTTATATATCTGTAGACGTATGATTAATCCATGCATATCTCATCTTTTTCTACGCGCTGTGTTGGAAAGCTACCAGCGTTGTTGGATATCTCTGCTTGACCAATTTCAGACTTTCTAACAAAAAATCTTTGGTAGGGCTTTAGTTTTTAGAAAAATACTTCGTGTATAAAGGATTAGAAAAATACTTCGTGTAAAAACTCATAAAGATGCTTCGTGTATTAGAAAAATACTTCGTGTATAAAGGATTAGAAAAATACTTCGTGTAAAAACTCATAAAGATGCTTCGTGTATTAGAAAAATACTTTCTTAGGTTGCATCTGGATTTAAAGGATTTGATCATAGAGTTGGTAAATTTCCAAGTGGCTCAATGTTAATTGGATTTCAAAACATCCAAGAAAAAATGTCTATTTTATAGTCATAAAATTGAAATCCGTTGTAGAAAATGAAATAATCCAATCAATCTCAACGATTTTTCACTATGGATATCAATTCCATTTTCTAAATCCTTTAATCTGTTCTCCTGTCATGGAAGGACATTTTTAACTCTCTCTTACTGGTGGGGCTGGGGATTTGCCAAAGTAGTGATGAAAACATAATTTTTTGCGCTCGATATTGCATGTAATATTTATGATGGAAGACTGTGAATTCGTAGGGGTATTGTTAACGACACTTACAAGATGGATTTGATTCTGATGCACCCTCCCCATTTGATTGCATTGGCTTGCATATATGTTGCAAGTGTGCATAAGGAAAAAGAAAACACCGCCTGGTTTGAAGAGCTTCGAGTTGACATGAATGTGGTGAGTCTTGTTTTAAACTGTTTAGCATTCGAAGTATCATATTTTTAAAAATTCTTCATTTTATGTGCCATTCTTCTCGAAATCACGAAATCGTGATATTTCGTGTGCTAAACAGTATTGCGTGAACAAGTTTTATGTCTTAGAACCGATACATTATACTTGAATATTAATGACATGAAAGGATAAAAGGCTTATGTTTGTTGTTGAAAACTCCATGAGAAATTGAGAACAGAAGTTCCCAAGTTAATGCCTCGATCAACATAGAGGAGCATCTGCATCAATTTGAGATAATACGCCTTTTTGAGTAATCTAGGATTAAAAAAGTTTCACGTGTACAAGGCGTGTGCATTTACGAGACAAGTTTGCTTTGCAATTTCATATTGTCAACTCTTACGGTTCTCTCTGTTATTAGGTGAAAAACATCGCAATGGATATATTAGATTTCTACGATAGCCACAGACATATTGCACCAGATGATAGGGGCACTGCTGTCATGAACAAGCTAGGCAGATGAACCTTTGCTCGTAAGAAACAGCTACTGGTATTGCAATCGATGCTATCTTCATTTTTCGTTGCTGCTGTCATGAACAAGCTAGGCAGATGAACCATTGCTCGTACAAAACAGCTATTGGTATTGCAATCGATGCTCTCTTCATTTTCGTTCAGCAGAAATGCAGAGGTTTCTAGGCGTTTTTACTACGTGCTAATGTTCACGAGTTATATCATGCAATATTGTGTTTGATGGATGTAGGTATTGTTTTTATGATAAATGTGGAATGCTATGGAGGGGTTTAGGTTTATGGATTTTAAATTCAACTCCATATTAAAATGTAACTGAATAGATACTAAATATTTAGATTTGATCTTGTCACTTGAAATCCATGTATTTTTAAATCATTTTATTTAAAATGCCTCCACAAATTAAATTCTCTCTCCCCAAACCCAACCTAATCATTTTCTTAAGGTCTCATAAAATTGAATTTTTTACCTTTAAATCCTTACTCTAACACAATTGGTCAATTACCTATATTCATGAATTTCTTCAAAAAAATTCAATCTAAATCTAATACACCACAATCCCAAACCAAATACTACCACTTTAGGCTTTTATTACTAATTCTGTATTTCAAAAACGGGCCTTCAAAAGCCACTTAGAAGTTAGAACTCAAAAACAAAGACAATACAAGATAGCAAGAGACTTGATTCTATAACTCCAAACCGAACGAGTGACCATAATTGAAAGAGACAAAACATAGCCAATACAACCATATATCGTATCAAAAGGAGACTCAATTTTCTTGGACATGATCTACACACAAAAATCCCCAAAAAACAGTATGTAGTTTGCCTTGTTACATACACACTCCAACTGGAGGATCCTCTCATAGCTTCAGAGCAAGGTAGACATTGTCATTCTTACGAAGATTCGGAGAAAATTATCGCAAGTCGAAGCTTCTCTTTTCTATTTCTTCCCCTTCTTAGCTTGCTTCTTAGCTGCAAGCAACAAATGGAAAGCTTAAGATACATATGCTTAAACCAAGTAAACAATTAGAAACCCGGAAAAATATGGCAAACCTAGCCTCCGTTTGGCCTCCGATTTCGCAAAGAATTCCTTCCACTCATCAGTTAGAACGAAAACGGGATCCTCCTCTTCCTCTTCCACGTCCTCCAGCTTTTCAGTATCATCCTCAATCACCCTTGTATACACCAAACAAAGCAGTAAAGATGGGGGCAAAAGTTGATTAATGTTCAAAGATCAGAGCAAATGCATTGATATGCATCCACATTATCATGAACCACACAATGAGTTTCTTGATCAACTGGTCACGTTTCCCACTACACGACAAATTCTTCCATGCAAATGAGTGTATAGAAACACTTGAATTTTAATGTTCAATTTATCAAATTTAATCTTTAATCCAACACTTTGACTCAATTTGTTGAAGTCCAATTTCAATTGTACTGGTGCAACTAATTACACCCAAGTACCACTCACACCATACAAATATTCAGAGTGACAGTACAACTGCTTATTTCTAATGAACAATAAAACCGAGCCTTTAATTCCAAATAATCGGGCTAGACTTAGGGCTGTTATTCGAATCGAGTCTTAACGAGACTCAGCTCGAGCTCGACTTGTTAGGCTCAATATCTATTTTTTTGTAAAAAAATCCATTAGGCTCGGCTCGTTAAGGAGTCGAGCCGAGCTCGATTTTTGACTCGTCAATGTTATCGAGCTCGAACTTCAAATACTCGGCTCGAATAACAGCTCTACTAGACTACATTAACCAATTGTACTGAAATCAATATTAATAACAACAAATTACATAAAATTGAAACCCTAAATTAGCTTTACATCCACTAGCTAGGTTCAAAAACAACCCTATAACACCGGAGCAACCGAAATTCAGCTGAATTCCAGCGTGTAATTAACAATTAATAGCAAGAACAATATCAGGTATAACAAATGGAGCTTCAATACAACGACATGGAGCAGAAATTACAGAAGACAATTAAGGGGTAAGCGATAAACAAGACGAGAATCAGAAACGTAAAATACTTACTGGGAATCATCGATTGCTGGATTGGGAGGATTATGCAGAGAGCTTAATTGGGGAATGGAAGCAATGGGTTGTTGGTATTGAGGGTAAGGGTAAGTAGGGGAAAAAGAGCACGACGGAGAATGATACATTGGTTGCAAAATAGGGCGGTGAATTGGACAGTGAGGTGACACGTAGAAGATATAGTGGTAGTGGAGACCGCCGCCACCGTGGTGGTGGAGATCGCCGCCATGGACGTGGTGGCGGTGGGGATTAAACGAAGGAATTTTGCCACCGTCGTCCGCCATACTCTACAATTGGGCTTAAACATTTTTTGTGAAAAAAACATATTAATATATATATATATATATATATATATTTAAAATAACTAATATTGAAAAATTAATAGTTAAACAACCCATTTTAGATTCATAATTTATTGTTTGCACGGGCATATTGTAGAAGTTATTTATGGATATTAGATGAGATAAAGTAGAGGATTAGATGACATAAAGTGCAGGGTATAAAAGTCTTTTTAAATATAAAATGAGTATTTAAAGTAAGGATCAAATTCAAAAATAGAGTATTAAAGTAAGGACCAAATTTTAAAATACTGTGTATTTCATAGGATCAAATTTAAAATTAATCCAACTTAAAGTACTGAAATTTTTTTAATCTCTTAAAATAATGATATACTCATGATGTAATTTTAAAATATTTAAAGTGAAAAAAAATATTTTATTAAATAAATGAACAATCTAATTTAAAATGTCCATTATATAAATGAATTAATGGTTAAAAATAGGAAGAAATAACAATACAATAGATGAATTAGACAATAGTGATTCAGTGAATAGTCAGTCATCGACTCATTATTATCATGCTCCAACATATATTTTTGTTAAAGTATAGCCTAACATGTATACAAATCATGCAAACTCTAAACCTAATCTTGCATGAATGACTCATATGTAACTAATAGATTCTAGAACTAGAAGAAGAGTAGTTTAGTTTATTGTTAGGCTAACAACTAGTTGTTAGATAGAAGACTCTAGGAGATGAGTCCTCTATATATATTGTACAAACCACACATTACAAATTAAGTTGAATATATACAAATTTAACATGGTATCATGAGGCCTTTTCTTTTGATTTTGTTTAGCATTTTGCAAATTCTACTCTTCTTCACACTTTCCTTCATATCTTCATGCAACCAATTTTAGTAACTGCTTTGTTCTTCATCCTTCTTCACATCTTCATACAGTAACTGCCTTGTTCTTCATCCTTTCTTCACATCTTCATCCGTATACTGCCCTGTTTCTGTGCATCTTCATCCGATCTGTTTCCAATTCAACCTCTTCATTCGATCTGTTCCAAATTCAACTTCCGATCTTCTTCTTCCGCTATACTCTGATCTTCTATTATCTACTCATGGCAAATACTTCACCTCCAGCTTCTACTCTACCTCGATTCATTACTCTTTCTATTCGATTGGATAATGATAACTATCCGTTTTGGCGAAATCAGGTTCTAGCCTCTGTTCGTGCCCATTGCTTTGAGGATGTTCTCCTCTGCAAAGTAGTTCCAACTAATCCAACTGAGTCAACTTCAGACTCGATCTCTTGGCAACGCAGGGATCAATTTCTTCTCAGCTGGTTGCTAAGCTCTGTTTCTGATACGATGCTTGGTCATGTGAGCAGGTGTGAGCATTCGTTTCAGTTATGGTTGGTGTTTGAATCATTGTTCTAGTCTCAATCTGGTGCTAAAGCTATGATTCTTCGATTGCAACTTCAAACTCTACAGAAAGGCGATCTAAGCATTGATGCATTCATACTAAAAATGAGATCTATTGCTGATGGATTGCATCATGCTGGGCAATTGATCAAAGAGGCTGAGTTAGTTCTGTATATTCTTGGTGGTTTAGGTGTTGAATACGATGCAGTGGTGGTTAATCTTACTACTCGAGGCTCTGATACCATGTTAAATTTGTATATATTCAACTTAATTTGTAATGTGTGGTTTGTACAATATATATAGAGGACTCATCTCCTAGAGTCTTCTATCTAACAACTAGTTGTTAGCCTAACAAGAAACTAAACTACTCTTCTTCTAGTTCTAGAATCTATTAGTTACATATGAGTCATTCATGCAAGATTAGGTTTAGGGTTTGCATGATTTGTATACATGTTAGGCTATACTTCAACATACCAGAAATACTAGCAAAGGCAGAGTGTATCCAAAGCCTAGAGTTGTTTGTCAGCTATGTGGCAGGAAATATCATGTGGCAGCTAAGTGTTACAAGAGGTTTGATCAAGGTTTCAATGGTCTTGACAATTCTCAATCTAGATCTCACTCATCTATCACTCGTCCCTCTCCACCTATTCAAGCTCATCTGACTCAATACAACACATCCTCCATATCAAACTTATCCTTCATCTCCATCTGTTCATAACTACTCCTATGCTGCTCCCTCACATACTGCTCCTTCACACATTGCTCTCACTAATCACATGGATCATGGTGCCTCCTCTTCCAACACTGCTTACACTCCTCAGAATTCCACCTGGTGTGTTGACAGTGGAGCAACACATCATGTGACATCTCAATTAGCCAATCTTCACCTCAACTCTCCATACCAAGGTATGAATTCTCTTGTGGTAGAAAATGGTGAGTCTACTCCTATATTACATACTGGTTCTCTTGCTATACCAGTTCATGGTGCATCATCTTCTCTAGTCATGAACAATGTCTTACATGTGCCTGCAATTACTAGAAACCTTATGAGTATATCTCAGTTTCTCAAGGATAATGATGCTATTATTGTCTTCTATGCTGACTGTTGTCTTGTTAAGGATCTCAAGTCAAGCAAGATTCTCTTGAGAGGGGTGCTTAAAGATGGTCTATACATACTGGACTTTGGAAGCTTGAACTCACATCCGGACTTAAGCTATCACTGGAATAAAGATGGTGTATCTGCTGCTACTGTCAATAAGACTAGTTATGATGATGTTGTTAGGAAAAATAAGTCCATTTGGAGTCTATGGCATTGTAGATTGGGACATCCTGGTAATTCAGCTCTCTCTACTGTTTTGAGAAGCTTGAATATTCATTGTAAGGAGTCTCATGTTACTTTCTGTGATGAATGTAAGCTTGGAAAACTTCATATGAAACATTTCTCATCTATTCAACATCACACTTCTCATGCTTTTGAGTTAATACACATGGATGTTTGGGGGCCTGCTTCTTGCTTATCTATTGAAGGATACAGATATTATCTGTCATTAGTTGATGATTACACAAGGTTTGTATGGGTGTTTCCTCTTGTGGCAAAATCTGAGGTGGTTAATGTGTTTACACAATACATGAAAACAGTAGAAAGGTCATTTGGGGTATCAATCAAAGCCATTCAACATGACATGGGCACTGAGTTTCTACCTGTAGACAGATTGGTTAAGTCTCTTGGCATTCAAGTTCGACTGTCTTGTGCTTACACTCACCCTCAGAATGGATTGGTTGAAAGAAAACATCAGCATATAACTGAGTTTGGCTTAGCTATGCTTGCTAAATCTAAGCTTTCAAAGGCATTTTGGTGGCATGCCTTCTCAACTGCAGCATATGTAATCAACATGTTGCCTACTCCAGTTCTTCAGCAACACACTCCTTTTGAATCACTATATAACAGATCACCAGATTATCATTCTCTCAGGGTATTTGGTTGTGCATGCTTTCCCTTTCTCAGGCCTTACAACTCTTCTAAGCTGCAATACAGAAGCTCAAAATGCATCTTCTTGGGGTATAGTCCTTCTCACAAAGGTTACAAATGCCTTCATGAATCTGGAAAAATCTTTATATCAGCATCAGTCCAGTTCAATGAAGAAGAATTCCCTCAATTCACTTCTACCACCAATCTACATTCTCCCCATACTTCATCTTCCAACTTCTCAGCTCAAATACCAGCAAAACTTCAGTATCATCCTCCCTTAGCCACTCCTCATACATCATCTCATGACTCAGCATCTCTTCATTTCACACCCTCCTCTAATTATCCTATTAACAATTCTCCTGCATCATCTCATGCTCATGACAGCACCTCTCATGCTCATGGCAGTACCTCTTCAAACTCTACCAGATATATACTTCCCCCCTCTTCTCCTGTATCCCCTTGTTTACCTCCAACCTCTATAAATCCACCAGCCATTCCCTCACATCACTCTATGCAGACAAGATCAAAGTCTGGCATTTTTAAGCCAAAAGCTCTCATATTTACACTGCCAATCCCTGAACCTACTAGTGTTACAGAAGCTGTTTAGAATCCTAAGTGGAAGTCTGCTATGAAGTTAGAGTATGATGCCTTAATTCAGAATGGCACATGGACATTGGTACCCCCATCAGCTGATATTCACCCCATCACTACTAAATGGCTGTTCAGGGTTAAATACAACAAAGATGGTTCAGTTGAAAGGTTTAAAGCTAGGTTGGTGGCTAGAGGGTTTCAACAGCAGGCTGGTGTAGACTACTTCAGCACCTTTAGTCCTGTGATCAAACCAGTTACACTACGCATTGTATTCACTCTTGCTGTCTCCAAAGGGTGGGCTATTCAACAAGTTGATATCAACAATGCATTTCTCAAAGGTGTTCTACATGAAACAGTCTACATTGCTCAACCTGAAGGTTTTATTGATACTCAGCACCCTCATCATGTTTGCAAGTTACAAAAGGCATTGTATGGCCTCAAGCAAGCCCCTAAGGTTTGGTATGACACTCTCAAGAACTTCTTGATGCAGCAAGGGTTTACACACTCCTCTTCTGATCACTGCCTGTTCCATAGATTTCTGAATGGAAAGACAACTCTTTTGCTTGTGTATGTGGATGACATACTCATAACTGGTGATGACTCTGCACTTGTACAAACTCTCATTGATGATCTTCACTCTCAGTTTTCCCTCAAGCACCTAGGGGAAATCAACTACTTCTTGGGCATTGAAGCTCATTCCACCTCTTCTCACATCAAGCTTACACAGTCCAAATATGCCACAGATATCATAGCCAAAGCCAATCTTTCTGACTCCAAACCTTGCCCTTCTCCCATATGTCCTTCTACCAAACTTTCTATTTCTGATAGCCCTCATTTTGACAAACCTACACTTTACAGAAGCATAGTTGGGGCTCTTCAGTATCTCACCCTAACCAGACCTGATATCTCATTCAGTGTGAACAAGCTATCACAGTTTTTGCAAAGTCCTACACAAAATCAATGGAAAGCATGTAAGAGGGTACTTAGATATCTTAAAGGCTCTCTTACTCATGGTATTTCTTTTTTTCCAGTTTCAGATTACAGGTTGCAGGGCTTTGTGGATGCTGATTATGCTTCTAGCATTGATGATAGGCGCAGTACTTCAGGTTTTTGCATCACTCTTGGAAGGAACTTGATCTCTTGGAGCTCCCGTAAGCAATCTGTGGTAGCTCGCAGCAGCACGGAGGCTGAATACAGGGCCCTAGCACTTGCTACTACAGACATCTTATGGATTGCTAGCATCTGCAAGGAGTTACACATTCCCATCTCTACTCCAGGCCTGCTGTGGTGTGACAATCAAGGGGCCATAACACTTGCTTTCAGCCCAACTTTTCATTCACGCACAAAACACATTGAAGTTGATGTTCACTTCCTAAGAGAAAAGGTGCAAGATGGCTTTCTTGATATACGCTTCATCTCATCTGAAGATCAACCAGCAGATCTTCTCACCAAGCCATTAGCTCCAGCTCGCTTCTCACATCTTTGCACCTAGTTTGCTCTCTCATCAACAGGTGGTCCAAATTCTTCCGGGGCATGTTGAAGTATAGCCTAACATGTATACAAATCATGCAAACCCTAAACCTAATCTTGCATGAATGACTCATATGTAACTAATAGATTCTAGAACTAGAAGAAGAGTAGTTTAATTTCTTGTTAGGCTAACAACTAGTTGTTAGATAGAAGACTCTAGGAGATGAGTCCTCTATATATATTGTACAAACCACACATTACAAATTAAGTTGAATATATACAAATTTAACAATTTTCTAGCTAGGCCAAAAAATAAGGGTAAATTCATTTTTTTCCCTTTAAGTTAGTACTAATTTTAATTTTTTTCACCTAAATTTTTTGACTTTAAAATTAATTATCTATATTTACAAAATTTAAATATTTTAATTATTTTACTAGTAAACAGAGGTAATTCATTTGACCTGACTAAGAATGATAATATGTTAGACAATAATGATGATATTAATAGTGCTAAAAACTCAAATAGCAATAAGTAACAATGAGGGTCGTAAAAGTTTTCGTCATGTTTGGTTTGGTTTGGAATTGACCATTCCTGATTCAATCTCACTCGATCCAAATATAAATTAAAATTAATTTTACATAAAACTACATTTATGATTTACCCCTATTTTTCAATCTCTATCCGAACACAATTTAAACACAATTACTATTCATAAATTATATAATCCACTTTTTTCAATCTTAATCTCAATTCAATTAATTACAATCTCTAACCAAAAACCATCTTTCAACTTTTATTTCAAGCTAAAAATAACAAATGTTTATCAGTAAAATGATTGAAAAATCGAGTTTTGTGAACATAAAAGACTAATTTCAAAGTAAAAAATTTGAAGAATAAAATATATTCCACCACACTTATTTTATCTAATTTATTCATCAACAAACAATATTATTTAAAACATACGCAAAAAGAACCCAACATACAAAAAAGAAAAAAAAAAAAAGAATTTAACCCTTTTTCCTTTTTCTTCTTTTACTGTAAATGCAAGTTTCATTCATTTGTGCCCTTTTTGTAATAGAGGCGAAAGCGAGAGTATCACCAACCCACATCCTGCGGCAAGCAATCGTACCAAATCGTAAAGTGCAGCCCCACTTGTTCTTGGTGGGCTAAATCTCAAGTGCACCCTTTTTCTTTTTAATTATTTAAATCCATAGCGTAGAACACAGAAAATTAACAACCCTACATCGTTTTTATTTATAGTTCGTTTTCACGATTTGCGAACGCACATCCCTGATCCCTCCCCTCACCCCCTCTTCATCATCTTCTATATATGATACGATACCCCTTTCTCCCCCCTCTATCTCTCAATCTGTCCAGATTCTTCAATTTGAAACGATTCTGATTTAATCTCATACCCGTTGGTTGATTCGAAAGAATCTTTTTTTTTGAATCTTTGGTCATTTATGGCATCTGGGAGCCTAAATTTGTGTGTAATTGGCTGAATCTGAAGTGGGTTTTTTCTGTTGAGCCTTTGGTGTGTGTTTTTGAGCATTGGTACTGTAAATTGAGCTGGTTTGTTGGTGGGGGGATAGGTTTTGCATTGTATTGTTATTGGGTGTCAATGGGAGTTTTAGATGAATGTCATTGTAATCTGGAACTTGAGAATGGAGTGAATCATGAGAATTGTGTTGAGTTGAATTCTGAAAATGTGGGGATTGAGGATGCTGTGAGAGTCCTGTTGCAGGGTTTGGGTGAAGATATCAATCGGGAAGGCCTGCGTAAGACGCCGCTTCGCGTAGCCAAGGCCCTCAGGGAAGGCACACGAGGTGATTCCTGATTCTCCTTCATGCAATTTTCAGCTTTACAATGAATTTAGACTGTTTCTTTGATTCTGGTTAATTGATGTTTGATGATATACTGAGCTTTGTGGTGGTATAGTTGAATTTTAAGTGGTTATTGTAGCAAATACTCTATTCGTCCGGCCATAAGCTTCCCTTTTGCTTTTTGCACGAAGATTAACGAATATAGTATAAAACGTGTAGTAGTTAGTAGAGGTAGGGAGATATAGGAAGAAGAAAAGGTAGAAAGAGGTTGAAAAGAGAAAAGATATAATGGATTTTGTCATTTAGGAAATGAGAAGCTTATGTTGGAACGGAGGGAGTATAATAATTTGCAATCGTAGCATCTTGTGAACGAATTAGTTATTTGCTTCCTCGCCATTGGCATTTATCCTACAGCTTAACTCTGTTTGTCGACTTTGAATACGCATGAATATGGTATGAAAGATTATATTACGAATCATAATCAAAGCTCGTTTGGAGGAGTTCAAGGCTTAGGTTTCATTAGAGAGAGACCAGGCAACTTACTGCTTGCTTTCTTCCACATACAGCTTACAGAGGCCGTCTGATCAAGCTTGATCCTTGCATATGGTTTGTTCATATCTCACCAATTTTTCTTTTTCTTTTTTTACAATAAAGCTTGATCAGACAGCATCTGTAACTGATTTAAACTTCATACTGTTGATAAAACTGCTGGCTTAAGTTCAGGACTTCTGCACAGATGATCTAATTATAAAAGAAATTAAAGCAGATATTAGATATAGTTATGTGTACAGAAAGATCGATCTTTGGTTTCCTAGTGCTTAAGGTGATGTTTGTTTTGGGTTTTAAGTGACTTTTAAAAACCGATTTATGAAATCCTTGGGATTTTCCTGTTAAATAGTGTAAGGTGTGTTTTTGTTTTGGGTTTTTTAGTAGGGTGAAATTTAAAGAGTAGGTTTATGGGTGTTATAACTGTGAAACTGGTTTTCAAGATCTTCAGAAACCCAAATCCTGGTTTTTAAAACCCAAAACAAACATCACCTAAATGAGTACCTGACTACCTGTATATCAGTTTGGATGGTTTAGTTAAGTTAGTGCAGTAAAATAATTTTCTTGATCTATCCACAACAAAGTCTTAGCTGCAAAGAGCTGGCTTTCCTTTATTGTTCCGATTTATATCGCTATTTTCTAACAGCTGAACCCATGAGCCAATAGTTGTACTGGGTATATATTACTTAACGTGCATATGTAGAGGTATGTTTATTCTCTTGGAAAGTATTTATGGAGTAACAGATTAGGCAACGTGTAAAAATCCAGAAACTGTTTTTGTTCGATTCAATAACCCGAGCCACAGTTCCTGCTTTATACTTGTAATCTCTCTTTCTCTCTCTGATGGTTGATGAATCTCCAGGTTATAAACAAAAGGTGAAGGACATTGTTAGTGGTGCATTATTCCCGGAATCTGGGTTGGAAAGCAAAGCTGGTTCTGCTGGTGGAGCAGGTGGCCTTGTAATTGTTCGAGATCTCGATTTTTTCTCATATTGCGAGTCTTGCTTGCTTCCTTTCCAGGTCAAGTGTCATGTAGGCTATGTCCCATCTTGTCAACGGGTCGTTGGACTAAGCAAGCTCTCTCGAGTTGCTGAAGTTTTTGCAAAGCGTCTTCAGGAACCGCATCGATTGGCCAACGAGATTTGTTCAGCTTTGCAGCATAGTATCAACCCAACTGGAGTTGCAGTTGTTCTCCAATGCTCCCACATTCATTTTCCCAATTTTCAATCTGCCCTTTCGGACCCAAATCACCAAGGATGGATGAAGATATTGGTTTCTTCAGGCTCGGGTGTTTTTGACGACGAGAAAGCTGATATTTGGACCGATTTCCTCTGCCTTCTGAGATTCAAAGGTGTAAATGTCGAGGATGTTCGGTCTAGATGCTCGGATAACAAATCTTGGTGTCCCTCTCAGACGATTTCCAAAATTGGGTCATCAGATTCTGAAATGGTCAGTGCAGTTTCGTCGATTCTTTCCTCTTTGGGCGAGGATCCATCAAGGGAAGAGCTTGTAGAAACTCCAGCCCGGTTCGTTAAATGGCTGATGAATTTCAAAAACTCTAAATTGGATATGAAGCTAAATGGATTTGTTCGAAACAAGAGAGACCCCGATTTCAGCACCAACGAAGAACACGTCTGCTCTGAGCTGAATCTACCATTTTGGTCACAATGTGAGCACCATCTACTTCCCTTCTACGGGGTCGTGCATATAGGTTACTACGGTTCCAATCGAATCAATCCTGTAGGGAAATCCCTTCTACAGTCGATTGTACATTTCTACGGTTTCAAACTACAAGTACAGGAAAGACTGTCGAGACAGATAGCGGAGATAGTTTCTTCGTTTCTTGGTGAAGATGTAATAGTAGTTGTTGAAGCTAATCACACTTGCATGATTTCTAGAGGGATCGAGAAGCTCGGAAGCAGCACTGCAACGATCGCTGTACTGGGTCGATTCTCCACTGATCCTACAGCAAGGGCGAAATTTTTGCAGATAATCCCGAACTCATCGTATTGAATGTTGATTGGAACAAAATTACATACCATTTTTGTACGGACGTCTTGTTCGGGAGCGTCGTTGCTGCAACGGTGAATGGGTTTGGAAGATCCTTAGCTGCAGTTTTGTTCAAGCAAATCGATATTCATATATTTGTATGCTTTGAGTTTGGTTTGTATTGTCTTTCAGTTGTTTTTATCTTACAATATCTGTATGTTGCTCTTTTATAATGCAGTTTATATCATTTTTATCAGCTATTTTCTTCTGCAAGAGCTGCCAAGGATGAAAATATTGGGGATATATTGCAATATGAATGTTAATGTCTAATGTGTTTTTTTTTTTTAGTATTGCGAATATATTATAAAAAAACGGTATAGCTCAACCATAGTGTAAAAATTGGATGATTTTTTTTTTTTTTTTTTTGAAAAATACAGATTTTTAAAAAAATTCTTATTTTATTTTAATTTTAGTGATTGTCTATAACCTAAATTACTCTAATATTACATGAATAAATATGACATTTTATCTACTATATATATTTAAATCTCATAAGTCCCTAAATAAAAAAATGGATCGAGAAATAAGGGTTAAATCAACTGTTCAACTTTTGTTTTGAAAATCATTTTAGTGTTAATTATATTTTATCATATTTATTTTATCATTTTATATTATATTATGTTGTCAAACGAACTAAAAGTTTCATTTGAAAAGTTGATGGAAGACTTTATGCAAATTCAAGAAATTAATGACAAAACCTTAAGGGACTGTTTGGTTAGGGATTGTGGTGGATGGGATAGGGATTTGAAAAATGTGGATGAGGGTAATCCATGAATAGTAATTGAATAAAAATTGTGTTTGGATAGAGATTGAAAAATAGATGTGGATGAAGAACTTTATGTCAAATCAATAGTGATGTTGTATTATTTTATTATTGTTAGTTAGTAGAGTAATTAGTGTAAGGAAGAAAAGTAGGAAAGAGAATAAATGTGTGGAAGAAAAGTAGGAGAGAGAATAAATGTTTTAAAGAAAAATAGGAAAGAGAATAAATGTGTTGAAGAAAAAAATAGGAGAGAGAATGAGTAATTAATATAAAAATATGATGATGTAATGGTATAAAAATAGGTATATAGGTGTATTATATGGGTGGATGGGTATTGAGATGGGTATTTGGATGGAGAGGGATGGGATGGCCCATCCAAATCCGGATGGGCCAATCCCAAACCAAACACACCCTAAAAGAAATGGCCAACTTGGAGCTCACGATTCTCCGGCGCTGTTCAACGGAGCAGTCGTACTGTCCTACCTATTTAAAGTTTGAGCATAGGTCGGGACGCAACCCGATGCCTCTAATCATTGACTTTACCCAATATAACTCGCGATCAATAAAATTAAGGTTGTGATATCTATTAGAAAAAAACGATATTTTCACCCTTTCATCCCAACATAACCATGGTTATATGCAAAAGCAAAAGTAAAATCCCTGAAACCTAGCAAAAGACTTCGTACCCTTGGTCCTAAATTATGAATATTAACATTTAAATCCATCACATGATAAATGATGCTACTCTTGTAACTAAAAACACACTCTACAAACGAAGTACTACTAATTATCTAGTCCGACCATAAATGTCGAATATCAGCCCAGTTCACGACCACGTCCTCTATTAGTTTTACTTCTGGAATCTCAGCCCGTTCCACGTTTGGTGAAGGAGTCGAGGATGGCCGGGGCAGACGAGTGTAGAAACCAAAAAATCCAGAGACGACGAAGATTGCCATAACTATCCAGAAGAGCAAATGTACGATAGTGTATACCTGTATATCCAAACAGCGATAAGCCTTATGTACAACATTTTCACTGTGCAACTGGTTTTCATTTCGTGTGCATTTTTACCAAAAAACTGTTTTACATAAGACGGACTAGTAGTTTAGCCAACCTTAACCATAGACCAGTCTTTGGCAGGAAGATTTCTGTCAGCTCGATCGAGGCAGTGAGTTAACATATCGTATATAGCCAATGTGGTGGCTGGCTCGTTATTATCTGCAAGCATTAGTTGACACAATTCTTGATGCGAACGATGTTATGACGAATCTTACTATGAAAACAGAAGTATATGAAAATTTCATACCTGGGATATCGAAAATTTGTCTTGTTGGAGAGACGCCCAATAGCCCTCCAACGTAAAATCGCACTCCCACACGTTCAGAAAGTGTGAGTAAATCTCCATGCGTGATTACAACGACAGGCTTGTCATCTGAGATGCGGAAAATGAACACATGAACAAACATCTAGCATTCTGAAACACTAACGTCGAAGATTGAATACCTTTAAATGACAAGAGGGGATTGTTGAAATCTGAAGCAATCGTTCGAGAGTACTGTTTCTTCTTTTCGTCGTCACTGACCATTGATTCCAACATTGACACCCCATTCACAACGAATATGACAAAGTCAACTGTCCTGAACTGACTGGAAGAGAAACAACGACGAGCCTTGCACTTTAACTGAGCTTTTAGAGTCGTACTATCCGATTTTCTGACCAAAATACATATACATGAGAAAGAAACTCCACGCATATTATAGTAAAGCTAATTACCTTTCGAGCAGTTCGCCATGACGGACCCCTTTTGTCATCCAACGTTTAATCATTTCCTGGTTTTCAGATGAATCACTAGACAAACTTCGTGTGTCGTACAAACAAAAGGAACCTGAACCTTTCGGGATCAAGTACTCGTGGAGGAAATATGTTCCGTCTCCAGCAGAATGGTTATCTGTTCAAGTGCAGTGCATGATGAATGATGAATTATTTATCAACAAAGATAATAGTACTAGTATAAATCAGGGAGAGTGAGATAGTATCTACACGAACACGACACTTGGGCTCTTCCTGATGGGGGTACATTGTCCTCAAGGGCCCGAGAAATGTTGTTAACGAGAGTGCTCTTTCCGGAACCCTTGTGGCCAATTAGCAAGAGCGATGTAGCATTCGGTACATCATAATCTCTTAAATCCATGCCACCTGATTTGTCAATCCACGAGCCGGGAGTGTAGCTGAAACGAGACCACCACATATAAGTATCGTACGCAGCGTGTACTTGTAAAACAATAATAACAACAAATGACTCCCATTGTCAAAGAGATCAAATTCAATTAGCAATCACAAGACAGAAACAGAATAGTTGATGGTGCCTAGGTTATTTTGGCAATGCCACAAATTGAACTTTCATGCTCGAAGAAAGTTGAAAGCTTCGACAATCACATGCTTGCCTAGCTACGTCATACTCCCTTCGTCCTATAATAACTTTCCCACCTTCCTCTTCCTTTTCCTTTTCGAGAGTCTCATAATAGCTTTTACACTCTTAAAATAATAGAAAACATTTTATAAACTGATTAAACTCCACCTTCACAATATCCACAATTTTACACAAAATGTCCTAACTTTTGGACACAACCCAATTCTTTACTTTATAAATAAATGTTTACAAAATTATTCATCAAAACTCACTCATTATTACACTCTCAATATCCACAAAATGACATTACTTTGGAGCATACACATACACACAAGTCTAACTAACTCATTTTTTTACTTTATACATAAACGTTCACAAAATTATCCCTCAAAACCTCCTAATTGTTACACTTTCTTAATACGTGTGTCATCTACGTATGGGAAGTTATTATGGATTTAGAACTACACAACGTAACAATTTAAAGCATTGAAAGGTCTTTTGATTTGTCCCTTTTATTTCCATCTTTTGACTCCAACATAAATTGATTATAAAATATAGATGTCTGACGAGGTTTAAAATAAAATTTATACTCAACACACAAATACACTAAATTGCATACCAAATGATCGAAAGCCTAAACTTTAACAGTTAAAGATATACTCCCTCCGTCCCAGTCCCAGGATTGTTTGCACCATTTTATTGGCACGCAAACTAAGAAAAATGTGTAATGAGTGGAGTGTTGAGGGGTAACTTTGTAACTTTTATGAATAAAGTAAAGTGAATGATTGGATTGAGGGTAAAAGTAATGGCATTTTGTGTAAATATGTGGATATTGTGAGGGTGGAGTTTATGAAAAAATTTCCTTTTTGGGTAGTGCAAACAATTATGGGACGGACGAATAAGGAAAGAGTGCAAACAACAGAGGGAGTACCATATACAATACCTTAAAATTTGATTTTTGAGGCTCTCCAAGTTGTGAATTCGAGACTCCAAATCCTCATAACTCCTAGAAAGGTCTGCATAAACCTTGGATTTCTGCCTCTCAGCAGCAGTTTCATCAATTGAAGACACAGAATTCAAAATTTTCAACCCATTTATCACTGACCCGTTGTCTGATTTATCACTGAATACAACAATTTAATAGATAGTCAACTGCAAAATTCTCTAAAAAAAAAAGATGAAAGAAAAACATTAAATAAAAAAAAAAAAAAAAAAACCTGGAATCGATGGATTCGTGTTGGTCTGATAATGAAACATCCTCTGCATAGCACATACATATTTTTGTCAAATATACATAATACATATTCAGCAGATGGAAAATTAAAGTTGTTGAACAGAAAAAGTACCAGACGAAGAGTCGCCACCGCCACCCATGATTCTTTCTGGTAGGCCAAAAGTGTCTAAAATTATGGATAAATTCAAACAGCAATTTAATCAAGAGGGAGAGAGACTTTACTGTTTACTAGAGAGAGAGACTTGATACGGTCAAGCTCGCGTATTTACATATATCACACGTGTCACCCTTTCGATGCAAAATTCGCGAAATAATGGGACCGAAGATCATTTTTTACTCTCCCCGGTAACCTTATAATTCTAATTTGTACGTATTACACTCGAATTTTAAAGAGAATTGATTGTTTAGGTAAAAAAAAAAAAAAAGATTGGGAGTGAAATAAAAGTAATTTTTCCTTTTCAAAATAAAATTATAAAATTGAACAAACCAAAAAAGGACAATTTTACATAAAATTTATTATTTTTGAAGTCACACAAATATATACAAGTAAATATTTATTAAATTACCTTCAAAATTACACACACAAAAAATAAATAGAGAACTCTTCAAAAAAAATTAATTCTTGAATTGAAACCAATCATATTTTCTATATACAATATGATCAAATGGTCTTACTCCTGTCCATAATCAGAGGGGACCTAGCTTGGGACATGGGGTACAAGTATGTCATTGTGAGTCATCTAAACATTATTTTTCATATTTTGTCAGAATACTTACTGATGTAGATAAATATGTCGTTCTCGAAAAAGTCGACACGTGGAAATGGGATAAATTGTTGTGATCTCAGTTAGGTCAATAAGCTCGAAGGGTAGGATTAATACACCCCCGAGCCTAAGAAAGAGAAATTAGAGTAATTGGGCCTTTAACCCATACTTGGGGAATTAATAGCATTTGGGCCCAAGGATCTGGCCCAAAGGGGAACGCGTGATGTCAATTCATCTTTCCTAACTAAGTCAAAAGAATGGGTCAATCCACGAAGATAGGGGGTGATATGTTGAAGGACCGAATCCTCAGGGATTTGGGGCCGAATTTACAGGAATGGGCCGAGAATATAGGGAGAACGAGTCTTTCCCTCTCCGGAGAGAGGGGCCAGGTATATAAGCAGGTTATTTTCCATATCCTGAATCACGTTCTTTTACATAATACATACACTCTTCCGAAATACATACTGAATTAAGAAGAAACACCACTGTATTCGCCGGAATTTCCCTAGAAATACAGGGGAATTCCTCTTTGATTTCTCCTACGGCCGATTCTGACTTGAGCGTCGGAGCTTCTACGCCGGAGCCCCCCTCCGGCGTACTTTTGCAGGTCATTTTCGGATTCCCAAGGAGATTTACTTGAAGATTGCCAAGGATAAAACGAGTGATTTGATTCGTGATTAGCAGTGCTCGTAGAGGAACGGCTGATATCTAAAGGCGTTCTTTTTCGACGCATCAACTGGCGCCGTCTGTGGGAATATCTCGAGCTAAAGCGTGAGAAAAAATTCCATATTAAATGGGTGGAGGACAAGATCTAACGAAGCAAACAAAGGAGAAAGGGGATTCTACTCCTCCTCCTTTCCCTCCGCCCCCTCCAGGTTTCCCCTTAAATCGAAATCTAGGGAAACAACCTGTGGATCATATACCAGAAGATATCCCTCCCACCCAAGAGGGAAATGTAGCAGGTACCTTAGGAGCTTCGGGGAGTAGAATCAATAAGGATAACCCTAACGCTCCACCGGAACTCCTGACTATCTCTCAAGATCAGTTGGATGAGATGATCGCGCAATCGGTTGAAAGAATAATCGCTGCTCGCGGACTTCGCCCTCCCGGACCTATTCCACCTGTTCATGAGAGTACAAAGCGGAATCCCCCAGAGCATGTCATCGATTCTGCTCCAGTCCCCTCCAGGAATGAGGATCCTCCTCAAAACCCAGAAGAAAAGATACCTTCTCAGGCCGAAAGAAGTATCCTTGAAAGACCCCCTCGGAGGAATATGGAGAGGATCCTCGGGGATACCACTCTGGATACAGGGATGGGAGAGAGCACGGACGACACGTATCAAGGGGCCGTCAGTGATCAAATACAGGCCTTACGTAAAGAGATGAGGGATATGCAGAGACATATTACCGACAACGTAAGTAAACCCTCTTACACCACTGGATATCAATTCTCATCTAATATTTTGCAAGATGAACTGCCCTCTAACTTCAAATCTTTAAACTTTGAATATGATGGCACCACAGATCCTTATGAACATCTGATGAGATTCGAGAACGCTGCCCTACTGCACCGATATGGAGAGGGCGTCAAGTGCAGGGTATTCCTAACTACCCTATCCAAGGCTGCACAACAGTGGTTCACACAACTAGGGTCGGACACTATCCACTCATGGTCAGAATTCAGTGAATTGTTCTTGCATCAATTCGCCAGTGCTAGGAGACAACCTAGAGCCACTCTCACCTTGTTTAACATGCGACAAGGAGAGAATGAGAGCTTACGGGCTTTCTTGAAGAGATTCAACCAAGCGGCCCTAGAGGTACCTACAGCCTCTTCAGAGGTCAAAATCAATGCTCTGACCAATGGATTAAGAGATGGAGACCTGTTCACATCTTTAGCCAAGAAGCCCGTACGGACCTTTGATGAGTTATTAAGGAGAGCAGAGAAATACCTCACCCTGGAAGAGGTAAGGAAGGCTAAACGTTCGGAGACCAGGACAATAGTGGGGAACGGAGAAAGGAGAAGAGAAATCCCACTGAGAAGGCCAAGTCCAGAGAGGCACGGGACCTCAAGGAAATTGGAAAATGTAAGAAGGGAGGAAGTTGCGCCCTGGAGCACCAGGGGAAGGGCGAAGAGATATACCCCTTTGAGGATAGAGCCAGCTGAGGTTCTGGAAGTGGCAGGGGACCATCCTGATATGAAGTTCCCCTACTCAAGAAACAGGGGCCCTCAGAACCCTAAGTCAGACAGATTTTGCAGATTCCATAAAGACTATGGCCACGACACCAACCAATGTTGGCACCTGAAAGACGAAATAGAGAAAATGATTCAAGCAGGCCATTTGAAAGAATTTATTTTCAGAGATCGACAAGGACCCAGGGGGCAAAAGAGAAAGGACCCCGAGGGGAAACAAGAGGATAACAGAAGAGATCAGAGGAAGAACACCGAGGAGCAACCACCCCCTCCCCAAAAGAGGGGGACTATTCACATGATCATGGGAGGCCTTGCTGATGGGGATTCCTTCAGGCAGAGGAAGCAGAGCGTTAGGTCGCTGAAGAACGAGAGGAATATAGAGCACCATGAGGTGGGAAAGATGACAGGGGGTCCGGACATTCATTTTGGACCAGAAGACGCCGGGGAACCCAGAGAAATCCATAATGACGCATTAGTCATTACCACGGATATAGCAGGATACGCTGTAGCCAGAATTTTTGTAGACACAGGGAGCTCTGCCGATATCATGTTCTTGGAGTGCTTCAAGAAGATGGACCTAAATATAAAGCTCAGACCGGTGGAGACAGCCCTCTATGGATTCTCAAGGGGAGCCATTCAACCCCTTGGTTCAGCATTACTGCAAGTAGGGTTAGGAGTTGCCCCTAACCGTCGCGTGCAAGTAATAGAATTCCTGATTGTAGACGTCCCATCTTCTTATAATGTAGTAATGGGAAGACCAAGCTTGAATATCTTTCAGGCAGTGATCTCCACCTTCCACATGAAGATGAAATTCCCTGCCTCGGGGGGTGTGGGAGAGATATGTGGGGACCAATACCAGGCAAGGAAGTGTTACGTAGAATCGGTCAAGATAGCAGACAGGGCCGTGTTTCGAGGAATGGAGAGATTTAAGGGTGAAGACCCTGAATTGAAAAAACAGAAAGTGGGTGAACTAGTGAAAGAGCAACCCAAAGCCAAAGCAGATGAGGAGTTAATGAGCATCGAGCTCTACCCAGGAAAGGAGGGATTCACAACCAGGATAGGTACACACATGAACTCTGAGCTCCAGGGGAAGATGATACTCACCCTTCAGGAGAATGCGGACATCTTCGCTTTCACGGCGACGGATATGACGGGTATCCCTCCAGAGATAGCAATGCACTATCTTAATGTGGATCCCAAAGCTAGGCCAGTGAAGCAGAAGTTAAGGAACTTCGGTAAGGAAAAGAACCTCATTGTGAAAGAGGAAATCGATAAATTGTTGAACGCAGGGCACGTAAAGAGAGTGCAGTTCCTTGAGTGGCTCTCGAACGTAGTGCTGGTGTCCAAGGGAGTCGGCAAATGGAGGATGTGTATCGACTTTAGGGATTTCAACAAAACATGCCCTAAGGATCATTATCCCCTGCCTAGGATTGATCAACTGGTAGATGCTACGTCCGAATTTGAACTACTCAGCATGATGGATGCATATCAAGGGTACCATCAAATCCAGTTGAACCCCCTTGATATACCAAAGGTATGCTTTATTGCAACATGTGGTACTTTTGGTTATGTACGTATGCTGTTTGGACTGATAAATGTAGGAGCCACCTATCAAAGGATGGTAGACTCGGTGTTCCGAGGACAGATAGGGAGGAACATGGAGGTTTATGTAGATGATATGCTAGCTAAAAGCGTCAAAGCAGAGGAACACATTCATGACCTGAAGGCGATATTCCCAGCTAAATGATCCTTTGGAGTAGGGTCAGGGAAATTCCTGGGATATATGGTGACTCAAAGAGGAATAGAGGTTAACCCTGCCAAGGTGAAAGCGGTCATTGACATGCAACCCCCTCGAAACCTGAAGGAATTGCAGACCCTGAACGGCAAAATCGCAGCCCTTAGCAGATTCATAGCAAAATCAGCGGAGAAGAGCCATCACTTCTTCAGAACACTAATGAAGGGGTTAAGATTCGAATGGGATGAACAGTGTCAAAAGGCTTTCGAAGAACTGAAGCTCCATCTAGAACAACTCCCGAAGTTAACCAAGCCCACTCAGGGAGATGTTTTACTCCTATACCTCTCAGTAGGGGAACATTCTTTGAGTACAGCCCTGATGAAAGAGGAAGGCTCCACACAACAGCCCATATATTATGTGAGCAAAGTCATTCAAGGAGCAGAAATAAGATATTCAGAGGTGGAGAAGGCAGCCCTAGCAGTGGTGGTAACGGCTAGGCGACTACGCCCTTACTTCCTATCTTATAAAGTGATGGTGCAGACTAATTTTCCGTTGAAGCAGACGCTAGGGAGAGCAGATTTATCAGGTAGAATGGTCAGATGGGCAGTGGAATTGCAGGAGTATGATATTGACTACGAACCAAGGAGGGCCATCAAGGCTCAAGCTTTAGCAGACTTTATTCAAGAGTCTACCAGAGTGGAAGAAGAACAGGGATGGAAGGTATACGTGGATGGCTCAGCATCCACCTTGGGATGTGGAGCAGGGATAGTGTTGGTTGACCCTGATGGCCAAGAAGTACAGGTAGCTGTCAAATTCCGGTTCTCAACCTCAAACAATGGTGCAGAATATGAAGCCCTGATTAGAGGAGCTAGCATGGCAGCAGAGTTAGGGGCACAAAAAGTCACCCTGTACTCTGACTCACAGCTGGTAGTGCAACAGGTCATGGGGGAGTACCTCGCCAAAGATGAGAGGATGATCTCCTATTTAGAACAGGTAAAGAAACTAAAGAATAAATTCAAAACTTTTGAAGTGATACAGGTGCCGAGAGAAGAGAATGTGAAAGCAGATGGACTGTCTAAACTAGCTAGTTCCACTGAATTCGAGGGAGACGGAAAGGTAACCTTGTTAGTAGCAGATCAGTTAGCTACTGAAACCCTGGTCGGAGAGATAACAGCAGGGGATGACTGGAGGAAAGAGATATGGGAAGAATTGAACAGGGGGCCGGTAACCCCAATGTCCAGAGAGGTTAAAGCTTGGAGAAGGAAGTATTGTATCCTAGGAGGCCAATTGTACAAGAGATCCTTCACTCAACCCTATTTGAAATGTCTTTCAAGAAGAGAAGCAGAGCTAGTGATCAAGGACATCCATGAAGGTTGCGCATCCAGCCATGAAGGCTACCAAACTATGGTGAAGAAGGTATTTAGGGCAGGTTTCTACTGGCCTAATATAATCAGAGACGCTAGAGAATATGTGAAGAAATGTGAGAAGTGTCAGAAGAATGGGCCTTTGATACGAGTACCTGCAGAAGAAATGGGTGCCATGTACTTGCCCTGTCCCTTCGCCAAATGGGGAATAGATCTAGTGGGTCCCTTCCCCTTAGCACCCGGAGGGAGAAATTTTTTGATCGTAGCCGTGGATTACTTCAGTAAATGGGTAGAGGCCGTGCCCTTGGCCAAAATAGAGGAAGATAATGTAATTCTTTTTCTTGCAAGACATATTTGTTGCAGGTTTGGAGTACCCAGAATCTTGGTTTCCGACAACGAAACACAATTCAATGGAGAGAAAGTAAGGAAATGGTGCGAAAGATGGAACATTGTACGGAGATTTACCTCAGTAGCCCACCCACAAGCCAATGGGCAGGTGGAAGTTACAAACAGAATCCTAGTGGATGGCATCCGAACACGATTGGAAGAGGTAGGAGGAAAATGGGTGAAGGAGTTAGACAACGTCCTCTGGTCCTACAAGACCAGCCCTAAAACAGCTACGGGCGAATCTCCCTTCTACTTGGTGTATGGGGCAGCGGCAGTGATACCTCCTGAAGCCAGACTCAAATCGCACCGAATCACCTATTTTGAAGAAAAAAGAAATGAAGAATTGATGAGGGAGGCGCTGGACCTGGTAGATGAAGAGAGGGAGATGGCGAGATTGAAAGCAGAAAGGTACAAGAGTCGGATCAAGGCAGCATACGATCGCAGGGTAATCCCTCGTTCCTTTAAAGTTGGAGATTTAGTCCTTCGGAGAGCAAATGCTTTGAAGAACACTGGGAAGATGGAACCCAATTGGGAAGGTCCTTACAGGGTAACACAGGTACTAAAAGGCGGAGCATACAAGCTCCAGGATATGACAGGAAAAGAAATACTAAGGCCATGGAACGTGTGCCACTTGAAGAGATTTTATGTTTGAAGAAGGTGTTATTCCCCTACTTCCTTCCCCTTTATGAACAATTTTGAATGTTTACTTCTTACTCGAATAATTGCTTCACCGGCACTCTTTTTCCCTCTACGTGGGTTTCCCTTTGGGGTTTTACCACGGAGAGGTTTTTAATGAGGCCGGCATAGGTTCCCCTTATTTGCCTATGTTGATGAACACTTTTGATCAATGGAGCATCAGTTTTGATGAAATTTTAGCAATTTCCCTTAACGCATGTTAATATGATGATGAGATGACTCTTGTATGCCAATTTTATGATGGGAGGATCCTTATGTGCCGATTTTATGACGAAATGTTTCGAATACATTAATACCGTGCTAAGATAACTGTTAGGGGCCTGCATAATGAGTGCTGAGATAACGAGTGTGCTTTGGAAATTAAAACATAACATGATAGAGATATAGCAAGATAATGAGACTTACACCAGCTCATAAAGATCCGAACATAAAATGCCTAGGAACAATTCCTAAAGTTTCTATCCACGACAGCCTCTAAAGCTAGGGGGAGTAGAGGGTATGGTAGCAGAAGATATGATTAACCTGCCAATAATCCCTAAGAACTCTCACGAGTATAAACAACTCTCACGAGTATAAACAACTCTCACGAGTATAAACAACTCTCACGAGTATAAACAACTCTTACGAGTATAAACAACTTAAGGGAGAGTATAATCCCTACGAATTCTAACTTTTGGGAGAGTATAATCCCTAAATATTCTAACTTTTGGGAGAGTATAATCCCTAAACATTCTAACTTCAGGGAGAGTATAATCCCTAAGAACTCTCACGAGTATAAACAACTTCAGGGAGAGTATAACCCCTAAGAACTCTCACGAGTATAAACAACTCTTACGAGTATAAACAACTTAGGGGAGAGTATAATCCCTACGAATTCTAACTTTTGGGAGAGTATAATCCCTAAAAATTCTAACTCTAGGAGAGAAACTAGAAGCATTATCAAGTCACCAAGTAAGTACAGAAAACATAAACTCCATATTCTTGTTTAGAGATTTTTTCTGTGAGCTTTAGAGCCTTTACGTGTCAAGAAGATACTAGAAACATGCTAAACTTATGATAAAGAAAAGCAGAACAAGTACTACATTATATTTCTAAACAGCAGAGATAGATATATATATATACGTATGCCAGGGGATAACATGCAGGTACGATATTAAGCAAAAGTAAAGCAGGAATATTCAAGACCTAAGGCACCATGCCTAGGCCCTCCACAGAAAAACCCAGGAGTGTGGAGTCTCCTGAAAATACCAAAAGGGGCCTTAGAGGCCTTAACAAAAATAAAAAGTGTTTTAAAAGTACCGAAGTGTTATCAGAGAAATAAAGTTATGAAGAGAGGGAATATCATTCTTCCCCTCGAAACCTTCTCCTGCCTCCTCAACTCGCCCGCTGGAATCACCTCCCTCTGCCTTCTCCTCTAGAGCGCCTGCTGCCACGGTTGCCACTGGATTCGGGTTAGCCACATGGATAGGGAAAGCCATATCCTTCGCCGGTACAAGGTCGTCCAATTTCTGGGCAGTGTCTTTCAACTCCAAGATCACCTTCCTCATCCCAGGTAGCCACCAAGGAGTGTTGATATCCTCCTTAGCATCTCCAGGGAACTTAGGGGGAGTGTCCAATTCATCCAGCCGAAGGGCACGAGTGTATTGACCATTAAATCCCGGAGCGGAGTGTTCGGCCACGGCATTGGAGAACCCATGTTCGATGAAATGGGGAATATATGCACCCATTGCCCCCAAAAAGCTGCTACTCTGAAGAAAGGCCTCTAACCATTCCCGATGTAAGGTACCTAGAAATTTCTGACCCATGACAGAGGTAAAAAGGGAATCTATGCATAATTTCATCCCGGCCAAAGGAAGAGTAACCTCCAAGCGCTCAACCCGCTCACCAAACTCCTTCTTCAGCGAAGAAACCTCCTCCGAGAGCTTCGTCTTCTCCGCTTGAAGTACCTTACACCTCTGGTTAGCGTCCCGTAATTCTGCATCGAGTATCTCCTTCTTTACGTTTTCCAGCTCCACCTGGCTTTGGAGATCGTCCACTAACTGAAGGGATTGAAGAGCCCGTTTAGATATATCGGAGAATAGAAGATCAAACTGCACGCGAAACAATTTAAAGAAGTAAGACATATATGATCTTTCTTATTAATTATTTAGAAGTATATCTGCGTTGAGAGCCTACCTGAGTAAAGCTGTGGGCGGCATGCACAACTCGCTCTTCGGAGGATAAAGCATTAAGGGCCTCGGTGGCAGGGGTTGGAGTGTGACGCTCTATAAAAGCCATGAGGTGATCAACATTAATCTCATTAGGAGCGTTGGGAGTGACATTAGGCAGATAGGACTTGGTCTTGGACTTCTTCTTCTTAGAAGCGTCAGAGACAGGGGGCAACGTGAAAACTAGATCTTTCTCAATAGAAGACCTGGTGCGCTTGGCAACTGACCCAGTGGAAGGTTTCACTGGAGAAGGAGGAATAGGGGCCTTTGTGGAGCTTTCAGGGGCCGGGGACTTAGCAATCATCGAGAGAGGAGTGGCGTCACGGGAAATCTGAGTTAACCAACTCATAGCTGCACAAAGAAATATGAAAAAGATGTTAACAATCACAACAAGTTAAATCTTGAGGACGATGCCAAAGGAAAGAAATGGTATTACCATCATCGGGACCTAAAGGATAATCGGGGCGACCAAAACCAAAGTGAGAAAGGGCTCTAGGGTTCTTACAAATATTCATCACATCAAAAAAGCCATGGGCGGATACATTATCGTTCAAATGGTTCATCACATCCAGATTTAAAGAAGAACAGACAGAAAGAGGAGGACGAGGCACCCCAGGGTTTTCATAAATCCACTCCTCGTGAAGAAATTCCCAAGGAGAGGGATTTGTAACAAAGAAATAGTAGTCTTTCCAGTCCTGGACCCCTTCATGGAGCTTTTCCATGAATTTTCCGGTCCTGGAAGTACGGCCGCTAGCATAAAAAAAACCCATCTGCAAACTTGCATACATATTGGGTTAAAAAGAGTTGGGATGAGGGCTTACCACCGTTCCCCTTCATCAGGATATAGAAGCCTAACATCGCGCGTATGGCGTTGGGAGTGAACTGGTTCAGAGGTATGCGAAGGTAAGTGGAAATTTCAGAGATATAAGGATGGATCGGAAATCGGAGGCCTGCTTTTAGTTGAGCCTCCCAAAAGGCTAAGGTATTGGGACCTGGAAAATTAGGGCGTTCTTTCCTATGCGCGGCCCTAACTGAGTAATCGGCGGGGAAGATCCCTGAACGGAGAAAAGCGGCAACGCGCTCAGGAGGGAGGATCGAGGAACCAGAGATTTTGTCCTTCAAAGCTCGGTCAGTTATGGGGAATATGGAGAGTGAGGTGGAAGTTGAACTTTCCATGGATATTGAATCTGATGAATTTCGAGTGGAAGTTGGACTTTCCATGGTTACAGTAAAAGAAAAGTCGAGGAAGAAGAAGAGATACCTGGAGCGAGGACGATTTTGAAGGTGATGAACTGGTTGATAGACGTGCTTGAAGAAGTTAATTGCAGAAGTGAAAATGAGAGTGAAAAGGAGTGGATAGGTTTGAAAGGAAAGAAAAGAGGGGTTTTCACGAAGTGAATATAATTTGAAATAGTTGTGAAGAGGAGAGAGAGGGAAAAGTTGAGAAGAATTAAATCCCCCCCCCCCCAATGAAAAAGCGTGTGACTGGGAGGAGGTGGCTTAATGATGTTCCCTCTCGGGCAGAAAGCCGGATCACAGATTTCGAAGGAAGGGTTGCGTGTGGAAGCAGAAAGGGTATGATGGTGTTAGATAATCATTAAGGATCGGACATTTCTTGTTTCCAGGGAAGTGTGAAAAACGGAGGATTTAAAGGAATAAATTATTTCTTTATAATGTATCTTATTATTATTATTATTTTCCTACTCTCTTAAAAATTATCCTTTTTACGAGAGTAGGGGGGAGTGGTTGATGTAGATAAATATGTCGTTCTCGGAAAAGTCGACACGTGGAAATGGGATAAATTGTTGTGATCTCAGTTAGGTCAATAAGCTCGAAGGGTAGGATTAATACACCCCCGAGCCTAAGAAAGGGAAATTAGAGAAATTAGAGTAATTGGGCCTTTAACCCATACTTGGGGAATTAATAGCCTTTGGGCCCAAGGATCTGGCCCAAAGGGGAACGCGTGATGTCAATTCATCTTTCCTAACTAAGTCAAAAGAGTGGGTCAATCCACGAAGATAGGGGGTGATATGTTGAAGGACCGAATCCTCAGGGATTTGGGGCCGAATTTACAGGAATGGGCCGAGAATATAGGGAGAACGAGTCTTTCCCTCTCCGGAGAGAGGGGCCAGGTATATAAGCAGGTTATTTTCCATATCCTGAATCACGTTCTTTTACATAATACATACACTCTTCCGAAATACATACTGAATTAAGAAGAAACACCACTGTATTCGCCGGAATTTCCCTAGAAATACAGGGGAATTCCTCTTTGATTTCTCCTACGGCCGATTCTGACTTGAGCGTCGGAGCTTCTACGCCGGAGCCCCCCTCCGTCATTTTCGGATTCCCAAGGAGATTTACTTGAAGATTGCCAAGGATAAAACGAGTGATTTGATTCGTGATTAGCAGTGCTCGTAGAGGAACGACTGATATCTAAAGGCGTTCTTTTTCGACGCATCGCTTACAACTCACACATTTATTTGCATATATCTTAAAATAT
This sequence comes from Galeopsis tetrahit, assembly GCA_963675135.1. Taxonomy (NCBI): domain Eukaryota; kingdom Viridiplantae; phylum Streptophyta; class Magnoliopsida; order Lamiales; family Lamiaceae; genus Galeopsis; species Galeopsis tetrahit. Next base: position 1,127,630 of record OY776128.1, on the reverse strand, counting down.
TCATACATATATTTATTTGTATCGTAAATATCTGATTCATTTATACATTCATCGTACCCCCAAATTCAGAATTCTGGGTCCGCCACTGTCCATAACCCTTCTGTATATGAATTATCCTTATTTTACACGTACACATTATTCAACTAATTTATTTATACATAAAGATTTATGAAATTATTTGTCAAAATGTACTCATTATTCAAATTTTTTATTTTTTTTTAATTTTGTTTGCCAAAAATTAGTGCAAGATTGCAAGTTATGCTGGGATAGTGAAAGCATTATTTACATTAATTTTACCTAAAAAAATTATCGGTAAAAAAGAAAAATCATTGCATGTACAATGGCACCTCAACCTTATAAGATGGAAAAAAAATGTATGACTCTCTGGTGATTTTTTTTTTTTTTTAATTTTTATTTAAATTATTGATTTGAGTTAGTATTTGAGAATTGGATGTGACATGTTAAGAAAATGTCTAATCTTTGGATGATGCGATTTTGCGTACAGCTGATTTTTTTTTTAATATTACTCACTCGAAATCATTCTCGCTAGGTTGATTATTTAAATAATTGTAGTTGATTTTAATAGTCTAATAAAAGAATACTTCAATTATTCCTCCTCGTATCGAATCTCCCACATTCTACGTAATAACATATTTTTTCTACTCAAAATTCTAAATTTTTAATTCTCTAATTAAATTGAGCTAGACGTTCTAGAATATTGTTTTAAATTCTCCATTCAAAATTCTAATTTTATCTGAAACAAATCATATTTTCTATATACGATATGATCTAACAAATGCAATTAAAAGAAATTCAGGAATACAAAATTTCTCAATAATCTGGATTTTATTTTTCAAAATAAATAAATTAAATTTCAATCAAAATATAAATATAAATGCAATGTGTAATCATTTAAAAACTAGATATAAATTCTTATTATACACAATTTTTTAATTTTTTTTTGAATATTAATAAAATATTAAAAAAAATTAAATTTTCTCTTCAGTTTGCCAGTTTTGCACTGGTATAGACATATATAAATATATAGACCACATTGAGTAGATTTCATATTTTTGTATTTTCGCTCATTATTTTATCACGTGTCTATTCCTTATCGAATTTTACAAAAAAATTATCAGAAGAAATGGAGGGAGTATCCATGTCCAAGAATTATCTATAAAAACTCTCAATACTGTTTAATTTTATCACATTTTTGTCATAATTAAGCATAATTTGGAAAAGAAAAAGCAAAACAGCTTCCTTCTTACTCTACAAAAAATCATGTAGCATAATTTACACATCAAAACTCATCAAAACTGAAATGTAACCTCAGAAAAGTTAACCCTCTAATCTACTTCCTTCAATCAAACCAATATGCATCATTAGGTGATGTTTACTCTGGAATCAGCTGTTTTACTTTGAGGTAGATTTAAAAACCGATTTTTAAAACCCAGTCAAAACAACATCTATCAAACACATTGATTTGAAAAATCCTTATAATATCACTCTAATCATATAATGAATCCAATAATTACACAATCATCTAATCATTATACTCTCATCCAACAATAATAATACAATTTCAGTCAACCTTACACCACATAAAGTTAAATCCTCTACTATTCAAAAACTCAAAAGAAACACACATATTACTTTCATCAAGATTTAAAAAACCCAGGATTTCAAAAATCGGTTTTCAAAACTATTCAAAGACCAAAGTAAACATCACCTATGTCTCTAGGAGCTAATGTAGCAATGTAATCCGTCGTCCTCTTCACGACCCAAGAATTCATAGAGTAAAGGAAGACGCGACAAACAACGTACAAAAAACGCTCTACCTGGCGAGTGAGCAGCGAGGATTGTTAAGAAGTTGTATGGGATCTCTTCTGTAAGGAGACACTGACTGAAACCTCCAGAGTGTATGAATCAGATGATCATCAGTCATTCAAGCAGATTACGCCCGTCTTTCAAGACCATCCAATTTGGAATATGGAGATGTTGGATTGCCTTCAGTAAGGAATGACGTATGGCAAAGCAGTAATATCAACGGAGTTCAATTGTATTGCTTCTGCCCAAACCTGCTTCGTAAACTGACTTGGAGACGAGGCCAATATGGGCCTCCTCTCCTTGCAGCCAAATAGCCAGTCCTGATCATCACATTGAGGCAACTCTACGTCACGAGGAACAGAGAGAATCTCGTTCAGATATTTCAAATCAGGATGAGGAGGCTTCAACTTCTTAGGTTTTGTAGAATTAGCAGACGAAGCTTTTGACGGCTTTCCACCCTCTACAGAACCATCCGTCCTCAACTTTTTGGTATCCTCTGTCATATGGATTGTTCGCCCATTCTCCAAAAGTGGATGAATTTTGTTATCAGCCCTGTTGACAACCGGGTTGACATTTGCATCCGTCCTCAATTTTTTGGTATCCTCTGTCATATGGATTGTTCGTCCATTCTCCAAAAGTGGATGAATTTTGTTATCAGCCCTGTTGACAACCGGTTTGACATTTGCAACGGTATTAGTAGGTGGGCCCGGTTCAGTCTTCTTTTTGATGATGAGGTGTGAAGAGTTAAGGCCATTAGGCCTATTACTGTGCCCGTGATTATTGATGCTGACAGTAACATGCTCGGGTGCAGAGTTTCTTGGAGTCTGGCATACATTATTAATCGCTGATTGAGGAGATGAAGTCTTGTCGATCCCCTTTTGATTAGTAATAATGCCTCCTTTCTCCACAGGACACGAAAGGGCAGGCCTGGACGTATTATTAGGTCGGGCTCCTTTGTTTTACACAAGAAAGTGCAAAATGTATTAGCCCAAAATATGACAACCAACTGCACAACAAATCCTTATATAAAAATAATCAATTGCAAACATGAAAACAGAACCTTCACATTTAGGAAAGTACTCACCATGTGAAAAGCCATTCAACTCCTTGTGATTTGTAAGTTTTCCCTGGCTGCTATTAACAAGCTTCGAAGGCTTGTTTGCACTGATTAGAAAATTAGAATCACTTGACCCTTTTATAATCTTCTCGTTTTTGCCTTGTGCCATCTTTTCCTTTTCCTCTTTGTCCAAAGCTCTCGTATTCTTATTTTGATCATCATTTTTGCAACCATTCCCTTCAGCAAAAATATTTCTATATCCGTTCATTTCTTTGGCTTTCGTATTCTTACTTTGATCTTCATTCTTGCAACCACCACCTTCGCCAAAAACTGTCCCATATCCATTCCTCCCGTTTCCGTCCTTTCCCTTCTCGACCTTATCCACTTGGCAAGAGCCACCTTCAATCCTAATTCGTTTTTCTCCATTACCGTTCTCAAATCTCCTTGCATCAACATTGAAAATATGTCCATTAGCCATCTTGCTACGCTCTGTCTTGTCCACAGTTGTGATTTTCTGAACCGTTTGGTTGTCTGGTGTTCCACCATCATTTCTAATAGTTTTTCCTGACTTAGGAAAAGTTCCTTGGTTTTGGATTGCATCAGTTGGCTTGCTATGAGTCACAAGCTCCAACCTTTTGATATCCTCCGTCCTATGGATTGTTCGTCCATTCTCCAAAAGTGGATGAATTTTTTCATCAGCACTGTTGATAACCGGTTTGACATTTGCAACACTGAAACGCTGTCCATTAGCCATCTTGCTACGCTCTGCCTTGTCCACAGTTGTGATTTTGTGAACCGTTTGGTTGTCTGGTGTTCCACCATCATTTCTAATTGTTTTTCCTGACTTAGGAAAAGTTCCTTGGTTTTGGATTGCATCAGTTGGCTTGCTATGAGTCACAAGCTCCCCACCATTTTGATTCTCTAAGAAGCCAACATTTTTTCCCCCATCTGATGAAATTTGTTTAATTTTCTTCCTATCCTTCTTGTCTTTGTCCTTTCGCTTTCTTTTCTTATTTTCTTTGTGATCACCTTCACTACTACCCTCTTTTTCTTTTCTTTTGCTTCTGTTTTTCTTATCTTTGTCTTTGTGCTTTTTATGCTTCTTCTCCTTCTTTTCCTGATAAACCAAAACAAGAAGAGAAAACTAAAACATAAGTAGATTACATGCATGTATAACATAATAAAACAAATATGAAAGGTGATTCTTATAACTTCAAACAAGCAGTTATAACTTCATATTAAGTTCCTCTGCGAACCATCGGACACGTGCACACAAAAGCCAGAAAAAGAATAACGACAAATAGTTATTATTTAGAATCCGAAGAAACTTCATTAATTCGTTTTGCATAAACTATCGTCCCATATTATACAATGGTGAAATATAAACCGCAAGAGCTGTTACATGTACAGCTGCATAACGACAACCATTTTAGTTTGTGAAAATCATTCACTCACTGTATCAGAAATATGCCAATGAACCAAAAAAGAAAAAAAAACGAACTCTATGCCTAACTAGCTACAAAAACCATTCCTAATCCTACCAGTGATGCTTAAAGACATAGATACACACAAACAAGTGCAGACCTTTATTATCAAATTCACATCATCAGGCCAAGCCTTAGGCTGAAATCCAGGTGGTGGAAATGGGAAACAACGAGACATCGCAACTGATCAAGGAGATACGTGACCTCTCCAACAATAAATGCTTCTTTATATTCTTGGCAGAATATTCCAATGCAGAAACGGACCAGAAACAACAGAGCTCTCCAACCACCATGACCTTGCTTTCATTTACAAAGCTCGTACTTTCCCATATCGCCCCATCTATATCCCACTGTCAAAATTCAGCAATGTGAATTTCTCAAGTAAACCGTGACAAACTCCAGTAAATCATAATGCAGACATTTTTAAGTATACTTATACAAATTTATCTTTCTCCAACCAGAAAAAAGAATCTGAGCTCAACCAACTCTACCACATTATAAATGCATCAAAAAAGCATGTGCACTGTAGACTGCAACAATCAACTGATGGATATTAAAACAGCTAACAAATTCCATTCCTAACACCTGAATACTATCTCAATCAATGTAGCTCTAGAAGCAACAAACTCACAGGACACAATTTAAATCTGAGCTGCAAAGTTAGCATTTATTTAATCTTAAAAAGATTCAGGCAGCGGATCAAAGCAGAAACTGTCGTTCGTCATATACCAAGCAAACACAGCTGGCGAAATTAATTAATTTATTTTTAAAATTGATCAATCGAATTCAGGAAACATAAATGGAAGAAGACCTGAGAGCTATTGTAACAACAATTACAAGTAGCGATAAACAAAACTGAAAATCCAAAATCCAAAAACCGAATTCCGAGAGTTGTATCAAACTTCGCATTAAGAAAGAAGCAGAGAAGATGATCAAAAAAGAGAAATCTGAACACGGCATTATTCTCCTTTCGCCATACCTCTCATTCTGTGTGAATTGTTTATGTATATAAACAGAATAAGTAAAATCAATGTTGAGGTAGGGGGTTTCAGTTGGCCATGGCCGGATCCTGTGAAGAATTTTTGAATTCTGTGTGTGGGTTTTTTCTCAGAAGGGGGCGTCTCTGAGGAAACCCCAAGGGGAAGAGGAGAGAAAAAATTGTGATGAAGGGCGTATTTATAAACTGTGATTCAGGAGAGAGAGAGGGGAAGAGAGAGAGAGGAGAAAGACGTCATTTCAATTCAACGATATTTGTTTCTCTTTCACAACTATACCATACCAATTAATTAATTGTAAAAAATCAAATTAATTGTATTTTTTAAGCAATTTTGTATAAACAAAGACTCATTTTATTTTTGTACTACCATCTATATTCCAAATTTTACACAAATTGACATTGTTTTTGGTTAGCACAATTCAATTCATATGTTACTTTTTCTTGAAAAATGTTTTTAAGCTGTTTATAGAGTTTGTAAACACTCCCTTTGTGTGTTTATCTACGTATAAAAATAACCCTGGGACAAACATATAGTACTCACTCTGTTTCATTTTTATTTAAACATTCACGGTTTGCACAAGTTTTTAAATTTTATAGATTTTAAAGTATAATATATCATTAATTTAAGTTATAAAACAGTTTATAAGAGATGAGATGAAATTAATCTATGTTTAATTTAAGTTGTCAAACATAATCTTAGTGTATAAAAAATAATGACATATTAACATGTGTAAATAAAAGATGTTTGTTGAAGACTTTTAAAGAAGATTTTTTACAATTATTCAAATAATAATGAAATATGATGGCTATATATAAAAAATAAACTATACAATGCTATTTTTGGTACATGACGTTCGTTTCACTTTGTTGTCACATTTTTTGTAAATAATAAGACAAATTAAACGACATTCAAATAAACAGATAAACAAACCAGACAACATGTTCATCGCCAAAATCACGTAAATCGTGGTAAAAGAGTAGAGTGCTTAAGCCAAATGTTTAGAAATTACGTAAAAATTCTGATGAATAGTGATGATATGTGTTCGTTCAAAATTTTAAATATATTATAATGTATAATTTTATATTAAATTAATCGTGTAAAAGCGTAATGTAATAATATAATTTATAAGTTTTTTTTAAAAGCAGATATAGTTGATTTGTGAAATTCAGGTTTTAATTTCGAATTAGAATAAAATTGAATACGTAACACCACGTATTTAGCAAATAGTCACGTTGAAAAAGATCACCGGAATATAGTTATGTGGTGTTTTTTTTAATTGTTGAGTGAATTGGATTACTACAATTATTTTAAAATTCGGTATAATATTATAAAGAAACAAAATAATGTGATTTGTATTTTGTAAATCTCAAAATTCAAATCAATTTCATGTATACTCTTTAATAATTAAGTCTACATAATAATAAAATAAAAACAACTACAGTATAATAAATACTCAAAATGAATTAAAGACCAACATTAATTTATGAGAATATTGTCTTAAAAATTACTTTTGTTCACATTATAAGATAACCATCTCCTTTTTTGAAACTACTCTCTCTCCCAGTCTCCCTTACATTTCATTATATTCTTCTCTCTCAATCACATTACCTCTAATACCGAGTAGCTTTCACTGGGACGGGGGAGTATCAAATATGAATAACCAGAGAAAAGAAGTTTGCTACGCCTTCGGCTTGTAGGCCATGTTTTGGGATTCATCTGTCTGTGCCTTGTCTAGCACAGCTACGACTCAAAATATCCTCGACAGAATAGCTGAAGCGCTCAAGACGGAAAGCCTTATGTTGATGTTCGATATTCAAAAGAAGGCCTCAGCCATTCTCACTGACTTCTCAGCCATTCACCAGAGCTGAATTCGAAAAACTCATCTCCTCGTTCAAAGACGTTCTAGATGAAGCCAAAAAGAGGAAAGAGTTAAGAGAGAAGAAGAGGGAGTTGTTGAAAAGGCCCCTCATCTTCGCCCCCATACTGATTTTGCCCGTCAAGAAAAGGCTATCGAAGCAGCCAAGACAGCAACCACAGTTGGGATTGTAGCTGAACAAGCACTTCGTGCTAAGAAGAGAAGAGAATCTGAACATCTCAACGCCAGCTACAGGAGGAAGAAGGAAATAGATGCGTCAACCCACCTGTTACAAGATCGGGTCTGCCATACTACCTCGGATCAAGATTATAATCATAAAATTATTTCAGGATACATACAAGTATTATTGGTGATAGCACAGCATTGTAGAGAATTAGAGATAAAAGATAAATGAGCTCACAATCAATAACATTTTTTTTGCAAACAGGCAAAAAAATGCTTCATCGTGATTATAATCGTCAACTTATATCTGCATATGCACAAGTAATCATTGACACACAAATCTCCGAAATTCTCATTTTTTTTTTTAAGGATGCTTACACCAATCAAAATACGGAAAATTAAACCCACGGTAAGTTACCTTGATCAAGTCAATTGCTTCCGGGCTCGCATTTGGAATAATGGCAGAAAGACTAGCCGGAGGGTATTCCTAACAAGATTAACATCAAGATCAGTTAAAATGTATTTGGCAATAAATTCTGAGAGAAGCGTAGAATGTGATGGAAAAGTTCAAGGTAACTCACATTTGAATATGTCATATCAACTAGCCGAGAAATGTTTACTGTCTCATGGAAGATATTAAAATGTGGTGCTCCAAGCACACAACATATCTTGTGTAATTGATCCATTTCACTGTTCACACATGGAACATAATTTACTTGCTATAAAAATATAAATCTGTAGATACTTTGCTTTCATGCTCTTTTAGCTCGAGTGCATGAGTTACATACATAATTCCACAAATAAAGCAAAAAAATGAAAAACATATACTCCGTACTATCTATTATGGAAAGTGATACTTATTATTAACATGGTGATATCTTACTAAGACAGCATACAGATATTATTACCCTAGTATGTGGAAAGCGAAAACCAAAATTATTATTGGTATAGATATACTAAGAAACTAGTTGTGAGATTACCTTTCCCCAGGAAAAATCGGTCGAAAAGTGAAAAGCTCAGCTAGTATGGCACCGATAACCCACGTATCTGCGAAGATTCTTGTATTCAAGAAGTCACTTACTAAAAGAAAGCGAAGACAAACAAAACGAAACAGAAAAACAAAAAGAAAGCCTTTATCCGAATTATTCCACCATGTCAAGCCAGCAATAAAGATCATATCTTTAACTCAAAAAAAGTATGGATCATATTTTGTTATCATCATCACTGGGACACGTGTTCATAGTTATATTTGAGTATACCATATCTTTTTCAGTAGTTTCCTTCCAAATTCTTTTTGGGTCTTCAGTTTCTCTCTTAAATCTTAATTTGATTTAATGAATCACTTTTTCCAAATGGCGTACCGAGCATCTACAGGTTTCCATACACGTGTCCAAATCAATTTAAGCGTGTTTCTCTAGTTTTCTCACTTTCTTTCTAATACTTTCACTAATTATTCTGACACATAAAATCAAAATCATGAAAGTTGGAGCACCAGGAACTCATCAGCCTTGCTATTTCTTAAACGCAAATATTACGTGAAATATGGTTGATTATTGCACATTAAATAAAAGGCCTGGAAGAACCCATGAGGGTAATAAACCAAAAATCAAGAGAAACACAACATAAGTATGTACTAAGTAACCTCCATAAACTTCACATAATAAAATAACCAGGTGTTAAGTGAGTTACAGCCTCACATACCGATAGCAGGACTATAGGATGCAGACTGCAGCAATACCTTCGGAGCTCAATACCTTGCCAAAAGAGAAACACATATTAAGCATACAATTTGATTGATCTAGTCAATCAAGACAATATAGGAGATTGATGTTGGTGAAGGTGACTCACGCGATCAGGTTCCATATTTTTGTATTTTCACTCATTATTTTATCACGTGCCTATTTCTCTCCGAAATTTACAAAAACTTACCAAAAGAATTGGAGAGAGGATCCATGCCTGAGATTAAATACTAGCATTATTTGGAAAAGACAGAGCAAAACAACTTCCTTCTTACTCTGCAAAAAATCATGTAGTATATAGTATGTGTAGCATAATTTTCACATCAAAACTGAAATGTCAACTCAGCAAAGTAACCCTCTAATCTACTACCTTCAATCAAACCAATATGCATCATTAGATATGTCTCTAGGAGCTACTGTAGCAATGTAATTCAAGAATTCATAAAGTAAAGGAAGACACGGCAAACAACATACAAAAAACGCTCTACCTGGCGAGTGAGCAACAAGGAATGTTAAGAAGTTGCATAGGGATCTCTTCTGTAAGGAGACACTAACTGAAACCTCCAGAGTGTATGAATCAGATGATCATTAGTCATTCAAGAAGATTATGCCCGCCTTTCAAGACCATCCAATTTGGAATATGGAGATGTTGGATTGCCTTCAGTAAGGAATGACATATGGCAAAGCAGTAATATCAACGGAGTTCAATTGAATTGCTTCTGCCCAAACCTGTTTCGTAAACTGGCTTGGAGACGAGGCCAATATGGGCCTCCTTTCCTTGCAGCCAAACAGCCAGTCCTGATCATCATCACATTGAGGCAACTCTACGTCACGAGGAACAGAGAGAATCTCATTCAGATAATTCAAATCAGGATGAGGAGGCTTCAACTTCTTAGATATTATAGAATTAGCAGACGAAGGTTTTGACAACTTTCCACCCTCTACAGGACCATTCGTCCTCAACTTTTTGATATCCTCCGTCCTATGGATTGTTCGTCCATTCTCCAAAAGTGGATGAATTTTGTCATCAGCACTGTTGATAACCGGTTTGACATTTGCAACACTGAAACTCTGCCCATTAGCCATCTTGCTACGCTCTGTCTTGTCCGCAGTTGTGATTTTCTGAACCGTTTGGTTGTCTGGTGTTCCACCATCATTTCTAATTGTTTTTCCTGACTTAGGAAAAGTTCCTTGGTTTTGGATTGCATCAGTTGGCTTGCTATGAGTCACACGCTCCAACTTTTTGATATCCTCCGTCCTATGGATTGTTCGTCCATTCTCCAAAAGTGGAAGAATTTTGTCATCAGCACTGTTGATAACCGGTTTGACATTTGCAACACTGAAACTCTGTCCATTAGCCATCTTGCTACGCTCTGTCTTGTCCACAGTTGTGATTTTGTGAACCGTTTGGTTGTCTGGTGTTCCACCATCATTTCTAATTGTTTTTCCTGACTTAGGAAAAGTTCCATGGTTTTGGATTGCATCAGTTGGCTTGCTATGAGTCACAAGCTCCCCACCATTTTGATTCTCTAAGAAGCCAACATTTTTCTCCCCGTCTGATGAAATTTGTTTAATTTTCTTCCTATCCTTCTTGTCTCTGTCCTCTCGCTTTCTTTTCTTGTGATCACCTTCACTACTACCCTCTTTTTCTTTTCTTTTGCTTCTGTTTTTCTTATCTTTGTCTTTGTGCTTTTTATGCTTCTTCTCCTTCTTTTCCTGATAAACCAAAACAAGAAGAGAAAACTAAAACATAAGTAGATTACATGCATGTATAACATAATAAAACAAATATGAAAGGTGCTTCTTATAACTTCAAATAAGTAGTTATAACTTTATATTAAGCCCCTCCCCGAACCATCGGACACGTGCACACAAAAGCCAGAAAAAGAATAACGACAAATAGTTACTTATCTAGAATCCGAAGAAACTTCATTAATTCGTTTTGCATAAATTATCGCCCCATACTATACAACGATGGAATATAAACTGCTTGAGCTGTTACATGTACAGCTGCATAATGACAACCATTTTAGTTTGTGAAAATCATTCACTGTATCATAAATATGCCAAAGAAAGAAAAAAACGAAATGTATGCCTAACTAGCTACAAAAATCACTCCTAATCCTACCAGTGATGCTTAAAGACATAGATATACACAAACAAATGCAGACCTTCAGTATCAAATTCACATCATCAGGCCAAGCCTTTGGCTGAAATCCAGGTGGTGGAAATGGAAAACAACGAGACATCGCAACTGATCAAGGCAGAAACGGACCAGAAACAACAGAGCTCTCCATCCACCATGTCCTCGCATTCATTTACAAAGCTTGTACTTTCCCATATTGTCAATCTCCCACTGTCAAAATTGAGCAATGTGAATTTTTCAAGAAAACTGTACAAGTAATGACGAACTCCAGTAAATCATAATGCAGACATTTTTAAGTAACACCATAATGAGTTCCAAGAATCTGAGCTCAACCAACTCTACCACATTATAAATGCACCAGAAAAGAATACATTGTAGACTGCAGCAATCAACTGATCGATATTAAAACAGCTAACAAATACCATCTCTTACACCTGAATACTACCTCAATCAATCAATTGAGTTTCTAGAAGGAGCTGTAGCAGGATACAATTTAAATCTGAGCTGCAAATTCATCTAAAAGCTTTAGGCATCATTTCAGCGGATCAAAGCAGAAATTCTCGTTAGTAAGCAGACACAGCTAGCAAAATTAGTTAATTTCTTAAAATGATCAATCGAATTCAGGAAACGGAAATGGAAGACCTGAGCTATTCATGTGTTGTAACAACAATTACAAGTGGCGATAAAAATAAAAATAAAAAACGAATTCCGAGAGTTGTATGAAACTTCGCATTAAGAAAGAAGCAGAGAAGATGATCAAAAGAGAGAAATCTGAACACGGCATTATTGTGTTTTGCCATACCTCTCATTCTGTGTGAATTGTTTATGTATATAAACAGAATAAGTAAAATCAATGTTGAGGTAGGGGTTTTCAGTTGGCCATGGCCGGATCCTGTGAAGAATTTTTGAATTCTGTGTATGGGTTTTTTCTCAGAAGGGGGGCGTCTCTGAGGAAACCCCAAAGGGAAGAGAAGAGCAAAATTTGTGAAGGGCGTATTTATAAACTGTGATTCAGGAGAGAGAGAGAGAGAGAGAGAGAGAGAGAGAGATTTTGATGTCAATCTTGTTATTTCGAGCCAGGCTTGATTACTTGAAATTCCAGCTTTGATCGAGACTTGACTAGAAAATATTGACGAGGTAAAAAATTATTTTTAGAACGACAATTAAAATTATTTTGTATAAAACTATATCTTTAACAATATTTACAATTTCACACAAAATAACATTATTTTTTGATGTAATATTTATAATTTCACACAAAATAAGTACTCCGTATTATTTTTGGATTTATACGTACACGGATACACGGTTCAACTCATTTGTTAATTTTATTTATAAAAAATTACAAAGTCACCTATTAAAACTCTAATATCACTTTTTCTTTTTATTTAATGTCCACCTACTTATGAAAATAATCGCAGGATGAAAAAATAGTACTCACCATGTTTCTTTTTTATTCGAAACATTCACTATTTGTACGAGTTTTAATGTATGAATTGTTTATTTGTATGAGATGGGATAAAATTACTTTTTTTTTTGGAGGAACAATATAATTATTTCTATTTTATTGGAGAAAAGTTTTTGTTAGTATAAAAAGTAATGACATATGGATATAATGTAATAAAAAAAATGTTTAAAAGAGTAAAAAAAAATGTTTAAATATTCAAATAATAATGAAACTGATAGTTATATATATATAAAAAAAACTTGTCTTCATATTATTTCCTAATAAGCGAGAACATCAGTATTTGTCAAAAAAAAAAACTGGCTTACTTTTTTCTTTATGCCATACATTTGATTTCAAAAATAAGTTAATATATATTATGACATACATAAAGATTTCAAAAGTTATTTGATTCACCCAATCATATTTTGATAATCTTTCTCATTTGACAAGACATTATATCAAATTATAAAGGTGATTTTTAGTGATTTTTTTTTTAAATGGACTAGAATCTTAAAAGTCAAAGTAAACATAAACTTCGGCAGAAATTATACTAGATTAAGGAGTTGTAGCTTCTACGTTTTGAAAATTGGAAAAAGAAAAAAATAGTATTATAACTTATTTTATAAGAAATTTGAAAATTTGTTTATAAGTGCCATTTTTGTCACCTAGACGAATTTCAGACGCCACTTTTATCAGGAAAGAGTACTATTTCAAGACAAAGCAGGAAGATAATTCATGCTGTACAAAACTTAAATATCATCCATTTATAATAAGAAAAATATCCTTAGCTTGTCCAAGTTAATGGAGTAATTAAAACGAGATATTAATCATCCGGTACTAAAGTCTGTTTATTGCAACTGTAATTCTTTACAAGTAAATAACTGGATTGAGAAAAGAAAACTTTACAACTGTCTATAACTGAAGGTCAGTAAAACTGATGTGAGCATTGCCTAATGTATATCCGCAACGGGAAGTTACTGGAGGCGCTCGTCTACTGGCTCTGCGGGAAGGCGGAGGAAGTGGCCAGTAAGGAACGGGTCCAACATATTCGACTGAAAAGGCGCCATGCCAAATCCTCCTGCTGATTGTGGACCTCCCATTGATGCACTTGCAACTGAACTGCAATGGTGATTAGCATCAATAACCTTTTTTTAACTTTCTTTTCAAACAGGCATAATAATGCTTCATCATGATTATAATCATCAACTTATATCTGCATATGCACAAGTAAACATCGACACACAAATCTCCGAAAATTTATTTTTTAAAGTCACACAAGTGAAAGTTTCATTCCTTTTCAGCTATTTTTGTCAATTATGTATGATCTATCAGATTTTGTGGTGTGAGGTGATGTAAAGGGAACAACTTGATTCTGTTGGTTCGAGACGTTTGTGGGAAGGGGCCTGGACTTTGATGACGACGACAAGAAAGGTAAAGATGACAAAAAAATCTCCACTAGAAAACACATGAATTTTAAGTTAAAAAAACTTGTTCGATCCCAATTACAAATGGCCTGAAATAGAAACATACATTATGGTGCAAGTTCAGTAATAATAATACTCCGTAGTAATAAAAGTAGGCAATATTTGACAATGTTGGTTTTCAAAACAATGTAACATACGGAACTCTCTCTATACGTATGTTTACATAAATACTCCGTACTATTTAAAACAATGTAATTAAAATAAGTGACACACGAATGTGAAACAATTAGAAAAATGTGAAATACCTGAAAGATAGAGAGAGGGAAGGATCCACTGATGTAGTCATTGCATGGTGATTGGTGGGAAAGAGTGACCAGAAAACTGTAAAACAGCAACAAACACGTAAGATTATCGTATCTTGTGATTTAAGAAGCATACCTCTCAATAAGACTCAACGCCAACATACTAAATAAGTGGGAAAAGTTTAGCAGAAAATGATGCAAAAAGTACCTGATGGATTTGATTGATTCAAAAGATGACTGTAGATCATCACATCCTGCATCAGTAAGATCACAAGCTTTAATGAACTAAACATTGTGAGCCCAACTACATCTAGTTAGTAGAAAGGGAAGCAACTAAAACTCAGAAATTTAAAATAGTTACCTCTTTGGCACCTTGCTGTTTACGGCCCGTCTCTACAAGAAATAAGCTCATCAGGAAAATGTGTTTCCAGAAAGGCAACAACTAAGAAAATCCAATGAAGGCAGAAAGACAGCTTGAAACAGGAAAGCAGATAAGAGCATCTAAAACATAATTAACAGATAAAGGAAACGAACGGATGAAGTCAACCAAATGAATTGCAGCTCTTGATTGTTTATTACTTCGTAATACACTAGTGTCGTATCACGTATGGCAAATGATTAAAATATCCTTACTGATTGTAATAACAAAATCAATTGGAGTGGATAATGATAATTTAGTATATCACCACAGGGAGATTTTATCTTGTATTTTCCCAAATTCTAAATTTAAAAAAGAAATATCACAAAATGTTGAAAAGGTACACCAATGTCGCGACATGGTTTTGTAACGGTCTCCATTAATGCATGAGGTACTAGGTCAAATTCTCACCTATTTACATGTCCAAATATACCAGTTGTGTTTTACACGTGTCGCAATATACCAGTTAACTTTTACAACATAAAAGTTCATAACCTCCTCACATGCAGATTGAAATAAATGAAAACAAAGCACGCAATCATGCTATAACGAACATCTCAAGAACCATAACAAAACCAAAAAGCGCAACTCTTACCCAAGTTTGGAGCACTAGGTTTTACTGCTAATGTCAATCCAAGAAAGCAGTCATCAGGTGAAGTGCCAAAATCACACAGGTTCAGTTCCAGATTAGGTTCAGATCCTGCATGAATAACACACGTATTAAAATAAGCAAGTAAACATCATAGATCTTGCATACATCATTGAGAAGAAGGCAAGAAGCAAACAAGAGTTACCTAGACCTAGTTGTAGTGTATCTCCCACTGGACGAGGAACCCGATTGGCAACCTAATGATCGATAGAAGTTAAGCACATGTGCAACAACTGGATAAGCTTATAAGTTAGTAACAAATTATAATGTATATTACATGGAAAAAGGGATGCTGCAAGCATTGATCAGCTGTGGGCCTCTTCAATGGATCCCAGGAAAAAAGTTGCTGAAATGGAGTAAAATATTACATTTAGTATGCTTACACCAATCAAAATATGGAAAATTAAACCCACGGTAAGTTACCTTGATCAAGTCAATTGCTTCCGGGCTCGCATTTGGAATAAGGTTAGAAAGACTAGCCGGAGGGTTTTCCTAACAAGATAGACACGAAGATCAGTTAAAATGTATGAGGCAATAAATTCTGGGAGAACAGTAGAATGTGATGGCAAAGTTCAAGGGAACTCACATTTGAATACGTCATATCAACTAGCCGAGAAATGTTTACGGTCTCATGGAAGTTATTCCACTGTGGTGCTCCAAGCACACTACATATCTTGTGTAATTGATCCATTTCACTGTTCACACATGGAACATAATTTACTTGCTATAAAAATATAAGTCTGTATCTATTATGGAAAGTGATATTATTAACATGGCGATATCTTACTAAGACAGCATACAGATATTACCCTAGTATGTGGAAAGCGAAAACCAAAATTATTATTGGTACATATATACAACGAAACTAGTCGTGAGATTACCTTTCCCCAGGAAAAATCGGGCGAAAAGTGAAAAGCTCAGCCAGTATGGCACCGATAGCCCACATATCTGCGAAGATTCATGTATTCAAGAAGTCACTTACTAAAAGAAAGCGAAGTCAAACAACATCAAACAGAAAAACTAAGCCTTTATCCAATTATCCCACCATGTCAAGCCAGCAATAAGGATCATATCCTTAACTCAAAAAAATATGGATCATATTTTGTTATCATCATCACTGGGACTCGTGTTCTTAGTTATATTTGAGTATACCATATCTTTTTCACTAGTTTCCTTCCAAACTCTTTTTTTGGGTCTTCAGTTTCTCTCTTAAATATTAATTTGATTTAATGAATCACTTTTTCCAAATGGCGTACCGAGCATCTACAGGTTTCCAAGACACGTGTCCAAACCAATCTAAGCATGTTTCACTAGTCTTCTCACTTTCTTTCTAATACTTTCACTAGTTATTCTGACACATAAAATCAAAATCCATGAAACATGGAGCACCAAGAACTCGTCAGCCTTGCTATTTTTTAAACGCAAATATTACTTGAAATATGGTTGATTATTGCACATTAAATAAAAAGCATGGAAGAACCCGTGAGGGTAATAAACCAACAATCAAGAGAAACACAACATAAGTACTAAGTAACTTCCATCAACTTCACATATTACAATAACCAGGTGTTAAGTGAGTTACAGCCTCACATACCGATTGCAGGACTATAGGATGCAGACTGCAGCAATACCTCCGGAGCTCGATACCTTGCCAAAAGAGACACACATATTAAGCATACAATAAGATTGATCTAATCAATCAAGACAATATAGGAGATTGATGTTGGTGAAGGTGACTCACCAGCGAGTAGAAACATAATCAGTATAAGGAGGACCGGATGATAATTCTCTAGCAAGTCCAAAATCAGCAATCTTTATTGTGTTATTTGTCACCAGTAAATTCTCTGGAGTTATAAAGATATTACCATATTAGCTGTAGGATATTATTAACTTTAACATAAAACAAAAGCATTATAACCCCTAAATGTAGGAGAAGCCTTGATAAAATAGTACCAGGTTTTAGATCCCGATGAAAATATCCATGATTATGTACATGGGCGAGTCCTTGCAGCACCTGAGACATCAATGCTCGTATCTCCTCCTCAGAAAAGGATCTTTGCTTAGCATTCATCATATGGTATAAATTGCATTCCTAGAAATGTAACACCCATGGTCAAGAGGGTATTAAAAATTTCACATTTCCCATAGTATTTCAATCAAAATTAGAATTAGATCAAGATATACAGAAAATATATTTATGTCAAAAGTTTCCCCTTGTATTTAAAGGAGAAAAAGAAATCAAAATAATAATTTTCACAAAAGTGCGATCAAACGTTACCATGTACTCAAATATGAAGAAAAGCTCATTATTTTGTCTGACAATCTCCCTCAACTTGATAACATTAGGATGATTTAATTTGCGGAGGGCCTGCAGTGAGAGGAAATAGTGAACTCATAGCTAAAATATAACGATGCCGCACCATATGCGACCATTAAGTTTTGCCATGTTTATTAGCTTCAAGTGAAAGGATATAGCCATCAATTAACTTGAATACCTTTACTTCTCTTAGATTCACACATTCGTCCCAGAAATAGAAGTTTCTCTTCATTCTTTTGACGGCAACCTGGAACAGATGCTAGATGTTCAAATGAAATGCTCTTTATATGACATTTATAACAACAATGAGGAACTTCACAGGGAAATAGAGAAAATATATGAAGGAGAACAAATATTACTCACAATCTCAGATGTTTCATTATTTACGGCTTTATATACACTACCACAAGTCCCATCACCAATTTCTTCCAAAATAGTATATCTGGAAGGCAAATGAAATAAAATATAATTATTTTAAGGTTCAGAGTTGCCACCAATTTCTTCCAAAATAGTATATCTGGAAGGCAAATGAAATAAAATATAATTATTTTAAGGTTCAGAGTTGCCAGAAGATAGTCATAGAACACATATTCAAATGAGTATTGTGACAAAAACTCACCGTTCCATTATTTGGTTCACAAAATTTGGAGAGTCAAATTTAGTTCAATGAAGTTGTAACCACTTCAAAGAGGTATTTACACTGGTTGAACAGTGTTCTTCAAGTAGCTGAACGTACACATTGGTGCTTTTGCCCATCAAATAATACAGTATGTAGTAAAGTGTTGGCTTTTCATCATAAGAATGATTAAATACCAACCAAAATGATATCAACATGCTTGTTTGCAGCCGCTACTAGCTGCAAGCAGCGGTTATCATCTAAAAACCGTCACAGTGTCCTGTCACGTTCTTGTTACAAAACCCTGAGCAAGGGATGTCCAAATTTATCTCCAATTATCAGCTTGAAACTATCCACGACCACGAGCATCAAATTCGTCCATCTGTAGAATAATAAGCAATCAACAATTGTCAACAAAGAATTGACGGTGCATGCTGACTGAGTGATTCCAGAATTGAAACACAATTGAAATTTGGAAAACATACAAACATTCATCCTAAATTGTATCAGTAAATTTCTGACAAATTGAAGGTTCAGAATTTCAGACTCTAGCTGAAAAAGTGAAAGGAAAAACGTATACACCATAGAAATATTAAAGCAATCCCTAACTTAAGAGAGATTTTTAGAATCTTCTTTACCTTAACCGTGCAATTAACAAAATTTGCAATCAATTGCGATACTAATGGGGAAACCGACAATTAATGAATATATTAATGAATACAACAATCCTCAATGATAAATTTTAGAAAATTCTAGAATTACTATCTCAAGAACAAACACAATCCGCGTGAAGTGTTCCGCAAATTCGAACTATAGCGTGATCGAGAATTTAATAATTTTTAATTCAAAAGTAACAAAAACTAGGTTCAACAACAAATACCAAAAGAAGAAAAACTCATTAGATAAAATTGAAAACTAAATTAGCAAATTACTGCAACGAAACATTGATTACTGAGAACAACACAAACACGAACACTCTCAACCACGATCAACTAAATAATTGAGTAATAAACAAAACAAAGGACCAGAATTCCAATCATTGCGGAATTGCGACCGCATCCACGAAAAAACTCTTTTACTTCACGAAAACAGTCGGTGGAATCCAAAAACATAGCGGTGGAGTGAACTTACCATACACGAAACAGTGACACGCCATGACAGGAAGAAGGAAGATCTAGAGAGAGAAAATTATTGTGTATATCTAGAGAGAGAAAATTGAATAGTCGGATCAGAATGCAGTAGCGTTGAAAACAAGAGAGGGGAGAGAGAGTTGGATCAATGGAGCTACGTTATGAATATATTTATAACAGAAAAATCCGCAGAGGCGTTGGAGAAGAAACCAAACGCATTCTATTGTATAAATATATATTTAAATAATTTAAATTACTTTAGTATTTAAATTTTTCTCAATTTTAACTTTAAAAAAAAGGAATTAAATTCAAGTATATAAAATTCATTCATATAATTTTTTAACCAAAAAAGTGAAGTTGATTGAAAATTGAACTTAAATAACTTTATCCATATAGAAATACATTTAATTTAATTTTAATTTTCAATTTACTTAATTTAATCTTGACATATTTGATCAAATTTATTGAGATACACTTTTGATTTATTATATATATTAAGATATTCGAGTCTCGTAAATTCTAGTTTTGAAGATAAGATTATGTAACATTTGAGATTATCTTTTTCCTATTTTTAAAATTATAATTTACCTGGGTTACTCAAATTGTTACTCCGTACTATTTTATTTATAAAAAATCGTCTAATTTATAAATGAATTTAACAATATTTCATCATACTTCCAACATATCTACTTTAGGCTGAATTTGTACATAGAAAATATAAAATTGAATGAAAATGTATCTATTTTTGTTACAAAACAAATGTTGTATTCAATCCAATAGAAGTTATTATGTTTTTTTATTTTATTTTATAAAAATGTTTTAAAAAAGATATAAAAAGAGGTGGAAGGGCTGAAGTGGTCCTCCCTTAACTATAATGGCGATATTACCCTATCTTACTATGATGAAAAGACGATATTGCCCTTTTTGTTTGAAATAACTTGGATATTGTACCATCAGTGTGGGCTTAAATAATTGGGCTAATATTTTACTATTAATGAGAGGTTGGGATAATATATTTAGGACTAGGCCACGGTTAAATACCCTTTTTTTTCTTTTCTTTTTTACCCTTAGGTTGAGTTCACCCTCCCTCATTTACCTATTATATCCTTCATCCTCTTTAATTCTGTTCGTTTCAAAAAAATATAATTCTATGTTAGTTTAAGTGTTCCAAATTTAATTTCAATGTGTTTTTATAATTTAAAATTACAGCAAAATATGATTTTGAGACTATAAAACTGAGTTTACACAAATTAGACATAAAAATCGTGAAAACTGGATTGGGTATGAACTCGACACTGGTGTGTCGATTTTTTTTTTTTAAATCGTGAAAACTGGATTTGTAAAGATTTCGGTAAAAAAAAAATAGAATTTACGAAAAATACTTCCAAATTTTTTTATCCAAAACTTTCAAAAAAAAATTTGATGAATTAGTGTCGAAAAATACATGTTTGCAAAAAGAAAAAAATTTATTAGAAATCAACTAGAGTTAACATATATTAATTTTAACTATCCAAAATGAATCCTTCCACGTGTATTTTCAAGTTCCTTCGAGTGGTTTCAATTTATTCTTATTTTTAATATTTTAAAACTGGTACTTTAAAAAAGGGAGAGGGAGAATACCAAAAAAATATGGGTTGGGAGGTAATCAGTAACGAGGGATAGTAGAGTCTTTTCACACTATACTTTAATTAATAAATTTGAATTGGGGGTGAACACACCAAAAAAGGGCATATAACCGTGGCCTTAGGGTTCATGAGGACCAACGGTAAGACACTAATGGGCTAAGCCCAATAGATTGACAATTGAGGAATAATATTTGATTGATTTTGTACTATTCTATAAATAAAATTAAATATCTATAATGTTAAATGAATCGAGTTGTTCGTGAGCTCGACTCGATCCGTTCTTTAAATGAGCTAAGTTCGAACTCGTTAGATATTCGATTTACTATTTTTTTAACTGATAATATTAATATTATTTTTTTATTTATCTACCATAAATTATTTTAAAAAATTATCTAGAACAAAATAATTATGCATACAATAAAACTTTGAACCAAAATCATACAATAATTAGAACTTATTAACTTGAATAAATTCAAAAAACTGTTCAATTTATTCATATATATTTATTGAATAACCACAATAAATAAATCGATTGCTCCAACATTTTATCAATTCCCTAATAATTGACATGGGTTGAACTTGTGCTAAAATAAAAGGAGCTTTTGTCTTCGTTGAAACTTGAAGATAAGGTCCGGCGATGCCAGGTGGATACGGGAGGAGAATCAAGAAGATATGGTTACATGGAGAATTCACTCTCCAAATGGGAGGTTGTTGGAGTGTGGAGCCTAAATTGATCCTAACGGGCTTGGAGTGTAGGACAAGTTTGATCCTAACGGGCCTGGAGTGGGGAGCAAGTTTTTCCTAATAGGCTTAAGGTTAATTATGGCAAGTTTGTTCGCTTGGAGTAGGGAACAAGTCTTTTCCTAATAGGTTTAGGGTTAATTATGGAAAGTTTGTTCCTAATGACTTGCAGTAGGAAACAAGTTTTTTCCTAATAAGCGTAGGGTTAATTATGTCAAGTTTTCTATTATAAATAGATGTTCTCTCTTTGTAATCATTGCGCATCCAAAACACATAGTGAAATACCTGGCTTGGCATCGCCCCCAGACGTAGTCGAAAGATGAACTGGGTAAACAAATCTCGTGTTATTTTCTTATCGTCATCGTGTGCGTGTGTTTATTTCCTAACAACTGGTATCAGAGCCTCAGGTTCAGAGGGAGCAGACACGATGAGCGACGAGAAGATTTCGGGTTGTGGAAGATGCAGATCGAGGATTACCTTTATGGTAAAAATCTGTATGTGCCCCTAGAGGAGAAGGAGAAACCCGAAAAGATGGAACAAAATGAGTGGAATCTGTTGAACAGAAAGGCGATGAGTGCAATACGTTTATCGCTGTCCATGAACGTAGCCTATCACACGACTAAAGCCAAGTCCGCAAGAGAGATGCTGCAGATCTTGGAGAAGATGTATCAGAAGCCCACAACGGCGAACAAAGTTCACTTGATCAGACGATTGTTCAACCTCAGGATGTCGGAGAGCACACGTGCAGCAACACCTGAACGAGTTCAACAGGATCATTGGACAGTTGTGTTCTGTCGTGATCGACTTCAGTGGCGAGGTACTTGCTTTAGTTTTGTTATCTTCTTTGCCAGATAGTTGGGCTGCCACAGTTAGCGCTTCATCCCAGAAAGATAAAGTGAAGCTTGACAAAGTGAGGGATCTGATGATTAGCGAGGAGGTTCGCAGGAAAGAATTTGGATCCACTTCAGGGTCAACGCTGAACACGGAAGAAGGGGGCATATCGAAGGGTAGGCAGAATCGTGGTAGATCAGAGTCCAGAGGAAATAGTCAATCCAAGAAAGATAAAGACTCGATCCAGTGCTGGAATTATGATGAGTTTGGTCACAACAGGAACCAGTGTTCAACACCCAAGAAAAACAGGAAGGGACAGAACGAGAAGAAGACAACAAACGCAACCAAAGTTGATATTGGAGACGCGTTGGTCTTGAGTGTCAGTAGTCCGGTAGAATCGTGGGTGTTGGATCCTGGAGCATCATTCTACTCTTGCATTGATGCTAAATTTGTTAGGTGTACGTTCATTGATTATAGTGGTGATGAGTTCGGTTATAAACTCTGGGATGAGAATAACCGAAAGATTAGTAGAGATGTAGTTTTCAATGAACAAATTATGTACAAGAACAAATTGGAGGCATCAGATTCTGACAAGATCAATCGTGGCAGATCAGAGTCCAGAGGAAAGAGTCAATCCAAGAAAGATAAAGACTCGATCCAGTGCTGGAATTGTGATGAGTTTGGTCACTACAGGAACCAGTGTTCATCACCCAAGAAAAACAGGAAGGGACAGAACGAGAAGAAGACAGCAAACGCAACCACAATTGATGTTGGAGACGCGTTGGTCTTTAGTGTCAATTGTCCGGTAGAATACTGGGTGTTGGATTCTGGAGTATCATTCTACTCTTGCAGCGATGCTAAATTTGTTAAGTGTACGTTCACTGGTTATGGTGGTGATGAGTTCGGTTATACACTTTGGGTTGAGAATAACCGAAAGATTATTTGGAGCACAGATGTAGTTTTCAATGAACAGGTTATGTACAAGAACAGATTGGAGGCATCAGATTCTGACAAGACTATTACCCAAGAGGTTGAGTTAGACATCTCAAACTCGAGTGGGAGTAAGGAGAGTCAGAATGAAGAAAAGGTTCTTATTGAAGAACCTAGGACCCCACCACTACTGGAGAATCTGCTGCAGAGACCAGTTAGAGAGCGACGTGCACCTAATATGTATTCGTCCTTTAACTACTACTTGTTATTTACTAAGGTGGCGGCCTTAGAGAAGTTGAAGCTATGCATAACTTCAATTGGCCTTGAAAATTGAAGATAAGGATTGTCGATGCCAGGCGGATATGGTGAAGACAATGCCGAAGGAAATTCTTAGAATGGGTGATTCTAAGTGTTCTACTCTTATGGTGGAGTAGGTATTCTCTATGTTGAGAATGTTGGTTATTTGGTTTAAGAATCATGTTTGTCGGTGAAGACAATTTCGAAGGAAATTCTTAGAATGGGTGATTCTAAGTGTTCTACTCTTATGGTGGAGTAGGTATTCTCTATGTTGAGAATGTTGGTTCTTTGGTTTAAGAATCATGTTTGTCGGTGAAGACAATGTCGAATGAAATTCTTAGAATGGGTGACTCTAAGTGTTCTACTCTTATGGTGGAGTAGGTATTCTCTATGTTGAGAATGTTGGTTCTTTGGTTTAAGAATCATGTTTGTCGGAGAAGACAATGTCGAAGGAAATTCTTAGAATGGGTGATTCTAAGTGTTATACTCTTATGGTGGAGTAGGTATTCTCTATGTTGAGAATATTGGTTCTTTGGTTTAAGAATCATGTTTGTCGATGAAGACAATGGAGTTTTCTTTTATTTTATCAAGGTGGAGTTTGTTGAACTTGTGCTAAAATAAAAGGAGCTTTTGTCTTCGTTGGAACTTGAAGATAAGGCCCGGCGATGCCAGGTGGATACGGGAGGAGAATCAAGAAGA
The DNA here is from genome assembly GCA_963675135.1 of Galeopsis tetrahit. Lineage (NCBI taxonomy): Eukaryota > Viridiplantae > Streptophyta > Magnoliopsida > Lamiales > Lamiaceae > Galeopsis > Galeopsis tetrahit. The sequence goes on along the minus strand of OY776128.1, from coordinate 1,102,915 downwards.
TATGGTTACATGGAGAATTCACTCTCCAAGTGGGAGATTGTTGGAGTGTGGAGCCAGAATTGATCCTAACGGGCTTGGAGTGTAGGACAAGTTTGATCCTAACGGGCCTGGAGTGGGGAGCAAGTTTTTCCTAATAGACTTAGGGTTAATTATGACAAGTTTGTTCGCTTGGAGTAGGGAACAAGTCTTTTCCTAATAGGTTTAGGGTTAATTATGGCAAGTTTGTTTCTAATGGCTTGGAGTAGGGAACAAATCTTTTCCTAATAAGCATAGGGTTAATTATGACAAGTTTTCTATTATAAATAGATGTTCTCTCTTTGTAATCATTGCGCATCCAAAATACATAGTGAAATACCTGGCTTGGCATCGCCCCCAGACGTAGTCGAAAGATGAACTGGGTAAACAAATCTCGTGTTATTTTCTTATCGTCATCGTGTGCGTGTGTTTATTTCCTAACAACATGATCAATTGAAAATTAAAAATGCTTTCCAAGACATAAAAAGCTAGTTGACCATCTTACGGAATGAAATTTGTGAGACAGTACTCCCTCCCTTTATCCTCAAGTAAAAAGTCATAAAGTTTGAGTTAAGAGTGATAATGTTTAAATAATAAGTGATATTTTTTTTAAAAAAATATTATCACTTTTCACTTAAACATTATTATCATTTTTTTACCAAAATAAAATTTGAATAAAAATATGGGTTGTCCTACACAAAATGTTGGAATATGTGTTAAAAGAGATTCGTCTTATGGAAAAAGATTCATGAGACGGTCTCACACAACAAGTTTTCATTTTTTCTCTTTTAGTTTGTACCTCAAAAGTTTGCACAATTATCACGATCTCCACCCTCACAATATACACATATTTACCCTATCAACACTCTAATTATTATACTTTTTACTTAAACTCCGAATCAAAAAACCAACGAACGCAAATTTTTTAGGAACGGAGGAATAATAATAATCAACAATAATATTTGAATTTTTATTTAAAATATGAAATTAGATAATAGAAATTTTGAATAAGACAAAAAATTATGTGATACAATCCCATAAAACCCAATGAGAGTAAATGGGTGTTATATAGGTACATGTTCAAACCCTCTTTCTATTAATTTTTTTAATTCGGTAATTAAAAAATATCATTGCCAACCCCTTTACTAATATAAGGTAAACTTTTAGGAAATAAAAAATATTAATTAAGTTTTAAAAAAGCAATGATAATAGACAAGGAGGTACAATAATTAATCAGTATAAAAAAAAAAATCTTATCTTTCTTTTGCTAGCCCACACCCTTTTACTCTTATTAGATATTTCCAATTTATTGTTTTGTTTATTGTTAATTACCGAATTAAAAAATTAATAGGAGGAGGGTTTGAATATGTACCTATATAAAATCCCTTTACTTTTTGAAGGTTTACAAGATCCATGCATGATTGATGAAAGCAGATTCTAAAATCCTCTAGATCTTTAAATCGAGACGAATTCAAAACGGTGTCGTTGTCCTCTCCAATCGTAAGGAGGTGAAAAAACGAGTGAAACCTTTGTCCGTCAGAGAAGCACATATCTCCATTTTTCGACTTAAGACACCCCACACTAAGGTGTCACCAAATCAAAAAAGTAAAGATAAAAACATGAAGACAAAAGACCACCAAGCACCAAGATTCATCAGACTACAGGGATATCCAAATCCCAAACACCAAGCACTAAACACCAGGAGGGGAAAACAAGTCCTAACAGAAGAAAAAACAGGTCCCATGGAAGGGAGGGTAGCAGGCCGAAAATAAAGCAGAAAGGTCGGAGAAAACCGACACCAACTGAGGATAAACAAAAACTAAAAAGCAAAAACTACAATAGAGGAAAATAAAACAGAAAAATAAATGGGATCAACGAATAACTCACCTGATCGGCCACCGTAGCGCCGCCAGGGAGGGCGTATCCATTGATCCCAACTAAAACTCTAAAAAGGCCCCTAACCCCACTGGATGATCTTCAAAAGAAATATTAAGCGAGGCGGCGGCGAGGTGGTGCAGCGGTGCGGCGGACTGTGGGCCTACTTTTATGTAGAATCTCTTATAGATCTATCAATTTTAAAGAACAGAGAGCGTGGATTGTGGGAGTGTTAAGAGAGACTGTAGTGGGGGAGAAGATGTTGGGGAAGAAGATGGTGGGCGGTGGTGGCGGTTTTGGGGTTTTTAGAGAGAGAGGCTCACATAGTTGTAGGTTGATTGAATATTTGAGTGAGTGAGCATATTATTGAGAGTTGCATACTTGTAATCTGTAACACTTTTACTTATACTAGTAAAGAGAGTCTCTATCCTCTGTGAACGTAGATAAATTGGATCGAACCACGTAAAACCCTATGTTTATTATTACTTGTTCATTTCATTGCGTTCTTGAGTGTGCTTGATTTATCATTTGAATTTGGTATTGCTTTGAGACAATTCCATAACACATACTCCCTCCGTCCCATAGGAACTTGCACACATGAGATGGCACACAATTTAAGAAATGTGTAAGAAAAAGTGTAATGAGTGATGTTTTGAGGGGTAGTTTTGTAAAGTTTTATGAATAAAGTAAAGTAAAAAGTAGATTGAGTGTGGAAAAGTAATGGCATATGGGTAAATAAAAGTATATTTTGAGGGTGAGGGTTATAAAGATATTTCCTTTTATGGAGTGTGCAAATTGGTATGAGACATCCATTTATAGAAAGTGTGCAAATTCCTATGGGACAGAGGGAGTATCTATCAAAGTCAAATTATGTCTCATCTCAACGCGGGACTACAGAGCAGTTCCTGGGATTTTGTAGGCCTTGGGCGAACAAGAAAAATGAACCCCTTCTTCTAACATTTTGAGAGTAAACGAGTTTTTTCATAATGGGGATGATTGAGGGAGGAAGATTATTTTTTATATATGAAACCCATTTTGCACCTAATAGTAACTTTGAAAAAAGTTAGTATTAGAATGTAAATATGAAATGTGTAAATATGGACAGTGCATGAAACATGCATATACATATCATGCACAAAATTTGTACTAAATGTGCATGTATGGATCGTGCACAAAATGTGCACGTACATATCGTGCACAAAATGTATACATGACATTTGTATTTTATTCACTACAAAAAAAAAAACATTTTATCACACTATAAAATGTGTCACACATCTTTCGTCAAGCTCATTTATATATGATCGCCCCTATCGGCCTGCCTCAGGGCCACCCCTGCGAGATTGTCTTTAAATTAAGGTTGTAATATGATCTTCCCCGTGGAATGCGAGAATGTGGGTGTAGAAGAAGAAATGTACTGGGGCGTGGGTGGAAGATGCCTCATTTCCCTCTATTTTCACAATATCTGTGTGTAATGGTGAGTAGTGAGAATTGGTGTAATCTAATTTATAGAGGTGCTAAAATGTTCTTTTTTTGTTAAAAAGCGCTAGAGAAAGGGAAGTAGGTGTGATTCCACCTTTTAGTAGGTGAGATTTTCACTCCCAATAGATGCGATTTCACGCACATATTTATTAGAATTTCTTCTCTGTGTCTCCTCTTTCGTAGGCGAAATTAATTTTCTTGCCGGAGTCCGATTATTCTTGTGATTTAGGGGTTTTGCTCCCCTCGTCGTGGGCTTTTCAATCTATACCGATATCGAGACAAGCGGCGCTACAGAATGCAGCCAATTTGTTTTGGTTCCGTGAAAGTTTTTCGCCGTTGTGCACTCCGCCACTCAGAATGAAGTTCGTGGCTTGGAATGCTCGTGGTTTGAAGGGGCCATTAGCATTTCAGAAACTTAGGCATGTTATAGCCATAAATAATCCTTTTCTTTTGTTTGTTCAAGAATTTAAAAATTCCTCTTGTATTGTCAAGGCATGGAATGCCTTCTTTAAGTTTAAATTCTGCTTTGTTGTAGATGCGATTGAGAGGCAAGGTGGCCTCATTTTGTTTGCCTCAGATGAATTGGAAGTGACTTTGAAATCTTTTTCCTCTAATCATATTGATGTTTTTATTTCTTGTTCAAACAAACACGGATATTTTACTAGATTTCAAGGGAATCCTCAAGCACATCAAAGACACTTCTCTCATGATTTGCTTGCTAGAATTAATGATACTCATGTTGATTCTAAGGCATGGGTAATTGGAGGTGATTTCAACGAGATACTTTCACCAATTGAAAAATATGGTGGCGTGATGCCGTGATTGATGGTAGAATCAGAAAAAATATGAATACATTCATAAATGTTTTAAATAATTTGGATCTCTTTGATTTGGGATTTAAGGGACCTTGCTTCACTTGGTCGAATAAAAGGAAAGACAAACATAACATTATGGAACGGCTAGACAGATTTGTTGCAAATCTGGACTAGAGCCAGTTGTTCACTTCTCATCAGGTCAGAAATCTTCATTGGTTTGGATCCGATCATCGGGCCATTTGTATATCTGTTAATGTTCAAAATTGGTTTGGAAACAAGTTTCGAATGATAGATTCCATTTTGAAAACACATGGTTAATGGATGAAAAGTGCAAAGAGGTAATCTCTAACACCTGGAAAATTAATATTGACAAAGGTCCTCTCTCTTTTCAACTTAACAGCTGCATGCAGGCTCTAAAAAATTGGTCAAAAAATAATTTTGGATCATTGGAATTGAGGATTAAAAACATCAGTGAAAAAATAAATAATGAGTATAACTTGGGAGGGCAATTTGGCAGTAATGTAGAATTAGAAAATCTGGAGTATGAATTGGACATGTTATTTGCCCAACAGGAAGAACTTTGGCATTAAAGATCTCGTATTAATTGGATAAAAATAGGGACCGTAACACAACTTATTTCCATAAAAGATCTTTTGAAAGATTCAAACAAAACTGGATTTCAAACCTTCAAGATGATCAAGGTAATGTAGTCTCCTCAGCCCCTAAGATTGAGAAGATCATTTCAACCTATTTTGAAAAGATCTTTACATCTTCTAAGCCTTCGGAAGAGGATATTCACAGAGTCTCCCAATACACTTCGAACAAGATTTCTTTAGGGATGGTGGAATTTCTGGGAGGGCCCTTCAGCAGTATGGAAATCGAAAAGGCAGTCTTTGAGCTCCACCCAAATAAGGCCCCGGGCCCATATGGCTTCAACGCCAAGTTTTCAGGAGACATGGGATATCATTGGCAAATCGATGACGGATGAAGCACTTAAAATTCTTAATAATCAGGCAGATTTGGAGGATTGGAACAATACCCTAATTACTCTAATTCCAAAGATTAAAGAACCAAGCAGCCCAAACCATTACAGACCAATTAGCCTTAGTAATGTGTGCTATAGAATTATTGCAAGGACTATTGCTAATCGGCTCAAACAAGTCCTGCCAAAGGTGGTAGATGACAATCAGAGTGTGTTCATTAGAGATAGACAAATTACGGATAACATTCTAATCAGTTACGAGTGCATGCATTGGCTTCGAAATAATAGAAGTGCAACGAGCTACGCGGCTCTCAAATTAGATATGAGTAAGGCGTACGACATAATCAAATGGAATTTTTTGGAACATGAATTGTTCAAACTGGGATTTCCTGAAAATCTGATTCAGCTTATTATGAGATGTGTGTCATCAGTTTCTTATTCGTTTAGGATAAATGGCAAGATCCGTGGTAATATCCGCCCCTCAAGGGGTATCCGATAAGGGGATCCGCTCTCCCCTTTTCGTTTTGTTATCTGTGCTCAGGGGCTGTCATCGTGCATTAATAAGCTCGCGAAAAATAAAGAGATTGAGGGTATCCAAGTGGCCCGAGGAGCACCTGTAATTTCACACATTTTGTTCGCAGATGACAGCCTTTTTCTCTTCAAAGCGAAGCCGAAATATGCTAGAAATTTAAAAGCTACACTTGCGGAGTATGAAACAGCTTCGGGCCAAATGGTTAACTTTGATAAATCGACTATCATGTTCAGCCCGAAAACATGCAACTCCAATCAAACTCAGGTGATTAGTGAGTAATATTAGATTGACGTAGGGACATCAGTTATATCTTGGCTTGCCAACCTTCTCTCTTTGGGGTAAGAGAATCCAATTCTCTTATATTTTGGACCTTATTAAGGAGAAAATATATAATTGGAAGAACAAGAATTTTTCAGTGGGAGGTAAAGAAGTATTGATCAAAGTTGTGCTTCAAGCAATTCTGACCTATGCAATGTCTTGCTTTAAATTACCAATCCAACTGTGTGGAGAAATGGAGGCGGTAATAGCAAATTATTGGTGGGGCCAAAGTAAGGACAAAAATCATATACAGTGGCTAAAGTGGGATGAGTTATGTATATCAAAAGATGAAGGGGGTATGGGATTTAGAAAAATGGAATCATTTAATCAGGCCCTACTGGCCAAATACGTGTGGCGTATTATGGAAAATCCTCATTCTCTAGTAGCAAAGGTCCTCAAAGCAAGATATTTCAAGCATACGGACATATTAGAGGCAGAGATTGGAAATAACCCATCCTTTACTTGGAGATCCCTTTTCTCAAGTTTGACTCTTCTTCAGAAAGGAATCCGTTGGACTCTGGGTAATGGACATACGATATCTTTATTCAAACATGCATGGGTCCATGGTCTGGAAGGAGGCTTTATTAAATCTCGAATTGCAGTAGGCAACAATGTGTTAGTCAATCTTGATGAATCCCGGAATTGGAATGAGGACATGGTTCGATTGACGTTTCCTCCCTACGAAGTGGAAGCAATTTTAAGAACAACGGTGGGAAGGAATGATGACGAGGACACCAGATTTTGGAAGTTTGACACTCATGGGAGATATTCGGTAAAATCAGGATACAAAATCTCCATGCACGCACTCTATAAGGCAAAATATGGAATGGACGTGCCAAAAAGTAGTCACTCTGTGCAATGGTGGCCCATCATATGGAGACTCTTCTTGCCACCTAAGGTTCGTATTTTTGTTTGGAAGTTGTGTCAAGATTTTCTGGCCACGGAGGGTATTCTTGTTAATAGACATGTGCCTATATCTCCTTGTTGTGGAATTTGCGGGGCTTACATGCCAACACCAATTCATGTTTTATTTCATTGTGAGGGTGTTAAAAACATTTAGAAATTTTTGGGGTGGTGGCAGCATATCAAGCGTGCAAAACATTTACTGACTTTGGATTTTCTTTGGTTTATAAAAGACAACCATTCCCAAATTGAGTTGGAACGCATATTGATGGTTGCTTGGGGTATTTGGAATGAAAGATGTCATCTCATCCATGATGGATCGTTAAAAAATACCTCTTTAAGCAAGAATCTAGCAGTGCGAGTGTTGGGATATTTAAAGAATTTCCAGGATTTAAATCAGCAACAACCCAATAGTAAGTTTGATGCCTCTGTCTCCCATTCAGATGGCCAACCGAAGCAGGGTAATACCCTTTCTTATTTTGAGGTTGATGGTGTCTTCAATTCCGAGTTAAAGAGATATGTTATTGGGGGAGTTCTTTACTCCCACGAGGGTACCATAATCGATTATTTTTCAGTAATGATTGGCCCTCAAACTCCGTTGGGATCAGAATTAAAGGCTATTGAAGAAGCTTTGATTAGGGCAAAGAGCCGTGGGGAACAGTTTATTGAGATTAAAAGTGATTCTAAAAACGCATTGGCTCTTTGTCAAAAGGAAACTTAGGAGCTTAAAGGAGGGCCAGAAGACAACATTGCTCGTCGTATCATGCAATTAAGAGAAGAATTTGTAGTGTGTAGATTCACTTTTTTACCACGCGGCGCCAACATGAAGGCCCATTCTTTGGCTCAAGATGCTTGTTAACTCTACCAGTCTCGTGACAGAATTGGAGTAGTCTTGTAGAACCTTTTTTTTCTAGAATTTTTTTCCTCAGGCTTTATCTTTAGGTTCTGATTCTTCACCTTTGGCATGCCCACTAACGCCTTTACTCCATGCTTCTTCACCTTCACTTAAACTATATTTGGACTCAATAACCGTCCTTAGTTTCCTTCCTTCACCAATCCAACAAGGTACTTGAGACATTCATTATCTTTCTGAATCAAAATCAACGGCAACAACTTCTTCTTTGTCTGAGTCAACTTATTCACAACATAAGTCCACATGGCAGTGGGGCCCATAGAAATATCGACGACTATTCCATTCTCCCCGAGATTCTCTTCAAAAGCCGACCATGATACACGTGTCGGTGCACAATGGATAACAACGTCGTACTTCCTCCTTGACGGGCTCTTTAGTGACGCCCCTTCTACAGTCTTGTAGTCAAGGACCTAGTTTGCGCCGAGACTTTTGACTAGGACGGCGTTACGTGTGGGCTCCACATGTCGCTGTTACGTGGGCGTTGCCGAGCTTTTCTAACTGGACGACGTAGTGGCCTACTTCGCCTATGTAGATTATTAACACGTGTAATAATAATCATGATCACATATGTTAAAGATCTTGATAGTAGAACATGTAATGAAATGTGAAAAATGACACATATAAATGAAACAGGTGAAATTGAAAGAAATAGTTTAGCTTGTTACGTACGTAAATATTGAGAATGGAAACAACCGAGTCTCCAGATTTGAAGTTTTTGACTTGAGATCCTACATCCACTACTTCTCCTGACACGCCAGTACCTGTTCCACGAAAATGGAATTAAATTTAATATTTTCACTGTTAAAAAATAGGTGACGTTTTAGTATCATATGTTTGTACACGATTATATAGTGTTTTAGCCTGTTTTCATCATTTCTTCTAATATTACCCATGTCTAATTGTAAGCTAAAATTAAGAAAAGTGTATGTTATTAAGCTGAAAAGTACAACACAATATTACTAAAAAGTGTAAGTCACTATGACTAAAAATATTATTATACAGTTTAATAATTGAAAAGTGCAACACTATTTACAAAAAAGTGTAAGTCAGTAAAACTGAAAAGTGCAACATGGACTAGGGTGCACAACATGCACTCGAGTCCATAGCAGACTAACTCTAAAAAAAATATTAGTAAATTAAGGACAAACTTGTCAATATATACTCCATCTTAATTCTACTAAAACATAAAGTAATTTATACTTTTGTCAGTTTTGATAGGTATGTTTCGTTGTTAATGGTCAAATCGAATATGTTAAGTGGTCTAAATTGAATTTTAAGTGACTATGATATAATCTTAATTGTTCAATCAAATTTTTGATCCACAAAATTATAATTAAGTTAAAATTGTGGCTCTAATGTACCAATTGGAAAACTTGGAGGATGATCGACTACCTAGCTAGGGGAAACACGAAACCGTGGATGTACTAATAATTAGAAGGGATCCCACAATATACAAGAGAGACTAGATCGAGGGTTAGCAAACCACCAATGAAAGATGGGATTTACTGAGTTTACAGTGGAACACCTCCCACGTCTACTTTCAGATCATGCACCAATTTTCATCAGATGAGAATCGATTGCAAATATATCTCCACAACTGTTAATATTAAAGATCATGCTCCAAAATCAACATCATATTACATATTAATTGTATCTTAGATTATTTCTTATGCATAATATATTATATTTTTCTAGAAAGATTTAGTGAAATACACCTATAAATATTGGGTTTAAAAAAAGGTTTGACTATTCAACTAGTCAAGTTCCTTTAAGTTTTATTTTATGGCAAATGATGAAGTTTTATTTTATGGCAAATGATGAAATAGAAGTGTTTATGTTCTAAGAGATAAATATAAAGAAGAAATAAAATCTAGAACAAAAACAAAATTGATTTGGAACATGTTTATACGGATACGTAATCTTGGAACGGAATAAATATATTAAATACGTAATTTTTTTAACGTAATAAATTAATATCGGCAGTTAATAGTAATATATTTTATACGAAAATTAAAGATAAACACAAAGTATCTCAATCGATTGGATTTGCAGCAGCTCGGCCGGCCGAGCACCCCTCTCGACGAAGCCATGATCGAGACCGAGAGATTTGGCCGACCAATGCCTAGGCCGAGACAAGGCCACACCCATTCCACGCCCATTCCACCATGTATCCATGTTGCACGGCCGTGCTACCCCATTCTCGGTGCCATCTCCATATTTTGGCCATTTTTTAAGGACCAACTTGCAATTTTGCCATCCAAACCCTACCCAAACACTATATAAACCCTCTTTCTTGAAATCCAAGACATTCTCCCCCAATTCCTCAATTCCCACACATAGTTACACATACTTTGAGGTTGGTTGGCCATATCTTCCTCAATTCTTCATCAAATCAAGCAAGAGAGGATGCAATAGCTTGGAAATTCCATTCTCTACCACATTCTAGACTAAGTTTTCTCTTTCTCTTTTTTTTTCTTTTTATTTAGTTATTTCATTTGGATTTTGTAATTTGATTATGCTAGTTATTAGCTAAACAACTTTTGGTTCTAAGGCTATGTTTACACTTTGGATGATGTTTATGAATTAATCTTTGTTTATTTGGTGGTTGTGTTGCTATTTCTATTTGATTGCTTAACTTTCATTGCAAGACATGTTGTCAATGGCCATGATAATGTGTTTTATTCATTGTTAATTGAAATTGTATTGAGAAATCTCTTTCATTAATCATATTTAAGCATTCGACCCAATTTATTGTGAGCTCGAGAGAGAACATCAATTGTTGGGAGGGTATTAGATGATCTTAGGACCCTTTTTTTTAGGTTTATTATGCATGCTAGGTAGAAATACTAGTTTGTGTGATATGTCTCTTGGATTAATTGGATCGAGAGAACTTTTAATTCATTATTTCGTGATCAACCCTATAGTAATCAACACATCACCACTTAATTAAGCTTTTGATCATAAATTGACCCCTTAGTGTGACATATGACTTGGAACCTCCCCTTCTCTCTTTGAGTTTTCATCCGTTTTACTTTCGTTTTATTTGATTTGCATGTTAGTTGATTGATTCTACATTACTCTTTATTGCTTATTTGTGACAATTTGGTAGGCAATCTTAGGGTAATTCACCACATTCACCTTAATCGATCGCGTCTAAATAGAATTCCGTTAACAAAATACACTTTTACGCTATACCTTCTCGTGGGATCGACCTCGTACTTACTTCGCTACGATAGACACCATATACTTACGGTCGTTTATTCTAGTGTTGTAGAATACGTGAATCAAGTTTATAGATACATGGGACAAGTCATCTATTTCATGGGATTTTTACCAAGATATATATAAACAAGTCTGGGTTTTGGGGTTTTAATTAAAGGATGAGAGACACTTCCACTCTTTTACTCTTTTTTATTTTAATTATTTTAAACCATGTATGAAATGTTTTTCATCATTTAATAAAGAGATTAAAATCTCATTCTTTAAACCATATGAAATGTCCTAAATATAGTTTTTTATCATTTCATAAAGAAAATCTCATATTAAATAGACCTATAAAAAAATCACCTTTCAATTCTATAGAATTGTCAATTGTCGAGCTTAATTTGAAAAAGAAACTCAAACATAGGTTACAAATTTATAAAATGGATTCGAACATACTCATAAATTTTTTTCGTCCATACACGTGCTTATTTCGTGCATTATACTTTTAACCAAAGAAAATATAATTTATACATATTATCTATACAATTGGAATTGAGCCTCAATCAGTCAAATATTACATTGCATGATAGAATTTGCAAAGCGGCAGAGAATTTTGAATAGTGGGTGTACTAATTGTGTAATAATACGAAGAGTGGAGAGAAAGTTTAAGAAATAAATCTTTAATTTATTATTTACATATCTTTGTAAATATTTCTTTTAATTGTTTATTATTATTTTTTTGTATATCTCTAGTAACTTAACTATATATATTAGAGTTTATCAATCACCTCATTAACGGTGATCTCATACCTATTCACGCATGGTATCAGTCAAACTCACATAAACCCTTTTCCTCTCCCTTTCTCTATCGTCGATCTCCTCTTCCCGGCACCATGGCCGAATCTTCCTCCACTACTTCTCTCCCTCTCAACACTCTTGTGCACATGCTCATCATGAAATTGTCAGTGTCAAATTACCTTATTTGGCGTAATCACATCGTTCCTGTTCTCACAAGCCACGATTTGTTCTCTCACGTCGACGGTTCCTGCCCGGCTCCGCCTAAAACCGTTAAGTCTGATGACAAGGACGTCCCAAACCCGGATTATGTTGCAAACCTTGTCTGGTTTGTGTTGGATCAGAAGATTTTGAGCCTCTCTCTCTCTCTCTCTCTCTCTCTCTCTCTCTCTCTCTCTCTCTCTCTCTCTCTCTCTCTCTCTCTCTCTCTCTCTCTCTCTCTCTCTCTCTCTCTCTCTCTCTCTCTCTCTCTCTCTCTCTCTCTCTCTCTCTCTCTCTCTCTCTCTCTCTCTCTCTCTCTCTCTCTCTCTCTCTCTCTCTCTCTCTCTCTCTCTCTCTCTCTCTCTCTCTCTCTCTCTCTCTCTCTCTCTCTCTCTGGTTGGCCATCGAGGAGGCTTTAAGCCATTCCTCAGCCTCTCGCCTCAATAAGTTACGCATCGAGCTATTTAACCTTCGTCGTGGATCCTCCTCCGTCGAGAAATACAATAAGAAGTTTCGTCTTCTTTGTGATTAGTTAGTGATGGAGATGAAGTCGCGTTGCTATTTCTTGACAAACAAGATCGTTTGTTGGTGTGCTGTCGCCGGCACCCAAAAATAAATACCTTAACTAACTACTATGCAGTAGGGAAGTAAGGGTCGATTCCACAGAGAACGGTGTAACTCAATTGAATAAATTGTGTATGAAAGCAGTAAAAATGGGGGGAGTTGGATTGGTGGTTTCTAACTGACTACAAGCATGAAAAATAAAAGTAAGCAATAAAAATAAACAAGAATCAAATATAAAGAACTATCTAGCCCTCGGATTGCTTCCCCTTAATTAATTTTACCAATTTAATTAGTGAACACGGTAATCTCAATCTAATCTCAAATCTTAGGACCAAACTAACTCGAATTGTTTCTTATGTTTAATTAACTAGAAAGTACGACCCCCAATTAATTTATTCCTACGAATAACCCCAAAACATGTATTTAAGGATCAACTCGAGGAACGCATTAAAGACCTAAAACAATATAATAAACTAGACCATGAATACGAGACGCTCGTTTCATGCAACCTAGACGTTATTATCCCCTAAGGTGTTCTGCCTTAGTTGCTATGATATCCACAATAATATAACAATTACGGATTATAAATTGTGAATTAACTAGAATTGACAACAAATAAACTCGGATGACCAGTCCTAATAAATCTATTAATCAAAACATGATTCGCATAAAATCAAATAATAACGAAATCAAAATATGAATTGAAATAAACCGTGAATCATAAAATCAAAAAGACATAATTAAATCCAGGTTTCACATCCTCGGGCTAGAATAACAATCTAAGTATTAAACATAATTAAGAGAATCTTAAATAAAATCAAACTCATCGCTGCCTGTTGTTTGCTTCAATTTCCGCCTGCTGCTTGCTTCCCCGAATTCCCCAACAATGCGGCGGCTGCTTTTATATTCCCCCTTCAATTCACTTAGTTGGCCCAGCCCAAAAGCTATGGGCCAATTCTTTTCCTTTTCTTCAATGGGCTTCTCTTTATTCTTTTTTATTGGACTTTATTTCTCCTCATCTCATTTACGTGAATTTAGGACAAGTGCTCACTCTTTGGCCTTCAAAATGGAGTCAATTTCTTCTCACACAAACTTTAATAAAATGTTCCAATTTTACCTGAATTAAATAAGAAATTAAAATATCAAGGTAATTGAAAGCACAAATGAATGAGTAGAAAAGATGCACTAGAATACCAATTTAATTCTCAAAGAATATTCAATTAAAGCACAAAAATATACAATAAATCCGACTCATCATTTGTTAACAGACAATGCCCAAGCTCGTGACTAAAATGAAAGTGATATGTTGCTTATTTATGAGTTTTCTTTTATTAAAGGGACTTAATTGCGATTAGGGTTTAATTATGGTTTATGGTATTTATACCTTGTTCATTATTGTAAGCAGTAGTTTTGGAGAATATCATTAAGAAATAAAGGTTTTTCCTGTGGAGGCTATATTGTCTAGTACACATAGTGTCAAGACGCATACCTTTTCGTTTATTCATTCACCAGCGTTGCAGAATTTGTCAAGTCTCTAAGGGGACGACGTCGAACGCGGGCTTATACCGCCCATTGACCGTTCCACCCCGTCCTTGGGCTGCTGTGAGTATGGACTTCGTTCTCGGGTTGCCTCGTACTCAACGTGGCAGCGACTCGATCTTCGTTGTTGTGGACAGATTTTCCAAAATGGTCTGATTTATTCCCTACAAGCGTACATCCGATGCTGTCCACGTGGCTCAGCTTTTTTCGTGAGATTTATCGCCTCCACGGGCTGCCTGTGTCTATTGTATCGGATAGGGATACTCGCTTCCTTAGACATTTTTGGCGTTCGTTGTGGCGAATGGTTAATACGGAATTGCACTTTAGTAGTGCTTATCACCCCCAAACGGATGGGAAAACGGAGTTGGTTAATAGATCGCTCGAAAATTTGATGCGTTGCCTTGTTGGTGACAAACCAAAATCATGGGACTTGATTCTGCCCCAAGCTGAATTTCCTCACAACTTGGCAACTAATCGCAACACCAGATTTTCTCCTTTTCAGGTCGTCTTTGGCTTCAATCCCAGGGCCCCAGTGGACCTGCTTGCTGTGTCGCACACTCGCCCAGCTGACAGCCGAGCTGAGGACCTGGTTACTGATCTCCTCCGCATTCATGCCACTACTGCTACACGCCTAGAAGAGGCAAACGCCCATTATAAATTGGCTGCCGATGCTCGACGCCACCATGTAGACTTCGAAGTGGGCGACTATGTGTGGGTTGTCCTTACGAAGGACTGTTATCCAACCCACGAATACAACAAACTATCATCTCGGAAGATTGGCCCCCTGGAGATTGTAGAGAAAATTAATTCAAATGCTTACCGCCTTCGCTTGCCGAGTCATATATGCACTGTCGACGTCTTCAATGTGAAACACTTGGTCCCGTACATGGGGGAGAATTCTTCGGGAGATGAAGCCGATTCCGATTCGAGGGCGAATCGTTTCAAAGGAGGGAAGAGTGATGGAGATGAAGCTACATTGCTACTTCTTGACAAACATGATCGTTTGTTAATAGATAAGGTCCAAGCTCGTGACTAAAATGAAAGTGTTATACTGCTTATTTATGAGTTTTCTTTTATTAAAGGGACTTAATTGTAATTAGGGTTTAATTATGGTTTATGGTATTTATACCTTGTTCATTACTGTAAGCATCAGTTTTGGGGAATATCATTAAGAAATAAAGGTTTTTCCCGTGGAGGCTATATCGTCTAGTACACATAGTTTCAAGACGCATACCTCTTCGTTTATTCATTCACCTAGAGTGCTCGCTTTTGCATCAGTTGGCCTCCATTGGCCGCCATGTTGATGTAGTTTATAAGAGTCATTGGTTCTTGAATGGTCTCGGTCCTCAGTTTCTTGGTTTCTCTGACACCCGCATGTTCATGAACTCGATGCCTCCCTTTCGCGATCTGGTTCATTAGACTGTCAGTTTCGGCCTCATGCAGCGCTCCATGGACGCTCCAACCGCTCATGTTCCTGCCTTTGCCACTGATCGGCGCTCTGGTTCCTCGCAGCCCCCGATCTTCCTCTCATGCTCGCCCCAATGGGCCCGGTGGTTGCCCATCCGCTAGCTCCGGTGGTCGCCCTTCTTCTTCCCAGCAAGGCAATCAGAGCAAACGATCATTTGTTCCGACTTGTCAGATTTGTCGCCAATCGGGCCACTATGCTAGTCGCTGTCCCGAGAGGTATGCTCGCTCGCCTCAACCATCTGTCAATCTCGCTCAGGCCTTTGAGTCACAATGCTTGGTTGCTCCTTCTCCCAGTTCAGATTGGTTCATTGACACTGGTGCTTCTGCCCACATGACTCTGGATTCTACTGCTATGGATGATCTCGCCCCCTATACTGGTAATGATCATGTTATTGTTGCGAACGGTACTTCTATTACCATTACTCATACTGGGACTTATCGTGCTCATGATAAATTTCACTTATTGGATGTCCTGATCATTCCACATCTCACTAAAAAATTATTGTCCATAAGCAAGTTGACCTCCGATTATCCTATCGACGTTGTTTTCTCTGATCGTTCGTTTGTGGTTCAGAACCGAGTAACCAAGGAACCTCTGGCTCACGGCAGGCGTAGTCGCGGTCATTACATTTTGGAGCATGGTCGCCCAGCCCTGGTCGCGACTTTACACACTGCTGCTCGGCGGGCTTCGTTTGAGCTTTGGCATCATAGATTAGGGCATACTTCTATTTCAGTTGTTAATTTGTTGAAGCGTTTCGGTCACTTAGGTGTTACTTCGGTTCTACCTAAACCTTCCTTGTGTACTCCTTGTCAATTGGCAAAGAGCAAACATTTGTCATTTACTTTGAATAATAAGCGAGCATCTCATGTTTTGGACCTTATTCATTGTGATTTATGGGGGCTTTCCCCAATTTGTTCTAATGATGGTTATCGATATTATGTTATCTTTATCGATGATTTTTCTCGATTCACGTGGTTGTACCCTTTACGTGATAAATCTAACTTCTTCGATGTTTTGGTTAGCTTCCATACCTTTGTGTGTAATCAGTTCTCTGTCTCCATGAAAACATTTCAGAGTGATGGTGGTACAAAATTTGTTAACAACAAGGTTCGGGATTTCTTTTCCACCAAAGGTGTTCACCACAAATTGTCATGCCCCTACACTCCCCAACAGAATGGTCGTGTCGAGCGTAAACATAGACATATCACTGAAACTGGATTGTCTCTCATGCTTCATTCCAGTGTTCCTCCTCATTTTTGGGTGGATGCATTTGCCACTATAGCCTATATTATCAACCGCCTGCCTACTCTTGTGCTTGGTGATAAGTCTCTGTATGAATTGCTCTTTCATACACCTCCGATTTATGGAAATTTCAGAACCTTTGGTTGTCGTGTTTTTCCATATCTTGGGTATTACTCTTCTCATAAGCTGGCTCCTCGCAGCGTTCCTTGCATTTTCTTGGGTTATAGTTCCTCCCATAAAGGGTTTTGGTGTTACGATCTGGTCGCTTCCAGCTTCTACACTACTCAACATGCTCATTTTGATGAGTCATCGTTCCCCTTTTTTGGCAAGGGCTCCTTGGCGGATCCCTTGATTACAGCTCGTTTCTAGTCCCGGAATCTACTACTACCGAGCACGTTCCTCGTCGTGCCTCTGTTGCTCGCCCTTCTCTTGCTCGCACCGAGCCTTGCTCACTCTGCCCGCACCCTTCCGAGGCTAATTTCGATCTAGCTCCTCGGCTGATGATTTCTCGTCCCCTCGAGGCACCGTCTGTCGAGCAACCTCCAGCTCTTAACACTTTGCCTCTTGTCGAGCAACCTCCAGCTCTTAACACTTTGCCTCTTGTCGAGCAACAGCCTATCGACCAGCCCTATTCCACGCTCCACCCATCCGATGATTACTCGGGCTCAGTCTGCCATCTTCGAGCCTCACTATGTCACTGATATTGCGACCTCAGACCTGTTAACTGCCTCGCTGTCTCCGATGAACCCAAGGGGTTCAAGCCAACATTGAAACTTCCCCATTGGACGGCGGCCATGCGTTCAGAGCTCGATGCTCTCCACGCGAACCAAACTTGGGATTTGGTTCCTCGGCCGTCGAACACGAACATTGTTGATTCCAAATGGGTTTTTCGAACCAAATTTTAAAGTGATGGTTCAGTTGATCGCTACAAGGCTCGGTTGGTCGTCCAGGGCTTCTCTCAAATTTCTGGTTTCGATTTCTAGCACACTTTCGGCCCGGTCGTCAAAGCCGCTATAGTTCGTATTGTGCTCTTCCTCGTTGTTCGAAATGGCTGGCCTTTACACCAACTTGATGTCAACAATGCCTTCTTGCACGGTGTTTTGCCCAAACCTGTCTTCATGTCTCAGCCTCCGGGTTTCATTGATCCTCGCTTTCCAGATTATATTTGTCGTCTCAAGAAGGCTCTGTATGGGCTTCGTCAAGCGCCTCGGGCTTGGTTTGTTCGGTTCGGTACCTTCCTCGCCTCTCTTGGTTTTCACTGCAACCGAGTTGATACCTCCCTATTCTACTTCGCTCGCAAGGGAGTCACTTTGTATCTTCTTCTCTATGTCGATGGCATTATTGTGACGAGTAACAACCTTGTCTTCCTTAAGCGTTTAATTGCTCGCGTTAATGCAGAGTTTTGGGTCAAAGATTTGGGTGAGCTTAATTATTTCCTCGGTCTTGAGGTGTCTTGTTCCTTAGAAAATTTGTTTCTTGGCCAGGCCAAGTACGCCCATGACATCCTCGCTCGGGCTGATCTCTTAGAATCCAAACTGGTCTCTACTCCTCTGGTCGTCGGTTCCTCGCTCGTCAGCACGGGTGCGTCCTTCAACGACCCCACACTATATTGTTCTCTGGTCGGTGCCCTGTAGTATCTCACCATCACTCGTGCAGATCTTTCATATGCTGTCAACCACTTCAGTCAGTTTCACCACTCTCCCACAGTGGCAGTGGATCACTTTGCCGCCGTGAAGCATATTTTTTCGTTATGTTCAAGGTACTATCAATTTCGGTCTCACCTTCACACGTGGTTCTGATCCCTCTCTTGTCGGCTACTCGGATGCTGATTGGGCTCGGTGTGTTGAGACACGCTGCTCTACGTATGGGTATTCCACCTTCTTAGGTGGTAATCTGGTTTCTTGGAGTGCGAAGAAGCAGCCCACTGTCTCCCGTTCTAGCTGTGAATCTGAATACCGTGCCATGGCCAACACTGTCCAAGAAATCATTTGGGTCACCCAACTTCTTCGGGAATTGGGTGCTTTGTCGCCTGGTCGCCCTCTTCTTCTTTGTGACAACAAGAGTGCTCTCTTTCTCTCTCAGAATCTTGTTGTGCATAAGCGAGCAAAATACATTGACTATCACTTTGTTCGGGAACTTGTCTCGTCTGGTCGCCTCACTACGTAGTTTGTTCCCTCTGAACTCCAGGTTGCCGACATCTTCACAAAGAGTCTTCCTCGCCCCAGCTTTGAATTGTTTCGTTCCAAGCTTTGCGTGTCCATACACCCACTGCATCGCTTGAGGGGGGATAATAGAAAATAAATCTTTAATTTATTATTTACCATATCTTTGTAAATATTCCTTTTAATTGTTTGTTATTATTTCTTTGTATATCTCTTGTAACTTGACTATATATATATTAGAATTTCCAATCACCTCATTAACGATGATCTCATACCTATTCTCACAGGTATTTTAAATCGTTCATGAAATATATACTAATTATACGAGAAGTATATATGCTAAACGAGCGGGTGTACTAGCCCATATGTATCTTGATTTTTTTTTCCTTGAGGATTAAGCCGTGAAATATAAGGCCACGACTAAATGTCCCTTCTTTTTATGACTTCACCCCCAATTTTTTTTAAAATAAATTACATGTAAAAAAATTGTATTACCCTTTTATTAAATATTGGAAATATATATATATATATATATATATATATATATATATATATAACAAATTTTCGAAAATAAATTTCGAAAAAGTATCAAATTTTTAAAAATTATTTTCGAAAAAACCAAAACAATCGGATTTTTTTATAAATAAAAACAAAAAAAAAAGTGGCAAACTTATATTGCGGAGGAAGTATATTTAAAAAAAAAAATCATTGCATAGGGTGATGGTGGTCTCCCAGTGCTTATTATTTAAAAAAAAAAAAATACAAGCTAGCAACAGGCTAATATGACAATTAATATGCTTAAATAAATTTAATTGAAAAAATCTTTACAAGCAACATACTAATATGGCACTTAACATGCTTAAATAAATTTATTTGAAACAATCTTCATATATTAAGTCAATGTCCACGAATCATCTATGAACTATTCATAGAATTTTCAATACACTAATCATATTGCAACAAGTGTAAATATGTATGTATATTACTAAGGTTATAAGAATGATATCACATGTATCACTTTTAATATTCCACCATCTAAATAATTGACATGTGTACTTTGTGATGTTAAAAAGTAATAATCAACTCATAATTATTTTGGTGACAGGCGTTAAAGATTTAGAAAGTTACACACACAATGATCTATGTTGAAGTTCGATTCGAGTGATCAAACACACTTTTTCAAGTGAAATCGACGCTCCAAGCAAAATACGTGATTTTGCCATGACGTTTAACCTTTTTTTTTTTGGTAAAATTCTATTGTCTCAAGAGTGAAAACTGCATTTTTTATTTATTTTTCGACATTTTTGCAGGTTTTAATTTCTTTAGGGATCTTATTGCAATTTTTGCGTTGGTTTATTAGGATTTCGTGTTTATTACTTTATAATTATAAAATAAATAATTAAAAAGAAAATTTTAAGAGGCCGACTAGGTGTCGCCTAGGCCCGACTAGTTGTTTAGATGCTAGACGGTGTCAATCCGCTCGACCACCAATTTCTGACTTCTACAACCTTGATAATGATATATAAAAAGTGGAATAAAGTGATACACTCATAAACTAATAAAATAGGTATAATAATGTCATCTTCAAATAGAAAAAACAATGGAATTAAATGAAGTAAGCACAAATCTTTCATCAATCCAATTCTTCTGAAACAAGAAACGAATATATTCATCACTTCTAACTATCTCTAATGTATACTAACTTATTTCTATTCAAAAATCATATTACAACCGTTTGGTAGGGTAGATTAGTTCAAGATAGATGAGTAATCAGACCTAAAATCAAATTTATACCCAACACGTAAAACCATACTCAATTGTGTGTATACCAAATAATCGAAAGACACACCATTTTCGATTCAATCTAGGTCTGCCCGTCGATAGCTCAACATATCTATCAAACAACACCGAAAAAGAAAGGATTCTCACTTGAAAATGTTCTCTTGAACATATGCAAGAGCATCATTATAATTGTTCAACAAATCTGCAACAATTTTGCCAGCCATCTGTGCAAAAGCCTCCAACACCTCTGGAACGTCTTTCACTGCATCGTCGAGCGAAGTCTTCGACTTTTCGATCAATCCCGTGACAGCTGCAGTCAAACCATAAGAAGAATTCAGGACACCTTCCTTTACAAGAGCAAACAGAGAAGACAATACAGTGGTAATCGCTTCGACTATAAGACCCAACAAGTACTCCAAACACGTCCTCATCATGTCCTTGACATGGTCTAGAACACGTTTGCTGTTTTCGCAGGGAATGTTAAGAGCTTGGATAAGTTGAACGACGAATCGGGCTGCTGTGGTGAAGATGAGACGCGTAATCACGTTGGATAACGCGCTGAAAATGGAGAATACGAGCTTGAGGAGCACAACAGCCATGGATGGAGAAATGAAGATTCTTGATTTTATGGAGTCAATTCTTTATATAAATGTTTGAGAGTTGAAATTATGCTTGATGATCTGTTTTAAGTGCAGTATTTTAAAGGAGTTGTTGTAGTCACATTTTAACAATTCAAAAGTCATTACAAAATTAAAAAAAAAACAAAAATTGAGGTTGATTGATTGTTAAGAAAGACTTGCAAACTATGTCAATACTCTGTTATAATAACAAAATATTGTAAAAGTGTAACATTTATAAAAATATATATACATATCCACATTAGCTATGTGAAAATCTTTCAAAATAAGCGTAATCGACGCCTACGCAAAGGCGTAGATCACGCTCAGTTTTCGTCGAGCCTATATACAGCATTTACAGAGTTTTCAGCATCCCAGAGAAACGAGCCAAAGGCAACAGCTTCGAGCAGAAATCTTTTCAGACTTGCAAACGAGGTAGTAATAACATCGTCAATCTCAAGCAACCCCGTCTTCTCGTCTCCAAAAAGAGCACAGCTATGTCTCTCAACAAGATTCACCGCCTCCTTTGACTTCGGTTTTGCACACATCTGGATTGATTCGGGGTCAAATCCCTTCACGTAAAATCTCAAACTTTCCTGTTTCGTCCCTAGGCTACACGATACTTGACCCACAGGTCCAGGTCTTGGACTCCCTACTTGCCCACAAGCAATGTACTTTGCCCCCGTTGAAAAAATCTCTGAAACGGGATGTTGACCACAAACACCCATACCAGTATGGCAATTGCTCGAGGCTAGACCACGTTCAAGTTGGTACCTCAAAGAAACGGTCTTCAGAAAATACCCGTACAATATAGAAGCTGCGTACATTTTACAAAGACGAAGCCTTTTTACTGAAGTTGTGGTCCAACTGTCAGTAACGTTAGCGTTTGCTTTGCATCCAACGATGGCAGTTAGATGTTCCCTCACCATTTGCAGAACCTCGACACTATGAATAGACTCGAGTTCCCAGTCCTTTGAAGGAAAGATCTCGACTCTACCATTATAGAGACATTTGGAAAGACGTGGCACTAAATTAACTCCCATATCAGAGAACTTGTAGAATATAAGCGTATACATAACATCTTCAACTGCTTCTTGGCACTCGTGGTTTCTAATTTTGGAAATTCTCCTGCAATCCAATTTCGAAAGTCAGTCAAAAGTAGGAAGTTTGAAAGATGTCGTATAATTAACTAACATTACCACGGTTTCTCAGGTTTTGTTTGGCATAGAGTTAATAATTTCAAGAACTGATCATTTAAGCAATCATATGTGAAAACGTGGCACCAGAAGTTCTCGTCTCGAAGTGTCCAACCCATTCCCACATAAGCGTTTATTCCTTGATGAGGCCACGCCATGTCCGGTAGCAATACTAGTACGATCATGAGGAACCTGATGCACTAGTACACCCCTCGCTCGGCTCAAGCCATTCTCAAGGACTTTGCGCTTATCCTATAACGTGCCATCCAGTTTATAAAACGAAATACAATACAAGCACATTGCTATAATTCTTACAATGCTGCAAAATAATGTCAAGCTGCATCACGTAAACAGAACGTTTCCTATATATTACAAACGATTCATCAACACATTATACAAAACGGATTATCATCACATGATCGTTTCCTATAACGTGCCATCCAGTTTATAAAACGAAATACAATACAAGCACATTGCTATAATTCTTACAATGCTGCAAAATAATGTCAAGCTGCATCACGTAAACAGAACGTTTCCTATATATTACAAACGATTCATCAACACATTATACAAAACGGATTATCATCACATGATCACAAGAGTATCATTATCCACTACATGAATCTGAACAGCTAGTTTCTTGTTTTTTCTTTATAACCTCGAGCATACAATACAGTGATTTTCGATTCAAATGCTACAAAGCACTATTACATTGTGCAAGGAGCAAAAATCCCATCAACCAAAAATATTTGAATCTTAAAAACCTAATAAGACCAGGTTTGTTTTGGAATTCACTCTGGGATGTTTCGTCTCCCGTCTTGTTCTATTTCAACCTCCAACTACATCCACCCCTAAACATACCGATAAATCCTACTATTACATCACTCGCTCTTACTGAATTGATTCATCGAGATTTTGAAATCCAGTATTTCCTACATAAATCCAAAACAAACATGGATGTTTCGTCTATCGTCTTGTTCTATTTCAAATTTTAAAATCGGGATTTCAACATCCAACTACATACACACCTAAACATACCTATAAATCCTACAATTACATCACTCGCTCTTACTAAATTGATTTGATATAAAATTACATTCTATCCTACTCAAAATCCTAAAACAAACTCGCAGTATTTCCACATTCGAATTTTCCATCATCCTATATAATCCCGAAACAAACATGGCAAAGCCCTTGAAACAATACACATCAAAGGATTATAAAAGGCAATATCAATTCACATTCAATTGAATAACCTAATTATAATCAAATTTCAACAACTCAAACAAAAAAACAGAGTTTAATTACCTTATAACCAACTCAGTAAACATAATAACTTCAAATAACCAAAATAAAAAGGGGGTGAACTAATCCCAAAGGCACCAACCTATGAAGGCAGGCTTCATCGGAGCCAAGGCTGAGCTGCAAACGCGCCGCCGCCTCATCCCTATACGCCGCCAGCCGCTCCAGCTCCTTCCTCGCGGCCCCCTGAAAGCTACCGCGATCATCCAACAAAACACCACTCAACAGCTTCCCCGCCGGCGTCCTCGGCTCAAGCGGCGCGTTCAAGCCGCCAAACTCACACTTGCTACTGCTACTCGTACTCGCCGCCACAATCGCCGCCCTCCGCGGCCCCAAAGTGATCGGACGGCGGAGAACTCCGGCGGACAGAGCGGGAAATCTAGGTTCGCTGTAGGAAAGGTAACAGTCCATTCAACAATCACTTTCCGATCGATTGGTACTATGAATAATCTGGATTTTAAAGGATTTTTTTGATTCTGCAGATAAAGATTGGGAATCGAGGCCCACTATATAAGTAGAGTAGTTATGGTGCTCCAATTTTGAAAAAGATAGAAATATAAAAGAATATATGATTATTGAGTAAAAAACAAAGGGGATAAGGTAAGATTTGAGAGATATTATGATATGAGAGAAGGAAAATTGGTTATGGCGATAATGGAGGATGTTTGTTTCCAAACTTATCAAAATATCTTATCACAATTCTCTTCTTTCTTTTTCAACTGTATCCCGTCGACACGTGTTAAAAATTCAACAAACACGAGAAAACAAAAATATTTGTTATGTTTAGTTTAAAAGATGAAATATTTGTGATTTTTAAAAATATTAAGATGATCAATGGAGATACCGATATATTTTGATTTATTATGTTTAGTTTAGAAGATAGATTTCAATTTTTTATCTTTTTATTTATATCTAATCTTTAGATATTTTTTTTATAAAATCTTAATGAAGGGTCGAAATATTATTTGATTCTCTGAAGGGTGTATTTGATTCTCTGAAGGGTGTATTGGTTGTAAATTCAGGATTTTTTTTCTTTTTTTTTCAAAATTTAGGGTATTTAATTTGAATTTTCAAAAGTTTTTAAAAATATTTAGTATTCAAAAGTCTTTAAAAATCTAAGTATTCAATAGTCTTTAAAAATATTTAGATATTCAACTTTCTATAATTTTAATATTCTATATATTTTGTTGAATTATCTCCCAACAATATAAATAAATTTTAATATCCTCTAATATTAATTTTTAAAAAAAAATGCACATCAATAATTTTGAATTTATGAAAATTTTTGTAAATCAATAAAATAAAATAAAAATCAATGATGTCAAGTTATGAAAATCCATATAAATCAATAAAAAAAGTCAGTGAAATGAACTTTATGGATTTTATAAATCCGTGTAATTTTTAAATTAAAAAACATTCAATAGCATTTCAATTGAATACACCCCTAAATATTTGTAGATATATACATGTATATCTTTATACATCTGTTTGGAATCTTTTTGTGATAAAAAAAAAATCATGTTTATTAACTATTTGAGTTAATCGAGCTTACCCTCATTATTAATTTAGTGAGGAGTAGTTTGTCGAGAGTCAAAATCCCTAGTTATTCAATTTATCGAGAACTTTTAGCTCGACAAATTCCTCAAATAGTACCTAACTTGTTAATAAATTAAAGCTTCACTTTTAAAAAAAAAATTAATGATAGAAAATTGAGAATTAATTGATATGATTCAATATTGATTATTAAATTTTTTAAGTTTTACTTAAAAAAAAAATCCCTCACCTATATGCAGAGTACAAATAGGAAAAGTATTGAAAAATAATTAAGAAATTAATTATGGTACTTAAGATGCTCACAACACACCTAACCTAAATAACCTAATCTAATAATTGATGTTGCCACTAATTAATTAGTTGCTCTAAGAAAACGACAAATATGAAGTTTATTAAATTATCGTAATTATTAAGGATAATGTATGGGGACGTGTGAGGAGGAAAATAAAAAATGCACAATGAATTTTCATATTACTTTTTTTTTTTTTTTTTTGTTCCTTTCGTATTTCAATGTTCTTGATGACTTTGTGAGAAACAAACAAATTCTCTATTAAAAAAAGAAGAAAAGGCCAAAAGTTGAGTCAAACTAAAATTGTACTCCATCTTTTGACACGAAAATTAATAAATATGATAAAATAAGCATATGTATTAAAGATGATGTGATTAAAAAATAAAAAAATTAATATAATAAAATATAAAAGAAAATAGTTTATAAAAAAGAGAATGGATAACTTTTATTGGTACGAACGTAGAATAAAAGTTGGATAGCTTTCACGGGTACAAAAGAGGGGATGGAAATTGGTTATACTACCCGACAAGGACCTGTAGCTCGGCTCGATTTTTTTTTTTTTAAACGGTAAAAGGTGTTTCATTAGTTATGAGTATTGAGGGTACTCAACCCATAAATGTACAGTTAGGGCTATGTTACATGCTAGAATTTGTTGGCATGGTCTAATTACTCACTAATACATAAAAAAAGGGTTGCAAAACTAAGCTGACAGTGAAGAGTTGGGTACTAAAGCATTTTTTCCTCCCATCCAAATCCACATACTGGCCTTTATTTTCTCCGTTGTTTTCTTTACTTCTTGCCTCGTTCCTCTTAATCTCTTTTCATTTTTATTACTCCAAATCACCCAAATGGTGCACGTCCATATACCGAACATGAATTTTGTCTTTACTTTGCTGTTTCCAAGTGCCTCATCATGCGGCAAGGAATGGATCTTGATGTTGTTGTGGGGCACCATGTTAACATTTATCTGTCTATATACTTTCTTCCATGCAGTCGCTGCGTAATTGCACTCCACAAGTAGGTGGGCGTTACTTTCGGGTCCGTTTCCACACAATTGACACCTTGCCTCCTCTTCCGAAAATGGTATTCCCCTTTTTAGTAAATTATCGGTCGTGGCGAGCCTTCCTTTGAGTGTCTTCCAAACAATTGTTTTTACTTTATGGGGTGCAGAATTCCTCCATAGTGTTGCATATTTTGTGTTTTCTTCTGTCTCCTCTTTTAAATCTGGCACCTTGGTCAGCTCCGCGTACACCTTGCTTGTCGAATACGATTCGGTTGGGGCTGAGTGCCCAATTCCATGTATCCTCCTGTGCCTGGGATAGTTTGTTCATGTCTAACAAACTCAACAACGTTGTTGGCGAATTTAACTCACTGCCTCTCGGTTCTCTCTGCCATTTCCATTCCCACTCTTCTCTCGCCCAATCTCCCATATTAGTAATCTTAAGGTTTTGTTGTTTGCTTATAGTGAAAAGGTCAGGGAACCTCTCTTTTAACGTTTCTTCTCCCTCTATCCAAAGATCATACCAAAACATAGTATTTTCTCCATTACCCACCATTCTTCGGATTTTATGTTTAGCTCCCCTTCCACCTATCATTTTGTAGATCTTCCTATTTTCTTTCCACCTACTTGACTCGCTAGCATTTCGACCCCCTCTTCTATGTCTATCCTCGTCCTCCCCCTCAAAAGCTCCATATCTCGACGCGACCACTCTCGTCCAAAGACTTTTATCTTCTGTAATATACCTCCACGCCCATTTGTCTAAAGAGTGCAATGTTAAAATTATTGAGGTCTCTTATACCTAAGTCTTCTTTCTTTTTATCTTTACATACCTCCTTCCATCCTACTCAAGGAATCTTTTTGTTTTCACCACCCACCCCCCTTCCCATAGAAAATTCCTTTGTAATTTTTTTATTTCATTCGTTTAATAAACTAGTTGGGCTCAATTTTTCTTAAAAGCTAATTTATTAAATAGGTGGGACTCAAACTTTTTTGTAGGTCTTTTAAACCCAATAGATTGACATATTTAATTTTATTTATATAAAAATATTCAAAGTGTGTGGATGGTATCTAAGTAAAAACAGATTAATGTTGCACTGAATGTTGAGAGAAATAGTGCAACACTGACTCTAACAGAATATCAGAAATAAAGATACACAACGGAAGATTTGAAATACTAAAAACAAATGCGACACAATGAAAATATTTTTAACATAGATTTTATAAATAAAAATCTATGTAAGCCTTATGGCGAAAATCAATACTTATCTTCAAGTACAAATGTTGTGTGAAATGTTACAACAATAACTTTCACAACTGAAACTACAATCGAGACAGGTGTCTTGATCTAAAAACGAACTAAGTGTATAAACTATACACCGCCGAAATGCTAGTCATATCTATGATTACACTCTCAATAGATAAAGAAAAACGCACAGTCATACGGGTGGAATACTTCGTATGAACTAAAAGGTATAACTACTGGCCACAATTCCTAACAGGGATGAACGCTCAGTCTAGGAGATTGATTGAATAGTACACACTGAATTATGGAGCCATCCTTCGGTATTTATAGAGTGAGAAACGAATTCTAGAGGCTTCCATCTTGAGATCCTATTTTTTAGGATTAACTTCCATAATCTCTCTAGATCCTTCCACAATGTTCCAGATCGTTCTAAACTGCTTCCAGCCTCTTCTAGCATGTTCTGGAATCTTCTAGGTTCCAGATCCTTGTAAAAGCTTCTAGATCCTACCAGAAATGTTGTAACATTTAGGTCAACATTTAATGCAACATTTTAGAAAAGACTTAGAAAAATCAAAGAAGGTCAAATTAAGATATTGTTGAGAATGTTATACATTTAAAAATTAACAACATCAACAAATATAATATACTAGCGTAGTGCTCGCGTATTACGCGATTTTTTTTTAAATGATAAAACTTAAAGTAATAATACAATATATTTAATTATAAAAGGAATAATAGATGTATTACATATGATTAAATTTGTATTATATATATAATGATGATATTTGTGAAAAATATAATTCGTAGTAAACATAAAATAAAATAAATATGTAAAAATGTTTTGAAAAAATATGTAAATTTTAAATAAATAAGAATAAAATTTTGAAAAATAAATTAGATCAAGATTATGAATTCTAGGCAATTACTTATATAAAATTATAAATTGTGAGAATTTATAATACTATATATAACTCCTCAAACTATTCCATATAATATTGTGACACGTCATCATTTTTAATAAGAAAAACTCCATAAATACTTGACACTTAATAATTATCATATACTCTCACTTCCTAAAAAAATGACACATCATCCAAATTCATAAGAATTCGACACATCAGCTTTTTAAAACTCCCTATTAGTAATATAGGGGATGTGATATTTAAACAAATAAAGTAAGAAAGTTTAATAATAATTACTTATGTCAAAAAAATAATAATAATAATAACTACTCTGTGCTTGTATTTTCATTTGTAATAGTTGAATTTATTTTTTTGAACGTTTAATAAATTTATTATTGCTTTTATTTTTTTATTTTGAGATTTAAATAGTCAATTTTTAGATTGGATGATAATATTAGTGTTGTATGGTTTTTTTTTTTTTTTTTTTTTGTATTGCGCTATTACGATTAAAAAAAAATTAAAAGACTTTCAGATTGACAGACATAGGACAGATTTTAAGCCTAAAAAATATATATCAATCCAAACTTTTTTTTTCTTAAGATTTAGCTCAACATGATTCATTCTCACCCTAGGAGTGAGTCGAGTGAGTACACTCTTAAAATTTTAAAAAAATTATAATTACTCCTAATTAAATTTACATCATGTCATCAAAACACAAATAAAAATATAAAAAATATTTCATAGTTGAAATATAACTAATTAAAATAAATTGTGATAAAAAATTGCAGATCAAATTTAAATTAAAATGTATTGTAATTTTATAGTAACTCAAATTATCATTGTCCTTACAAAATATTTTTAGTCTTATATTATCATATTTTTAGCCTTACAATTTGTAAATTTTTTTAAAGGGTTTAAAGTTTTTTAAGTCCTTTAAGTTGGACTAATTTTAAATTTGGTCATTATGGAATACACATTTTGATTTGGTATAAGTTGTCTAAATTTTAAATTTAGTTCAATTACCCATCATTGTTGATAATGAACCGGTTAAATCATTAGCTCGTGTGCAATTCAAATCAACCGTGAATTTGCCCATGTGCAGAAAAATGTACGAACTAAGGATTTGACCGATTCATTTACCTGTAATGTCAGGTAATTGAATTGAATTTAAAATTTAGGTCAACTTATGAGATCAAAATTAAAATGTGTATTTCATTAGGACCAAATTCAAAATTAATTCAACTTAAAGGATTAAAAAAAACTTTAATTCCTTTTTTAAACAATATATATCTGAACTTTTGACTTTCAAATTTTTTAAAATTATTTTAATTAGACATATTTCAATGCGTAAAATATTGTATATAATAGTTTTTTCTTTGAAAAGAATAATTGTAAAAATAATATATTTAATACTCCTTTCGTCCTGCAATAACTTTTACACTTATTTTTTTCGGAACGTTTCACAATAACTTTTGCACTTTTAAAATATAAAACTATATATAAACATCACCTTCAAAATATTCTCTCTTTTTTTTTTTGACGGAACCTTCAAAATATTCTCAGTTTTACATAAATGTGTCATTATTTTTTATCTACACATATACACAAGTCAACTTATTCTTTTACTATTACACTTTCTTAATATGTGTAATGCATGTGTTCATCTACTTATAAAAATTACTCTCTCATTCACGAAATGTAGTCTCATTTGTCTTATATTTTTTGTCCACCAAATTTAGTCACATACACTTTATGAAAACTATCACCCTTCAATTATCACTTAATTACTCAATTTATCATTAAATTTATTCACAAACAATCATTTTTTTATTATTATTATTATTAGACCGGGAGTACAAAAGATACCCATTCCAAAGCGTGAAAATCTAAAATGAATTTTGCTCAAAAAAAAAAATCTAAAATGAAAAACGTGGACCACTTTGAATAATTATCAACCTAATTTTATCGACATTTCTGATAAGATGTGGACAAATTATCAGTTATGCTATTTATTTCTTGCTAGCGTGGCAGATCAAGTGGCTTCCTACTAATATTCTTTTCGAAAATAACATTCTTCTATTCACTACATTTTTATCTCCTTTTGATTATTTTGATTAAGAAAAATGTAAATAAAAAATATACTGTACTAGTTATATGAATAAAAAAAATTATTCCCTAATAGTTTTCATAAAGTACTAGTTATATGAATAAAAAAAATTATTCCCTAATAGTTTTCATAAAGTGTATATGACTACATTTGATGGACAGAAAATATGAGTCAAATGGGACTACATTTCATGAATAGGGGAGTATAATAAATAAGTGAGATGATAAAAAAAATGTAATACTCCGTATAAGTTATGTAGTTAGTAAAGATAAAATAATTTATCAAAATAAAATAAAAACTTATTATAAAACGTTAAAAAAAAAAAAAAAAAAAAAACAGGAACAGAGTGCACCTCCGATTTGGTTGTCTGCACTCCCCCAATTGATGCACTATATCCCCTCCCCTTCCCCAAAGTTTGATTAGAACAGATGTATCATTTGAATTGTCATAAATACTCTTTTATGTATAAAATATATTTACTAATCAAACTCTTTCAAAAAAATCTAATTTATCTCTTCCTCACCACTCCAACCCCTAAAATCATCTTCCTTTCCAATCACCACCGTCTGCCCCCGACGAGAGTATATATGATCGATCTAAAATTGTCGATTTTTTTTTTTTAAATTCGATAAACCTGTGTCGATCATATAGATTTCCGTCGACAACAATTTGTCAACAAAAGTGTATATGAACGACACTGATTTATCGAAATTTATAAAAAAAAAAAAAAAAGAGATTTTTCTAAGTATTTTTAAATATTTTTTTTTATGGCCACCGAAAGTGGTGGTGAGCGAATGAGGTTTAGGGCTTAAAGGTTAAATGAGGAGTGTAGTTAGTAGTTGGGTTCATGTAGTAGTGTAATTTTACTTAAAGGATATTATGGGGGGTTTTCACTTCACATGATTATTAAATTATTAGAGTGAGTGGGGGGAGTACAGTTAAACAAGTCGAAGGTGCAAATAGACAGACCCCCAGAATTTTATTAGAATTATTGAGCAAAAGCCCACAAGCCCAATGTAAATTAATTATGGATCCAGATGCAGGCCCAAAAAGACTAATTCAATCACTCTACCTAAGTAAGATATTGTGATGGTTCTAAGGATCTTCTGTAATTAGTGAATCTTTACCCATTTTTTATCTCAATTTTTTTTATGATGAAAATATATCAGTGTGAGTTGTCTCGTTTTATTTTAAATTGTATTTATCTCAAAAAGTACACTTATCTTTCCACTTTCTCACAATTTGAGGTGACACTCAAGTCAAGTTGAAGATCTTGAGTTTCAAATTGTACTTATCATTTGTATTGATTTTGTACACCCCTATATATATTTTGTACCTTAATTAGCGACAATTTTCATTTATCGTGTGCCTTAATTAGCGATAGGAATATCCTCGTCAATGGTGCGTTCAGAGTTGTTCGTCTTTTCATAAATCTTAAAATTTCACCTCTGACTATAAAATATGAATGCCCATGATTGTCCCGGTTAATTATTACTCCGATCCCGAGATCATTTAATAAAATTTTAAATAAAATTAAAGATGTCATAAGCGATTGAAAAATGGCCTGCTAATCTTCCCGCAGTGGCCAATTAGGGGTGAGTCCTCCAAAAGCCCAAATAGGCTTATGAATGATGTAAAATTACATTACAAATACAATGAACAACCCTAAAAATAAATTACTAAAATAATGCATCCTCACAGATTCACACTTGGGAGTTTGCAAGACCCATAACCTGAGAAAAAAAAAAAAATTAGTCAATTACACAAAATCGAGATATATGTGGTCAGACTCGTATTAAATCGCAAATGATAAGTCTTTTGATGTACTTACTTGGATCTTTCGAGGTCAATGTAGCTAACCCGTTAAACAAACAAGTCGCCCCGGAAGTCCTCATTTGGGTCCAATACGAACTGAAGGCATAACTGGTATGCCGAATAAACGAATCGGGTTTAAAGCACTTCCCACCGGGTCGGATCGCATCACACGTCCGGTTCCCCTGGCTGCAAGCGTACGACAACGCCGCCGCCAGCGCTGTCTTGTTCGCCGAAGCACCCCTCGCCACCACGCACCAGAGCTTCCCGTTGCTTGAAGGCTTCGTCAATGGCGGATAATCAGTCGTCTTACCCGAAAAATCAATCGGATACACGGCCGACCCGTTCGGGTACAGCTGTCCGAAGTGACGCTCCGTACCCGGACCCGGTTTCTGGTTCTCGTTAAACAGAGCGAAAACCATCGCCGGAATAGTCACACCTGGTCGGCTCGGAGTGCCGTACGCCGGCTTCGCGGAGAATTTTTTGACTACGTTACGGTTGTAAGTGGCGGCGTTGTAGATGTTAGCTCCGAGCTGCTCCGGGTCGCCGCCGTTGGGCCAACCCGTTTCCGCCACGAATAAGCGGATACTCGGGTACCCGAGTTTCTTCATCGCGAAAACCAGAGCATCCAGCATTTGATCTAACAGATTAGTGTACATTTCACCAGAAACCGGATCTGTGTAGGTGAAATTCGTCGGTTGAAGCAGAGCGTAATCGAGGTGAATGTTGATTGGATCAGAAACCCACGCGAAGTAAGTGTAAACATCGACGAAGAAAAACGATTTCGTGCGCTCTAAGAAACTGAGGAGCGGTTTAATAACCGTTTCCCTAACGTCGGAACGGAAAGCGCCGCTGGACGGCGGGTATGAGGATTCCAAACAGTCCATAGCTAAAGGCGTTCCGATTTTGATTTTACTTAAACCGAATTTTTTGACGGAGATTCTGATTTTACGCATCGCCGGGACTAATTGGAACCAGGTGGAATTCGGCTGGTTACTGAGGATCTCGTTTCCGATTAGGAGGTAACGGATCTTCGATTTGGGGTAAAACGGGAGAACATTTGTTTGGATCCAAATGTCGGCGAGGGTTTGGTTTGAGGAGATATTGGGAATGAGTTCGTTCGGGAGCATGATTGAGATTTGTAGATCGGTGCCTTGGATTGCTTTGAGAGTCCCCGGCGCGGCGTCGTAGATTTTGATGCGTTTGGCGTTGAGTTTTTGGATTAATTCGACGGATTTTTGCCGGCTGGGGAGGTTGTTACCGAGGACGCCATGGCAGACACCTACTTTTGGTTGCATATCTGCATCTGAAAATGAAATCAAACAAACATGAAATTAACAACAATGAAACGAGTAAATGCAAATGGTGAAACAGAATTTGAAGTTACTTACATGAGGAAGAAGGTGAAATAGCTAAAATGCAGAGAATGAGTAATGGAGTAAGGAAATCCATTGTTTGAGATTTGCTCTGTTCTTCGTCAGATATTTATATAGTTGAGTTTTCAGTCGGCAGAGTTAAAGGCGTGTATGGCACGCTGGGGGTGTGGAAGAAAAGGGGGGTGTGTTTTCTGACGTGTCTTGGGGGGAGTTAAAATCTAAGATGTTGACATTCGAGGTGAGTACTTGAAGTTCGTTTGACTTGAGCTGTTGTCGAGCCAAATTCGATCGTCTTAACCCAAACAAAAAAATGAGTCTTATTAGTCGAATTTGAGTCAGCTCGTTAGTAAATCAAATATCTAACGAGCTTGAGTTTAACTCATTTAATGAGTCAAGTCGAGAGTTGAATTTTCGAGTTGCTCGATTCGCTTAATACACAACTCATATAGAAATTGTGTGATTCAAGAGTTCTTCTCTTTCTACGCATACAAATCCGAAGAAATGCTTATTTTGGTCAGTGGGGAAGCACTTGCCTATTCGTTAATAATATGCTCTTTTAATAAATGACAAGACAAAGGCCAACGAAACATAGTATTTTTTTCTACTTATTACTGTCACGAATTTTGTATTGGTAATATTTGGAGTCAACCCCCATATGGCCATATGATTATTATTATTTTTCTAGTTTGGCCAAGTTTATTGCACTTGTCTTTTTCTCCTTTTCTCTTTATACTTTAGATTTTTTTTTTTTTTAAAATGATATTTAGATCTAATACGTACATTCAACGTTTTTTTTTTTTTTTTTTAAATATTTAAACAGTCAGTTTCCAGCTCATATGTTATTTAAAAAAAATTACGTTTTCTTAAATATATGGTGACGTGCACTATAGATTTAGCCTAATACTATAATAGTAGATGTATATAAAAAAATTCAAATTGAATAATTCCGAATTCAAATCGTGTTACATGTTGACGTTGTAACTTAAAGAACATTGAATATACATTTGACAATCTAATATTAATAAAATCCTAGGTTATTTATTATTGCTACGAATAATTATTTAAAAATTCAAATAAATGTAAATTAATTACTCTATTTTTTAGGGTGGGTAAGTGCAAATTAAATGTTGAATCTTTAATGTGGTTTCTACTTTTGTTGGGGGAATAAGGCGCAAAAGTGAAGATTTTGGGACCCGTTGCCTGAAATAGTTGCTATTCTTGGCCCCAGAATTATAGCCGTTGGAGTTCAATTGGCTGTATTTTTTTACTATTTTTGGGTTTATTCTATACACTAGTTTAGTATTTATAGATTCAGTATTAATCTAATTACTCCTTACGAGTTACCTGCAATTACTTTCAAAATTATATTTTCAATTTTATATAAATGCATTTACTTTTTTTACACATATACACAAAAGTACACATGTCCAACCGGATACAACCATCGGTTACGATTAAAAATCGACGGTTTCGATTTTGCATTTTTGGTAACCAAAACTGAACCGGCAAACCGCCGGTTCGGTTAAAAATCGGTGGTTAGACGTTTTTTTTTCTTTGTCTCACCGTTTTCGCTCGTTTTTTATTCGTTTCATTTTTTACTCTATACATAAAATTTTACAAAATTACCCCTCAAAACTCCACTCATTATTACATTTTTTTAATATGCGTGTTCATCTATCTATGAAAATAATTCCAAGACGGAGGGAGTACGATTTTCAACATTTACGCAAATATGATTTTACAGTAAAATAATTAATATTTTTGGTTAAGTAATAAATACTATGTTTCAGAATCAGCCTATATTTAAAATAAAAATCAGGAATATTGATTAGTGAAATATATATGCTTCCATCTCAACGGCTTAATGGAATATGCTTCCTTCACAATAGCTTTAGATTTTGATTCACTTTCTTTGAACTAGTTCAACGTCAATTCTATGACTATCTTTCAAATGAATGGTTATACCTAGTCTTCATTTATAAAGTTAAGTTCATTAATCCGATCATGTCATACAAACGACCATCGAATGAGACGAAACATCACATAATCAATAAATATCGATTAATCGTCAATAACTCGTATATTGTTCGTCAATGTCACCTCAACAACTCTGCTAGCTCACCCAAGAAATCAACACTTGATTGGTCGACCTGTTTGTCCAGGCAGGTGACCTCATTCCACATGACAATTCAACAGGGACGACAATCACTTCGACAAGGACGCCAGTCCATCCTACGTATAAAGGGGAAAAGAATAGTCGATTCGTCAATCAAACAAAGATTACCTAGCCACTAAATTTTATGAGGCCAAGCAAGTGTCACCTAAGTGTACACATGTCATTCTCTAAAGACACGAACAATGTAATGGAGACAATTCATGTTTACATGTACTATAAAAATTGTCATTTTACCTAATTAATGTACAAATTTTGAATTCCAATTACAAAAAAAAGTACTCTCTTAACTCTTAAGCTCTCTCAACTCTCAAGTTAATTCTCATCAAGAATATTAAAAGCTACTTCTTCACACAATCATACATACTTGTTTGTTAATTAAACTAAATTCACATCAAGTCATCCTAAATTCTACTAACTATGCAACAATAATTTCTTTTAACACAAAAAATGTTAAATTTTCTCAACTACACTTCTCAAAATCACATTTTTAGGTTAGATTTTAGTGGCAATAGTGTTATTAATCCATTTATTTAACCCCTTTGACCTTTAGAAATTGATAAAATAAAAATGAATACATAAAGTTTCTCTCGCGTCTTTGGATCCTATATTGCAAATGGGCTACTCTTTATTCCATCCTACCAAAAAGATGAAAATGTATTTTTTTTATTGTAATGAAATTATTCCATAATATAACCTTTTACAGGCTCTTTTAACTATTTTCTCTCCTATTACATACTTTTTTTTTCTCTTTTCTCTCATATTACACACTTTTTCCCCCTTTCATCCTTTTGGAAGTCATATACTTTTAGTACGCCTTTTTTATCCGTTGTGTCACCCTTTCCACGATTCTCACTTTTCACTAATGTGGATAATGAAAATTAAACCCTTAATTTGGAATTTTGAACTTAGTAATTTGTTTAAGTTATGGCCAAATAATGTTAATCTCAATTTCTCAATGATGTGTATAAGTTCTGACTCTGATTTTATTGGGTCTAGCTCACTTCACATTAGAACATGAATAATTGAGTGTGATTGTAACTTAACTTTAGAGCAAGACACAACTCACATCCGGAGTTTAACTTAGATAAAAAATACAATTGACCCAAAAAACGCTAGGACAGGGTCCGCCTAAACAAGCTCAATCCTATTTAGATCCAAATTTGAGCCAATTATGGGCCCAATTTAAGAAGAGTCCTAATTACATTACAATGACTTTTATAAGCACTTTATTCTTCTAAAGTAAATCTCATAAAGGCTGACTTGAGCATCAAAGTCTCTGCATTCGATTCAATGTGGTTTTTTGCAAGTCCGACGTATCGAGGTGGAACCCAATTCAGTGGAGAAGACGAAGACCCGAGAGCTAAAGTTAGCCTAGTACTTACGGCACTACATCCTAATCAAATGTACTGTTTAACCCAACTAACAAGAATGGTGAGGCTGTCATACTCTCATTTTCCTATTGACTTTCTTATGGTCTATGAAGAAAATGGAAAAGAATTGAGAGCTCGTGTGGAAAACAACAAAAAGGTTACCACTCATATACTTTGAGTTACTAGTAATAAAATAGTACTACACGTCTTAAAGAAGTCCTAATGTTTATTTGAAAGCATTTATACGAAATGTCACTACTTAAAAATTTAGAGTATTTAAATTGTGATACATTGAAAGTACAACAATGACACTCGAAAAATGATAATCACGCAAACCTGAATTTTACAAGCGTTTTACTCATACTTGAATACGGATGGATTGTGGAGATCATTAACGATAGAATATCATAATTTACAAATTTACCAAAAAACAAATCTGAATTTCATTATGACATGCATGAAAGAAATTAAATTTAGCTCAATCTTTAACGATAAAATATCATAATTTACAAATTTACCCAAAAAAAAATGAATTTCTTTTTTAAAGTTTGAGCTAAGTTTTATTATTTTTATCTATCTTTTTCAAATATTTTAAAATTACATCAATTTACTTTTTTCACACAAAATAATTTTTTTTTTTTTTTGTTTAATTTCCCTCCATTGATTAGTTCACTTTCAACAAAAAGTTATTTTATTCTTTATAATATTAATAAACAATTCTCACATTAAATTACGTGTCAAAGTCAAATGGACAATCGAATGAGAGACGGTGAAGTATAAATCACAAGTCAAACCCCTGAAATTTATCTGGTGGTGTAAGCTCTTAAGACTTAGATCCGATTGAGGTCCCCGGCTCCCCGCTAGTTAACAATGAAATTGATCCCCGAATCGGTTCTAGATCGAATATCAACCCTTACAAAAAAAAAAAATCACACTCAATACACAAACACACCAAAATCTTAATTTGTTGACAAGACGTGGCTGGTATCTTGTAAGCATTTCACGTGGTATTCTGCGATGGGCTGGGCCCATGAATGCAATAATTAGCAGGCACTAAATGGGCCTGGTGGCAGTAATAATCAGTGGGATGACTGGATTATGAATAAGCAATGGACCTTTGTACGAATACGAATTGGGCCGTTACAAAGCCCTCGTTCTTTCCTAATTTGAATTTCAAATTTATATATTTCTTTTCGATTTATTTCTTTAATGTCTTATTCTACTAATTTCATTTCTTTCTTTTTACATCTCAATTCATTTTTCACAATTCGTTCTTTACAACATGTGAAATTTGATAACAAAATAATAAATGGAACAGAATGCATATTGTGATAATCGAGAAATGTTGAATTGAAATCGAGCAGAGAGAGAGATTCTCATCTCTCCTATATAGTCTATATAAAAGGAAGATTTACAAGAGTAGTTACAACAAACTAAAACTATCTTGATCACTTAACTTCTACACAGTGTTGACCATATGAATTGTTCTCTTCACAACCTGACAATTTATATAAAATTACCCTTCTTAAACAACAAAGAGTGTTTGGAAAAATAAAATGACACTTTTAACTCAAAAAAAACTTAGCTTCCATTATTGCACATGCAAGTTAAAATAAACAACTTAGCCACAAAATTTGGTGGATCAGCCTAACAAAAAGAGTTCTCATAATCACAAGATGCCTTGACAAATTCGTGTATCATAAAATTGACACCTTTTGACAAAAGAAGCATTAATACTAAAAAAATATGGACTAAATACCCTTGCATGCGTTCACATATTCCCTAAGGTTGTGTTTGGATGGAGGGATTTAGGTATGGATTTTAAATCCATAATCTAAATCCACTCCACATGTTTGGATTAAATGAATGAATTTCAAATATTTAGCATCTCTTTTTAGTTAAAATTGAGAGGATTTTAAATCCTCACTAAAACCATGTCATTTGAAATTCATCAATTTTTAAATCATTTCATTTGAAATCCCCTCATCCAAATACAGCCTAAAGACAAAAAAAATGGGGGCATTAGAGAATTGATTGCATCCACGATAAGTTTGACATCACCTTCCAGACTTCCACAATAATATTGTCCAAGTCCAACCTTTTGATCAAAGGTAATAATACACCGCATAGGGCTTTCTCTCTCTAAATTGTTTTCTCTCGCTTCTCTCTAGAAATTCTCCCCCAAATTTGCGTGCACCTCCTTCATCTTCAACCCCCAAACAAAATCAACAAAATCACTGCCTAAATAATTTGTTGCCCACCTTCTGTATAGAAGTAAGCCGTCGCGCCGCCGCACCGCCTGCAGAGTCGCCGCCAGCCGTGCCGCTTTTCCATTGGGTGAAGGGGTCTTTCTTAGGGATTTAGTTGGGATCAATGGGTGAATCTCCCCATCGGAGCCACGGTGGCCGATCGGGTGAGTCATCCGTTTGATCCCATTTTATTTTCGTTTTTCTCCTTTCTGCATGTTAGTTTAGTTTGTTTCCTAGTTTAGATCTGGTGTTTTTTAGTTTCGTTTTTTTAATTTCTTCTTACTATGATGTTATTTTCTGCTTTCTGTATTTTCCTTTTCCCATGTTACTCTGGTTTTGGTTTCTTCCCTGTTGTGATGGGTTTTCTTCCCGTTTTCGAGTTTTTCCATGGTGGCACTTGTTGTGCCTGTTGGAGCTGGTAGCCCTTGGGTCCGTGCTTATGTGATTTGGGAGGTTTGTAACACGAGTCGTTGCTATCTTCTTAGATTGCGGAGTGTCAAGGTATGCTGGTTTGATCGATGATCCTTCCACTCTCTCACGATTGAGTTTGGAAAATGTGGTCTTTTGGTAGAACTTTACTGTATGAATAGGTGACAGCGCGTGAAATGTAATTTATGTTCCTATCTGTAATTCTACCTACCTTCAAAAAAAAAAAAAAAAAACTTTTGATCAAAGGCAAAGTTTCATAGAAACCCATAACTTTCCCTACCTCGACATTCGATCCATAAATCTTAGACGAGTAATTGTTTTGCCCATCACATACTCCCCCTCCTCATCCCGAACTACCATACCCACGCCTGTTTGCAAAGAATATTAGAAGAAACATGCATCCTTGTTGAGCTTCCATTTCTCGTGGACACCACACCTAGAAGTTTTTGGAACAAGACGAGCATCATCTGATCTCCATCCCATGAAAATCTTCCATTCTAGCCACCGTGCAGTCAAAGCATGAAAGCTCGATAGATAATTTGTATCGTCCGTTCCACAGTTTAGAATTTATTTCTTGCCACAAAACCATGCCAGAACTAGCCACATTAGTGTTGATAGGGTTGTGGTTGTGTATCTTATACTATCACTCTAAAATAAATACTTGCAAAATCGTGTATTAAAAAAAATGGAGAATCACACCCCAGAATAGAAGGCAGCGATTATGAGAAAATTACTTTTAGCAATATAAATAACTAGTGCAAAACTCGCGTATTACGCGAGATTGTAAAAAAAAAAACAGTTACACAAAAAATGAAAAAATGTAAATCAGGAAAAAAAAACTGTCCAAGAGAGAGAGAAAGAAAGAAATTTTTTTTTAAATTAGATGACTTAACCGCAGAAAAAAAAAAAACGGTTACAAAAAAAATTAGAAAAGGAAAAAAAATCAGAAATTCTATAAAATTTGAAAAGTGAAAATGAAAAAGAATTGAGATACCACATAGGAAAGAATAGATTCAGAATTAGTATTTAAGAGTAGATAATATAATAATTTTCAATAATATTTTTTTAAATGAAAAAATGTTTTTATTTAAAATATACATCTATGTTATAAATAATAAAAATACAATACCAATTATAAAAATATTCATTCTTATATAGTTTTATTTATACCTTTATTCCATTTGCACATTTAATTTAATACTATAAAATTATGCAATCATATTCAAAATCTTAAAACAAAATATGTTATTCATTTTCATTAAAAATTTAAAATTTCTAACTCTTACCGCTCGAATTTTAGGGGAGTGTATTGATTGTGGATTATGTAGGATTTTTTTGGACTTTCAAAGTCGGGGGTATTCAATTCAAATTTTTAAAAGTCTTATACTCTATGAATTTTGTTGGATTCTCTTCCAAAATTATAAATAAATTGCACTATCCAAAATATCTTCTAAAAACCAGAGATTTCAATGGATTCTCTCATAAAACTCTAAAGACGAAAGATCAAAAGTAGGAATGACAATATTGACCCGATCCGCGAGTACCCACCCCACCAGCGAATTTTGGATCAGGTCAGATTCACCCCATATTGAGTATGGGTTGGGTCTGGGTCTTATACCCGACCCGCGGGTATCCGACGCGCCCCGAATTAATATATAAAATTTATTCTCCATATATATAAATATATTATTGGTAAAATACTTTTTATATATATATATATATTATTGGTAAAATATTTTATATATAATATTAATTTAAAAAAAAACACTTCACATTAAAAAAAACTCTTCGCATCAATATAGGAGTTTATGAAAATCTATGTAAATTAATAAAAAAATATATTCCACAATCCTATCAAGTCTATGAAAATGCATATAGATCAATAAAAAAAGTGAGTCAAACTCTGCATAAACTCTATAAATTTTATAAATGCACAGACTTTTTAAACTCTAAAAAAATTCAATAGAATCTCAATTGAATGCACTCTCCTTAATTTAATTATAATAGGATAAAAAAAACAAATTTATTATTATTTAAACATTTACTAAAAACAACTGTCTCGTTATTAATTGAATACTATCTTTTTATTTATAAAAATCATTATTTACTTATTTAAAAAAACGTCTCAAATCTGTTAAAAAAAAAAAAAAAAAAAAAAACTCTAACTTGGACACTCTTAAAAAAAAACAGTTTATAAATTTCACCCCAACAATATTCTAATTTTACAAAATGCATTTTGTTGGCTCATGCATACCCACAAACTAATTATTTTATTCACTTTATACATAAAATTTTACTATATCACTTTTACCTTTTAAAGTTATACTTTCTCCGTCCAATTTTATAATTTTCACTTTACTTTTTAAACTGTCCAATTTTATTATTCTCATTTCTTATTTAGAAAGCTTACTATTCACACAATTTTATCTCGGTACTTCAACTATCACTTACTTTATTCATAAAAAATCAATTTATCTATAAACCACACAACATCCCATCATACTCCCAACTACTCCCTCCGTATTAGAGGAATTTGCACATTTGGGATGACACACATTTTAATAAATGTGTAAGAAAAAGTGTAATGAGTGATATTTTGAGGGGTAGTTTTGTAAACTTTTATGAATAAAGTAAAGTAAAAGATAGGTTGAGTGTGAAAAAGTAATGGCATATAGGTAAATCTTTAATTTATCTATTTCACAGTTCTCTTAAATCTGACGTGCCTTCCTCTCACCTCCTTCTTGGCATAAAATGCATGTACTCTAGAGTTTTGTAAAATGCATGTACTCTAGAGTTTTGTATTGTTAACTTCGACTCTAGAGTATTTGTCCTGGATAAATATTCTTGGACACAATCTTTTATTTCTCTTGGTTTAATTGCTACTCCTATTATTTCTATTATTTGTAGCATACGTCACTTTTTGATTGTTTCTTTCTCTTGGTTTAATAAACTATAGTTCATTCATGTATTACACATATCATCCAGAAAATAAAGTGTTTAATACTGCACTCTTATTTAATCCCGCGTAGTACACGGGATCTGGTTATGACAATAGCAAATTGGTATGAGTAATTCATATATGAAAAGTGTGCAAATTACTATTGGGGATAGAGGGAGTAATTTATTTTAGACTTGCCCAAACGGTTCAGGACCACCGGTTTCCGGTTCGACGCCGGAACCGGAACCGCCGGAATCGGAACCGGAACCGCCGGAATCGGAACCGCCACTTGCATGAACCGAAACCGTGAATTTCACGGTCCGATTTCGGTTCGACCTTCACGGGTTTCAGGACCGCCGGTTCGGAACTGCCGGTTTCACGGTTTGAACCGGCGGTTCCGTAATTTAATATTTTTTTTTATACACCCATATATATATCCAAATACCCAATCCTAATTAACTCTTTCAGGTCCAATTTTAAAGGATAAGACCTAAAAAATTACTCACCTTCTTCAATTCATGCGTACTCACTACTCGTCTTCTACGCCGTCTTTCTTATTAATTATAGTTTCCGGTAGCAGC
The DNA here is from genome assembly GCA_963675135.1 of Galeopsis tetrahit. Taxonomy (NCBI): domain Eukaryota; kingdom Viridiplantae; phylum Streptophyta; class Magnoliopsida; order Lamiales; family Lamiaceae; genus Galeopsis; species Galeopsis tetrahit. Next base: position 1,058,982 of record OY776128.1, on the reverse strand, counting down.
GGCGGAGCCCTCTTCTTCTCTAGGATTTGAGCCTTTGAGTTTGAGGTGGCAGAGGACGGCGAGGAGGTGTGGCTCGTGGCCGTGTGCACCCTGCGATTGGAGGCTGTTTGGGGCGCGTCGTACAAGCGCCGGACAGTAGACACGAAGGGGACGATAAATTGGAGGTTCCCGATCTCTGCTATATCTTAGAAAGAAGTGAGGAGGAAGGAGGCGTATATTTTTCAAAAAAAAAAAAATTGAGGCATTAGAAGGTAGGGTTTTATTTGGGCCTTGGATTTTCAATTTTAGTTTGGGCCTTTGGATTTTCAATTTTGGGCCTTGATTTTAAATCTGGGTTTGGGAATCACACGCTTTTCTTCTTCTTCTTTTTTTTTTTTTTGTTAAATTGGTAAATATTAAAAAAAAATTAAAAAAATTTGATTGACGGTTCCGGAACTGACTTGTCTCATATTTTTAACACTTTTTTTTAAGCACTTAACAATACGATCCCCACAAGCGTATGGGTTCGATTGTAGTACGCAAGTACGACCAAATAGATTTTCGTTCCAAGGACCTAATTGAGTGAAAGTGAATCCTTAAAGTTATAAGTTTTCATGCTATTGTAGTAACTAAATGTGTTTGTTGGATTTTCGGGATTTAAAACATAAGAATTAAATTAAATTAACTAAGAATGATAAGAAATGAACAAAAGTAATAATAAGTGTAGGTCCCGAAGATGAGTTAATATCGAGGGAAGCTAAAGAAAACGTCTAGAGGGGGGTGAATAGACTTTTCTAAAATCTTTCGATATATCAGAATACAATGTGCGAAATACGAAATTAATAATGAGCCCAACTAAAGTTTATACTCAATCTTCAAAATTCGAGAACTCTGTTCTATACTCAACTTATCTTGTTCAGTTATGTAAGTAAACAATTAAGCAATGAAACAAAACAGTAAAGTAAACAACACAAACAATTTATAGTGGTTCGACAACTTGTCTACGTCCACTCTTACAACCCAGTTGTGATGTTTCCACTAACTCTTCCAATCGAGTACAAAGTGTGAGTTCTTGTGATTTTGAGTCCCAAGAAAAAGACTTAGATCTTCTAAGACTATACCACCAGATATGTCTACGATCTTACTAGAAATTTAACAAGTATCTAGCAACTTGATAAAAACAACAAACAAAAACTAAAAACTTATTCAGTAGCAGTCTTCTGGTTTCTTCACTTCACTAGCGGACTTGCTTTCTGAACTTCAATGAACTCTGTGAGTAAGCTTCGAATGCTTCAGTAATTCTTCAGTATATGGATTTGCAGTAGTCTTCAAATGATAAACACCTTGAGGTATTTATAGACTTCAACTTCAAGAACTTAGTTAGTTGTAACCAACTCTTCTTGAAAACGAACTTCCAACTGAATCTTCTTATCCATCCACGCGTTACTTGTTATTTAGTTATTTCTAACTAACTTCTTCATCCTTATCTTTATACGCGCTTCATCTTAACTTCAAATTACTTCAAGTTGACTTGTCTTGTTGAGTCTTGTTGACCACCTGTCTTCAGTAGTAGACTTCATTCTTCTTGTCTAGTCTGGTCTTCTTGTGCGATCTCCAACAGTAGACTATTCTAAACCTAACAAGACTATTACATTACTTTAAGTTTATAGCTTAGCCAACTTATAAACTATACAATGAATCTATCTATTACATACGAAAATCATGAGCTCTATACAATGATTATTATAGCTCAACAACAATCTAACATGTATACAAATAGCAAATATGAAGTACTTATAAATCGTACTTATCTTTTAATATAATAACAACACTTTTCTTTCACATGTGAACTCTACTGGTCTGTTCAAGTGACTCCTCTTAACTAGACTAGATCAGTCAACACTTAGAAAAATTCAAACTACTTTTGGCTTATCAAAACTTCATCTTTTATCTTTTAATATCATGTAGGACTTGTTTCAGGATTCATATCCCAACAATTTCCCCCTTTTTGATGAAGCCAAAACTACTTGAATATTTTCTCAATAGTAGACTAGTTAAGTAGTTATCTTGTCTTAACATCAAATAGTACTTATATTTTCATTCATTCACAAAAAAAATGATACCAGTAGATATTACACATACTTATCAAAAATCAAAAATCAATTAGAGCAAATAAAATAACAAAAACTAATCAGTTATGTTACCTCCTTCAAGATTAGGAACACAAAAAGCATCTAGGAGTATTCTGTGTATAACTGAAGTATGCTCATCATCATCAATCTTCTCTTTATCCAATAGCTATTCTTCAAACTTCTTGATTTAATTAAAATCAACTCTTTTTCCAGAGCTAGTCATAGGACATTTCCATCTTGGAAATACAGGGACTAGAATGTTGAAATTCGCTCCAGCAGATATCCTTAAGATCAGGTTCCATAGCATTTTGTTCTGACCTTCCATAAACTTGTCAAACACAGCATACAACTCATCTGGACTATCAGAATCACCATACTTACGAATAATCCAATGATCAAGTTCCCATTGCTTCTTCACTTTCATCCATTCAGATCGATGTTCTCTATCAATGAAGTAGTCAATGAACTGATCTTCCATCTGATCTTCATCTGCCTTCAGCTTCTGTAAACCTTCAGTGTGTCTACCAATCTTCTTCTTGTTTGCATAATGACTCTCATCATTTGGATCAACAACCTTCTGCTTCTTCTCAACTATCGCAGTAGGTTCTTCAGCTTCAATAGATAACTTTCTCTTAACTCGTCTGGTCTGAACCTCAGCTTCTGAAGATGCAACACCTTTGCCTTTCTCCAGTTTCTTCTGCTCATCAGCTTTAGCTTGCTCAAGCTCTGCAGTCTTGACTAGCTTGCCTCTCTTAGGCCTTCTTAGCTCTTGAATCGCAGTAGCAGCTTCCTTATCTTCCGGTTCAGTAGACTTGTCTTTCTCAACTCTACTAGTCTCTTCCCCCTTTTTGGCTTCATCAGTCGCCTTAAGAGTGAAAAGACTTGTAAATCGAGTCATTTCTTCCTTCACAGCTTCCTTCATCGCTTCAGCAGCCATCTCAATCTACTTTTGATGCGTCTTGTCGTGACTCATCTTGTCAAGACGATCAGTAGCCAACTCTAGCTTCCTTGAACTTGAAACTAGTTCATCCTTGAAATACGTAGCTGTTTGGCGAAGGAGTGTGTTCTGCTCTGTTAGCTCTGTGAGAACAGCTCGAGAACGCACCAACTAATCTTGTGCTTCCCGTCTCTGTTCATCAGCAATCTCAATTTTGACCCTGTAGAGTCTTTCCATTTTACTTGACTCTTCAGCTAACGAACGAGCAAATGAGATAGATCTCTTTTCAGAGAAATCAACCTGCTTCTTCAGGAAACTTTCAACTTCAGCATACATCTCTGCTCGGAAAGTTGAGTCCATCTTGTTGACCTATCCAACAATCAGTTCTTTTGAGCTGTCAACAAGTGATTGGTTCTGCTCAACTAACATATCTTTCACCTTTGAGTGCAAGAACTCATCTATAGCAGAGTGTACAACTTATTTCAAATCCGTCTTCAACTCTTCAAGATAGCCTTCAGGAAAGACTTGAGTAGACGACTGAGCTTCAACTATGACTTCTTCTTGAACTTTCTCCACAAGTTCATCTTCTTTGAACATAACAGCGTCCATGAATTCATCGTCTTCTTTTCCAAACTTGAAAGAGTCAACTTCTTCAGAACTGTCAGCCTCCTCTTCAGCTTGTTCAGGAACATTTTCTAACTCCAATAAGGGTTCCGAGGTCTGAACAGCAACATCAGCAACTTCTGGCTTTACCTCATCTTCTACCAGATCAGTTTGAGTTCCAACATCGAACGAGAACTCTTCTACCAGAACACCATCAGGAATGCTCAACATCCTTTTTACAAGATCAACTAAGGCCTTGCGAGGGAATAGTTCTGAATGGTCTTGAACACCACTGTTCTCTTTTTGTTCCATCTCCCAATCCATAAAATTGGAGATTCCACCCATGCCTTGAATGACCTCAAAAAGATCATCTGTAGAAGATTTCTTCAATGAAAACCAGGTGCATATCCTTACGAGTTTCTCAAACTGCTCCGAGGAAGTGTCGATGTCGAGAGTTGAGAGCTGCTTCTTCAAATTCTTGGATACTCGAGCACGAACTCTCTTCTCTCTTAGACACATAGGATAGTATACCAAGGATTCAAATCTAACATCAGACGGGTTCTGAGTAGGTGGGGTCCCTGTCTCAACTGTTGCAGTGGCAACTGGCGTCTTGTCTGAAGTAGATGGGTTGGAGGGTTCAACATATTCTGTTGAGGGTAAGGAGAGATTTTGGACTGTGGTTTCTGGGGGCTGAGTTGTGGCTTGGTCTGGTGTGACAACTGTCGAAGTAGCAGTTGTATCTTTTGTGGGAGTGATTTCGGGATGACTGGCTCTAAGCGGTAATGCCGCCAGTACTTGAGAGGTTGAGGGTTGAGGTCTAGGCCTAGATCGATGTGATCTAGCCTTGGTTCGAACAGAAGAGAGAGAGAGAGAGGAATTGACAAAGATTGTGTAGAAGTACCAACCTGAGAACTCGACTCGTCTGGTTGAGTAGGCGAACCAACTCTCACGAGTGTGTATAATTCTGGAACTTGAGCACTTGGCTCCTTCTCTTGCTCCGACTCCTCTTCCGACTGAGTCTTCTCTGAGTCAGCTGCACTGGACTCAGCTATCGCAACGTCCTCCGATTCTTCATCATCGGACCCGTCTTCTGAAGAACTAGTCGAGTCAGCATACGACAAAGCTGCTGAATCATCAACCTGAACTTGCCTTGGGGCAGATGGCCTTGCAGCAACTTGCTTCTTTAGCGCCTCTTTCTTTAGATAGAACTTTAGTGGGTGAAAGGGTTTTCCTTTGCTCCAATCAGGTTTGTTTGGCAATAACAAGGGGAGTAAGATACTCAGCTTGTTGCCAAAACCAACAACGTTCGACACCACCCAACTGCAAGAGTCGGTGTCAACCCTAACACTTCGCTCGAAATACATAATCCGATCAGCTATCAACTTGAACCAATTGCCTTCTGTGATTCCGTCATATATCGCCGCTATCACTCTCGCCTTGCCTAGAGTGACTGAATCATGAGAGCCAGTGGCACATAGCAACATTTTGCTTGCTATGTCCATAAGGGTGCGATATTTCTCAAGAAGTTCCCCCTTCTTGACGGCTGGAATTTTGCCATCAGGTTTGAGCCTCAATTTCCTTCCACAGAAGATGCTCAAATACCTCATCTCCTGCCCGGTAGCATAGTTTTCCACATCAATCGTTCCGATGGGTAACTTCAAATGCTTGAACAAAACCTCACGAGTGAGTTCAACTCGACTCGTTCCAATGAATGATTCGATCACATCACCTTGCCTGGTGGCGTTGGCATAGAATAGCAACACCTCTTCTTCCAATACTACTTGAGGAAATGCCTCCAGATATGGCTTCAAACCACATCGAATACACTTACTGATAATTTCTTGGTTTCCTTCAGTGTGTAACCCTTTGAAGAACATCGAAGGCTCCACATGCACTTTACCTTCAGAGATGAACTGGCCAAGGTCAAATTTGGCCTGCATGTTCGTCCTTACATCAAATAGTGAGACAATCGACATTTTCAGTAGATAGAGTAAGAACAGGGGAGTTTGATTTTGCAAGAAATTTGAGAGCTAGAATAGGAGAGTTATAAAAACGTGAGACAAGTTGTGTGTGGAAGATGGGTTTTGTTAAAACTGAAATTCTGATCCAACGGCCAAGATCGAAGGATAAGATCCAACGGTTGGGGCTTTTGGAATTCAGTTACGGAATCGAGAATATTATGTGATTTGATATTGTAAAATTTGGAATCCGCCTCTTCTATTAGTTAGGTCAGGGGAGTGTACTCATCCGACCTTGTATAGTAGAGTGGTGTGCGAACTGGGTGTATACACCTCATTAAAATGGGAGTGTATAAATCCAATTCTAGGGTTTTCCAATTTTAGCATTATCGAATTACTATAATACCCTTAATTCGTTTTGATTAAACACTTAACATATTTAGATCAAAAGAACACTTATCTTGTCTGTTCGAGTCCATCCAGAACAGACGAGTAGACTTATGAACACAAGACGAGTTCCCCCTTCGCCTGTGCTTGTCTATTCTGAACGTCGAACGACTTCATGTACCTATCTCATTATTTACAACGTGTAATCGAAGGTACAAGTAGAGTAAAATAAATAAGATGAATATCAATCTAAAGCAATGATCAAGGTTTCGAACAAGACGACTTCTAACAAACATAAGAGTCAACATAAGGATATTTAAGAAATCATAGATTCCCCCTTAAATATTTATTCCCTTAGTATTACCCTCAGCTTTATCAACTTCCTCATCGGGTTGTTTGGTCATCTAGTCTAGCCTTGTATACCTGTCTGTTGCGTGAGTAGTCGAGTGCTCTGTTCTGGTCTCCTTATTTGTTTGATGTACCTGACTGGTTAGTACATGTCTATAGGCAAGTAGGATCTAGATCAATTAGCCCTAAACTAATCCATAACTCACGAAATCGAGCTTCAGCTAATTGTTTTGTGAAAATATCAGCTCTTTGAAAATCAGTATGAATCTTTTCCATGCGAATATCCTTCTTTTCTACATGATCACGTATGAAATGATGCTTCACATCAACATGCTTACAACGTGTGTGCAAAACAGGATTTTGTGTAATGGCAATGGCACTATTACTATCACAGAAAATAGGAACATTTGATTCATGTATGTTGTAATCTCTAAGCTGTTGCATGAGCCAGAGTAGTTGACTACAACAACTGCCAGCAGCCATGTACTCGGCTTCGGTAGTAGAGGTAGCTACACTAGTCTGCTTTTTCGAAAACTATGAAATGAGTTTTGTGCCTAAGAATTGACAAGAACCAGATGTAGATTTCCTATCTATTCTACAGCCTCCAAAGTCTGAGTAGCCACTTAAGGATAGATCATCATTTGAGGGATACCATATACCAAGATTGATGGTCCCTTTCAAATATTTCAAAATCCGTTCCGTGGTTTCCATGTGACTTTCTTTTGGATTGGCTTGGAAACGAGCACAAACACCAACAGAGAATGCAATGTCTGGTCTACTAGCAGTTAGATACAGTAGAGAACCAATTAATGCACGATAATAAGATTGGTCAGCACATTTACCGCGTTCATCTGGATCCATTCTGTAAGTTGGTTGCATCGGTACGCCAGTAGACTTACAGGTCTTAATCCCGTACTTGTCTGGAAGATTTCTAGTGTATTTTGTCTGATTTATGAAAATCCCTTCTGGGGTCTGTTTTACTTGAAGACCAAGAAAGTAATTCATTTCACCCATCATGGACATCTCAAATTTACTTTGCATGAGTGTCGAAAAACTTTCACTCAGCTTTTTATTAGGTGACCCAAAAATGATGTCATCTACGTAAATTTGGACGAGTAAAATGTCTTTCCCTTCTTGTCTTCTGAACAAGGTTCTGTCTACCTTGCCCTTAGTAAAACCATTTTCCAATAGGAAGAGAGAGAGAGTATCATACCATGCTCTTGGAGTTTGCTTTAGTCCACATAATGCCTTCTTCAATCTTTACACCTGGTCGCCTTTGACTTCGAAACCTGGAGGTTGTTCAACATACACTTCTTCTGCAAGAATACCGTTAAGAAATGCACTTTTAACATCCATTTGATATACAGTAAACTTCATGTGAGCAGCATATGCAAGGAACAAACGAATGGCTTCTAGTCTAGCAACAGGAGCATATGTTTCATCATAGTCTATGCCTTCAGCTTGTGAATAGCCTTGGGCTACTAGTCTAGCCTTATTCCTAACATTCTCATCTTTCTTATTTTTGAAAATACATCGAGTGCCAACTACATTATGATGTTTAGGCCTATCGACAAGTTCCCAGAAGACGTTTCGAACAAACTGGTTCAACTCGTCTTGCATAGCGATGATCCAATTACTATCAGCCAATGCCTCTTTAACAGTGGTAGGCTCGATAGATGAGAGGAAACAACACCAGCAAAACATAGTTGGACTAGGCTGTTCTTGCGACACAAAGAGTTGTCGTTTAGTCTTCACACCAACAGTAGAGTCACCAATAATATTTTCAGTATCATGCGCAGATTTCCATGTTTTTCTATTCTTAACAGTAGCACTATCATCATCTATATCATGTACAGCATCATGCATGTCAACATCATTTGTATCATCAACAGATTTACCAGGAGTTGTGGAGTCAACTAGAGCAGGCATGTCAGCTGGTCTAGAAGACTTACCTTGAGCACTTACCTTCTCTTTGTCATCAGACTCGAGAGCTTTCATGAATGGATTGTAGGCTTGAACGGATTTATATACCTCTGAGTCTTTGTCAGATTCGATCGTTAGCTCAGTAATTTTCTCACTGATCTTGTTGGCAGACGAGTCCTGTCGAGATTCATCAAAAACCACATGTGGTGTTTCTTCCACACAAAGAGTTGAGTAGTTGAATACCCTAAATGCCTTGCTAGTCGAGGAGTATCCTAAGAATATCCCCTCGTCTGCTTTGGCATCGAAAGCATTCAACTTGCTCTTTCCATTGTTATGGATGAAACACTTACAACTAAATATATGGAAATATGAAATGCGGGGTTTTCTACCATTCCAAACCTCATAAGGTGTCTTGCCTAGAGCTTTGTTGATCGCGCTTCTGTTCTGTGAGTGGCATGCAGTATTGATAGCTTCTGCCCAAAACTTTTGAGGCGTATTGTACTCGGCTATCATGGTTCTACAGGCTTCTTTGAGAGTTCAATTCCTTCTTTCTGCTACACCGTTTTGTTGTGGTGTCCTGGCTGCACTAGTAAGATGTTGGATACCACGTTTAGCACAGAAATCTTTGATATAGCAATTAATGAACTCAGTCCCTTTGTCACTACGAATTTTGACAATGGACTGGTTCTTCTCAACTTGTAACTTCTTCAACAGTTCAGGCAGAAGTGTTTGTGTATCACTCTTCTTGTGTAGGAAGACTACCCAAGTGAACTTAGAATAGTCGTCTACAACAACAAGAGTGTACCTTCTACCATTCAAGGTTGGAGGAGTTATCGGACCATGAAGATCCATATGTAGGAGTTCTAGGACTCTACTAGTTGAGAGAGTAGGAATTGACTTAAAAGAACCTTTCACCTGTTTACCCTGTTGACAAGCCGTGCATACATGTGACTTGTAGTAAACTTCATTGGGAATACCTTCTACAAGGTAATCTCTGGCTATCTTATTAAGAACCTTAAAGTTTAGATGACAGAGGCGTCTATGCCATAGCCAGCCAAGTTCTTTAGGATTCTTAGTAAGTAGACAGGTGTCCCTCGGACAACTGTTCCAATTCACTATGTACACACTTCCTTGTCTTACGCCGACTAGTAGGACTGTGTGTGTCCTTTTGTCAATGATCTGACATTTGCGGCTTTTGAACTGCACCTTGTATCCACGATCACAAAACTGTGAAACAGAGAGTAAGTTATATTTCAAACCTTCAACATATGAGACATCTTGTATCTCTACGTCTCCATTCCGGATGTAACCAAATCCTTTAGTGACAGCAGTGGAACTATCACCAAATATCACTTTTGGTCCTTCTTGCTCATGGTAACTTGATAAGAGAGCCTTGGTACCAGTCATGTGGTGCGAACAACCACTGTCTATGTACCAGGTTTCTCCTACTGAGCCACCTTTCTTATATAAGTCAAGTCGACCCTGCAATGAAGATATTCAATAATTTAGGTACCCATTTGTTTATTGGGGTCCTTGGGGGTTAGTCGAGTTCAGAGGAATCCAAATATACATTGGAGTCTTGAACAAGTTCGATCTCTTAAGCTTTCGCCCATACTTGTTACAAAATAAGACCTTGTTGTCCTTCTCTGTCCTATCATTCGAGTTTGGGTCTACTCGTTTGAGATAGCCTTTCGACTTGATCTCTACTTGAGCAGGCACTGGTCCATGATAGTCAGAGTAGGGCTTGTAAGCATTAGGTCCATACGGTTTATAGACGCGTTTGGGTCTTTCCTCACTAATAATATCGTATGATAAAGGTGGAGGATATAGGACAACTTGTGTACGATATTTTGGAGCTACATGTCTAGGTCTAGACGAGTAGAGCTGAGACTGCCTTATGAAAGGAGGTCTAGGCTTTTGTCGTCTAGTCTGTACCTGTCTCGTACTTGTCTCCTCAGGATACCAGTCCTCGTATCTGACCTGGTTGGGTCGTCCACGATTAGTGGTCCTTTGAAGATTAGTTCTAGGTGGAACAGGCTTGTTGTTACCATTCTTTTTACCTCCCTTGGTAATCGGAATGTTAACTCGAGCTTGTTTAGATACAGTACCTTGAGATGGAGTACCAATATCGTATATCATAGGTATTTTTCCTTTATCATTTGGCAAAAGTCTTGCGTTAGTAGTAGTAGGGTTCTTAATGACTCGAGTAGACGAGCTAGATGACTCAGCACCTATACCTGTCTTGTCACCTGGATCTCTATACCTATCTGACAGTTCAAGGTTAATCTTTGAGGAGTTAACCAGGTCAGTAAGCTTGAGATGTAATGTGACAACCTCGGTCTCTAAGAACTTATTACGTTCTTCAAGTCTATTGCACTTGCTCTTTAAAACATTGAATTCATTTCTCTCAGTTGCATGTGTCTTAAGTAGGTCTTGATATAACCTGTCTGTCAATGCACACTTTTCTTTGAGTTGTCTCAACTCTTCAGTCAAGCGTTCATTTAGGACTGTTATATTGGGATCTACTTTGGATTGAGCTTCCTTAAGATCAATGATTTCTTGTTTTAATGCAATGTTCTCATCACTGACTTCGATGAATGCTTGGTTAGCAAGTAGAAGGTCGTCTTCAACAGCACTAGTAGAGTGCTACAGACTACTTCCTACTTCACTACTAGCAGGGTCACTTTCATCAGAATCATCACAAGATTGAAAAGAAGTAGTAGATGATACCTCTTGGTCGATTTTAGCCATACAGCATAGGCCATCATCCACTATGAATGCTTCGTCGTGGTCTTGATCAGATGGGTAGCTAGATAAGGACGATGGCAACTCGTCTGAATCCGAATCAGAGTCATCATTGGCCATCATTGCCTTTTTGCCACGGTTGTATCTTCTTTCCCTTCGAGCTTTACGTTCTTCTCGATCGTCAGTGCTCAGGTCTGGACATTCATAAATGTAGTGACCTGGCTTTTCACAGTTGTAGCACAAGAGATCATTAGTAGCCTTTTTAATAGGAGATTTATCCCTACGCTTATCACGTCTATCAGAACGCTGAATCTTCCTATCGTCAGACTCTCTATCTCGCCTATTACCTTTCGAGACTTCGTCTCTCCTTTCGGACGAGTTTCGGTCTCGTCTGGTCTCAGACGAGTTCTTAGACGCTCTATGATCCCTATAGAACTTCTTGTATCTTCCGAAACGTTTATTCAGCCTATCAAACTTTCTAACCATGAGGTTCACCTGGTCCTTCAGACTAAGATCAGTATCTAACTCGTCTTTTACAGAGGCAGACTTAGTTTTAGACTTAGACCTGTCTACCTTAGTGGACTTAGAAGAGCTAGACTTAAAGGCAACGTTCTTAGATACAACATGTTCTCTGTCACTACTGGCTACAGGTTCATCTTCGTCTAAATCAAACTCATGGGCTTTAAGAGTTTGAAACATGGTCTCTGCACTCCACTTGTCTATGTCTTGGGTATTCTTAACTAGCATCTTTACCATTTTCCATCGAGGATCTAAGCTCTTAAGAATCCTAAGATTGATTTCACGAGGAGTATAAGTTTTACCAAGAACTTCAAGGTCATTCATAATTTTAGTAAAACGAGTATCCAGTTGGTCGATAGTTTCGCCAGCTTTCATCCGAAATGATTCAAATCTTTGGACAGCTGAAAATCGCTTCCATTCGCAGCTTCCAGTAGTCGTAGTCCTGAACCTGGAACTTGGGCAACTTATTAGCACTTATTTCAAGAGACATATTTGAGCAAGTAGATTAGTGCTAACCAGTTATATGATCAAGAAGCAGATAGATCAAGAACAGGGGACAAGAAACAGATATAACAGGAATGTAGATCAAGAACACGTAAGCAAATACAATCACGGACCAAGACTTCACCCTAAGTCTTAAGTCGGTTATCAAGAAACAGCAGTTCGTAAACTACTGCTCTGATACCACTTGTAGGTCCCGAAGATGAGTTAATATCGAGGGAAGCTAAAGAAAACGTCTAGAGGGGGGTGAATAGACTTTTCTAAAATCTTTCGATATATCAGAATACAATGTGCGGAATACGAAATTAATAATGAGCCCAACTAAAGTTTATACTCAATCTTCAAAATTCGAGAACTCTGTTCTGTACTCAACTTGTCTTGTTCAGTTATGTAAGTAAACAATTAAGCAATTAAACAAAACAGTAAAGTAAACAACACAAACAATTTATAGTGGTTCGACAACTTGTCTACGTCCACTCTCACAACCCAGTTGTGATGTTTCCACTAACTCTTCCAATCGAGTACAAAGTGTGAGTTCTTGTGATTTTGAGTCCCAAGAAAAAGACTTATATCTTCTAAGACTATACCACCAGATATGTCTACGATCTTACTAGAAATTTAACAAGTATCTAGCAACTTGATAAAAACAACAAACAAAAACTAAAAACTTATTCAGTAGCAGTCTTCTGGTTTCTTCACTTCACTAGCGGACTTTGCTTTCTGAACTTCAATGAACTCTGTGAGTAAGCTTCGAATGCTTCAGTAATTCTTCAGTATATGGATTTGCAGTAGTCTTCAAATGATAAACACCTTGAGGTATTTATAGACTTCAACTTCAAGAACTTAGTTAGTTGTAACCAACTCTTCTTGAAAACGAACTTCCAACTGAATCTTCTTATCCATCCACGCGTTACTTGTTATTTAGTTATTTCTAACTAACTTCTTCATCCTTATCTTTATACGCGCTTCATCTTAACTTCAAATTACTTCAAGTTGACTTGTCTTGTTGAGTCTTGTTGACCACCTGTCTTCAGTAGTAGACTTCATTCTTCTTGTCTAGTCTGGTCTTCTTGTGCGATCTCCAACAGTAGACTATTCTAAACCTAACAAGACTATTACATTACTTTAAGTTTATAGCTTAGTCAACTTATAAACTATACAATGAATCTATCTATTACATACGAAAATCATGAGCTCTATACAATGATTATTATAGCTCAACAACAATCTAACATGTATACAAATAGCAAATATGAAGTACTTATAAATCGTACTTATCTTTTAATATAATAACAACACTTTTCTTTCACATGTGAACTCTACTCGTCTGTTCAAGATGACTCCTCTTAACTAGACTAGATCAGTCAACACTTAGAAAAATTCAAACTACTTTTGGCTTATCAAAACTTCATCTTTTATCTTTTAATATCATGTAGGACTTGTTTCATGATTCATATCCCAACAATAAGCTATCTAACTTTCGAGAGAAAGTGCAAGAGAAGGGTATTGCCTCGGGTGCTTCCGTTTTGTGGGTAATTCAATGAGTTAACGAATCAATTGCATGAATGAACCTATAAATATGGGATAAGCTAAAGGCTATCACTCTTATGTGTAGACCAATCCCTCGTGAGGCTTAGGTGAACACGTGCATCAATTAGCAATTATATAGTCTAATCAATACCATAAGCTCCTAAGATAGTGTCTCATAAACACGTTCAACACGGTTACTAATGTTTATGAGACACCCTTTCACTAATCTAATAGACGACCTCTAATCGATTAGTGTCTAGTGTTGTCGATCTAAGCAATCGACCCCCGGTCGGTGTAGTCAATTATTATGTGAATTCTAATCGATTAATTCAAGCTCACACACACACATTCTTAATCATGCAACCCAATACGGTCGTTGAAGTCGACAAAACCAACAATGCTAGCTAATAGGGTGAATTAATCAATTGAATCATGCAAAACACAACACTAGAAACATATACACCCAATTCCTAAGCTAATCATGCAATTAATCCACAATTACACTAAACACCCATCAAAACATTAACACCCAAGGCAATAATAGCTTAGCCCATGGTTCTAGGAGAGAATCTCATGGCTACAACAACAAATAACATCAAACTAATGGTAAAATAGCAAAGGATTGAAGAAATTAAGAAAATACTAAATTGAATTGCAAAATAGAATAATATCACCTTGATCATGAGAATTTAGCTACAAACTGATGTAATAGACGATGCCCAATGATAATTGTAGCTTGATTCAAAGTAAAAACCAATATTCTATCTAATCTAATGAAGAATCTAAACTAAAAATGAAGAACACCTACAACTATGTGAATGTGTGTGATAAATTGCTTGGAAAGGGAGTAAGACCCTTTCTAAAACTCAAAATGAACTCTATTTTTTTTTATTTTTTTTGAAATTTACATCAGGAGAAACAAAGATTGCAATTAATTACAACTCCTAATATAATCCGGAATGTTTTTTCCAACCCAATCGTAAGGTGTTAAAATATTCCTAGCCACTTGTGCCAAAACGTGCGCTGTCTGATTCTCTTCTCTTTGAATATAAGCACAATCCTAGAAAATTAGTTTATGCATATGATTTCTTATTCTTTGCACCAGAAACTTTTCCATACCTTCAACTTCAAAGTTTGTACAAACAACATTCACCGATGTTAATGAATCCATATGTAGACTAGTGACCTTAAGTCTATGTTTAGCACACATTGTCAGCCCAACATCAGCAGCCAAAAGCTCAGCGGCTACAATCGACCCTGGATTCTTAATACACTTACCTCCCGCAAGAATTAAGTTTCCTTCAGAGTTAAAAACAACATAGCCCACAGCAAAGAAGTCATCAACCACATTAAAAGCCGCATCAGTGCATAATCTGAGACCATTATCAGAATTCCCACAAACATCATTGAATTTGGCTGTTTTAAAATTATTATTTTGTGATATTGATTCAATGTTCACAAAGTCATTCCAATAATCTACAGCCCATTTAGTATCAAAACTTAAAGGAAGTTTAGGTCTCAAACCATCATTATCCCTCCGATGAATCCACCTACACCGTTCCTTCCAAATAGCCCAAGCAATCATAAAGACTATAGACATAAATGGCTTATCAAAATGATCTTTAATTGCCAAAATCAGTTGCTTAACAGTACCATGCATAAATCTTTTTATCCTATTCCAAATCCCCTGTTTTTTCCAAGCATTTTTAGCCATCATACATTCAAAAATAACATGCTTTGTATCAGCTTGAAATGCACCACAGCAAACACAAAATGGATCAATGGGAATATGGTGACGTACCAGATTTCCTTCTGTAGCCAACGTGTCATTCAGCAATTTCCATCCAAAAATACGGACTTTAGACGGAATCTGCAGCTTCCAGATATTCTCCCATAGAACGTTCAACACATTCTTCCCTGGAAAGAAAGCCTGATCACCCACATTCCTAAAACGATCATTCTTCAATGCCAAAGAATACCCCGAAGCCACTGAGTAATTCCCAGAAGAATTTTCTGGCCAAAATCTCTGATCATCATTTGGATAATTCATTAATGAAGTCTTAAGAATAGCCTCGGCTTCAATAGGCCAGAATGCATCACGAATAAGCTCTTCATTCCAATAACCATTCGGAGAAATAAAACGATCAACCATAGAACCACTAGCAATTCGAGAGAAAATACGCCCCTCTTGCAATCCAGAAACCCATCTTTCCTTAAAAATAGGGATAGACTTTCCATTTCCAATCCGCCATCGAATACCAAGGTCCAAAATATCCCTGCTCCATAACATAGACCTCCAAACGAATGAGGGATTTAACCCCAAGCCTGCATTTAGAACATCTGAACAGCAAAAGTAGCGAGCTTTATACAACCTGGATATTAATGTTTCTGGTCTTTGTAAAATTCTCCAAACTTGCTTAGCAAGCATAGCCTTATTAAACAAGACTAGCTTTCGAAAATTTAGCCCTCCTTCATTTCTTGGCTTACAAAGATCATCCCATTTTTTCCAATGAATTTTCCTTTGGTCCGCAGTAGTACCCCACCAGAATTTTGCTACCAGCTTCTCAATCTCCATACAAGTCGATGTTGGAATTCGGAAACAAGACATTGCATACAACAGAATAGCTTGCAATATTGATTTGATAAGCACCTCCTTCCCCCCTTCCGAAAATTGTTTATGACTCCATGAGTTGATTCTTTGTCGCACACGATCAACCAAATAGCCAAATTGAACTCTTGCTCTTGCCGAAAAAGTAGGGAGTCCCAAATAGATGTCATGACCATTCGACGATCTTATTCCCAGAATATGTTTCACTGCCTCCTTGTTACCAGTTAAAGCATGAGGGTTGAATGTAATAGCCGACTTTTCAAAATTGATAAGCTGTCCAGAAGCCTCTTCATAAACCCTAAGGCATTCTTTAAGTGCCATGCATTCTCGTGTTGACGCCTTCAATAGTATTAGACTATCATCCACAAAGAATAAATGGGAAATAATGGGAGCATCTCTAGCAATTTTCAGTCCCGAAAACTTTCCTTGATCTCGCGCCGCAACCAACAAATCTGAAAGACTTTGTGCACATATAACAAACAAGTACGAAGATAGAGGGTCACCTTGTCTAAGGCCTCTTGATGGCTTGAATGAAGTAGTAATAGTTCCATTTATGCAGATATTGTATGATACCGAAGATACACATTCATAAATGAGGCAGATCCATTTTGAAGAGAAACCAAGGCATCGCATAGCTTCTTGCAAAAAAGGCCATTCCACACGATCATACGCTTTGCTCATGTCCAATTTAATTGCCGCATAACCTACTTTACTTTTAGAAGACCGGATCCAATGCAAGCATTCAAAAGCAATCAAAATGTTATCTGAAATAAGCCGTCCCGGGATGAAAGCACTCTGAGATGGATCCACAATATCATCCATAAACATTTTAAGACGATTCGTAATTACCCTAGATAGAATACGACAACTCACGTTACATAGACTAATAGGGCGATAATGCAGAACACTTACCGGAGTCTTCACTTTTGGGACTAGAGCAATCGTGGTTTTGTTCCATAGTTCCAGAGGTTTCTCATCATTCAAATGCCCCAGAATTTGCTCTGTAAC
This sequence comes from Galeopsis tetrahit, assembly GCA_963675135.1. NCBI lineage: Eukaryota > Viridiplantae > Streptophyta > Magnoliopsida > Lamiales > Lamiaceae > Galeopsis > Galeopsis tetrahit. Next base: position 1,041,804 of record OY776128.1, on the reverse strand, counting down.
TTCTTCCCCAATCGTGTTCCAATTGTTTTGATAAAAAGAGGCTGGGAATCCGTCTGGACCTGGAGCTTTCCAAGGATTAAGATCCTTCATTGCTTTAGAAACCTCTTCTCTAGAAAAAGGCACTTCCAGCATGTTTAAATTGTCATCAGAAATCCTTTTGCTCATATGTTTTGTTGCTTCAAAGATACATTGACTATTTGGACAGCAAGAATTAAACAAATCGCCATAGTACCTCACAAAAGTTTCTTTGATTTCCATTTCATTATAAATCCATGCACCTGACTCTTGTTGAAGCCTCTTGATTTGATTTCTGAAATTTCTTTGAGTAGCTCTACTGTGAAAGAAACGAGTATTTCGATCACCTTCCTTCAACCAGGACACTCTAGACCTTTGCTTCCAATACCATTCCTCTTGTGAGTAAAGCCTTTCTAGATCCTTTTCATAAGCATCCAAACGATCCAAGTCCGGATCATTGTTTTCATTATCCAATTGCAATCTGATTTGAGTTTGTGTATGAGCAATACGATCTTTTAGACTCCCCCCCCCCTTTTAGCTACCCAAACTTTTATAGCCTTGTTACACTGGATTAATGACTCCTGCAGATTACTACTTCTTCCCTTAGCAACCCAGATTTTCTTAATTGTGTCCTTAAAATCATGCTCTTTGATCCAATGATTCTCAAAACGAAAAGGCCTCCGACTCTGAACTGTACCAATAGCGGACTGCAATTCACACGAAATCATTATGGGTCTGTGATCTGAACCCATAAAATCAAGAGCTTTAATCTCATAAGTGGGGAACAATTGCAACCAATCATGAGTGGCAACAAAACGATCAAGCTTTTCCTGTATAAAATCCCTGCCTCTTCTCCTATTGATCCAGGTAAATTTAGGCCCTTGAGCTTTCAAATTGTTCAGTAGATTATGATCAAGAGCTTCTTGAAAATTCAGCAGTCTTGACAATGGTTTTTTAGTCCCTCCTCTTTTTTCAGAATGGTACAGAGTTTCATTAAAATCCCCCCCAACCAGCCAAGCTTTACAACCATTTTGAGTGTAATTTTTTAGTCTCTTAAGAAGTTCCCAAGAAAATTTTCTTGCATCCAAATTAGGGTTACCATGAAAACCCGTAAATCTCCACTTATGATCATTGAATGTTAAAGAGCAATCAATGTGAGCAAGAGAGTAAGAGATAACATCAAGTCTTACATTCTTCCAAAGAACCATCAAACCACCAGAAAATCCACATGCATTAACAGAAAAACAAGATTGAAAACAAAGTTTAACTTTCAGAAACTCAGCCCTAATCGAAGAACATTTAGTTTCTGAAATAAACAACACATCTGGACGATAAGTAAAAACAAGCCTACTAAGATAGCTAACCGCTCGGGTACTACGAACCCCCCGAGCGTTCCAACAGATAACGATCATTCCCTCCGGCGGGGCTGAGTGACCTCAGCCTCCGCCTTATCAGAGTATCCAATCGCCGAGCCATACATATCACACATACTTCGAGCCTTCTTACACATTCCTTCCACTACTTTCACCACTTCCCCTTCAGACCAGCCCTTCCCACTGCCCCAGAACTCCATCAATTCTCTAGAGGTTTCCTTTCTGGCCCTTTTCTTACATGGGAGAAGATTGCTCTACACTGATCCAGCCTCTTCCGACATAGGTTTATCAGTGTACACAGGCTCAGCTTCTGAAATTGCATGTCCATTCTGCTCAGTATGTTCATAGATCGGCACAAAAGGAATTTCCCCATCATAAAGGATTTCAACAAATGTCTCATAATCACGAGAAGAAAGGTCATTTCCCACAAAATGACTGGCCCTATAGTCTCTTCCATTTTCCACACCATTAAGGGGTTCCTTCAAGAAACAATGTTGATAGCCAAACAGAATCGTGAATGATAAAGGGGCCAAATACGTACCTGTGCGGGGGTCAAACCTTCCTTTGGCAGAAGATGCAAACTGACCCAGGCCAATTTCAAAGTCATCTCCTCTTGGCATAAGCTTCTCGAACCTATTCACCACCTTTCTTTGACTAGTACCAATAGCAAGCCTAGTTTCCACTTCATCTTCCTCCACCAAAATGGCTTTTCCTTTGTCATTTCTTCTAGCCTCCTCCTGCATTTGTTCTTGACCATGCATCTGCTCCCCATCACCAATCTTCAACAGGTTGAAGAAGTGAGCAAGATCACTTTCAGAAGGGCTCTTCTTTTTCTCTGCCTGGAGCCAAGCCGGAAAGAACTGATGTTGCTTGCACCACTCATCATTGTGTCCAAAAGCAAGGGGGCACTCCTTCTCAAAGTGATCCAACATTCCACATAACATGCAGAAACCAGAAAGCCTTTCGTACCTGAATACCGCCGTAACCGGATCCTCCTCCACCGTGATGTAAAAGAAACGGCACAAAGGTTTAGAGACATCCATCAGAACCCTGATCCTTAAACATTCCCCCCAGGCCTCATCTCCTTCCTTAGCATCAACCTCCAACACCTCACCCACAATACTCCCGATTTTTATTCCTAGAATTTTGCTCATAGCATACAGTTGGAGCCCATGGACCTGAACCCAAAAAGGGACCATAGAAAGAGAAAGTTGAGATAGTCTTTCATCCCCATGCAACAACTGCAAAGCAATGAGTGACCGACGGAGGTTCCATGGCTGCCGATCAAGAGCCTCCTTGACTTCCGACGCCTCAGCAAAAGTAAGAAGAAAACGCCCCTCCCCAATGCCCACAACGCGTAGAGGCGTTCTTAATCTCCAGGTTCTTCCTAACATTTTCGTCAGCTCCGCAACACCAAAAGTCCTCCTTGCAACAAAACGCAGAGCCACCGAATTTCTAGGAATAGCGAGCTCATTTCTCTGCACCACAATGTGAGTAGTTTCCCTGCTGGAGATTCGAAAATTCTCCATCATTACATTTAGTGAATCAACCATATTTTCAGAAAGGGGAAATAAATGTTTCTGAGAGAGAGAGAAGAATGAAAGGGATGAGGGGATATGAAACCCTCCATCCATTATATAAAGAACGCAACCCCACAAAACTGTGTGTAATGAAAAACCACGGTTGAGAAATGATTTGGAAAATCAAGGGACATATGAGAGAAGAATGAAAATCCCCCTGAATATTTTCGCCCAATTATCTGTAAAACACCCATTGCTTGTCTCCAATAAAAAAACAGCCAACTGGGCACCCCCAATAACCTCGCGAGTGAGAAAACAAAACTTCTGCAAACGAAAATCTTCCCCAAAATCTAATGATTGGGAAAATCACAATCACCAATACAAATTAGATAGGAAGAGTGAAGAATCGCCTAAAACGAAAATCAAGAAAAGTATGAAAGGTTTGTAGAAAGGTTTTTGGAATCCGAAACGGCACCGATAAAAAGTTTTTCGAGGAAAACTTAAGAAAGCAAGAGAACTCCCTAGAGAGAGAAATCCTGAAGTTTGATTTATAAAATGAACTCTATTTATAGTTTGCAAAGAAGCCTTGGATGAAATTTGCACTTAGGTCCCTCGAAAATGGAGAAAATTGGCCAAAACCCCCGAAATACGAAGCATTTGAGTGAAATAGGGCTTGACCGGGTGAAAATGACCCGGCCGGGTGGTTTTACCCGGCCAAAATACGAAGGTCTTGATGGAAAATGGCATGGCCGGGTGAAATTACCCGGCCGGGTGGTTTTACCCGGCCAAAATACGAAATGGGTGAACTAATCCAAAATGTGGGTGTACAGCACTGTGGCCGGGTGGAAGTAACCCGGCCGGGTAGAAATGTGGTCCGGCCTCGTCATTTTTCGTTCCGTTGTATCTCGAGCTTCCGACCTCCGATTGACTTGATTCTTTTTTTCATTCCACTCCATTTTTCGAGACGAATCCAATGGTGCAATCCTCTCTTCAGTACAGTGGAGTATGGTCGGTGTTTTGCTTCCAAAATACATCGATTTTCCTACAAAATCGACAAAACACTACCTTTCTCTTATTTTTACCAAAACAATGATAATCAACCAATAATTCAATGAAATCAACATCAAATGAGCTTCAAATATGCATCTAAATCGTGTAAATTCCACTCGAATCAACTCCCCCAAACTTAAAGTGTTGCTCGTCCTCGAGCAACGAAAGAATTACAACATGAGGGTGAAATTTACAACTAGATGATCAATGAAAGATCCCATGTATCAAATGACATGAAATGAATTCTTCTTCCTCAAGATACATTCTAAAAAATGATCACAAGTTCAATATTGAAGATACAACTAATTACTCACACATGCTCAACACACAACAACAAGTGATGGTGATGACAATATCAAAATGTTCAAGTTCAACTCCCTAGAGATAGTGTTTCTCTCAAACACTCAAACAAATTAAGGACAATAAGCATTCATCAATCAAATCATGCATTACAATTCCCATATGCTTGCCCAAGCTCTACCATCTTTCCACCACAAACATGTTCAACAATGGGATCAATAGGGCTTAACCAAGGACGTAACATTGACTCTTTGGACGGGGTAAGATGAATATGGAAAAAGTGATTCGTCTAGTGGAAAACGAAAGTTGTTTTTCAACAATTCAAGCTCATGCTCTTAAGGATTACAACCCTTCATTCTCACTTCTCATTTAAGTTTCTCAAATGCAATCATCTCCTCATATTTTTCTAGCCAATTTATTTTCTTTTTAAGCTCTTGGGGCTCATTGTCCCTCTTTTCTTTCTCAATTTTTTTTTCACTTCCATTTTTTTTCTTTTCACAACTTTGCAATTTTTCTCTTCAAACCAAATGCACTAAAGCACATGTTTTACCACTTTCTTTTTATTCTCCACTAGATTTGGATATCAAAGGCTCAAAAGGCTAAGTGGTTAAACATTGTAGGTTGCCAAGAAAATGGAAAATCAAGCTCAAACGGGCTAACTACGGAGGATTACTTTGGTTATTGGGAAAAATTTGGCTAAGTGACTTGTAATACGAAAGATGGCCTACATCATATCTCAAAGTATCACACAAACATGATCTCAAGCAAGAACTTGGGCAAGTTCTAGAAAAGCAAGCAATGAATTGATTCACTCACAAATGAAATAAACCGGATTAATGCTCGGTTCAAAGCTCAACTCTCACCGGTTCATTCAAGACTCAAACATTCATCAATCACCACCACACATAACTCATTGTGCATGCAAAACATCTATAGGCAACAAGATGACAACAACACAAACAAGATGATTCATTCCAATCATGTACACATTCAAGGAATAAAATTCACAACAAATCACCATCAAATGTGTCTCAATGATCATTAAAGCTCAAATTGCACACATACACAAGAGTATACATTGGTGTCAATAGAAAATGTAAAAACGAACATACCCCCCTCCCCCAAACTTTTTCATTGCTAAGCAATTAAAAGTTTGGAAAAATAGTTTTGCAATGATATTGACACCAAGTATTATCCATACAAATCTACACACATGGGCCACTATCCCAACAATTAAAAACAAGAGTAGCTAAGCAATCAATTTCATAAACAAGAATATAAATTCCACTACCGCCCCTCTCTTTAGCCGGTCCGGTTCCGCTTCATGCTTTCCAAGAACGCCGAACCGGCGATTCCGAACCAGAACCGGCGGTTCTTGAACCGTGGGCAACTCTAATTTATTTTATACATAAATTTATTAATATTCATTAAATTTCGTGCCTAAAAAATAGACATAATAAAATAAGAAGAAGAAAATACTCCCTCCATTTTTTAATAAGTGTCATTTTAACTTTTTAACTAATTTTAAAATAAGTGTTATTCTGAATTTTTTTTCTTTAATTTTAAATATTTTACCCTTATTCATTTACCATATATATTGTTCATATATACGGAGTATTATTTATACCAAAATTAATTTGATTTATGAATACTAGCTACATTCTTGACTACATTTTTTATTAAACAAATTTTTTATATCAAAATTAGTTATAATTAATGAAGGGTAATATAGACATAATTTATAATCTTAATTTATTGAAAAAAATTAAAATGACACTTATTAAAAAAAATAGGAGGGATTACTAATTATTACACGTGTCACATACATGTGAAATTTATTTCGAAAATAGTTAAATTTGAGAAGTAAACTTTGACGAGATGGGGAGGGTTATATTATGGAACACGTGGCGGAGTTAAAATGGTGGGAAACGTCACATGATGAAGTGTCAAATTCTAATTGGATACTATCAAGCATTGTTGCGTTGGAGCCCCAAGCTAACTTATTATGGGGGTGAATGCATGCGATAACAGCTCCAGTAACAGTTCATGTAAACACTAAAACACACACAGAAAACAGAAACCACAACAAATCAAAAATCCTTCAATCATGAAGCTCATCTCTTTGTTGAGCATCGCTACTTTCGTACTTTTGGCATTTATCGCATCAGGTAAAGGAGATTCACGAGCAAATGCAAACAGTTTCATGTTTTTTTTTTCGCCTTTTCTAGATCTGAATTACAAGTAACACTAAATGCTCTTAATTGCGTGAGAAATTAAATGTGTTAGGTATTTTGCTGTAATGAGATTTGATTTTTAATATTGATGTGTATAGGTTCGGCGAAGAAATCTGGGGATGTCACTGAGCTACAGATCGGTGTGAAGGTAATTTTTATGATAATGTAGTTAAATTTTGCCGTTGAGAACGTGGAATGTTAATTTTTATGATCATAGGGTTAATTTGACTGGTGGTTGCTCTATACCTTTCTAATATAGGCTGCAGGGTTAAAAAGGAGTGTTTCTGTATTCAGGACGTAATGCGGGGACATGTTATCTGATTACTTTTTTGGACTCACTTTTGTAGTCTTTGCGTTGTTATAATTTTTTGTTAAGAGAATCATGTTATGGATTTTCAGAGCGTTGGACAGTTTTCTACTGGATATTGCTGCTTAAATAAACCAGAGATTAATCGAATGAAATAGGAGAACAGTATCTGGAACTTGCTCTTGGAGTTTTGAACATGATATCTGATTTGTTTTTGGACTCATTTTTGTAGTTTTGTGTTGTTATAATTTTTTGTGAAAGAATCGTGTTATGGATTTTCAGAGCGTTGGACAGTTTTCTACTGGATATTGCTGCTTAAATAATTCAGAGATCAATCGAATGAAATATGAGAACAGTATCTGGAACTTGCTCTTGGGGTTTTGAGGTTTAGGTTTATGGAATTAGATAAGCTGCATTGTTCCATACAGTATCCAACCTGATTATCTTGATAGTTTTGTTTAGATATTCCATCTTGCCCATGTAGATTGATTAGATGATGTTGAAAGGGGTTGGGAAACAATATAACTAGCTGCTTTACAGTCTGTGTTATCCTTAGTGTTCACAGAATCATGTTCTTGCTTCATTTGACATTGATCTTGCCTATTGCTGCAGCACAAGCCCACAACTTGTGAAGTTCAGGCTCACAAAGGCGACAGCGTTAAAGTACACTACAGGGTCAGTGGAATTATAGCTTCTTCTCTGTATATTTAAATATTACTCTTACGCTCACTGTTGAAGCCTATGAATTAAGTATTTGAGCACTTTTTCATGGGGGTGTTTAAATCTTGGTCTTTCCTTTTGTGAAAGCTATTGTGGATTCTATTTACATCTTTCTCTTCTGTGCTGATGTAAATTCTAATGCCGTTTGCAGGGAAAGCTTACAGATGGGACTGTTTTCGATTCCAGCTTTGAGAGGGGCGATCCAATTGAATTCCAACTTGGTAGTGGCCAAGTAATCAAAGGTCAGTCACACAGTAACATAGAATATTGGTTTCTGAAGACAAAAACGCCCATTTAAAGTAGGCCTGTCATTTTAAGAACTGAAGGAAACATTTATCTTCTAAATTTTATTAATTCAGGTGCTTTTCTTAGATAGTCAGAAACTAGAATGAACTTCAATATACCATGGTAAAAAAAATTGATAAAAAAATGGAATCAAATGGGTGAAAGAAGAACTGGAAGTCTGGACTCTGGAGTGAGCCAGTTCTCATGGCACAGAAACTGAGTGTATAAGGATCTATACCACTTGAGTTATTCTAAAACTAAACTTCATGAGTAGCAATTTGATATCCTTTCTAAAATAGGGAAGGCGGAACAATCCCGCTTGTTGATTCCTCATTCATAGATAAGCCACCAATTTGACTTGTAAAGGCCTGCATACATGACTAAATTACTCTAAATTTCAGATCCACATGGAAAATGCCTTATTTAATTATAAAAATCATGCTGTTATTTTGTAGGATGGGATCAAGGACTACTGGGGATGTGCTTGGGAGAGAAGCGTAAGTTGAAAATCCCGTCCAAACTTGGTTATGGAGACCAAGGGTCCCCACCTACCATCCCAGGTAATAAGCTAAAATCTTCTTGGTGCTCTATATTTTGCATGCCCGTCGTTTTTTTTTTTCCAGTCGCTCAAGTAGTCAAGTGTATATTTTAAGCCATTTGTTTCAGATCGTAGTAATGCTTCAAACTATAGTTCCACAAACTCTGATGAATCTCAGCTTTACTTTCAACTTTCAAGCCTCTTTCTAGAGTTTTGATTTAGACAACTTTCACAAATCTTGGCCTGACAATTTTATTACACATTCAACACAGGTGGTGCAACACTCATTTTTGACACTGAACTCGTGGGAGTGAACGGGAAAACATTGAATGATGACGAAGAATCAAACGACAGCGAACTGTAAATGGGGAAGGTTGCTGCTGCACCTTGCTTCAAGAACGAGTAAAATTAGTCTGCGTATTTTTTCGTCTTTGTACGCATTTCTACATCTCTACAATACAGACATTGGTCCTATTTATTGGGTTGAAGGCTCGAAGCTCCCAAACTTGGTAGCTTTTTAGTATTTATAAAATAGGAAGAGGATCTTATTATAATTTTCTTATAGAGATCTATGAAATTCCACACTTCTATTTATCTGTGTTTGCACATACAATACTATTTTCACGGGGCTTCTGCACTAGCTTGTATAATTGTTTTTGGGCATAAGCAAAAACTAAATCTGTCATTTGTTTGGGCAGTATGATTAATTGTGCTAATGCATCGAATATTATTAGAACTCTGAAGTTAAGCGTATTTGAGCGAGAGTAGTATTATGATGGCCGGGTGCACCCCCTTTTGCCTCCATTTTCCTGATAAAAAAAATATGATTAACGGTTGTATAATATTTTGAAGAGTCTATAATACTTTTTGCTAAGTCTATAATATTAGCCCTTCGATTTCAGGTATTTGTTTTGCAATCACAACTAATAACAAACAAAAATAAAAGTTGGAATGCAATAAAATATACTCTATTCGTCCCACTATAAATTTCCCACTTTTCTTTTTTAGATGTCTTACCATAAGTTTTTTATTTTATTTTTTGTATATTATTCTATCATTTTCTTTTTCACCATCACATCATTAGTATATTTTTTAGGGGATTTCACCAATAAGATCTTTTCACGAGTTTTTTCAAATAAAAACAAGATTCAAATTAAGGTCAAAATTCAACTTAAATGTACTATCTTACCCTTAATATTAGGACTTTCCCCAAATCTCTGATATTCAAGTCTTCCCAAAATCTCTAATATTCAAGTCTTCCCAAAATCTCTGATATTCAAGTCTTCCCAAAATCTCTGATATTCACCCAAATCTCTGATATTCAAGTCTTCCTAAAATCTCTGATATTCACCCAAATCTCTAATATTCAAGTCTTCCCAAAATCTCTGATATTCAAGTTTTCCCCAAATATCTGATATTCAAATGCATTTTCTCAAAGCTTTGATATTCAATTCATTTTCAGATTTTCAGATTTGCAAAAAAAAAAAATCGTCAAATCAAATTAGATCTTTTCTTCAAAAAAATATCTGACTTGATTATGCAGAAAGATCTGCAGAAAAATCTCTGAATGCAGAAAAAAAAAAATACTAAAGTTGCATCAGCATATAAATAATGCAGAATTAAAGTTGCATCAACATATAGATAATGCAAAAGTGTGCAGTAAATTATGTGCATATGCAAATATCATTATGCAGAAAAATGAATTTAATGCAAATTAGATATTTTCTTGAATCATCTGCTTCACCATTAACATCAATCTTCTCGACTGTGTCACTGAGTAAAGTATTCCCACCAAGGAGTGGTAAAGACATAGGCGGGAATAAGTCCATCTCTGAATTGTTACCTTTAAACCTCAAAACTCAAACTGATGAAAACTCTCAGTATTTGAGTTAAAAGATTAAGCAAAACCACTCACAATTTTGTTTAATAAATCCAGCCATTACATAAGATTATTTTTTAGCAACAGAGAGATCTTGGGTGAATGCACGCATGGGATGGGATCCTACAACTCTTGAACAAATGATGAGTATACAAGTAAATAAGAGAAAAAAACACGAGTAAAGGGTGTAATACATAATTATACAAGGTCAAATGACAGTGCGTGCGCAGTTGTGCTTCTGGTTTGCATATACTTCAAATTAAGGAATTACCCGGAGGGCTGCGAAGGAGAAGGGGATCGGCGAGATTGAGCCATAGCTGATTCTGATTGCTTTAAATCCACCTATTAATAATGCAAATTAGATATTTTCTTGAATCATCATCTTCACCATTAACATCAATCTTTTCAAATTGACCAAAATTAACATTGATTCCGTATAATTCAAATTGTGAATTGAAAAAAGAAAGTCGAACTAATTAAACCAATTCCCAGAATAAATTGAAAACAGATGATATTTTAATTAGCGTGTATTAAGGAATATTAAAAGGAGTACCCCTTTTAATATTTTAAATTTAATTAGCGTGTATTGGCGTGAAATCCCCGAAATAAAAGTTCGGTCAAATTTACCGTGAGAATACCCCTTTTAATATTTTAAATTTAAATTGAATTAGATATATTAAATATGCGTGAGTTAAGGAATATATTATATTTTAAATTTAAATTGGGTTAAGGGTATTATGGGCTATTTACGTCCAATTTTGGCCTAATTAGAAATGATTTTAAATTTTGCTCTAAATTGAAACAATACCTATAGGAAAGACCCTTTTTGTAAAAAATCTCTATTTTTTAATCAACACCCAAACGAAAGGAGAGAGTACATCAAACAATTTAATACAAAATTTTCGACCATAAACAAATTTTGGGTTGCCCTCTTAAGTTCAAACTTAAAAAGTTTAAATTTTTTTAGTTTTTCACTCCGTTCACGAAATGTAATCTCATTTATCTTATACTTTTCGTTTACAAAATGTAGTCTTAATACACTTTATAAAAATTATCATTTTACCGTCATTCAATTACTCAAATTGTCATCATTTTATAGAAATTTCATTTTATTTTTAATGTCATTTAATTATTCGAATCGTCAATTAACTTTAACTAATAGTAATAAATTAAGTAAAGTAATTTGCACGGTACTAGATTAAAAAAATCTCTGGAATCATCTCCAATTCTCCACACTTTCAACTCTCCCAACTCCTAAACCCTCCAGTCCTAGAATACTCTAGAATCCCCACGCCTATTAAGCCCCTCCACCGCCGCGCTTTATCCACACGCCAAAATTTGTTCTCATTTCACAGTAATCTTCAGCACTTCTCTCGAGCTATACTAGAAATGGACGATTTTGACATGCCGCCGCCGGAGGAAATGGACGAGGACATGGATCTGCTGGAGGGGAGCACCTACATGAAGGTCGGAGAGGAGAAGGAAATCGCATCGCAAGGATTGAAAAAGAAGCTTGTTAAGGAAGGTGAAGGCTGGGATACTCCTGAAAATGGCGATGAAGTTCAAGGTAATTTGTGCTTGATTGTTTGTTCTGTTTTATGAATTTGTGCTTCATTAGCCGAGAGCTGACGATTTGGTTTGTGAAATTTTGCAGTTCATTACACCGGGACATTGCTGGATGGGACTAAGTTTGACTCGAGTCGTGATAGAGGAGAGCCTTTCTCGTTCACTCTAGGCCAAGGTTAGGATTTACTGTATTTTTAATTTCAGGTTCTTTTGAATTTTAATTTTGCACAGATGCATGAATCGTAGTTACACTAGTTATTCGGCATGATTGAATTTTTCACAATTAGTAACCAGCCATTTTTTCATCTATTTGTGTTCATTTCGAATGACTGAATGTCATTGAAGAGGACTGTTTGGATTTAAAGGTAGTAATTATCTGATTGAGGCATGTGTCCCCAGTTAATTCGATGAGTTTCCAGTGATTTGTAGTTATCCTGATTGATGTTAACTCATCTACAAATCGACTATCAACTTGTGTATCTTGACTATCAAACACTGAGCTGTATCCTGTCTTGAACTGATGTGGTAGAAGGAGCCTGTGAGGTGTTTAGGGTTAGGTTTTAAGATCTTGAAATCTATATATAAAGGAATTTAGCTTAAATCTGAAATGATCGTAATTTTCCTTCCTTTGCTTTTATCCCCTTTCTTCTCCTGTTAGGATGACATAGCCTTATGTATCAGTCTATTCAATTATGCTTTTAGTTTTAATGTGGGTCCTTTAATGGATCCATTTCGATTTCTCCCATGTTCGACTTTTTCATGAATTTAACTATTATCGTAGTTGGTATGCTATTTACAAGTTTAATTTAACTGAGCTAGCTTCTGAAAGACGATGGGACTATCTGTGATGTGACAGGACAAGTCATTAAGGGATGGGATCTAGGTATCAAAACAATGAAGAAGGGTGAAAACGCTGTCTTCACCATACCGGCGGAGTTGGCATATGGTGAATCTGGTTCTCCTCCTACCATTCCTCCAAATGCTACCTTACAGTTTGATGTCGAGTTACTATCTTGGGTCAGTGTGAAGGACATATGCAAGGATGGTGGAATATTCAAAAAGATCATCAAGGAGGGAGACAAATGGGAGAACCCCAAGGATCCTGATGAAGTTCTTGGTATGCAAACATGTTCTTTCCATAGTCATTGAGTTGATGTATCATTAAATTGCTAACCGTAGTATTTCTTACCTGTCACCTCAGTCAACTATGAAGTGAAACTGGATGATGGAACCGTTGTTGCCAAATCTGATAATGTTGAATTCACTGTCGAGGAAGGTATGTTCAATCTTCCTGTCATGGGACCCGAAAGCCTTTTCCGTACTTTCATTCTTCATTTTTTCCTTTTTGTTTGTTGAGAAAAAGAATTCTTTATCCTTATTGACTCTGCAACTTGTTTGATCAGGTCATTTTTGTCCTGCTCTTTCCAAGGCTGTGAAAACTATGAAGAAAGGCGAAAAGGTGCTCCTTACAGTCAGACCACTATGTAAGAGACACTTTGCAAATCTGTTGAGACTTCAATTACAGAGTTTCAGTCTCATATGCATATTCTGATACATTTTGTTATGATGATGCAGATGGATTCGGTGAAAAAGGCAGACCTGCCTCAGGCAATGAGGGAGCTATCCCACCTAATGCGAACTTGGAGATTGCTCTGGAACTAGTTTCCTGGAAGACCGTTTCCAGCGTCACAGATGACAAGAAAGTCATGAAGAGGATACTGAAAGAGGGGGAGGGATATGAAAAACCGAATGATGGAGCTGTTGTTAAATGTATTTTCATATCCTTTAGATTTTTTCTAAGATGAATTCATGATAGTTGTAACCTAATGGTTTCTCTTTTTGTTTGGCCAGTGAAATTGATTGGAAAGTTGCAGGATGGAACTGTTTTTATTAAGAAAGGGCAGGACAGTGAAGATGATCTTTTTGAGTTCAAAACAGATGAAGGTATGGATGTGCAATATTCTTTTATCAATGTTTAAATCTGGATTGAAAAACATTGTTTTCTCATGCCATTATCTTTTCTGTAACAGAGCAAGTTATCGAGGGTTTGGATAGGGCCGTGATTACAATGAAGAAAGGAGAGGCAGCCCTTTTGACCATTGCCCCAGAGTATGGATTTGGTTCATCTGAATCAAAGCAAGAATTAGCCACAGTTCCTCCCAACTCAACTTTATACTATGAAGTTGAGCTTGTGTCTTTTGAGAAGGTTAGTTCAATGATCTGGATTCTTATCAGATAGTGCGTAAATAATGATGTTACTTTCGGAGACAGCATATATAAAACTCGTTACTTCATATTTCAGGATAAAGAATCTTGGGATATGAATACCACAGAAAAAATTGAGGCAGCTGGTAAAAAGAAGGAAGAAGGTAATGCATTGTTTAAGGCTGGGAAATATTTGAGAGCTTCCAAGAGATACGAGAAGGTAATATTTGAATATTCGTAATAGTTTAAGATTATTTCTTGTTCAATTTCAACGGTAGTTTTAAAAATTAAATTTGCAATCCAGGCTGCCAAGTTCATTGAATACGACACTTCATTCAGCGAAGAGGAAAAGAAACAGTCCAAAGCACTGAAGGTGACTTGCAAATTGAACGATGCAGCTTGCAAGCTGAAATTGAAAGACTACAAGGAAGCACAGAAGCTTTGCAACAAGGTTTCATCCACCCCTCATTTCAGTATGTTGCTACTTTTTTTAAATTAGTCGAAACTGTGGTGTACTAACGTGGAAGCGTTGTTTGCAGGTGTTGGAACTTGAGAGTACAAATGTGAAGGCACTGTATAGAAGAGCTCAAGCATACATTAACATGGCTGATCTGGATTTGGCAGAGTTTGATATCAAAAAAGCTCTTGAGATTGACCCCAACAACAGGTAATCTCATAATCCATAATCCCACTCATCTCATCGTATTTTACTCGATTAACAAGTACTAAGATTTTCATTTTTTCACCAATAAAAAGGGATGTGAAGCTTGAATATAAAGTTCTCAAGGAGAAGATGAAGGAGTTCAATAAGAAAGATGCAAAGTTCTACGGTAACATGTTTTCGAAGCTGACTAAGAATGGGGGGGCTAAGGAGACTGCTGAGCCGATGAGTGTCGATGGCAACGGCAAGGCTTGAAGTTGAACCACCAGATGATTAAAACCATCTCTTCTTTTCTTTTACCCCTTTTATTTGTGAAAGAAAGAGGCAAGGAACTGTATTTGTGCTTTTACAGATTGTATTCAGGGATTTTGTGATGTGTTGCCATTTCTAATTATAAGTGCTTGTTTTTTCCTCTTGTTATGTGCTCATAATTCTCTCCTAATGCTCGTTTTCTAATCTCCTTTTGTCATTAGAAAAAAAAGTTGAATAAGTCTTGTTCGAAACGAAGTTGTTGCACCATAGCTTCATATCGGTTTGTGAATTGTTGTGGTTCAAAAATTCTTTAAATCGAATTTGTATTTTGATATTTTATTCAAGGAAATAAAAAACAATTAGTATAGTGGAGAGGTAACACATTGTTATGTAGAGTTACTTAATAGTCCGGGTACGATTGGAACTTCTCCATTCAAGTTAAGCAATTACGGAGTATAATTTAATTCTAAAAAAAAATTACAAAAAAAAAAGTAGTGAAATAAGAAGAGAAAATTGAGGTATGAATATTATTTAAAAATAAATAAATTATGTAGGATGTGTATAGTAATTGGAATAATGTGGAGTGTATAGTATAGTCGTTTATCCGTGGCCTTACTTATAAATATATATGTACTTAATTTGGCTTATATGTCATTTTGTGGTTGATTTGACTTATGTGTCATAATTTAATGATATGATTCATAAACTCTTTTCAAATATTATATCATCATTAAGTATTTTTTATTATTTTAATATTGACTAATTAAATTAATTTTTATTTTATTTACTTAACTTTATTGTAGTATTTATTTTATTCTTTAGTTTAATTTATTTTTGAACTATTTAATACAATCTAAAATGTATTTTTATTGTAGTGTACAATTCTTTAAACTTAAAATTTTCACACACACTCACATTCCCTTCGTTTTCTCAGACTGTTTTTTTAAGAATCGGATTGAATCAGCCGGTCGATTCAGCCACCGACCCGGTTCAATTACCACCTAAAAACCGTTTATGAAGTTGAACTGGGAAAAATCGGTTTAACCGATTTTTTTTATTAATTTATTTATTATTTTAAGTTCAGTTTTACGTCAAAGTTTTTTGAAATAAAATTTTTTTTAACTTTTTTTCTATCCTATCTTAATGTTTTAATTTGATAATTCATTATGAAGTATGAATTGTAGTTTGCCTTGAATAGTTTTGTGTTGTTTATAACTTTGTTATGCTTATTCTAATGTTAATTTTATAATTGCATTTTTTTATGAATGTGATATAGAAGTTATTGAAATATTAAAAAAAATTTGGCATGGACCTCTGGTGAAACCAATCCAACCGATTGGAACTACAATTGTATCCAATCCAATTTAGTCGTTGATTCGATTATAAAAACACAGTCACAGAACATAACGTAACTAGGGGACTGGGTAAAAATAGGTGGCAAATTTTTATTTTTAAAAGGAAAATTAACCCATTGGTTAGTAACCTAGGCAATTTATTAATATGTCTTTTTTTTTTTTTTTTTGAAAAAAAATATATAGATTCAATTAGTTGATTTAATCCTGACTCAATGAAAAATGCTGAATTATTTAGTTTCCTATAATATCTGTCCATAATAAAATTACAAAACTGAAAAAAAAAAAAAGCCCATAGTATGCGGGCCAAGAAAGTCCAACAAAGAAGCCCAATACAATAAAGGCCCATTCAACTAGGGTTGTAAACCTAATATATATATCGTCTCTATCTTGGAGGCTGAATCAGATACAGAGGTAGTGGGAGGACGAACAGGGCCGCTCTGCAAACATGGGTACGATTTCCAATTCTCCTTTCGAACACTCAATTCGTTTTGTGCAGTGTAGTTTTGTTAATGTTAATCTGAAATGGTGGATTTGCAGGTATCTCACGTGATTCTATGCACAAGAGGCGTGCCACTGGAGGCAAGCAAAAGGCGTGGAGGAAGAAGCGAAAGTGAGTCTTTCTGGTTTATAGTTGTTTTAATTACATGCTTTTCTGTTTTGATCTTTCTTGTTACGTATGGATTCTCCTTGTGTTCTAGCTGTGTAGTTGTTCATTTAGTGTGAGAGCCTGAGGATCTCTAGAATCGTAACTGATTTAGTTTTTTCATTTTTAGAATTTGGATCTCTGTTTTTAATTGCGTGCTGTTCAATTATCCTGTTTATTTAGATGAAATCGTGGTGTAGAAATGGTAATATAGTCGATATTGAATCTGAGAATTTGCTACTAGGTTATTTTGTTATTTCCGTTGGTATTTCATTTGATTTTTTCAGAAATTATGACTGCTAGGCTATTTTCTTATTTCATCTTTTTAATTGCCTTTATTGCTCAATCCTCACTGATGTTCTTAAGAAATTGTTTGCCTTGAAAAATTATTTCTCCTATGCTAGGCTATTTTCTTATTTCATCTTTTTTATTGCTCAATCCTCGCTGATGTTCTTAAGAAATTGTTTGCCTTGAAAAATTATTTCTCCAAGGTTGAGAAAATGAAATTTTTTGTTGTGCATAATTTATGTTAGTTGGATTTCAATTGGTTAGGGTTTATTTTATATTCATTAGTAATTTATACGTATTTTGACATTTAGGTATGAGCTCGGCCGTCAGCCTGCTAACACCAAGCTAGACTCCAACAAGGCTGTGAGGAGAATTCGTGTTCGTGGTGGAAATGTGAAGTGGAGGGCCCTTAGGTTGCAGACTGGAAACTACTCGTGGGGTAGTGAGGCTGTTACCAGGAAGACACGTATTGTCGATGTCGTCTATAACGCCTCCAACAATGAGCTTGTTAGGACAAAAACCCTGGTGAAGAGTGCCATCGTCCAGGTTGATCCTGCACCATTCAAGCAGTGGTATCTCACCCACTACGGTGTCGAGCTTGGAAAGAAGAAGAAAGGAACCGCTGCTGCCGCCAAAGAAGAAGCTGAGGTGCTCATTTGTCTTCGAATGTGCTTTGTTTGAATATTTTTTAATTTGAATTGATCTAAAATTTTCAAATGAATGTGACAGGATGCTGAAGCTGCTGCTGCTGAAACCAAGAAGAGCAGCCATGTGCTGAAGAAAATCGAGAAGAGACAGGCTGACCGTAAAATCGATCCCCATGTTGAGGAGCAGTTTAGCTCAGGAAAGTTGTTGGCTTGCATTTCGTCTCGCCCTGGTCAATGCGGGAGAGCAGATGGGTAAGCATAGAAATCTTCGCATTTTGGTTTTGTTGTAGTTATTCCATTTATCGAACGTATTTGCTCACTCGAACTTTGAATGATTGCAGTTACATCTTGGAAGGTAAGGAACTTGAGTTCTACATGAAGAAAATCCAGAAGAAGAAGGGCAAGTCTGCTGCGGCCTAATAATCCATTTATTTCGAGTTTTTGTAGTTGAAACAACACTACTAGCAGTATGTTTTTTCCCTTTTTTGTTTGATAGAAAGGATATGTATTATGACTTATATTTGCTACAAAGTTGAACTACTCAGTCTTTGTCTTTGTGTCTTGTTTATCTGAACTATTTATTTGTCATGGTTTATCAGCATTTTAAGTGGTGTTGAAATTTTGGTATCATCTTTGCCCTCCATTGACCAGTTTTCTTCTCTTGCCTTATTTTAATTAACAATTAGTTAATCCCTTAGTGTTGCTGGTTTCAGTTTCCGGAAGTAGAATGAGTATGTGCTTAGTTATTTGAGTCGTTTTTTGTATTTGAAGCTTGAGCTCGACTTGATGTCTTGCTAACCATGGCTTGGCTTGATTTGTCAATATGTCCGACGACCCGGTTTAGTTAAGTGCACCGAGTTGATTCTAAACTAGTGTGTGTTAATATGAAGAGCTGAGCTAATGAACATCTCTCTAGTCGCATTTTGTTCTAAATTAGTACCGTATGTGTTATATGGCTGGTCATATATTTTAGTTTTTTAATTCCTGTTGGTACTGTGAGTTGATTTGTTTGATAATCTAGTTTGAAGTTTAATTGTGAATTATAACTTGTGTTTTTCTGATATTTTGTGAACAAAATTTATGTGAAATGTTGTTAAATAAAGTAAGATGAGGAAATGCAGAGTGATTTTCAGAATTTTTATTCAAGACATATTTCAAGTTTTGTTAAAATATCTGTATTTGTGGTATTGAATGATTTTTTAATTTGTTTGTTCTCCATTAGAACATGTTTGGTTTGATGTCAATAAATAATTTCATCCTTGATTTTATAATATGATGTCAATAAATAATTTTATCATAATATATTGGTATCTAAGTTTGAGTAAGTTAGGGGGATAATAAATTGATGAATTCTGTAAAATGTTAGATTAAATTTATTGTGAGATTAAATTTGTAGAAGGAAAAGTAACTAATTTAATTGAAATTGGCTCTCTCTCTCTCTAAAAAACTCTCCCCCTTCTCTCTAGGATGCTTACAAAATAAGCTTCCTCCACCCCCAAAATCCCAAAACCACCACAGTCCACGGCCTGCGTATAACCCCTCTTCAACCCCAAACAAAATCGCACGATGTGTGCGTAGAAGTTGAGCCGCCTCGCCGCTTGCCGCCGTGCCGCTTGAAACACCGCCGCCTGCCGCCGCGTCCCTTGCGACACTGCCGAATGCCGCCGCGCCGCCTGCAACACCGCCGCTCAACGCACCGCCTGTAGAGTCGTCGCCTGTCGCGCCGTCTGTAGCGCCGCTGCACCGCTTTTCTATTGGGCGAAGGGGTCTTTTTTTAGGGATTTAGTTGGGATCAATGGGTGAATCACCCCGTCGGAGCCACGGTGACCGATCGGGTGAGTCATCCGTCTGATCCCATTTTATTTTCGTTTTATTTTAGTCTGCTTTTTAGTATTAGATCCGGTGTTTTTAGGGTGTTTTTAGGATGTTTTTAGGATCGGTTTATTTTCTGATTTCGGTATTTTTCCTGTACCCGTTGTTGGTATTTTCCCTTTCCCCCGGTTTGTTTTCTTCCCTGTTATGATGGGTTTTCTTCCCGTTTTCCCATGGTGGCACTTTGTTGTGCCTGTTGGAGCTGATAGGCCTTGGGTCCGTTCTTATGTGGTTTGGGAGGTTTGTAGCACGGCCGTTGCTATCTTCTTAGATCTCGGAGTCTCAAGGTATGCTCGTTGATCCTTCCACCCTCTCACGATTGAGTCTGGAATTTGTGATCTTTTGATAGAATTTGCTGTTTGGATAGGTTAGGACAAGTGATATGTAATTTAACCCTATCTGTAATTCTACTGCCTTAAAAAAAAAAAATTGTAGAAGGAAAATATAAGATAAAGATTAAATTTTGTTGACGAAAAACAGGACTTCAACAACACATTAGCAAAAATACTGTCAAACAATCTCAATCACATCTAGTAGTATATAATTCAATTGAGTGAATTCTTTACATTTTTTATTTTTATTAAATTGAGTGAAGTATAAGTGGACAGAATTGGTATGAATTATATTATTATAATATTAATTTGATAAGCGGTTTGTTTAAATGTGATATCTTAATATTTTAATATTATATATGTGTGGCTACCCATATCACAACCTCATTATTAGTCTATTCAATTTCTCCATTCACCAAGTTTCTCCAATTTTTATCTTTAAACTAAACTCTACATACATCATTATTATATGTTACTCTATATAAATCTCAACTCATTTTTTTTTCATTTTAACTACTCAACTTTTAATCTATAGAGTTTGTCTACACCTGTAAATTTTTCTGACCCTCTACGATAAATTTTCCGACCAATAATTATTGCATTAAAAATATTGTTATTATTTTCTTTTTTTTTTTTGTTATTGAAATCATATTAATTGTGGATATAGTATTTGAGTTTTTTTTTTTACTAGAGATTCTTAATTTCAATTTAAGTCAAATACTAACTTTCATATCAATAAATATCTAAGCAAATAAAGTTGGTTAATCACTTGACTTTAAATTTTAAATATTGAATAATATATATATATATCAAAAATGTTTTGAGAATATTAATTTGAATTGCATGTTTAATAACACAAATTTAGTAAAATTTAAACGTTTTATTTTGAGTCATTCCGAAACCTAAGAAAGATATAGTTATAAGTCCTGATGGATTAATGTCTATCTTGACTTTGAAGAAAAGATAGTGATTTTTTGTGGAGATTTCAGATTTCAGATGAAGGCAGGGAGATACGAGCCAAGTCGTTGCTGGTTGCAAGACTACGGGGTGCTTGCAAACTCTACCCGCGACTTAAATCTAAAACTGTTCAACCAACACTTCTACATTAATAGCATTAAAAGAGTAGTAAAGAAACATTGATCTTACTGATAAATTCTATATATGTTCTAGCCAAAAAGAATACTCATTCTTGGGATGGGAAAATAACAAAACAACTACTACTAACTACCACTTATGTCTCTCATACAAGTTTAGTAAAGATACAATCACATATCCATTCAATGATTTCCACAAAGTTTATATCAAAAACCTAGATAACAATTCTAGCATAAACTCAGTATTCTTCCAGGATCATGCAAGCTACCAGGTTTGGAAACTATATGCAATTTCCTATCGATTTCTAACCAACTAACGCCCCGGTCTTTTTCCAGATTTCTTGAACGCATAAGCTCTCTAACTCGTTCTACATTTCCATGAAATGTACAAACACCAACTAAGGCATTCCAAACATGATCATCCGGTTCACATGAAATCTTCTTCAGTTGATCCATCATCTCATCAAAGCGTCCGGATCTTCCCAGTAAATCAATCAAGCATGCATAATGCTGTTGATTAGGATTCATTTTGTAATCTGACTTCATGGATTCAAACAAAGAAAGTCCTTCTTCGACAAGCCCTGAATGACTGCACGCATTAACGAGAGCAAGAAATGTCACGCTATCTGGTTTCACACCCAATCTCACCATATCGATAAACATCTTTATTGCTTGTTTACCACATCCATGATGTGCTAATGCAGATATCATTGTGTTCCACAACACAATATGCTGCTTGTTTTGAGATGTATCGAAAACTCTTTTGGCAACTCCTAAGCTTCCACATTTGGAGTACATGTCAATGATAGAGCTCAGTACTACTACGTTAAGCCTAATACCCGCCGTTATCAAATGTGAATGTAGTTGCATACCATGATTAGGTGACATTATGCTAGCACAAGCAAAGAATAAATTGCTATAAGTAAACTGATCGGGGTTTACATTAAGCTCGATCATCTTTGTGAATAACTCAAGGGCA
The DNA here is from genome assembly GCA_963675135.1 of Galeopsis tetrahit. Classification (NCBI taxonomy): domain Eukaryota; kingdom Viridiplantae; phylum Streptophyta; class Magnoliopsida; order Lamiales; family Lamiaceae; genus Galeopsis; species Galeopsis tetrahit. The sequence goes on along the minus strand of OY776128.1, from coordinate 1,019,689 downwards.
TGAAGCCCCATATCGTTGTGGGCATACCCTGCAATTAGTGAAGTCCAAGAAACAGAGTTCTTCTCAGGCATTTCATCAAACACTTCTTGCGCTGATTTCATATCACCACATTTTGCATAACCTGAAAGCAAAGTGGTCCAAGCAAGGATGTCTCTCCCTTTCATCTCATCAAATAGCCTTTTAGCATCTCCCATTTCACGACATTTTGCATACGCATCTAAAACAGAGCTCGAAAGAACAACATTTGACAAATAACCAAGAACAAAAACTTGGCAATGGAGTTGTTTGGCCAGCCACAAGTCCTTCAACTTAACGCACACTGTCAAAACTCCCGCAAAACTATACTCATTATACCCAATATCCGACCTCCTTAGCTCCATATAAAACCTCAGAGCCACATCAAACAACCCACTCTGCACATACGCCATCACCATCGTATTCCAACTCACGAAATCCCTCTCAGGCATTTTATCAAACAGTCTCTTTGCAGCTTTTCCCATCCCCAGATTCGCATACCCAGCGAGCATACTGTTCCAAGAGTACAAATTTCTCACTCGCATTTTATCGAACACCTCCCGTGCCTTGGCATGATCACCACATTTGGCGTACATATTAACCAAATGGTTAGCTAGAAACGTATTCGGGTGATTCGATCTCGTAATCTTCAAATGAACATGAACCCAGGTCCCCTCTTTAAAGGATTTTTCACTTGCGCATTGTTGAAGAAGAGAGGCAATAATCTTGGAGTTCAATAAGATTCCTTTGCGAGATAAAAGAGGCAAAGTGTCGACTGCTTCTCGGAGCTGGCCTCTTGATTTGAGATTAATAAAATTCTGGACAATACAAGGATATTTGGGAAATTTTTTGGGTTTCATAGCAAGAACGGCAACATGCGATCTCCGGCGAGCATTGCCGCCGGTGGTATGGCAATATGGGCTTCTTATGGGCCATTAATAACCTTTACAGCCCAATTAGTGTTGCGCTGAGCCCAATAGGAACTATATATAAGTGTATTTTTTTTAGAATTTTTTTTTTTTAAAAAATTGTGATTTTTTAAGTATATTTTAAAATTTCTGTATTTTTTTTGATTCGATGGTAGTCGAAATTAGTGGTTTAGGGGAAGGTGAAAGAAATGACAGTAAGGGGTATGCTGTATTTTAATGAAGGGTATTTTTAGTTTTTTCTCTATTATTTTATTAATAAACTGATTGAGGGAGGGTAAATAGTCAAACCGCCCCTCCCCCGTCCGGCCGCCCCCTCCCTCGTGGCCCAGCCACGGCCCTGGGCTGTCCCTCTCTCCCCCATTATTTTTTCTCTGTTTTTGTCCCACCCCCTCCCTCAATTGGCGGTCTCCCTCTCCCCCTCCCTCGATTTCGACGATCTCCATCTCCCTCTCTCGATTCAGGTTTGTGCATCGAATTCCCTCTCACTTTCTCGATTCCACCATTTTTTTTGGGTTTGAGTTTTCTGCAGAAAACCCTCTTTTTTTTTCGATCACATAATGTCGACTAAATACACTCTCGTTGACAACCATTTGTCGACGAGGGTGTATTTAGTCTACATTACATGGTCGATTTTTTTTTTTTAAATCATTTGTTAATTTTTTTCGACCAATCGTTTTCGATCATATACACTTCCGTCGACAACGATTTGTCGACGGGAGTGTATATGGTCGATATTAGATTGTCGAATTTTTTTTAAAAAATTGTGATTTTTTAAGTATATTTTAAAATTTCTGTATTTTTTTTGGTTTGATGGTAGCCGAAAATGTTGTCGGCGACGACCGAAAGTAGTAGTTTAGGGGGAAGGTGAAAGAAATGACAGTAGGGGGTGCATCTAGTATGCTGTATTTTAATGAAGGGTATTTTTAATTTTTTGCCCTATTATTTTATTAATAAACTGATTGGGGAGGGTAAATAGTCAAACCCAAAATATATTATACCTCAAGCAAAGATATAATAAGCCAGCCAGCCCAAGGAGGTGAAATTCATTTTTCCATTGAAATCACAAATAATTGTACATTATCTGTAAAATACAACAATAAAGAATGGGAAGTTTGAAATCTAAGGGTGGAAAACAACCCTGCAACAGGCACAATAAGATTACACCAACACCAAATAAATCCTACCATTCAACCACTATCTATCTATATATACCATTCTCATGACCCTTCTTTTCACCACAGAAGAGCATCTGCATCACTCATATCATATATAAATACACAACGGTCCGTCACGAACATTTGATTGTAGATACAGAGTGCTTCACAATGTTGTACGTATGATCATCCAATGTCAGTTGTGATCCGCACATAAGAAGGTGATGATTTTTTTAAAACTAGATTAGCTCACTTGTTCTCCAATCAAATCGAGACCAACTATGAGGAAAGTGATCCCTTGAAACAGGAGGAAATAGAAATGAATTCCCTGGGCAGACATCAAGCTTCTAACCGAGGCAGTCAATAAGATGAAAGAAAGAGCGAGCTCCTTCCTGTACAAATGATTCTTCTTATTTTTCCTACTTTTCTTGGTCATCCCTAGCTTGTTGAGGTCAGCTAAACCCGAATCTGACGAAGATCTATGTACTCCACTCTCCATTAGAGACGTGGATTCATTTTCTTCCATGGAAACTAAATCTGCTTCCGATGATCTCCCCAGTTTCTTGGTAACTGTCCACTCATAAGAACTTCCTAACTGAAAGAGCCCTGATATCATTGCGTTAAATTTGGTAACAGACATGGTGTTTTCGAATAGAAGAAATGGTACAATAAATGGAAACGATTGGGGTGATGGAAGGATGTTTAGTATAGAGACGAGGCCAGGTACGTAAGAGACAACCCAGGATGGGAGCTGAGCTTCAGGGAGGAACATGGTGAGTGGGAGAATAATGCAGAATAGTGTGAAGGAGTAAAGGGGTAGGATAAGTTTTCGAAGGAGGAAGAAAAGAAATATCAGGTTTGCTTTCTTGAGTACACTCACCTGAAATGTTCAGCAGCTGCATGAATCAGTATTACTGGTTGCTTCAAGTAAATAATTATAAAACTAATAAATAATAAGTTGACTAATTAATAGGGGTACCTATAGAAGAAAAGATAAAACTGAGGTTTCGGATTGGATTTTGTAACATATAAAGCAAATGACTTAAAAATAGATAAGGTTCAACTAGGTTTCACTTTTAATTTAGTTAGTTACTTGAGATATGTATGCTTCATAATTGGTAAGAGTAGATTCTGATAGAACAACCCTAAAATGAAATCGGATATGCTTTTTACGAACCTTAGCATGCAGTACATCAACAAAACACAAGCGGAACAACTGCATGGGTCCTGAGTGCCATCGGTATTGCTGCTTTTTGTATGCTTCATAGGACTCAGGAAGTTCGCATAGGCACTGCACAAAGATGAGCATGCTTAATCACCACACTCTCACAATTCAAAGAGATGATTATTGATAAAATGTTCACACAACCAACCTTAACATCATTTAGATAAATGAATTTCCAACCACACAAGTGAGCACGAACAGCAATATCCATGTCTTCAACAGTTGTCCTCTCCATCCAGCCCCCACAGTCCTCTAGGGCTTTGATTCTCCAAACACCAGCAGTTCCATTAAAACCAAAAAAGTTAATGAACCACCCATTGACCTGTTGTTCGACCTCAAAGTGAAAGGCCAGGTTTATGTACTGTAATCGTGTGAGCAAATTTTCATCCCTGTTGACAAAATCCCACCTGGTTTGTACCAATGCAAGGTCGTCTTTTCCCTTCAAGTGACATGACTCGTTAGAACTTGACTTAAGTTATTTTACTAAAGCCTATTATTAATAATTATATCAAAAAACCTGCTAGTTTAAATCTGGTAGATCTAGAGAAAATTCTTGAAAAAAGAAATATAAAAAAGATCCTATATTAAGAAAGCACCCTGGGTGACATCCTGCATAATCAATCTAGAATACCACTTCAGAGAGATGGTCAACCAGTTAAGAATTAACCATTAATTACATTCTAAGTTGAAATACAGACATTTATGTCAATATGATATCCTTTTATACTTCTACAATCATTTGTTAACCCACTTTACATTAGGTAGCACGCTTACCTCAAAGTGAGGAATAGTGTTCTTCAGAAAATCTGGAGCTGGCTGAAAATCCGCATCAAAGATGGCTACAAACTCATAATTTTTCACATAATCACAATTCATTGCAGATTTAAGGTTCCCTGCTTTGTAGCCTGTGCGCAAGAGACGATGTCTATAAATAATGCGTAAGCCTCTGTGTTGCCATTTCTGTACTTCAGCCTTAATAAGGGATTGAACATCTGAGTCATCAGAATCATCTAATACCTGTACAAGCATTCTCTCCCTAGGCCAATCCTGGACGCATACTGCTGCAATAGATTGCTGGTATACCTGAGAAGCATCAGGATAAAATACACTAAGAACTGCCAAAATCAAAAGTATCTTGAAATAGTATCAATGAAGAATAACACGCAATCCAAATTCCAAATCTCAATCATTTCCCTCCATTTTGCCTTTTTATTCGTTTTGGCAGCTGCATGAAAGTCTTATATATATATATATATATACCCAGAAGAAACTAATTAATTTGAGTATTGATATTGAGGTTATCATTCTTTTTGTATAGTAGCATTGTTTTTCAATTGGATATTGTTTCAATTAAAATGGACTGGTTGTTGGTGATTCTTTGCATACAAGTATCATACATGAAACTGAACAATGTAGAAGAAAATTCTTACACACTTTATGCATTTTGCACTTCTATAGTTTCATTTTCAGATATTTAATACCATTTGTCTAGAGCTTTGTAAACAGGAAGCACCCTCATGACCCAGGCAATGAGAATAATTAATTATATGATGAGGTGGAATTAGCCCTTGGATTGGATGAGCTTGTTCATGGTCCTATATCCACTTATCCAGCTTTTTTCAAGAATCTCAAAATTAAGCTTCCAGTTGACAGTTAAAAGTCTTTATAGCAATTTCTATCACAAAGGCAAACATGTATTGTCCATGTATACAAAATTGACGCCTTCAATACTGAACATTGATTTCTCAGACGTATGGCGAGCAAGGAAGTTCATGTATACTAAAAGAAACAATATGACTAGTTGACTACAAGCTCTTAAGTTTACTAGAAGTTTTTCTATCTCTTTTTTATGTTCTACTCTTTTTTGTTTGTCATCTAATAAGCGATGAAGGAATACATACCCGTCAAAACAAAAAACTAGGATGCTACACATAACCAAGAATTTTTTAATTATTATTATTTAATTTTTTTCAAATGATTTTTCTGATAGTGTGTTCTGGAAGTATGACATAATTTAAGGCAGCATGATGACTCTATGGGTTGTTCATTGTTTGGCAGTATTTACAGAAACTGGCAAAATTAAGATGTGCTGCAGCATCAGTAAGCCTAATGAGTCCATAATGCAAAGTATGAACCTAAAAAACAAATAACACAAGTAGGAATATTGATAAATGTGCTTTCTCATTTTCGCTATATTCCCTGTTAACACTATAACTACAAGGATGCTAAGCGCAGCTTCCTCAAGTTCAATGAATGAATTTGTCACAGCTGTTTCTAAAGATGCATTGGGATATTATAACCCACAACTAATGCTTCTTATCATTGCACTTTCAGATAAAGGTACCTATCACCATTGCTTAAGCAATAGTACTGTTCAAGGAAACTGAAGGTTCTCTTGCTCATCAGAGCCGGAATATGGGTACAGTTGATGAGTTTGATAATATAACAATCCAAACTTGCAACAGAAAATTAAAGCAAGGACTTAGTTTTGGAATATGCTTTCAAGACGCACGCCAACGTGCACTACCTTTGCCTTAATAGTTGAGGATTAATAAATACTTATATAACAGAATACCATCTCTTTTCCAACGAATAGATTGCCACATTTAATAGCTTGTTTTTTAGACAAATCTCCCATCTATCACAACATCATGAAAAAGTTTATTTTCCTAAAGTGGTGTTGGATAACCATTTCACTTTTGAGTACAATGTATCCATCAAAGGTGCTAAAGTCTTAAACACTATTCTCAACTTTCTCAAAGTCAGAAAGGATGTAATGTGTAATCTCTCCATTTAGCTTATACTAACAGGTACACTCCTTATACAGACAAACAAAAGCTAACACAATAAACTTAAAATAATACTCCCTCCGTCCAGCCATAAGCTTTCCACCTACCTAGTTTAGACTCCCGTCATTAGCTTCTCATTTCCTTAAATCACAAAATTCACTATCTCTCCTGCCTTTTTTCTTTCTAACTCTTTCTACCTTTTCTTCTTCCTAAACTACTCACTACACATTTTATACTATGTTCCTTATCTATGTGAAAAAAGAAAAGGGAAAGCTTACGTCTGGACATATATAAAGCCACTTTTGCTTCAGCAAGTAAGATTATGTGTAAACTTGGCAAAATGAACAATTAAATTCTCAGTAGGGATATGAAACCTACATCGTCTTACCTCCCTCTCATTGCACATGGGTATCTGCACCAGTACCATCGGATAATTTTCAGCATCATTCTTATAATCCACCTCTGCAACAGGTTTCAATCCTCGAATTTTAATATAAAAACAACCCAGCACCAAAACAAAGCGATCCACGGACTGTATCAAGAACAACACAACGCATACATCCGTCAATTTCTGCAGCAATGGCCCCAAATAATCTGCCCTAATCTTCAACCAATGTGCATAGATATACTCCACTGAATCCCCCACTCCAGATTCCAAACTCGGAGGACTGAAATGCCATCCTTTAAAGTACGCAGCAAGCTCAACAAAAAGGAGGACAATACTCAACAACATGAAGAATTTGATGAAATTATAGAACTTCGATTCCACCCGACGCCCCGACGACGCCGTCGCGATGCGTCGATTCGCTGTGCGAACGAGAGTAATGATGCCATTGGTGAGGAAAGCGAAGTAATGCGCGATTCGGTGTAGTTTGAGAAGGTAAATCCAGGACAACTGCCTTGCGCTGCGTGAGCGGTCCTTACCGGCGGTGGCCGCGGCGACGGAGGAGTTAGGGCTGTTGATATTGACGGTTAAGAATCTAACATCGTCGGAGGTGGAGGAGGAAGATAAGTGGTCGTCGGTGGGGTCCTTACCTCGTTGCTTGTTCCACCATTCCTGAAACTCGTAGTTTGGTGAGCGAGACATGTAGATACGGGGAGCGTGTACGTATAGGCGGGCGGCGGTGGGGATCTGCGTGAAGAGGGTATCAATGGCGGATCATTGCACGCAGTGTGTGTGTTGGATCCGATGAAAAGGGAAAGGAGAGAGGTGAAGGAGAGGTAAAAAGCAGCTAAATGTAACTATTTTAAATATTTAAATATAAATAAATTTTGAGTTTGCACTTTCGGGCGTGGGAGTGGGACCATGTATAAATAATGGTAAAGTCTAGTATGCACTCGAGTGCATGTTATGCACCCTAGTTCAGTTTTACTGACTTACACTTTTTGGTAAATGGTGTTGCACTTTTCAATTATTACTAAAAATATTATTATGCAGTTTAATAATTAAAAAGTGCAACACCATTTACCAAAAAGTGTAAGTCAGTAAAACTGAAAAGTGCAACATGGACTAAGGTGCATAACATGCACTCGAGTCCTTAGCAGACCAACACATAAATAATTTGTAAGACCAACTCATTTGAGTCAAAAACTCGTAGGTAGATGAACACGAACAGGCATATTAAAAAATTGTAATAGGAGTTATGTTACGAGGGATAAATTTATAAAAAATTTTGTATAAAAAAAAGAGTTTTGTATGGGGTTAAAAATCAAATCAAGCTATTCGATACTCAATTCGAGATCGTTTGATAAAAGCTCGATTCGACATAGGTATCAAACAAGCTTGAACATATATTTATATTTGGTACGGTCTAAAGCTTGACTCGAGCTAGATAAGTAAAAAAAGATAAATTTAGTGTAAAACTGTCAAACTACTCGAGCTTGGTTTGTGTTCGGCTCGAATAAAGCTCGTTCGGCTCGTTTAATTATCAAAACAAGTTTAAAAAATAATTTCAAAGCTTGATAATATTTCAAATAAGTTTGAACTACATCGCGTTCGGCTCGACTCATTTACAGTCCTACTTTTGTGTAAGTGTGAAGGAACAAAAAAAAGTAACCACATTTGTGTAAAATTGAGGAAATTGTGAGGCTGAAGTTTATAAAGGGTTTTCCATTTTAAAAGTGTGAAAGTTATTATGATATCGTCTCAAAAAGAAAATTGTGAAAGTAATTACAGAACGTATGGAGTATATGTTAAATTTCCAACTAAATAAATGATGTAGTTGATAGAGTTGTGATGAGGTGCTACATAGATGTCACGACTAATTAATAAAATTACTAGAGTATTATTTTAAAATAATTTTAACTAAAAAAAAATACTAAAAATCGTTTTTAAAAATAAATTATAAATCAAATTAATTATTATCATTTTTTTTTCAAAAATCAAAAGAATGTAATCGCATTCTTCAAATCACAGTCTAATAATAAAAAATTTACGTATTATTTTTACTTAAAAATATTTTATTAATCAATTTTAACATTTAAGTGAACATATGTTTATCACTTCAATGCGAATTCGAGGCAATTACCTATATTATACTTCCCAAAGAAAAACAAATAATGGAACATTTTTTTCATTTAATAATATCACTAATGTGCATATGATGCATATTAAAAGTTGATCCATTAAAAAAAAAAAGTTGATCCAATCATTATTCCAAAATTCGAAGAGTGCGAGTTGGACCTAATCAAGGGTCTGACTATTTACACTTCCATTTCGGTTTAGAACACTCCTCCGATTGATGCACCCCCTAAAATATGTCAGGATGGATGCACACCCCCTTAAATTGTCTTAAATACCCTTTTATAAAAAAAAACTATCTAATAAACACACCCCACCCAAAACCCTAATTTTTTCTCTCTTTCTTCTTTCCTTCTTCTTCCTTTTCCCTTCCCCTTCCCCACCCCACCCCATTGCCGTCGCCCACCCCCACCCCATTGCCGTCGCCCACCACCCTTGCCGGCCACCACCCACCACTGCCCTCCCTCCTGGCCTGCAGAAAGACAAAAAATAAAAACAAAAAAACACCAGGTTCCAACTGCCCCCAATCTCACAGGTATGCTGTTTTTTTTTTCTTTTCTTTTCTTCTTCGACGCACCACTGCCTCCAATCTCACAGGTATGCTGTTTTTTTTTTTTCTTTTCTTCTTCTTCTTCGACACACCAGAGTCGCTCTAATACATTCTCGTCGACACTCTGGTGTTGACGAAAATGTATTTTGGTCGATCTAAAGTTGTCGAAATTTTCCAAATTTTTTTTTTTATCTTTTTTCATCCAACAAATGTCGACCATATATGGTCAACATTACACTATCGATTTTTAAAAAAAAAAAATTCGACCAAACTTAGGTCGACCCTATGCATTCTGGTCGACAAACCAGTGTCGACGAAAGTGAATATGGTCGACACTGGTTTGTCGAAAATTTAAAAAAAAAAAATTGAAATTTTTTTAAGTTTCTGATTTTTTTTTTTGTTTGGTGTTTGGTGGTGGTGGTGGTGGCGGCGTCGACGGCGGCGGCAATGGGGGTGGCAGGGTAAAATTAGGTTTAGGGTTTAAATGTGAAGGAGGGGTGCATTTAGTAGTGTAATATTACTAAGAGGACATTTTTGGTATTTTACATTATTATTATAATATAAAACTGAAAGGGGGAGTGTTCTAAACCGAAATGGAGGTGTAAATAGTCCCACCCGCCAAAACAATATCTTTTAGGCCCACAATATGAGATTTGGGGGCCCAGCCCAATAGGTGTTCAGTGCATCTATCATAAACCAAACAAAAATTGTTTGTTTTGTTTAGCACATGTGAAGAATTTCAGTCCTTAGGGCAACTCCAACCATATACTACTAATTTATAATATGATTTTACTTGTGTAATTCATTTTTTTTTTTTTAATAATGCACACAAAAAAGTAACGTAAAATACAATAAAATATACTCTCTTCGTTCCACTATAAGTTTTCCACATTCTTTTTATAAATGTTCCACTATAAGTTTCTTATTCCATTTTTGACATATTATTTTCTCTCTCTCAATCACATCACTTATACTTTATCTATTATTTTATTATACTTCATCTCACACTCATCAATTATTTTCTCTTTCCCCATCACATCACCTGTACTACATCTATTATTTTATCATATCAAAACACTCCAAAGAAAAAAAGAGAAACTTATACCGGAACGGAGGGAGTACATTACATATTGAAATGGGCATACATGCATTACTTAGCTACAAATAACAACGACATATTAAAATAAATGAACACAAACTGAAAAGAAATACAAATAAGTAATATTTGAAAATTTCAAATTTACTTACATTTTATGATTTTGATAAAACTAAAAATATTTAATTTTATAATTTAATTTACTAATTGAAAATTTAATTGTATAAATTAATTTAAATATCAATATAAATATATTATTTAATGATTGTAATATATTGAAAATGAATAAAATAATAAATAGAGTAAGATAAATAAAGTTTCATGGTTGGAGAAGGTTTTTAAAATAGAATACGAAAAACTGTATTCTGAAGTTTCGAAATCTCATTTTAGAGTTTGTGGTTGAAGATGACCCTACAACCTTTTCAAATAAACACTTCTCTAAATATGTTCCGTCTCACTGTAAGGCCGCCTCAACAAGACCTACTTATTAATACTTGTGAGTGTTATCTCATAATCTCATAGTCAGCACACTAAGTGAGTAGTGTGCTGATAGGATCAGATAAGATAACTTAGGCCTTATCAAATGAGTTGATGGGTTTCAATCAAATGAGAAGGTGATGCTTAGAGTTCAGCACAGTTGGCTAGATCAGCACAGTACTTGGGTCAGCACAGTACTTGGTCAGTGCAGTTAAGATCAGCACAGTATGAAGTCTATCAACAGAGTTAGTTTTTGATCACAAGAACAGAAGAGTTGAGTATCAGCACACTAAGTAGTGTTCTGATCTTTATGGACAAGTCTTCTGATCTGGAAGTTAGTTAGTTTAACTAGCTGTATTACAGTTACAACTACTTGAGGGCATAACTACCATTTCAGTTGGGCAATAACAGAGCACATGGGTTGTTACAAGCGGTTGCAAACGGTTGATAACTACTCAAACAGTTCCTAACAGCAGCAACTACCTTTGGTCTTTATAAACTCTTGTTTGTGTACATTGTAAAGGTTGGATGGAATTATAGTACATTTTGTAATCTTTGAGTTGTGTGAGTTCACGAGTGAAGTGAGGAAATATCCTATTCCGAGTGAATGAGTGTGTAAACATTCTTTATCAATCAAAGAAGTACTCGTCTGGTCCAGTGGATGTAGATCACATTGATCGAACCACTTAAATTCTTGTGTGCTGTTTGTCTCGTTGCTTACTTTTTGAATTACTATCCTAGAGCAGTTATTTCTTATATCTTCAAGTATTTTACTTGGTTGGAGACGTCTAATCGACCCGAATTACTTGACAATTGGCGCCGTCTGTGGGAAACTGAAATAGCAGCAGATCTAAGATGGGGAATTCTACCAAGTACAACATAGAGAAATTTACAGGCACTGAAGATTTTGGGCTGTGGAAGGTCAAGATGCAGGCCCTCCTTGAACAGCAAGGATTATTCGAGGCTCTCGAAGAATCCGATGAGACTGCAGAAGAAAAAAGTGCAGCAGCTGCGGCTGAAAAGAGCAAGTTGCTCAGAAAAGCTCGAAGCACGATCCTACTCTGCCTTGGAGATAAGGTCTTGAGGGAGGTTGCTAAAGAGAAGACTGCGAAGGAGGTTTGGGATAAGCTTGAGAAGTTATATATGGTGAAAACTCTTGCTAACCGACTCTATTCGAAGCAGAAGCTGTATGCCTTTAGAATGGGAGATGACAAACCCATTACGGAGCAGCTAGATGAGTTCAACAAGATTCTTGATGATCTGGAGAATTTGGATATCAAGCTTGAAGAAGAGGATAAGGCTCTTATCTTGTTGAGTGCTCTTCCTAAGTCCTTTGAAATCCTAAAGGACACCATCTTGTATGGTAGAAAGGAGGCAATCACATTGGAGGATGTGATCTTGGCTGTCAAGTCCAAGCTGCTGCATAATAAAACATCTCAAGCAGATAAGAGCAGTAGTGGAGAAGGATTGGCAATCAAGGGAGGTCAGAAGAAATCTGTCTCCAAGAAGGGGTCTAGTCAACCCAAGGGAGCTGATAAGGGAAAATCAGCAGTGTCAAATCAAGAGAAAGTTGTATGCCACCACTGCAACAAATCTGGGCACTTTAAGAGTACTTGTTACAAGTACAAACAGCTTATGAGAAAAGCTGGTCCCAAGAACCCTGTTGATAAGAATCAAGCAAATCAAACCCAAGAAGATAAGGAGCAGAAAGGCTATGAGTCAGCTCAGTCCCTATCCATCACTTCCACTAAAGAACAGCAGGATTGGATTTTAGATTCAGGGTGTTCTTTCCACATGACTCCAAGGAGAGATTGGTTTCATGATTTTAAGCATCAGAATGGAGGTTCTGTGTTGTTAGGGAATGATCACACTTGCAAAGTCAAAGGTGAAGGTACAGTACACTTGAAGATGTATGATGGAGTAGTGAGGATTCTCAGGAGGGTCAGGTATGTTCCTGAACTCAAGAGAAATTTGATATTTCTTGGTATGCTGGATTCAATGGGCTACAAATTCCAGTCAGAAGATGGAGAGCTCAGAGTTTCAAAGGGGGAGTTTACTGTTCTTAAAGGTGAGAGAAGACAAGATCTCTACTTTCTTAAGGGAGGAACAGTAGTTGGGAGATCAGATGTGGCAAGGGTGCAAGACAACTCAATGTTGTGGCACAGAAGATTAGGTCATGTAGGAGAGAAGGGCCTACTTGAGCTAAGTAAGCAAGGATTGCTAGGTGGTGACAAGATCACAAAGCTTGATTTGTGTGAGCACTGCATTCTTGGGAAATCCAAGAGACTGAAGTTTGGGAAGAGTTCACACTCTACCAAAGGAATTTTGGACTATGTCCATTCAGATTTATGGGGGCCAGCTAGGAATCAGACCAGAAGTGGTGGGAGATACTTCATGTCTATCATAGATGACTACTCAAGGAAGGTATGGATCACTATCCTGAAATCCAAGTCAGAAGCATTTGAAAGGTTCAAGGAATGTCTCACTGAGGTTGAGAATGTCTCTGGAAAGAAGCTCAAGCATTTGAGAATTGATAATGGGCTGGAATTCATATCAGAAGAGTTCAATGTTTTCTGCAAGAAGAAGGGTATAGTGAGGCATAGAACAGTACCAGGTACACCTCAGCAGAATGGAGTTGCTGAGAGAATGAACCAGACTTTGCTTGAGAGAGTTAGATGCATGTTGAGCAGCTCAGGATTGCCTAAAGTATTTTGGGGAGAAGCAGTGTCAACAACAGCCTATTTGATAAACAGAAGTCCTTCCTCAGCTGTGCAATTTAAGACCCTAGAAGAGTTATGGTCTGGCCATACAACTGAGTACAGTAATTTGAAAGTTTATGGTTGTTTAGCATATGCCCATGTCAAGCAAGATAAGCTTGAGCCTCGAGCCTTGAAATGTGTGTTCGTATGGTATCCTTCAGGTGTGAAAGGGTATAGGTTGTGGTGCCTTGAAGCTGGAATGCAGAAGTGTATTATCAGCAGAGATGTAACCTTTGATGAAAGTAGAATGCCATTGAAAGAAGAGGCAAGTTCAAGTACAGCACACAACAGACCAGATGAGACACAGGTTGAGGTGGAGCATGTTGAAACCAGAACAGTAACTGAAGATCAGATTGATCCAGATGAGGAGGAGACTACTCATAGTGATACTGAGCTTCATGACTATCAGCTCACTAGGGACAGAACCAGAAGAGAAGTCCACCCACCTCAAAGGTATGGACAAGCTGACATAGTATCATTTGCATTATGTGCAACACTTGAGGTGGAGTCTCTGGAGCCTAAAACTTACACAGAAGCCATAAACTGCCATAACAAAGAGAAGTGGTTAGTTGCTATGGAGGAAGAACTGTTATCTCTTAACAAAAACCAGACTTGGGAGATTGTTGAGAGACCTAAGAACAAGAAACTTGTTGGGTGTAAGTGGTTCTACAAGAAGAAGGTGGAGGCTCAGAGAGGTGGCAAGATTAGGTACAAGGCAAGGCTTGTAGCTAAAGGATTTACACAGAAAGAAGGTATTGACTTTAATGAAATCTTCTCTCCTGTTGTTAAGCATTGTAGCATCAGAATCTTGTTGGCTATGGTTGCTCAATATAAATTGGAGCTGCATCAGATGGATGTGACCACAACATTCCTTCATGGGACTCTAGATGAGAAGATCTACATGAAAATACCAGAAGCGTTGGACATAGAAGATGGAGAAGACAAAGTGTGCTTACTCAGAAAATCAATCTATGGCCTCAAACAAAGCCCTAGACAATGGTACTTAAGGTTTGATGAGTACATTTGCTCAGCTGGTTTTGCAAGAAGCTTGTATGACAGTTGTGTTTACTTCAGAAGAGTTGGAAGTTCAGTTACCTATCTTCTGCTGTATGTTGATGATATGTTAATAGCTGGGGAGTCTATTAACAGTATCAATCAAGTGAAAGAGATTCTCAAAAGGGAGTTTGAGATGAAAGATCTTGGTGAAGCTAAAGTGATCTTGGGGATGGAGATCAGTAGAGTTGAGGGAGCAATTCAACTTAATCAGCCTACCTATCTGAAGAAGGTGCTAGAGAGATTTAGGATGCATCAAGCTAAGTCAGTTTCTACACCAATTGATCAGCATCAGAAGCTATCCAATCAGATGTGTCCCAAGAACAGCCAAGAAAGAACTCAGATGAGTAAGGTTCCTTATGCCAGTGCAGTAGGGAGTTTAATGTATGCTATGGTGTGTTGTAGACCAGATTTAACTCATGCAATGAGTGTAATCAGCAGATACATGAGTGATCCAGGCTTAAGTCATTGGGAGATAGTTAAGTGGGTCATGAGATATGTTCTGGGATCAGCTGAGAAAGGTCTGAAATTTCAGAAGATATCAGATGAGGGAGAAGCACTTGTGGGATATGTTGATACCGACTATGCAGCCAATGTAGACACAAGAAAGTCCTTGACAGGGTATGTATTCACCTTATTTGGTACAGCTATATCATGGAGGTCAATACATCAGTCTGTAATTGCATTATCTACTACAGAATCAGAATATGTGGCCTTGACTGAAGCAGTGAAGGAGGGCATGTGGCTTAAGGGGATCTTGAAGGAGTTTGGTATATCACAAAGAAGTGTGACTGTCTTCTGTGATAACCAAAGTGCAATACATCTTGCAAAGCATCAGGGGTATCATGAGAGAACTAAGCATATAGATGTGAAGCTGTACTTTGTAAGAGATATTGTAGAGAAGGGGGTGGTCCAGGTAGTGAAAATTGCTACAGAGGAGAACCCTGCTGATGCGTTCACTAAGGCATTACCAAAAGAGAAGTTTGGCTTGTGTCTTAGACTTATTGGACTGCATTAATTCCTCTGAGGAGAAGACTACTGTTCTTGTGGCAGAAGATCAGTAGTGGAGGCTATTCTTTGAGGAGGATAGTGTTGGTGTTTTGGTGGAGGTTAGTTCGATTATGAGCTAAAGGTGGAGAATTGTGAGTGTTATCTCATAATCTCATAGTCAGCACACTAAGTGAGTAGTGTGCTGATAGGATCAGATAAGATAACTTAGGCCTTATCGGATGAGTTGAAGGGTTTCAATCAGATGAGAAGGTGATGCTTAGAGTTCAGCACAGTTGGCTAGATCAGCACAGTAAGATCAACACAGTACTTGGGTCAGCACAGTACTTGGTCAGTGCAGTTAAGATCAGCACAATATGAAGTCTATCTGCAGAGTTAGCTTTTGATCACAAGAACAGAAGAGTTGAGTATCGGCACACTAAGTAGTGTTCTGATCTTTATGGACAAGTCTTCTGATCTGGGAGTTAGTTAGTTTAACTAGCTGTATTACAGTTACAATTACTTGAGGGCATAACTACCATTTCAGTTGGGCAATAACAGAGCACATGGGTTGTTACAAGCGGTTGCAAACGGTTGATAACTACTCAAACAGTTCCTAACAGCAGCAACTACCTTTGGTCTTTATAAACTCTTGTTTGTGTACATTGTAAAGGTTGGATGGAATTGTAGTACGTTTTGTAATCTTTGAGTTGTGTGAGTTCACGAGTGAAGTGAGGAAATATCCTATTCCGAGTGAATGAGTGTGTAAACATTCTTTATCAATCAAAGAAGTACTCGTCTGGTCCAGTGGATGTAGATCACATTGATCGAACCACTTAAATTCTTGTGTGTTGTTTGTCTCGTTGCTTACTTTTTGAATTACTATCCTAGAGCAGTTATTTCTTATATCTTCAAGTATTCTACTTGGTTGGAGACGTCTAATCGACCCGAATTACTTGACAATACTCCTTTCGTCTTGTTTTTTTTTTTAAATAAAGGTGGTGCGTGCGTATATACCATAACTGAGTATAATGAGTACTCAAATTTCGTTACAACAATAACATATCGTATTTCTGAGATACATATGGACTCATTACTTATTTATTTAAACACATCCAAGAAGCTTGTTCCCACTTATAATAAGAATTCTCATAATTTTCAAGTGCTGAACTTGATGGTGTCTGAGATTTTATCCGTAGTACGTGATCTTTCGTTAAAAACCAAATTATTTTGAACTCTCCAAATTTTTCGCACATTGCGGCAAAATTCTTCAAGGTGATCGCACACTGAATTTGTGTATGCAAATGGGCTCTCCAACCACCTATGAACATCACTTCGTCTTGTTATAATTTTTTTACTTATTTTAAATGTTTCGTCATAAGCTTCTAATTTTTTTAAATGACTAAACTCATTATTCTTCTCTATCTTTTCTCAATCTTATATATGTTCATCTTTTTTATTTTATATCTCTTTTTATCTTTTCCTTTTTTTTATCTCTTTCTATATCAATTATATACTGGAGTATATTTTTTAATATTTGTACAAAAAATAAAAGAAAATTTTATAATTGTACGGAGAGAATATATGTGTATAATTGTTGTGTGTATTAATTTGGGTATATCTCTCGTCAATTTTTTTTTTTTTTTACATTAGAGTGGACGGTCAAATTCTTTAATTAAATATACCCATAATTCAAAATTTTTTTAAGTCTCGGATATCCGATCTAAAAATCGACTATCTATAATATTAATAATTTCGGGATATATGTGATAGCAAATTCACACCTAAACATAATATATTAAAATTGTCATTAAAGAAAACTAACATTTGAGAATTTTGGTATAGACACACGTTTATGTAAACTTCATTTTTTTTGGACACCTTCAACAACAATAATATTAGGAGTGTACGGTGCACATAATTTTATACTTCCTCCATCCGTCTATAAGTTTTACATTATTTTTTAATATATAGATTAAGAAAAATAATTAAATAATAGATATAATACAAGTGATGTGATTGAGAGATGTAGATTAATAGAGAGAAAAAGAGAGAAAAAATAAAATATAAAGTGAAGTATAAATATAAAAAAATATTTATCAAAAAGAGTATGAAAAACTTATAAGCGGATGAACCAAAATAACAAAATGAAAAATTTACAGACGGACGGAGGAGTATGACTTTAATTTGAGAAAGCATCTCATTTTCATCATAACTTACTTATCCTACGAGGCTACGACTATATATGTCTTACTCACAACCCGAGGATCTGACCTGATGGTACAGACTCGAGGCTTATGAGTATATTCATCTTTAAATCTTAGGTTCAAAAGAATCAAAACCTTCAAGTTTCATAAGGGGTCAGTCCATACAAAGTTTTGATTGAGGATGGTGGAATTAGAGATCGTACAAAAATCCACTCTGACTTTAATTTGGGCCTCGCAAGTGAACGGTGAAATTGACTGGATACATAGACTTAAAAAACAAATAAATTATATGTCTTACTCACCTTATTCTTAATCAAGAAAACAATGAATTGAATGGAGGCTTGTTTGCATACAAGGTAGACCCACAAGTATTATTTGAATAGGTATGTTGTAGGGAATGAATAGCCCAAACAATATGTTCTATTGAGGCCCATAGAAATGGGTTAATGTCTCTATACTGTTTTTCCAGAAATTGCCAAACATACATAATGAATCTTTCACTACGAAAAACGACACCTCAACTGATGATTAAGAAACTTTGGACAAAGTATTTTCCCATTTGAATAATAATAATAAAGTGACTTTGGGAGGTGTAAAATATTGATCATTTTAATTACTCTCCGTTTGTCTATAAATTTTTCGTTACTTTTTGATACATGAATTAAGAAAAATGATTAAATAATAAATCTAGCACAAGTAATATGATTGAGAAAAAGAGAGATAGAGAAATTTTTTAAATATTTGCCAAAAATTGTATGAGAAACTTAGGGCATGTTTGTTTTGGGACTCACCCGTCTGGACGTGGGACGTAACGTCCCGCGTCCTTGTTCTACTTCGAGATTTCACATCCGGATTTTCCCATCCAACTACACTCATTCCTAAAAATATCTATACATCCTACTATTACATCCCATCCAACCACTCTTACACAATTTGATTTGACATAAAGTTATATCTCATCCTACTCAAAATTCCAAAACAAACACACACAATTACTATTTATCATAATTTCTCCATCCTACATAATCCCAAAACAAACATCCCCTTATAGACGAAGGTACCAAAATTATTATTATTTCAATTAAAATAATTATTATATTACACTAATCTAAGATAATTAAATATTATATTTAAAATTTGTCCTACTTTTTTTATGATGGTATGTATTAACTAAACAAATTTACTTCATGTCATAAATAAAAACTATTGAATCGGACATTGTACATCTCTATTGAAAAGATTGAATCGTTGACTCAATCACCCACAATTACAAAGAAAATTATTGAATATCGACGTTGCTTCCAAATCTAATACAAGAACTTGAGGGACTACTACAATGCCACCTCATGAGGGAGAGAGGGACGACAATGCTACAAGGACAGAGACAACGGATCGGGAAGGAAGAGGCATCGACGACTTAGTGGTGAAGAAAGGTTTAGAGGGAGGGGTAAAGAAAATGAGAAACTTTCGAAAATACATTTTAAAGTCAATGATATTTTAACTGTTACGTGTTTGTGGAATGGAATGTGAACAAATAAAAAATTGTGTGTTTCTTGAATCTCCAAGCTAACTCTTTCATTGTCTTGAATCACCATATTCTTCAATTTCATTGTTCTTTTTTTTGCAAAATTACATGTATATTTTTTTAATTAGAATAGGAGTACTAAATATGCGGATATGCCTAGTGGATTTTTAGTATAAATAAATAAAAATATACTCCGTATGTAATAAAGCAAAAAAAAAAAAAGACACAAAAGGTGAGAAGTAACTGGAACAGTGACAGCTTGCTAAATTCGGCACCAACTATATTTATATTTAAATTTACTGACAAAACAAAAAGTGGTTCAATCTTTATTAAGCATTATCTGTATACACTCATAGCAACTCCACATTGTCCACTTTCATTTTTTCTCTTCTGAATTTTATTCAATCCTTTACCGTAATTATTTGTACAACTTTTTTTATTGGGACGTCTTGCATATTTTTTATATAAAAACCGTTCACAAAATTAATAATAACACAATACTCTGTATTATTTTATTTTTAAAATTGTCATTTTTTTCGAGTTCACATTTTTCATACACATTATTAAATCACTTAAAATACTTCTCATTTGATTGCACACCCTGCTAAATTTATTTTTCTTAAAAATGATTTAGTCAAAGTGTGCCATTCATTACGAAACAAATGTAATCAGTGACGGAGCCAAAAATTATCGATAGAGCCCTCGATTAATTTTACTATAAAAAATATATATTTATTTATTATACTCATCGAAATTTTTTATGATAAAATTGTCATTACATTACATTTCATTCCATTAAATTAAATTGAAAAGGTTGACTTTCATTATATTTTGTAAAAATTTGAATAGTTTGAACTCAAAATGAAGCTAAACAATTTAAAAACTATTAAATATTAATATCATTATTTCTTTAAATATTTCTTTAATTATAATTTAATACCAACATATACGTTAAAATTTAATTTTTAAATAGTTTATTAGTTGAAATGACAAATGTTTATAAAATAATAGTACATTAATGTGTTTCAATATTTTATAATTCACACAATCTAATACTTTTAAATATAAATGTACAAAATAGAAAATTTGAAGAGAAAAAACAAAAAATTAGCTAAAAAATAAAAAATTAAAAAATCTAGAACCCACGCAATTATTTGTAATACGACTTTCTCTCTTTTTTTTTTTTTTTTTTTTTTAATTTACATATTATTAATGGAGAAAAATCATAAAATTAGTGGATTTTGGTAGGAGGGATACAATTGTCAATCAAAGTCAAATATGCACTGTCTTTAAGGAGGATTCTCTGGCATTATCAGGATCCTGACTACTGAATTTTTTCATTATGTTGTTAATTTTCATTACAATAATAATGTTGATTGTTTGATGATTTTTCAAGCATTGTCCTTTTTATTGGCTTATATCTTCCACCAATTTTAGACAATTTACCAAAATTCAACTAATTCATAGTCCAAGAATGTTGCGTACCCTCTAAGTTTCATAAAATTTGTCGTATTTGATCTTTATTTTTTATTTAAAAAAAATTATCGTTTTTTCTATTTTTACCACAAATTTTCTTAAACTACTCTTATGTAATTATTACAGTGTCACTTTTAATTGGAAACATATTAGTAATTCATTTTCTCTCACTTTCTTTCAAAATGTAAGAATGTCATATAAATGAAAGGTCAAAAGGGGTAGAGAAAAATTAATAAAGAATAAATTTATAAAAAAATTATGTTTCTTAATTCTACACAAAATAACAAATACAACAAATTTTATGAAATGAAAGGAGTAATAATTATTAATCCTAATAAATCTTAGCTTTTATTTTTCAGGGACATTTTAGACATTTAAAAAATTAATAATATTACAATTTTATCTAAAACTTTTTTAGATATTGGCCATTTAGCACCACTCAAATAACATTTTAGTTTTTTTTTTTTTTTTTTTTTTGTAAAATTAAGAAGCAATGTTAATTAATAATTTTGTCTTTAATTAATGAATCAAATTCTCTTATTACACTTATAATTTTAGCTTTCTATAAATATTTTATCTTTGTATATTGATAAGTCTGTATGGAGAGAAGATTTACCATGCGAAAAAAAGTAGGGTTGTAGAAATTAAAAAGATCCTATAATTAATAAAAATAATTTAAAAATTATAAATATTTTTTAAAATTAAAGAAGGGTAAAAATAGAAGAAAGAGTGCAAAAAAGACTAAAATTCATTTAATTGTGTACAATTATTATAAGATGACAAAACTTCACTTATTTATGTATGGAGAGAGTAATATTTTTTTAGCTTGAGACCCTACACCCACATATTTGCATAAAAAGTTGGTCTCTTGTACACATTATATGAGTATTATCTTATAATTTCATATTTGCTGATCGGAGTTAGGTTAGATCAAATGAATTGAATGTGTTCAGTCAGCTAAGTTGATCAGATCAAAAGGGTTGAAAAAAATAGAGTTGGTGTATATCAGCGGAGTCAGTCTTTTGACAGAATCAGATGAGGATAGTCATCTAATTTCTGGACAAGCCTTATGATAATAGCGTTACATGCAGTTTCAACTAACATGGGATTAACTGTCATTTCGGTTAAGCAAGTAACTAAGCACATGTGTTGTTACAAACGGTTGCAAACATATCTAACTACTCAACTGCTACATAACTGTTGCAATCATCATGATTGTATAGATACTCTTGTAATTTGAACTTTGTAAGGTTTTGAGCTAGTACGAGCATTCATATTTGAGTTGTGTGAGTTCACGAGTGAAGTGGTGATAAATT
Organism: Galeopsis tetrahit; assembly: GCA_963675135.1. Taxonomy (NCBI): domain Eukaryota; kingdom Viridiplantae; phylum Streptophyta; class Magnoliopsida; order Lamiales; family Lamiaceae; genus Galeopsis; species Galeopsis tetrahit. The sequence continues at coordinate 997,610 of OY776128.1, read as the reverse complement.
CATATTACGAGTGAATGAGTGTATAAACATTCTTGATCAATCAAAGTTGAAGTCGTCTGATCTAGTGGATGTAAATCACATTGATTGAACCACTTAAATGTCTTGTGTGCTGTTTTACTTGTTGTCTTTTCTGAGTTACTATCTTAGTTTGAGTTATCTTTCTCTCTTCTGATTTCTACTTGATTTGAGCTAGACGTAAAATCTGGTAGACTTCTTGACACATAAAATATGTAATTGAGATAGTTTTAAAAAAAATATTATTTTAGTGAAATATTTTATATAAGTTTATATGTAAAAGATTCTCCCTCTCGTACAACATTGTATCGTCTAATATTTTTTAAAAATATAAATAATAAAATTTATATTTTAACTTTTCCTTAAAAAAATATTTATTTAACAACATTGCTATCTCTTTATACCTCAATTACATGTATTTCTTAATACAGTCAAACATATTCACAATCAGAGATGTTTATCCGGGTCGGGCTAACCGTACTGGCCCGTTTAAATCTGAAAAATACAGGGTTAGGATTCATAAATTATAGGACCGTTTAAAATCAGTCTTTTTTGACCCGGACCGGTTAACCCGTGGGCTAAATCGGGCTAGTCCGCAGGGCTACAAGGCCAGTCCGCTAGTCCGAGTTGTTACATTTTTTTTTTTTTAATAAATAACCTAAGAACAAATTTTGGGTCATTTGACCAATAACCATAACTATAAGCATTAAGAAGCCCATTACCATCCATTAGTCATTATTACTATTTTGGGTTAATTGCAAAAAAAGTCACCACCTTTTGAGTATTTATCAATTACAACATATTCTTTTTTTCTTTGCAATTCGATACACCAACTTTTTAAGTTTTGCAATTCAATGCACCGATATATTTTTTTTATCAATTTTAATTTGACGTGGCTCCTAAAAATTACAAATTCGTCGTGTTTTGCGCGATTATATATATATATATATATATATATATTTTTTTTTTTTTTATTATTATTATTTTTTTTTTTTGCAACATAACATAAAAAAATGTTTTATATATTTTTATTTTTTGTGATTAAGAAAAAACAAGTTAACATAATCAAGAAAAAATATTAAGACAAAGAATAAATATGATTTTGGTCAATGCACAACTTGTGTGATTAGAATTTTTTTTTTTTAGCAAAACGCGTTAATGCACATCATAAGAATAAATATGATTATATGAATTATTTTATTTTGTAAATTTTTTTGACTGGATTTTTTTATATATAAAATTATTTAGATATTACATATTTACATTTGTGTAGAGGATAAGTGAGCTTTGATATAGAAAACATCAAATCATTACTCATAATATTAAAGCATAAAGATGGAGAATTTTGCCAAAAAATTATAAAAATATAAATGAATTTGATGTGCAATTTATATAAAAAAAACGTTTTTTAAATGTACATGTGTGTTTCATTAAAAAAAATTATTAGTGATACTCTATGTGTCGATAACGTGGTGTGTTCGCCGTTTTTCGGCGTCAAGTTAAATTAAAATTGATCGAAAAAATATATATGTGCATTGAATTGCAAAACATAAAAAGGTGGTGTATCAAATTGCAAAGAAAAAAAGAATATGTTGTAATTGATAAATACACTAAAGGTGGTGATTTTTTTTGCAATTAACCCTACTATTTTTTATTAGATTGTGATATTTGTTTAACTTTATTTGGTCATATTAAGAACTAATGAGTTCTAGAATAGTGTTTAAATTATACTTTTTTTCTCATTAACTAATTATGTATTTTTCTATTTTATTTGCTTGTTGGATGTGTCAATTGATGAATTGAGACATTTAATTTTAAAAGAAAAAAAAAATTATTGTAGCCCGTTAGTGGCCCGTTTAACCCGTGACCCGCTAGGGTTAGGGTTAGGTCTCAACAATTGTAGGCCCGTTAAATATGAACCGGTTAAAGCCCTAACCCGTTTAGCCCGTAGCCCTGTAGGGCTGGCCCTATAGGGCTAGGACCAACTCGATAGACATCTTTATTCACAACTCGGATCAAATCATAAATTAAATACGATTTACTCTCTCCTATTCAAAAAATATATATTATATATATATATATATATATATATATTATAATAAGCTCATGGACACATATTAAGAAAAATATTGATTTTCTACTATACCTTTAATTAATTATTTTGTGATTCTTGTAAAATTCTGAAAACTATTACTCTATTATCTAAGCAATTATTAATGAGTTTAAGAATAAATTGAGAAGAAACGCATTTAATTGACATTAAAAAATGCAAAACGGTATTTAAATTAACAATAAAATGAAAAATAAAAACAACATTTAAATTGAATATGAGGGAATATTTACTTTAATAATAGAAGTATTTGTTAATTACTTGAAAACTAATATACAAAAATTAATTCTCCAAGATACAAAATTCTTTCTATTAACCCAGAATTTTTTGTTTTATATATTTATGGGATATTAATTAAGGAGTATTAAACACAATACTAACTTTTAATACAGCTAGCTTAATTTAGAAATTAACAATAACCACAATCTGCCGACAATTTGTCGCGTACATAATTGGATTAAAACACTAATAGATTCCGCTAAAAAAAAAAAAAAAAAAAACTAATTTATTAAACATTAATTAGATTCTGCTAAAAAAAATATTAGACAGAGAATACATTATTTGTGAAGCCCCTTTGTTGGTTACATAATTTAAAGGTAATTATGAGATTTGCTAAACATTTGGAAAAAGGGTAAAATAATTAATAATGAATTTATATAGGTAAAAAAGAAGAAAAATGAGAAAAGTTATTATTATGAATTTCTACAAGTCTGGTTTGTAATGATTTGTTTAGAACACACACATTCACATGAAATTAGGCATGTTACTATGTTAGGGTGACTTGTAAACTATATATATATATATATATTTTCCTTTTTCTTTTTCGAATAAATCAAAATTAATGTACAAGCTGAAATGATTTTAATTTAAAAAAAGTTTGACATTAATTTCTTTTAAATGCTCCATTGGTGTATTTATAACATCAAACAAAAGGCATTAATGTCTCTTTTGAATGTCCGAGTAGTGTATTTATAACATTGAAAAAGGAAAGAATGACTTAAATATCTAGATGGAGGTCAGGTCCGGCTCATATATAAAATCGTCTCGCACAATATACATTCGTAAAGATTACATGATTCGTAATTTATTTTACGTACTTAAATAGTACTTTATATGTTTTAAAAAGTTGATCGTATTTGTCATTTTATATATAATTAAAGAACATTTTATTGATTCATTTACTCTTCATTAATTTTTTCTTTTTCTTGTCTTTTTCCACTCTTTTCTTTCTCCTATTTGACATTTCTTCTCTATCACACTTTTATCTTTTGAATGAAAGTGAGAGAAAATGAATTATTAATATATTTTCAATTAAAAGTGATATTGTAGAAATTACATATGAGTAGTTTAGAAAGATTCTTGTTAAAATTAAAAAAAAACGACAAATTTTTAAAATAAAAATTAAATGCGATAAATTTTTTGAAACGGAGGAAAAAAACATTGTATGTATATATTGGATACAAATCTATCACAAATCAATTTCAATTTATTTATAGGTTTGACTTTTTAAGATTTATAATTATTTGAAGGGAAGAATTTTGAAATCTCAATTCTAAAATTTTAAAGTAGGACGAGGGTTATATTTTAAAATCTCGAATTCGAATTTTACATCTCAAAACAAACATACTGTAGTTAAACATTTACACATACAAAAAAAAAAGTATATTTTCCATAAAATAAAAACGTCTGCAACACATAAACTTCATTCTTACAATATTCATATATTTACACAAAATAAAATTACTACACTCAATTCAATTAAATTCTTTACTTTATTTATAAAAATTTACAAAAACACTCAATACTTTCACTAGTTACATTTTGATGGGCAAACATTTATTTTTTTGAAATGAGGAAATAGTAATTAATTTAAGGGCAAAATAGGCATGAGTGGAAGAACATTGAGGAAAAAGAAGGTTTATATAAAATAATCCAACTGCCCACCACATTTACTTGCATGATTGTGTATAAATTAATATTTAGAGGGGACAGGTTTATAATGAACCAAAACCCCTTTTTCATAAAAACAGAATAATACACATATTTAACAATTTAATTAAGCAATAAAGATCATTTTCAAAGAATCTTTCAGATAATTAACCCACTGTGTGATCAATAATGGAGCCCTCAATTATAAAATAATTAAACTGCAGAAAATGTCCTGTTAAATCTTGATTTTACTAACCACCTCTCATCTAATCATTAATCTATCTTGTAAAGAGCATCTTTTCATACCACCCCCTTAATTTAAAAAAATTAAAATTCCCACTACTTAACCTTTACAATTCTTCCTTTTTAACCTTTTTTTTTTTTGGGTATAATTTTTTTCAAGATTCATTGGTTCTAGTCAGAAACTCACAGTGTGTTAAGAGGAGAAGGTTCTACGGTTTGATTTTTTAAAAAAGTCTCGTATCTGATCTAAAAATCGACTAATTCGAGGACCAGTTTCACCGTTCACTTAGGGGTACGTATAAGTGAGTTGCGTTACTAGTGCTCTCAACCTGAGAAAAAAAATTGAAATCGACTTGAATTTAATTAAGTCGAGTCGAATTTTGAACTACTCAAGTAGCTCCCGAATTCTAAAGGCCCGCGAGCTTAATTGATGTTGGACAATATTTACTGTTTTGTCATTAATTATATTATTTATATTTATATAAAGGTAATCGAGTCGAGTTTGTTTTGTATTAATTATATTATAAAAAATATATTTTACATTTAATTTTACAAATTATACATGTAATTGAGCCGAACTTAAATTTATCGAGTTTCTTGTCGAGCTCAAACTTAAATTTGTTAGGCTCGATCGAATTCGAGCTCAACACTATTTGACTCATTTACACCCTTAACGATTTACTAGCGGAGGTCCCAACTAATCAGAGCAAAGTTTTTTTATGAACCGGCCTTCAAGAATTGTTTACACTTTGAAAATTTCGAACTTGAAACTTAGAGTAAGACTTAGAGAGATATTAAGTTTCGACAAAAATTTGTGTGAGACCTCTCACAAATCTTTTTTCGTGAAACAGATCCCTTTTAATTCATATTCCAGATTTTTTATTTGAACAATCCATTCCCCCCTCCCCTCCCCTCCCATCCCATCCCATCCCAAATTTTATGTTTATCAATAAAATGATAATGTTTTTAATAAAAGTGAATGTCACTTTTTATTTAAACATTATTACATTTTTACATTAAGTCAAAATGGACTCGTATTTATAAAATGGTCTCACCTAAGACTAGTTCTTAAGTTTCAAGTTTACACTACTAAATTAACCCGATTTTTTTGTATGTAAAAAATTGTAGGGCCCCTTAATTCCTGGAAAGGTGGCAGATATTATGATTGACTACAACAAAGATTAATTGAAGTCATTATGATTTGTATTAAGACTTTAAAAGAAGAGAAAGTGCACCCACTCATACAGCTGGTTACAACATCCATCATAACCACCCCACAATATCAATTTTATTACTGTTTAATTTGACCCCAAAATATATATTCAAAAATAAAATATCTTGCAAGATGTCAATACAAATAGTCATTAACCTTTTAAATAAACCTAATATAATATATTAATTACACCCTGTATAGTACAAATTTGTTGGTGATGTGAATCAGACTTGCACCAGAAATAGGTAAAGGGTAATTGAAAAAAATTTTAAAAAATAAATCTGGAAATAATAATCAATAAGTACACCAAAATAAAAGTCTCGATTTATATACATCAATCAGCCCTTTAATTTCCTCGTCAAATTATTTCATCTTTTTGTCATAGCTCAACTTTCATGTTGGAAGCTTGATTTTGAACTGCAAAGAATTAACCAAAAATGAAATAAAATTAGCATCCAAGAAATTAATCTTTACGGTCTCTGACGATGATAATATGTTAGACAGTGATGATGATTTTGATAGTGTGAAAGATTCAGATGACTATAAATAATACCCGTTCATAAATTTTCAGTTTTTAACTCAGGTAAAAAATAATCTATTGTTTACTTGTAAAAAAACTAAAATATTGAATTTTGTAAACATAGATGATTAGTTTCTCCTTATGTTTTATGTTGTTTTTTGTTTTTGGTCTTAAATCGTATTTCAAAAAGTTTTCGTTATGTAAATTTCTGCAATTTCTAATTTGATATACTTTTTTTCATCTCTCTTTCTTTACAATTGAAGCAAATTATTCCCCATTTTCTTCAATTTTCTCCATTTTTCATGATAATGGAAGGTAAATTTGAAAAAAAAAAATTATATTTCTTACTTCTATAAAAAAAATAATAAAAACGACAAATATTACGAAACAAGAGGAATTATTACCCGGAAAAGTGTGAGGTTGATTCTGGGCAAAAACAATGCTATTTAGATCATCTTGAGTGAATGTTGGGAACTGTTTGGACAAGAGAGCACAAGATTAGGCATTATGTCTATCACAAAATTTTAGTAATTTAATCGAGTTACACTCGTTTACACTTAATTACATAATGCAATTGAGCCACAATTTTAATTCGTTTGACTTGTCATAACATATTACCTGGTGATTAAATCCGTCGATACCTAAATTGCGACAAGACGGTGCATCGAAAGGGTGCGGGTCCACAGGATTATTTCTCTGCTGCTGATGGTAGAATGCTGGCCCTGCAGAATCCAAAGGGTACATCTGCTGTTGTGGTAGGCCTGTTTGAAACATCTGCATATCAAACACGGACCTATCAAATCATTTTCCGATTCAACGAGACGATCAGTCTATACAGAGCTTTGTTCTGACTTACGTCTTTGGAGACGAGGGTTTCGGAATCAAGGTCTGGATTTACTGATGACAACTTCATTGACAAAAACTGTAACAAAATTACAAATTAGTCCCCCAAAATAAAAACATTTTAATTTTTTTTTCTGACACCGACAGCTTTTAATTGCTGAATTTTTTTTTTTTTTACCTCGACTTGGCGCTGCAATGACTGCACGTAATTTATGATTTCATCAAGCATCAGAGCTTTTCCAGTTACCTGTAATAAAATTCAAGAAAATTAATATTTCAATTTTATTTTTCTTGATTTTTTTAAAAAGGGGTTTTTTTTTTTTTTTTTTTTCGTTCTGACCTTGTTGCAACCTGGTACCAGATCCTGTAGAAGTTTCATTCTTTCACTAATTTTCTCTCTCCTGACCTGAACAAATGACAGAAGTTAGTTACAATTAAATTTCAAAGAGAGATAGACACATTGAATATGTTATACGTAAATTAAGGTAAAAAAAAAGTATTACTCTCTCGGCTAAACTATGACTATCGGTGGCTTGGCCTCTTCTAGCTCGGACATGAATGTAGTCCTTAGGCGGCTCGGGCGGCTTTTGAGTCGTCTTTTGTTTGTCGCTCTCGTCGTTCGTCTCCTCCTCCATTTTCGTCTCGTTTTTGCTACTTTCCGCGGCCGCCTTCGACCGCTTCACATTTCCATTCTCATCCCCATCACCACCCTAAAATTCATACAAAATTGAACATTAGTTCGATTTTCTATGTTTCACTAGTGTTCCATTCTGCTGACTATTCACACATGTGACCTTTTTTTTTTTTTTTTTCCAAATGTCATTCATCTACACTATAAATATAAATTTACCTTATACGAATTCGACGTTTTTCCTCGGGAAACGGCCTTTCGTTTACGAGAATTCAGCTCATTCGACGTTTTAGAAGCAGTTTCACCACCACTAGGAATCTGCTCAGAAACAGAGGATTCCTCATTAGAATTAACGGCTCTGATTTCATCCATCTCGTTATCCAAGGGCGATCCGTCCCGTACAAGAGTCGGAGTACTCGAAACACGAATCAGGGGCGTAGTCGATCTACGCCCCGGTTCACCAAACTGAGCCGCCGGTCCGGTTCTTCCATTGAAGCTCCGGCTTCCGAAGCACGAAAACTTCGCCGCCCTCTCCGCGAACCCCGGATCAGCGGAGAGGCACGGCAGAGGTGCCATTGAATTCCCCATCGGATCGAGAATCGGTGAAGTTCTTTTCGGGCTTGCCGCCACTGCGGTGGCGGCTGTCTGAGGCGGGAAGCTGGGGGTGGAGTTCCCCAGCTTCCCGATTAGTTCGCGGAGGGCGAAGGTGTCGTTGGAGGCGGCGGAGGAGGGCATCCACGTTGACTCGAAGTTTGAAAATTGATCAATTGAAGAAGTGGGGTGGAAGAAAGATTGTTCACTCCATGGAAATGGCATTGAGGTTTCGAATTGAGGTGGGGGGATTCCGCCATTGATGAAGTAATCTTTATCCATTTTTGTTACAAGAATTGGGGGGTGTGATTCTTGAAAGATATAAAGAGACAAGATGTGAGAGAGGGGGGAATAATGTGTGTTGGAACAAGAAAGGGTAAAGGGGGAAGGGGAAGGGGAAGGGGAAGGGGAAAGAAGGGTGGTGATGAAGTTATATAGCAAAAAAGGAAAAAATATTTATTTGGACATTTTTAATGTTATTGCAATGAGAAAAAAAAAGAGAAACACGTAAGTGTGTGTTTTTGACGTAGTTAGATTATATGGGTTGAGTGAGGTTTGTAGGCGTGAAAAGCGGGAGTTTAAATGCCGGGCCTTGGACGTTAAACCACCGAGGTTATCACCACTTTCTTGATATTACCACTTGTTATTATCAATTTCAAGAATTCCTATTACTCAAAATCGATTAATTCGGGGAACCAATCACATCGTTAATAAACGATGCTGTTCTTTTAGCACTTTGAAAGTATTAAGTCTAAGTTTAAGCTAAAAGTGTTGTTCTAGGGGTTAGCTACACTGATCTTCTATTTCACTTTTACGTTTCATTTTTGTGAAAACAAATAAAATAAATAATGAAACACCAAAATCAGATTTTGGTGATTTTTTTTTTTTTAAATATTCTTAGCGTCTCTCATGACTCAAATTCAATACCTCACGACTTAGGTAATGATGATGTTATAGTGTGATTTGGTAAAATTATAGTTTGAGAGTGTCTCATTTTAATTATTTGTTAGGACTTGTATTATATTTTAATGACAAAAAAATAAGTTTATTTTTAAAAAAAGGCAAGAAAATAAAAGATACACCAAAATAAAATTGTTGGTTTGGAGAGACAAGGATGAAAATTTAGTTGTGGTCTTGTGGATAAATTTACTTTTCTTTGTCCCCAAAACAATTGTTTTTTTTATTCTTGGTTGCGTCTTCGAGTATGATCGCTATTAATGCATTAAATAATTAAAATTTTCCAAATATATATATAAAAAAATAGATTCAAAATATTCTCAAAAGGGAAATGGGCAAAAATATTCATAATTTATTGTCACTTAGTCATCGAGGACGACTTTATTTTATTTTATTTTGTTGATGGAAGTTTGCACACTTGATTTTTTTCACTTATTTTTTTAAATAATGAAAATGTCTCTTTCTCAAAGATTGTTCTCGTCACTTTGTTTCAAGTTGAGCTGAAATTTTGGGTTTCAACATCAAAAAATTAAATAACTACAAACAATATACAAGATTACAAGGGGGAAAAAAATAGTAGAAGAAAATCCTTTTATTTGTGTATATAAGAAAAAAGAAAAAAAACCATTTTTGGGACCCCCTAGGAGCCCTAAGTGGCTGGCCTCGTAAAGGAAAGGACACGAAATAATGTCTTTATCTATTGATAAAATATCTTAACTTATTACAAATTCTTTATAAATAAATATTAATGAAAAAAAATTAACGATGCGAGTGCGGTGGGACTAGAGCTGTTATTCGAGTTGAGTCGAGCCGAGTATTTGAAGTTCGAGCTCGACTCGAGCTCTTATCGAACTGAACCGATAACATTGACGAGTTAAAAATCAAACTCGACTCGATAACGAGCCTATCGAGTCGAGCCGAACCTAACAAGTATAATGAAATTTAAAAAAAAAATAGATATTGAGCCTGACAAGTCGAGCTCGAGTCGACTCGTTAGTAAATCGAGTAGCTAACGAGCTCGACTCGTTTAGCCGAATCGAGCATTATCAAACCGAGCCGAGTCTCGTTAAGGCTCGATCTGAATAACAGTACTAGGTGGAACATACCAGGCTTCTTGTAAAAAAGTTTAGACATGATATTTATTTTTTTATTTTTTTTGCACAAGTCTATCATATTATCTATTATAGACTTTTAATTTTAATCATTTGACTTGACATTTTTAATAAATAAGTGTGCCCTAAAGTGTTTTAAATGTCTTTATCGTGTTTTTATTTATTATTTATTAATAATGCTCTAATTTATTAAGTAAATTTTTTTTCAGTATATAATGGTATTCTATTAGTCTATTATTACTATTAAAGAAAATGAAAAGTAAAAATACTATAAAAAAAAAATGAAATTGTCTATAAAAATTTTCAACCCAAATAATTTCATCCTTAAATAGTGAGGATTATACAACTTTTCACCTATAGAATCACAAAGGAAAAAATTGATGGTAATTTACCTACGAAATAATTATAGGTAAAATCGTATTTTTTCTAAAAAACAGTTGTATATAATTTTTTATTTATTTATCTACGAAAATTTTCAACAAAATCAAACTCACACTTCAAGATAATCTCATTACCTATTTTCTTTTTCAATCATGAGAGGGAGCCCTAAATTTTTTTGTTTCCAAGTACCTTCATCAATTTCAAACGTTTTAGAATCTTCATCTTCATCAATTTACCTTGATCACCTTCATCATCTTTAAAAGCAACTACACCGGTGCTCCCACTTTGACACCGTACCACCACCAAACTATCTACCGCCGCGACGATGGGAGCCACGCCCATTGGGTATTCTTTCAATTGAACAATTCTCACTTTGTTTATTTTTTGATATTCTTCAATTTGAATCACACTAGATTAATTTATGATTTTTATCCCAATGTGTACACATTTTATCAAAACAACCTACTAGCTAGTGGCACTATTTTGAGGAAATTTGGAGGAATTCAGACAAGGTCTTAATGTGGGACGTTAACTACATTTCAAGACGCTCGAACGTCACAACCCATAAGTTGAAAAAGATGGCAAGAAACTCTTCAACTCCTCTCGATTGGTTTATAACAGTGACCCCTTCTCAAGTAGAAGATCTATAGTCTCGAAACTTCACGTTTTGCCCTTTTGCCCTTTTTAAATTTTAAGGAAATAGTAAATTCCATGATATCATAGTTGATGGTATGCTCACGCAATATGCATCAAAACTTATTTTATTTCTCTTCTGAAAATCAACATTACAATATTATTTATCTTGTGTTACTCTGAAGTTTTTTATTTTATTTAATAATAATCATAGAAGTTAAATTGCATAAATTTGGGGCTCGAATTTCACAGTAATTTCATTGGGCTAATTTAATTTGTGTGGTCCCTAATCTATTCTATTACCACAATTTTTAGTCTCAATGATTGGAGTCAACGGTGGGCTAAAAGTCAAAGCTGGTTAAAATATTTATTAGACGGTTATTTTTTTTATAATAAAAATGAGGGTGGAAAATTGGTTAACGTGTGTTGAGCAGGTCAATGATTGCAATAAATTCTAACCTCTGCCCTGTGAAATCGGGTTTTGGTCGGATTCTCATGGTAAACAATTTAACAATTTACTCATCCATGTTTTCTACACAATTAAATTCTAGACGGTGGGGGTGGTGTCTGGGTAGACGATTCACAATGATAAGTCGACAACATTCGATCATCGTTGATAATGAGCTAAAGGTCATAACCTCTGCGCACAGCTTCGATTATTGATTCATTAGTGAAATTTGACAATGAGTTAAACGTTGTCCTCAAGTATAAGGGATGATAGAGGAGACTTTTGATCCCGGGAATCTGTTTTTCTGTTTCGGTCTTTTTGGGTTATGATAGTTTTTTCATTTTCATAGACAGTTATTTTTAGAGGGACGTGTTCCTTTTTTCCTTAGCCCGGGTTTGGGCAAGATTTCATGGCGCCTTGACCTCTCGTTCGCCCGTAAACTTTTATGTCTAGCAATTCCTTTTCTTTTTTTCTCTCGTTTGGCCCGTAAACTTTCATGGCAAGGTTTTATATGCCTATCTCTCTCCAACTTTTCTATTCTCTACTTTTATTTACCTTTTTCTTTCTCTCTCTTATCTCTCTATTTCAACAACACACAATATTTCTTAATAAATGTGTAAAATAAATCAACAACTTTTAAAAGGAGAAAATGAGTATTGTATTATATTATTATAATAATAAATCCTAACTTATGTTTTGGTCCAATGTTATTATTTTCATTTTTTTTACTGTACACTTTTATTATTCTCATTTTAAATAATATTATGCAACCTCCGACCATCACATATTTATTCAAATTGACATTCACTTTATTCATTAGTGGACTCCATAATATCCAAAGGTGCAAAAATCGAAAATTTATAGTCTTGCGATTTTGAATTTAGGGGATGTTTCATGTTTGTTTTGAGATTTTGAGGATTTTGAAATCCAGATTTCAAAATCATAATGATTTTTATGTTTTGTGTTTGTTTTGGGATTTTGAAATCCAGATTTCAAAATCTAGTGGATTTCAAAATGCTAATGTGTTTTATGTTTTGTGTTTGTTTTGAGATTTAAGTAGAATAGGATTTAACTTTCTAGTATAGGGTTATAGGTATTTATACAGGGTTAGTAGATATTTATAGGTTTGACTTTTATATGTTTTATAAGTATTTTGTAGGATAAGATTTTAAAATCATAAATCTAAATTCCAAACTTGAACATGTGTAGGATTTCAAAATCTCAAATCCGACTTTTCCATCCCAAAATAAACATACCCTTAATGATTCATCTTTACTTAAAAAAATCGTGCTTGGAAGCCCCTCATTGATTAATACTACTATATATGTCTCGGTTAAAGTTATTCATGAGGCTCGAACATGGTGGTTAAGATATATAGTAGAATATGTAGATGAATTAGAGGTCATGTGATGAAAGAGAAGAATATAATAACATGAAAAAGTGAGTAGTTTGCTAAAAAAATACTCCGTAATGAGTAGCTCTCACGGAAAGTCTAGAACGAACGAAAAAAGAAAATTGTGTAGATTTCCTCGGAACGGAATGAGTACTCATTTTCACTAATTTTTCAAATAAATAAGTGAAAAATCAATTGTAATTTATTGTCGAATTTATTAAAGAACAATCAGGGGTGAAAACAACTAATAGGAGGATCTCCAATGCAATTACTTTTTACCTCAATTTGACATAAGTTCTCCCCAACCACATCAAATTTAAATTCACTTGTGAATAGTAGGGAATCAAATTTGCCACCTATTATTCATATTTGGTGACTGTCATTTTTACGGTAAAAACTTGTGTGAGACCGTCTCACGGATCTTTTTCTGTGAGACGGATATTTTTAACCCATATTTCAAAATTTTGGGTAGGATAACCTTTTTTTTTTCTTCAGATTTTGATTTGTAAAAAAAATGATAATATTTGAGTAAAAAGTGATAATATTTTTAACAAAAGTGATTATCACTTTTTAATTAAACACTATCACTTTTTACTCAAACATTATCACTTTTTATATATAAGGGCTGTCACACGGATCTCATTTTGTGAGACGGTCTCACCCAAGACTAGCCCCATTTTTAGTGTAATTGCATTATGACTTTTAATGTATTATTCAATTTAGACAACTTCGTGTGAGATCGTCTCACGGTTTATATTTTATAAAATTGATCTTTATTTGAGGTGTATAAGGTTCAAACCAACTCAAGTCATTTGTTAAATTGAGCTTCGCTTTCTAACTTATTTTGTTGAGATGGTCTTATACAATTTTTTTATCTTAATTTACAAATAAATATGAAATTATATACTCCATGATTGTAACCAATATTTGATAAAATAGAATTCTTACAAAGGAAACATTTAAGTTCAATAATTGAAGATGGTTTTCTATTAATTAGTTTAATTGAAAATATTGGACTCAATTCTTGTAAAAACATTCTCATGGATGGAGTTTTATGTAATGTTGGACACAATAAAATTGGAGAATAATTGACCTATTTCGTGGGGGTCATACCTAGACCCCTTCTAGCTTTTAGGAAACCTTTTTTGTTGTGTTTTCTACATTAAATTCGTATAGACCAGTCCGAAATTTAGTTGCAGTGATATACGAGTACTATATTACTCACATGAGTTAAAAATCCATATGGGCCCCGCAACCTTTGTATGATTTGTTCTAGTCTAATATTGGAGCTCGATTTTTTTTTTAGGGGTTTACAAAATCATTACAAAGATTAATACAATTTTTAATTCAACATTTTTAACCTGAAATTGATCAAGTTGACATCACTGTCCTTTCTAATAATTAGGAAGTGAGGAGACGAGTGTATCAGTCCACAATTACGTGTCGATCTAATCATTAGGAAGTGAGAAGACGAGTGTATCAGTCCACAATTACGTGTCGATCTTCATTTTCAATACGTCCAAAATAATTAGCAAAGATCCACCAAACATCAAAATCCAAAGAACACCGAAGACAACTTATAAGGAAAATCTCACATATCAGAGCGGAGATACCGCACAAAGGTGTAGGAAACAACCACTCGAAAATGAAAAAAACAAAGGTGTAGAAAACAACCACTCGAAAATGAAAAATAATAATAATAAAGCACTAAAAAAAATAGATCATCAGACCTACCCAATTGGCCATCGTGACGCTATCATGGAGAATCAGCCAGTTGAACTCAACTTCAACATGAAGAATTTTTAAGCCCGATGAATCAGTGAAAACGGGCTGATGAGGTGACGACCCGACAAAAACTAAGGAAAATTATCATGTAAAACCTTTTCTACATCTCTAAACCTTTATTGTGGAGAAATGCTCCAAAATATATAGGATGCCACTTCAACTCTATTTTAATTTAGGTAAAAACTTTTCTTATTCGAGTATCACTACTATATATAAGGGGACGGGATCTCCTGTTACACAATGGTGTTACATCTCCTGTTACACCATTTAAATTTACGCCACGTGTCCATCCATCAAAATTTACAAATATAAGAATAACACCCTAACATAACCCTTTACCCTATTTAAGGAATGATATTAATTAATTAAAATAATTTCCTTCCAAAATTCTATCCCAAAAAATCTTATAAATATCTATAATAATTTTAATTATATATAATTGAAGCCACCAAATATTAATTGGAGTGGCATATATTAATTAACTATAACATCAATTATTATTATTATATAATTAATATTATTATTATGGAGGTCAGAAGAAAAATATAAACTTAACCATTTAAAAATATAAAATTAACCATTTAATTATTATATAATTAATTTTATTATTATGGAGTATAAAAATTTACAAGCTCTTAAAATACACATAAAATTGATAGCATATAATTAATATAAAATTTCTACGTGAATAATATAAAATTTACGTAATTATTATAATTCTTTAGATAACTAATAATCTTAAAAAATAAAAAAAAATTGGAAGGATTATTAGTTATTATTCACAATTTTTATTTTTATTTTTTAAGATTATTAGTTATCTAAAGAATTTTAATAATTACGGTAAATTTTTATATATTCGTGTAGAAATATGCTATCAATATTATTACGTAAATTTTATATATTAGTTAACTAATCAATTAATAAAATTGTGAATAATAACGAATATATAAAATTAAGAATTATAATATAATTCTTTAGATAACTAATAATATAAAATTGATATCAATTTTATGCTATCAATTTTTAGATAACTAGTAAATTTTATATTGACAAAGTTGGATAGCTCAAGTGGTTAGAGCACCACTACCTAGGCCTTAGGTCCTGAGTTGAGTTCGAGTCATGTTATAAGATTTTTTGGGATAGAATTTTGGAAGGAAATTATTTTAATTAATTAATATCATTCCTTAAATAGGGTAAAGGGTTATGTTAGGGTGTTATTCTTATATTTGTAAATTTTGATGGATGGACACGTGGCGCAAATCTAAATGGTGTAACAGGAGATGTAACACCATTGTGTAACAGGAGATCCCGTCCAATATATAAGAAGTATCAATGTTGTGTTTACCAGAGTGTCACTATTTTCTTTTTTTTTGAGGAGGCATTGATTCAGTGTCACTATTTAAAATCAAGTTTTTTTTTTTTTTTTTTTTTTTAACAACTCGAATAACGTCAACACTTCAAGAATAGAGCACAAAAATCAGCAATTTGGGGGTTGAAAATGGGTGTAGTGGTGTCAAGACTCCATAAAAGCTTTGTTATTGTGGATATTGTGGTTTATTAGCCTTTAATGGGAAATAAATATTTGATTAAATACTCAATAAAAGCTTTGTTTAAGGGAAATAAATAATTGGCTAAAATAATACTCAAGGGAATACCATCTACACTCAAAAAGGTATTAATTTACAATTAATGCTGCCTTAATTGCACCATTAAATAACATAAATTGATATTAATATTCATGGTTGGGCTTCTTGGGCTCAAGATATGGGCTTCGAAACAATTTTATATTGCATTTTAATTATTGAGCCCATCATATCGTCAATTAGGTTTAAATTGATTTATAAATATTATATTTTTTAATAATTTGATGAGTACATAATCAAGTACGGAATATGTTTTTTACATATTTAGTAATTTATTTATTTATTTAAGATCTGATTAAACATCTAAGTAAGTTTGATTATCCTTCATAAAATTTTTAATTTAATAATTGATCATATAGAATATACTTTTTGCGAAAAAAATATACTCCCTCCGTCCCGCAATTACTTTCACACTTTCCTTTTCGTGATGTCCCACAATTACTTTGACACTCTTAAAATGGAAAACTCTTTATAAACTACACCCTCACAATATCCTCAATTTTACACAAATGTCATTACTTTTTCCCCTCACATACACAACAAAAGTCAACTCATTTTTTACTTTATACATAAAGATTTACAAAATTACCTCTCAAAATCCCCACTAAATTCACTTTTATTATTTTGTGTGTCACTTCACATGTGAAAGTAACATAGGTCTCTCTAAAGTTTACACTTTTCTTTTTTATTTATTCTAACTTAAAATTTACATATCTTTATTCGATAAAAATAAAAACCATCATCACCCTACTTTTTTTCCATTCATATTTCTCTCAACATTTTTTTATTTCCAACTTCTTTTTATCTTTTCTTTTTCGTATTTCTCTCTATTTCAATTACTATTATACATTTAATATTATACTCCCTCCATCCGTCTATAAACTTCTTATTTTATCATTTTGATTCGTTCACCTATAAATTTTTTATTTTATCATTTTGATTCATCTGTCTATAAGTTTTTCAAACCTTTCTAACAAAGTTTCTCAGACCTTTTTGACAAATATCTTTTTATTTTTAAAATTTTCTTAATCACATCATTTGTATTATATTTATTATTTAATTACTTATTTTAATTTGAACCCAAAAAAAAAAATTGAAACGGAAAGAGTATTTCTTAATATCGTGCCAAAAGTTAATCACAGTTTACTATTAATACTCGGTGCATCATAAAAATGGAATCAATGATAAAAGTGAAGACAAAATGATCGATGGGATTTGGATATTTCAATTAAGTGGTGAAATCACAATACAAAGATTTGTAATGGATGGGACTATTGTGTCCTATATGCATGCACAACTTTTACGTCAGATTAAATCAATTGTTAAAAATAGATAGGTTACTTAATTGACGTTTTTCCTATATTTGATTTTTTTTTTCAATTTCCTTTTATTTTAAATCCCTAGATACATTTTTCAGCAACACAACACTTCTGTAAATTATTTTAAACATAAATTAAATTTAATTAAGACAGTTTTAAAAAAAAATTACGACCATATTTGATCTGTGCACATTTTTTGCCTAAAATTATCTTAATTTGCAACATTTTATGTATAAAATATTTCATTTAATAATTTTTTTCAGAATTAAGGAGATGTATGTATTAACTATTGATAAATTTATTCTTAATTAATTAATAATCATCTTACACATCCCATAATCTTAGAAGTATTTTCTACAATTAGAATGAGAGATAATTAATTAATAAATACATGTTAAATATTATGAGTATATATTTCTATAATTAAAAGGAAGATAAATTAGAAAAAAATAGTGTAAAAAAGTTAAAATACTAGTATTTAATTGCGTATAAATATATAATGCTAAAATATACTATTATTTATAATAATAATAATGCTATGATGAACAAGTAATAATAATTCAAAGTTTGCAGCTGCAATGGGAATATTGTGCCCATAGAATAGAGAGGGCAGCCAATGTTTATTTAAACTTCCAGGTTGCATATTCCCAATAGGGTAAGTTGTGACTTGTCAGTCATCTACTAAATAATTAAATATTAATTTGGACAAAACTATTTAGGTCACACAAAAATTTACGATTGAATCATAAAAACACAATAAATTACTTAATTTATTATTCCCTCCGTCCTAAAATAACTTTTTATTATTTAATAATCTTTCCGTTCTAAACGTATGGTTTTATTTTTATTTTTACACAAACCAGTAAAACATAATTTATTATGCATAAGATTTTAAATTTTACTTATAAACTTTTAAATCATCTTGAAATGGAAAAAAATATTTATTCTCTCACACATTACAATAATTTAAATGATCATTAGATATGAGTAATTTTGATATTATACACTCCAAAAAAGGAGTGAAACTATTTTTGGATAAACAAAAAAGAAATGCGGGGCCACAATTTTGGGACAGGGGATGTAAAATTAAGTAACATAATTTTTTTTATAAATTTACCTTCCATTATCGTTAAAGATGAAAAAAAAAATGAGGAAATAAAAAATGATAATAACTTGTTTCAATTATCAAGAAAAAGAGATAGAAATAAATAAATTAAAGGATAAAAGTAATTTAGAAAATCCGTAATAAAAATAATAAAAATGACAATTTTTTAAAAACTAGATTTAAATCTAAGAGCGACAATCTTTTTAAAACGAAAAGAATATACAATTACCATGATACAGATAAAAAGATGGTTGTTAATTATTTATGTATACATCTTCGAGCTCGAGGCAAGCAATGAAAGTTTCTTATAATAGAAAGAGTTTAGTTCGATTTCGAACTTCAAATTTTTTAATCGAGTAGAGTTCGAGTTTGACACGACTCGACTTGACACGCAATACTTTGGGCAGAAAAAAACATGAAAAAAATAAGGTCGAGACACTTGGAAATTTCAAATTACAGAGATGCATGTCTGACCCGGCATGGTGCAATAAATTTGCTCACTGAACAACAAGTGCTAGCTGCATGATTGATTTTAACTTTTAATGAAAATTTATTTTTATGTAAAAAAATTGTGTGTGAACAAATTAAATAATAGACCCATCACACCATAAATGGGGCTACTCAAATATTAGCAATATTTGCCCATTTATTATTTGCATAAGTTTAAATGAATATAATATTTATAATGTGTAGTAAAGTATTGAGATAGATAAAAATAGATAGAGATGATGAGTTTCGCGAAAGAGAAAGATCTTTAGGTTGATTTGGCAGTGTATTATTTGGAAAATATGGAAAACAAGGAATGATCTGGTTTTCAATGAAACGCAATTCACGACTGATAAGATATCGAAAATTCGAAATACATCAAATTTAGCTCTTGAAAATGGTTGAAGGCACATTATCCAACTGATTTTTGTTACTCTTTGCACGATTGGGAATGCTTCCGTATGTATTGTTTTTCGACTAAGTTATAACCTTCGTGATTAGATGAGTCGTACTAAAATTATAATTGTAATATTTGGGATTTGAGTACCTTTTTATTCATATATATAAATTTCACATTTATCTTTCAAAAATAAATAAAAATAAGTCGTTTAAAATAATAAAATGAGTAATTTAAATAATATTATCCAATAGACAATCAAACTCGAGCATTAAATCGAGGGTGGAATAGTTGGAGTCTGATAAAAACCCCATTATCACACGTTTCTCTTATATATTAATTAATTAATTATTAAATACAGCCTACAATATGATTTTATTTTGCACCGTCTTATTACATTCATGTCTCACACGTTTCCCACAATTTTTTTCATTAACAATATTCAAAATTAAAGTTGGATTCCTTTGTTTCAATTTTCGTATTTCAATTGAGATTCAAGTGGCACTTCAACGGACACAGATACAAGTTGAATATTGAATCGGACCGTAGTCGAAATAATCAAAGAATTAAGATGGATAACACTTAACTCTCGTTCTCTCACTCTCTACTCTCACATTTTCGTCACACGTCACATACAAATGGAGAGGGTGACTCAATATATATACTGAGGTTGCCTGTTTCAAACTTAAGACAATAATGAGTTGGACCTTTGTGTGATGGCCCAATGGCCAATTAAAACACCACTTGGGCTGAAACCAACACACTTAACGTTCTACCTTACTGAATTATTAACACGTCTAGCCTCCATTATTTTGTGGCGATGAATGACATATATCAACAATTCAGAATATAGAATACAATGCAAACACTAACATACCATATATGTGTGAAAGGGGTGATTCAACATATTTTTGGTTGATGAATAGTAGTAGTTAGATTCATTGAATAATTGGGCAAAATGTGACCAAAATTAATGCAATTCTTCCAAGTTATGCAGCTGTATATTATTAACTTTTGCATTTCTGGCCGGCCAGACTATACTGTCAATTTCTGTGTTTCAATCCCATAAATGACAATCATTGTATATTATTTTTTTAATTTTATAATTTTTTAAAAAACGTGTCGAAACTTATCATTCGTTTAACTTTTCTCGAATAGAAGATTAGTTACAACAATCTTAAACTCAACTTGTTCATCTATTACGCTTTAAACTTTCAAGAACAAATAGCTTCCCATGTACAACACTTTATTTACACTATTTTCAGAGGTAATAAAAAAGTTTATACGGTCGAATTTTTCGTAGTTAGAACTCTTTTTAAATTCTCTAAATGTACATGGAAAATATGCCAAAAGTGATAAATGTCTTCATGTATTTATGCAATTAGGAGAGAAATAAAAGTTATTTGATCCACATAATTGTTCTTTTGAGAGTCACTCATAATTATTTGTCATCAAAACAAATTACTAAATTGGAAAAATCTAGAAGGGAGGCAAAATGCCATCTATAGATTTTTATTTTCCAATCAATGTGCAATTCACTACCCAACGAGCTCAAAAATACAAAAAATAGAGAGGTGGAGCCCAAACAATTTAAGTTAAATATATTTAAAATGGGCCAAACCAATTCCCACCTATGCCAAACCCAATTTTCCAACAAAAAAAAAAAAAATATATATATATATATATATATATATATAATTATTATGTGTTAATATGTTGTTGGAGCATGATTCTCAACTAACAATCGTCAAATAAAAAAGTTGTAAATGATTAGTAATTCTTAGACCTCGCTTGGAGAACTTACACTGACGAATCATTTTATGAGGATGGATGGTTCAACTCATGGAGACTGGTCGGCGGTATCCACCCTCTTCAAATTATTAGATATGAGCATAGTGGATGGTTGAATATTTATAAAAACGAGGAATCGAGGCTCGTGTCACACACAATTTTCTTAAAATAAATTACGCCATTCGCTCTCGGTGGTAGTGTATTGACAGATTTTAATTAGGTGCATATATCATGTACATTTTCACACTATAAGTTACCTCGATTTTCGTCAAAAAAATTCAGAGAGGGTTTTTATATCGAAGTATTCTGTACCAAACTTGGTGTCACTTTGAAACTTGGCTGCCAATTAATTTAACTCAATTTGGAGGTTGATGTGAGGTTGTGAAAGTGACAACAATGAATTGTGAACAAATAAGACAAAAATACAAATATTGTTTCCTTTACTTATATCATATTATTAGAAATATTTATCTACATTTTGATTTACTGTAAGTGACAATGTAATATTCAATGAACCATACTCACTTATATTAATTCCATCCATAAAAAAAAAAAAAAAAATTCCATCCATCAATATTTAATGATATGATGTTTCCTACTTGTTCCAGAAATTCATGCACCGCCCACAG
The DNA here is from genome assembly GCA_963675135.1 of Galeopsis tetrahit. Taxonomy (NCBI): domain Eukaryota; kingdom Viridiplantae; phylum Streptophyta; class Magnoliopsida; order Lamiales; family Lamiaceae; genus Galeopsis; species Galeopsis tetrahit. Next base: position 975,436 of record OY776128.1, on the reverse strand, counting down.
TTTCTTTAATTAATAATTGTAGAGAAGAAATATCATCCACAGTAATTCTAAAATACGGAGTAATAAATAAGCCAACAATTCATATATTAAATATATATTTTAATTATAAAAAAATATATATGAAATAATGAGTTAAGAATATTGTTGTTACATGCATACTCAATCTTGTTAATAAAATAGATAAAATATTCAAAAGTTAACTATTTAAATAGAATAAATATATATTCTGTGAACCCAAAAATGGGTTTGAGCAATTCACTACACAAAGTTAATTATTTTTTCTTTGGTAATTTTTTTTTTGAAAAAGTGTATGTTGAAAAGTGTAAGTCATTATAAGTAAAAAGTGTAATACTGTAAGTCACGTACTATAAATAAAAAGTACAACACATTTTTAATGAAAAATGTAAATCACTATAACAAAAAGTGCAACACATTTTTTTATTAAAAAATGTAAGTCATTATAATTAAAAATGCAGCATAATTTTTAATGAAAAATGTACGTCATTATAACTAAAAAGTACAATACAATATTATAAAAAGTACAAGTTTTTATAATTAAAATGTGCAATATAATATTAAAAAAGTGTACATCAATATAAGTGAAAAAATTATTTTAAAAAAATGTAAGACCTACTCTATATATTAACATATGCTGTTTATTGAAAATGATGAAATAAAATAGGACATCTTATTTTTATTACTTCTACATTCACAAAAAATTTGAATAAATTGTTGGACACAAGTTTTTTAAAAAATAAATAAAATCATTAGATAAAGTGAGGGTATTAAATAAGTAGATAAGTATTATCATATTACAATTAAAAAACGAATTACACTTTAAAAACACTCTATACAATTAAATCGCAATTTTAATTTGTTTAAATTGTATACCAGAATTTGTCTAAAAAATAAGAATAACTTGATAAAAGTTACGTAATATTCAAAATAGTATAACTCATATTTTAAAAGATAAATTTATTATTTTTCATAATTTTTTATTTTAAATAATTTTTTAGGTATAATTAGTATGATAAAATTTATTTTATCAATTAATTTATAATATATATTCAATTACTGATAAAATTATATATAAATGAATTTATCTTATTAATTAATTAAACTGATATATTCTATAAAATGTATAGATATATTTTTAGACAAAAGAACATAAAAGAGAACTTAATTAAAATAAGATATTAATTGATTTTGATTTTAATTTAGGTACGACTTTCCATTTTAATATCAATGATATATGTATTAACCAATAGTTTAATTACACATTAAATTTTTAAAAAATTAATTTAATCTCCATGCGACACATCACATTTAACCATATGATGACACTTCGTTCCAAAAAAAAAACCATATGATGACACGTGACAATATTATTAAACTCCCTATTAGTGTATAGAGGTGATTATAGTCTAAAAATATGAATAGGCCAAAATTTAATTCCTAAACTAACTTTGTAAAATCAACAAGAAAATCTTAGGTCTCCTATGGCAGTGCACCATTTGAAAAATCTGGAGGAATAGAAACAATATAATCTTCAACGATAAATCATCATCAATGGAAGAAACGATTGAGAGCATCAAGTATAATTTTTGGAAATGGCTGAAGGCTCATAAAATCATCAACTCGACCTTTATTGATTGGGAAAGGGAACCTTGGATGTGCATCCCTGGGTAGTTCATATTAAAACAGTTTTATACAAAATGTAGTCGAGATCATAGTTGTATTCGGATTTTCGAACCTTGTCTTATACGTTAATACAAAACACCATGTTTTCTTTTCAAAAAAAAATTCCTAAACTAACTTTTTCTTCCACTTATTAAATAAAAAAGTATTAGGTAATTAAATCAACAAACATTATTAGATACCACAAAAACAAAAAGGTTGCTGTCGTATGTTTCATTTAAATTAAAAGTGGCGACAGTGTCGTTTTCTTAATTATATAAATATTACTCCCATATTAATTAGCAAGTACAACTTTGTCCTAATTAAGAAATTAAAGTTGTTTAATTAAGGTTATCTTAAGAGCTAATTAAGCACGTAGCTGCATCATCATGCAATTGAGAATCTCTTACCTTTACAAACGAACACAATTAATTGAAAAGAAAAAAAAATTAGACAAAAAGAAATTATATTTAGTTTACTGCTGAGCTGGCGATATATTTATCAAAGTATTTTTTTTCTTAATTACTTTAATTTTTTTAATTATATGAGCTTTATTTAATTATTTATTCAATGGTCGGTGCATTGCTCCTGGTTTTGAAAAAACTAGGGGCGTGGGCAATATATAATAATATTATTTTCGGGCCCGGGCCCAATTTCTTCAAGCCCATTTGCGTTGAAGAGTAAATTTTCCTAAACAGCCAAATCAATGGTTTTGCTTCTTTTATTTTTATTTTTTTCAACATTCTTCTATAAATATCTCAATTTCAATTTATTTTTTCATACCAACCTCTCTCAACTTTAATGTAGTAGTAGTTTATTTTCTAAAAAAATGAATGAAAATGAGCGAAAATGGGAGAAAAAAATAATAAAATAAATATCAAAACCGACAAAACTAACGGTTCAAAATCATAATCGATCTGGTTCCGGTTCAATTTCACAATTCTTGAACCGTTTGAACTTGTTTATTTGAGACTATCTTCGCATCCATTTCCACTTCGACTCGTTCCATACCACATTGTTTAATGATTACATTGACTCGGCTAATAAATGATTGTTTTTGAAATTATCTTTTATTTTATATTTAATGAAATATTTAGATAAAATATTGCTTACTTTTTATAGGTTTTTAAAGATTGACGCTTAAAGCGTAGAGGTACACGACGGGCACACACATGCTACCCAATATCGGTAAACTGCAACCCCTCTTTTATGAGTACTTCTTGTACTTATGATTTTAATAAAATTTCTAAATCAATAGGTCTAAATAGTACAGTTGTGGGTAAAGCCCAAGCAAAAGGTCACGATTTTTTGCACTATCAGATTTCATAAGTTCACCGTTCAGTTGAGTTTACCATCTGAACTTTGAGTTTACTCCCGAAATTTCCAGCACTACTCTGCCTTCACTTGCTCACGTCCGGCCCAAGAACTTGATAATTACTGTCGAGAATTGTGAAAATTTTAGGTGCACGAAAATTTGCACCTCACAAAATAAATAAATTGAGAATCAATTTGAGTCAACATATTTCGTTCTAACTATACAAACAAATAAATAGTGTAACTAAACACCTAATATAAACAAACATTATCCAAAAGTGTGCAAATATTAACCTAATGTTAAAAGAAAAAAAAAAACACCATATGTATCGAGTACCACAATTTTTGCACGATTTTGTGTAAAATTGATCGTCCTAGTAGACTTGTGAGGAAGGGGGTGAACTCATTAATGAAAAGGGTATCACAATCTTTTCACGAAGTATTTTAAATAATATAAAGTGAAGGGTATGGTGAACACACATAGAATGGAGGTGCAAATACCCTGGCCCAAGCAAAAATATATTTAAAACGGGCTGATTCACCAAACTGGGTTTTTTTTTTTTTTTTTAAAAAAAGGGCGCGGTTATACACACATTTTCAAGTCCCATATACCCCGTTTTATTTAACAAAAAACAACTACCCGTCACATTTTCAAGTGACAGACTTTAATTAAAATAAAAGGAACTGAAAATTTATAGTAATAAATAAAACTGGGCCTTGTCAAAGTATCTAGCTACATTGATATGTTAAAGGCCCTGGCTATGTACCCGTCCAGCATTGTTAAGTATACTCCCCCTCTCCGTTTATTAATTTAATATTAGTGTAAAATATCAAATTTATCCTTATAGTAAAATATATCAAAGATAAATACACTTCCCCTAATCCTAGAAAAAGCAGCCGCCTCCCCCCAATTTCGCCGCCGCCGTCAGCCGCCCCTCTTCCGTCAACCACCGGTGCCCCCTCAAATAAATTTAGAAATTTAAAAACAAATTTAGAAATTAGAAAAATGAAAAAATCTTATTTTGACAAACCAGAGTCGATCAAAAACACTCTCGTCGACACTGATTTGTAGACCAAACACACTTTCGTCGGTAAGATTTAGTTGAAAAAAAATTAAAATAAATTGAAATTTTTGACAAAGATGGACCGACCAAAAAGACTCTCGTCGACAAATTCTTGTCGACGAGAGTGTTTTTGGGTGATTGATTATTATCGAAAATTAAAAAAAGAAAAGAGAAAACCTGCGGACGGCACAGCAGAAATGCGCAGCGGGTGGGCGGGGGAAGACTGTGACGGGTGTGGGGGAAGGCAGGGCCGCGGTGGCGCCGGGCGAGGGAGAAGAGGCGGCGCCGTCGCGATGATACCGATCTGAAAAAATACATACCTCCAGCTCCAACGGGAACAATACTATGGCGTGCAGGGGGCCGTGGCCGACCCCATGGCCGACGGGAGGGCGATCGCGTGTAGGTGGGGGTCGTCATTTCCATGGCGGAATTGAGCAGAAGAAAAAAAAAAAGGGTGGGGGACGGCGGCTGGGGCCGCGCACAGGGATGGGGGCGACAGATGGGGGTTTGTTTCAGAGAAAAGGAAGAAAATAAAAGAAGAAGAAGAGGGGGTGGCGGCGCTCGGCAGAGGGAGAAGAAGGCTGATCGGCGATGCTGATGCCTAGTGGGGGCAGCACCGGGCAAGGGCGACGATTTGGTGGTAGGGAGGGGGAGATGAATAGTTAGTTTTAGGTTTTTTTGAAAATTGAGGAAAAATAGTAAGAAAATGAGGAATAAAAGATATTTAGGGTATTTTGAGGTATTACATTTAATATTGTAGGGCATATAAATTGGGGGAGTATACTTAACAAAGATGGAGGGGTATATCCGTATATAGCCTGGGCCTATGTTAAAACATTGGAGAAATTTTTGGCCCAAAATATAGAAACTTTGGGCTTTTCCCTCTAAATTTGCAACTTGCTAACTCAGTTTATAAAGTAGAGAATAATAAACCCAATGCATCTTTTAATTCGAAAATCGGTTCTACACCCATGACAAAACTATGTGATTTTGTTGTCCAAATAACTTGCTCAAACACAATATTACCGGTTCGATTCCTTTACTCCATTTTTCGTGTTTTACTAGTATATGAAAAATGTCATTTATTCATCAATTACACGTTCGGTTCCTCTGTACCAATTTTCGTGTTTTAATGGTGTTCCACCCTACTGGATCTTTAACACGTATCGCTCCAATATTATAGAACGTTGATTATTAATTACTCCCTCCGTCCAATTTTATAATTCCCACCTTACTTTTCGGACTGTCCAATTTTATTATTCTCATTTCTTATTTGGAAAATTTACTATTCACACTACTCTATCTCAACCCTTCAACCATCACTTATTTACTCAAATTGTCATTGACTTTATTCATAAACAATCACTTTGTCTCTAAATGGACTCCACAACATCTCATCATATACTTTATACATAAACTAATCAATATTTATTAAAACTCATGCCCGAAGAAATGGACTTTATAAAATTAAATGGAGAGAGTATTTTTTAATATAACACGTGACAAACATTCTTATAGTAGTGAAATAAGATTTAGAACACAAACACCAAAAATTTAAACGGTGTGATTTCATTCCATCAACCCTCATGTTGTGAATGTGTTATTTATACCTTACCATTTTTAATGGGCCAACCTATTTTTTCACCCACTCCTCATAGTGGCCCCATGAAATGAAATATTGAAATTGCCTCAAGTTTTTCATTATATTCAGGGTGGGACTATTTACACCTCCATTTCGGTTTAGAACACTCCCCCATTCAGTTTAATAATATAATAATAATGTAAAAAACCAAAAATACCCTTTAAAGTCATATTACACTACTAAATGCACCCATCCTTCCCCTTTAAACCCTAAATCTAATTTTTACCAGCCACCACCACCGCCGCACCACCCCCGTCACTGCCGCCGCACAACCACCACCACCAAACAACAAAATTTCAACACAGACAACAAACCAAAAAAATTCAGGAACTTAGAAAATTTTCAATTTTTTTTTTAAAATTTCGACAAATCAGTGTCGACCATATTCACTTTCGTCGATAATAAGATGTCGACGAGATTGAATATGTTCGACACTGATTTGTCGAAATTTTTTTAAAAAAAAAAAATTGAAATAATTCGACGAACCAGGGTCGACCAAAATACACTCTCGTCGACACCCTGTTGTCGGCGAGAATGCAAGGGGTCGACCCTGGTTTGTCGAAATAAAAAAAAAAGAGAGAGAAAAACCTACCTTTTCTGCAACAAACGTATAGAAAGGGAGGAGGCTTTGTTTGGAAAATAACATAGAAAAAAAAAAAACAGAGGAGGGGAGATGGCGTTGCTGCGTGCAGAGGGGCTGGAGGTAGGGAGGAGCAGTGGGGGTTGGGTGGGCTGGGGGGTTGAGTTGGGTTTTTTTTCTTCTGCTGCTGCGGCGATTGAGGGATGAGAGAAGAGGGGAGGAATGAGGGAAGGGAGAAGGAGGGAGGGAGGAGAAAAAAAATTAGGATTTGGGGTGTGTTTGAAAAATGTATTAAAATGATAAAAAGGGTATTTATGACAATTCATGGAGGGGTGCATCAATCCTGACATATCTTAGGGGGTGTGCATCAATCGGGGGAGTGTTCTAAACCGAAATGGAGGTGTAAATAGTCAGACCCTATATTCACAAACATAAATAGACACCTTCACATCCCTTTTTAAGAAAATCACCACGAGAAAGAAAGTTCCTCATGTAATATGTTCAATCCAAAATTAAGAGAATAATCGCGCAAATACAACTTGCTATCAGGTCTCTATTTAAAATTAATAAAATGTGCACCCCGTATTATTTAAAATAAAATGTATCTCTATCTAAGAGTATGAAAACTTTTGAAAAAGGGAAAAAGTAATATACATTTGTGCAGATTTAAGAACAATTTTTCTATATTTTTTTTGTGCATTTTTGTTTGAAAAACAATTTGCCTTGATATTTTTTTATTTTTTTTAAATTGATCTTCTTGAAGGCATTGATTAAAAAAAAATCCATAGAATAAGGTAAAGTCTAGTATGCACTCCACTGCATCCTAATCTAAAGAAAAGTGTAAGTTATTAAACTGAAAATTACAATACAATATTACTAAAAAGGGTAAGTCACTATATCTAAAAATATTATTATACAATTTAATAATTGAAAAGTACAACACCATTTACCAAAAAGTGTAAATCATTAAACTGAAAAGTGCAACATGGACTAGGTGCACAACATGCACTCGAGTCCATAGCAGACCAACCCATAGAATAAATGAGGGGGCATTGAATTGGATGTACAGTACAACTAGCCCTATCCCCCACAAAGACCAAATTAAATAGGGTCACTACTCACTACACTTTGACGAGAAAAGTAGTACTCCGTACCTAGTAATTTTATCCTTATCTCTTTTCGATTTTTAACGTTATCCACATGTACAGAGTCCCGGGCCCCACACAGTACGTGTCAATTTATATCTGATAAGTTGTTGTCCAGCTGTCCAATATCACAAACTTATTTTCTGTCATCCCATTCAATTATATATCTGCCATCTGTCTCCTCCATTTTATAAATTAAAATTGAATTACAGTCAATTTAAATCACTTTATATATATATATTTTTCTCTCTCTCTCTCCTTATTCTCATTCACTACTTATATGTATAATTTAATCACAATCTATCTGTCCAAAAGTAATGAGAAGCTTATAAACATACATAATGAGTACTACATAAGAGATGAGGGAGATTAGTGTAAAAAAAAAAAAAAGTTTGGGTAATCATAAAAGAATATTAAAAAAAATATAGGTAAAACTGTCGATTTGGTCGGTTTAACCTCAAATCGCCAGTTTTGATTTTGAATTTCCAGAATTGAAACCAAATCTTAATTTTAAGGTCGGTTTTCAAACTAAAACCGACGGTTCGATGAACTGGCGGTTAAAAATTGACTGGTTCGTCTGGTTACAGTTTTGATTTTGCACATGTCTAAATATGGATATATATATTTCGTTCATGGGCACGGAAATTAAGATGTTGAACCGGCAGTTAGAAATCGATCAGTTCATCTGGTTACAGTTTCGATTTTGCACATGTCTAAATATGGATATATATTTCGTTTATGGGCACAAAAATTAAGACGTCTAACAGACAGTTAGAAATCGGCCAGTTCTTCTGATTACAATTTCAATTTTGCACATATCTAAATATGGATGTGTATTTCGTCCATGAGTACGAAAATTAAGAAATACGAACATTAATTTTAAGGTTACCTAAATTTTCAAACCAAAACTGACCGTTCGACGAACCGCTGGTTAGAAACCGACTGGTTCGTTTGATTACAATTTCAATTTTGCACATGTCTAAATATGCATATGTATTTTGTTCAATAAACACGAAAATTAAAAAATACGTCTTTAAACAAATTTTCAAAAGTACCAATTTGACTCCGTTTCAATCCACTGAGTTTTCCAATATGTTTTCAATGTAGAACTCGGATCCATCTCTTCCATATATTTTAGTGTTAATTTTTTTTTGAATTACATTAAATACCCATTCCTTTTTTTTCCCCTCACCATGACTCGAATATATTTTAGTGTTAATGTTGATTATTTCTAAAAAAATAATAATAAATTTGGCAATAATTCATGAAGAACAAAATCATAGAAGTTCATCAAGAACATTCGTTTGATTTCATCTCATGAATATCCAACCGTCCAAATAAAATCCTCTTATCGCAAGTTGGATTTTGCTAATGTGCGCCACCATATATATACGAAACGAAGTGCAATTGCCGCGTACACTGCAGTGATAGAAACTGAAAATAAAATTAAACAAAATTGTTATTTATACTACACGACAAAATCTCCCTAAACATTTTTTATTAGAAAAATTCCTCTACACTCATCTCGTACGGGCTGAATAAACTACCGCGGCGGAAGTAAAACCGACGGCGCGGCACTTAACGGCGGAACTCTGCTTCACCACCGACGGAGAAGTAAACGTCGCCGGGAAAATGTTGGTGGTGCGTCGGTACGTTCCGAGCCACTTGTTCTGCATGAAGCGGTGTTTCCTCCACGGCGGCAGATGGAGGCCTCTGTTTTTCAACGACCGCCTCGCGCCGTCGCTCATCGCCCTCAAAATCTGCTTCATATCCTCGATTTTACCGACGAAAATCGCCGGTAAGTACTGCAAAAGGCTCTCGTACGACGTCGTAGGCCTCGCGATTTCAAACTCGGACGCAAATTCCAGATCGACGAAATACCTCGTCTCCGCCGACTGAACGTCGATGAACTCGTAGTTCCCAGCGGTAAGTCCGCCGGAACTCTCCCATTTCGTCTTGCAAATCGCCGCATCGTAACCGCGATCTCTCAGAACCGCCATCACGTTTCTGCGAATCGCGCTTTTGTCAGTTTTCACGCAACAGAACATTTGCAGTTGCACAGCACTCAAAACGTGAGCCCTAAGCACGTTCTGAAACTCATCCGTATTATCCAACAGAATCGGTTTAATCACATCCACATTTTTTAAGCTCGAATCGTTATCAGAATCGTCCGATTCGTGTACATATTTCTCCGGCGGTGCCGCCTCGCCGCCTTCACCGCCGAAAATCAGCTCGGAGAAAGTCGGGGAAGCGGTGACGTCATCGTAACCGTGGCCGCTGTGTTCGCTGCCGCTGCTGACGTAATACCTCGGGTCGACCCGATCCCGACCGACGATCCGAGCTTTAACCTCATCGTTTAACGGGTCCGTCACCCTCTTCCTCCTCGTAACACCGTACATAATCGTTTATAAAAAGTGATTTTCGTTTTTTTTTTTTTTTGTGTTTGAAGCTTCTGCTTTTTTCTATTATCCAAAAAGGGAGCTTAAATAGGATAAAGATAGAATGAAAAACGAATATTCTGATTATTTTATAAAAATAGAAATGAAATGAAATTTAGAACGAAAATAAGGTTAGCGGAAACTGGAAAAAGGATATACTGGGGGTGTATCCGAGACAGGGTTTAAGCCTTTAAGGGCATCAAGCATATCCGTTGGATCGATGTGGCTTACGTGGCATGGCTTATATGTCTATTTTTCGTGTTCCAACGGATACTCTCTCCGTCCGTCCAGGATGGCGTCCCAACATTTTTTGTAAAAAAAAAAAAAAAAAAAAAACAATAATACCAATAATACCCCTCCTTTATTTTACTTTTAATCAATTCTCTTTCACTTTAATAAATGAATTACCAATAATACCCCTCATTTATTTACCTTACACATCACTTTATTCTATTTTCTTAATTTCCGTACCCCTCCTTTATTTTACTTTTAATCAATTCTCTTTCACTTTAATAAATGAATTACCAATAATACCCCTCATTTATTTACCTTACACATCACTTTATTCTATTTTCTTAATTTCCGTGCCGGTCAAAGTGTGCATAAAATTCTGGGACGGAGAGAGTATTTCACTATATGATTAATACATATCGACGCAGTGTTCGTAATCCATTTTTTTCATCCTTTATGTGTCATTCATTCATAATATGGACATACTTGTAGATAATTATAGATTTGACTTTTATTGTTGTTATTTATATGGTAGAATTTTTAAATTGCTAATTCTAAATTTCAAAGTTAACCTGAATTTTGGAGATGTTATAAAGGCGTGTAAAAGGATGATTTTCTCTATTCAGTTATGTTTCTTGTGTGATCAATATTAAAGCACACAGTTTTACTAGGGTGTCTAGGATGTTTTCGAATCCACATGAATGGTACGAGCCACCAAACCTTATAGTGGACGTATCGAATGACGTTTGCCGTTGCTAATAAAATTTGAAGATCTTGCTTCAAAAAAAAAAAAAAAAGGTTAACCTAAATTAATTTTTTTAAAATAAATACTACATGCGTCTCTTTTTTGAATGATCCTTTCACATCATTAAAATGAAAAATTATTTATAAACTTCACCCTCGTAATTTTACATAAAATATCATTACTTTTGAATCCATCACAAATTAACAATTTTATTTACTTTAAAAGGTTTACAAAATTTAACCCTCGTAATTTTACATAAAATATCATTACTTTTGAATCCATCACAAATTAACAATTTTATTTACTTTAAATGGTTTACAAATTAACAATTTTATTTGATAGTTATTTAATACTGTAAAATTAAGAATAATAAAATTAAAAAAAAAAACGTTATTGCTGCGCTCCTTTTTTCTTCAGGATGGATCCGGATAGAAGTGAAAAAAAAAAGGGTGTCGTTAATAATGTCGTTCTTTTTTTTAAAAAAATATTAATATTTTATTAAAAAAATCTAAAACTTAAAAATATTATTTTTGTGGGGGTATGAGGCCACATTGGTAATACAAGGGCCATCGCAAATACGCTGTGGCGCATGCGGTCACGAATAGGGGGCACAGGGTGAATAATCCACAATGTCTCTGCAGGGTTGGATTTCAGATTTTTGTTTGATTTATTTTTAGAAATTTTATTTTCTATATTTCATTTTAAGTTCAATTTTTCATAAATTACATAACCATATGGAGAGAAATTAGGATTAAATAATAGAAATTGAAAAAAAAACGAAAGAGAATAGGGACCTAAGGCCTAGGTAGTGGTGCTCTAACCACTTGAGCTATCCCACTTTGTCAAGAGAATAGGGATTTTAGATAATTAAAAGAAGAGAGCGGTGGTAAAAAGTCAAAGGTTAGAAGTGCATTTGTCAAGCGCACCTCTAAATACCGTTTTTTTTTTTAAAAATTTCTAATTTTTAAATTAAATTCATTTTTAAAAGGCTAATTTATATATATATATACAAAATTAGACTTTATATTCTTTACAATTTTTTTTTTATATTTGAGGTAGAACCAGTAGACAGATATAACAGATAAACATGAAAGCTCTATCATCTATTCAATAAGAGGACCAAAGTTCTACCAAAAAGAAATCTTCACACTCAATCGTAATTGTCAAAAAAAAAAAAAAAGACTGCCTCCCTAGCCAATTCGTGGGCTCGTTCTTGGGTGGTGACTAATGTCCAAAAAAATTAGTGTGTACCTTCTAAAAATAGTTTTTGTTTGATTCATTCAACTCTTCAAATATACAAGTACGTCACATGAAGAGTGAAGTTTTCTATATTAAGACATTTTATTTCTTTATTTTTTATATTTATTTTTAAGTTTAAATTTTCATAAATTACATATATGTTGCATAATCACATGGAGAGAAATTATGAATAAAAAAGAGAAGTTGAAAAAAGAGAGAGAAGATTTTAGATAATTAAAAGAAGAGAGTAAAGATAAAAAGTTAAAGGTTAGAGGCGCATATGTCCGGTAACCTCTAAATACATACTTTTTTTTTTTTTAAATATTAATATTTTATTAAAAAAATTTAAAAATTAAAAAATATCAACATTGAGAATGAGGCAACATAGGTAATACAAATGCTATCTTGCGGACACGAGTATGGGGCACAGGGTGAATAATTCATAATGTGTGTGTAGTGTTGGAAGTGTGATAGTTTTTGTTTTTAAGCCTTGAAAAGTAGTATAAAGTTATCTATATAAAAATATTTTATTTCTTTATTTATATATTCATTTTTAACTTCAATTTTTCATAAATTACATATACATTGTATAATCATATGAAGATAAATTTTATTTTTAAAAAAGAGAATATGAATTTGAGAATTTGAAAGAGGAGAGAAAATGTTTAGAGCAGAGGCACATCTAGGCGCGTTTCAAAATATATACTCCCTCGTTTCATAAAGTAGGGGAAATGGGATAAATTAGGAATAAAGCTTATAAATTATTATTAGATCATCTTAACACACGTAATCTTAATTTTAATATATAGGAGTACTATATTTGGTGATATGGAGTATATTATAACGACATTTGACAAAATTTCTCCAATCTTCTACAATCTCTCCTCTTCAAATTCTTTTCTTATGGTCTTATTCATACTTTCCCTAGTTTATTACCAATTTACCATATCTAAATTATTCTTTCTCACTTTACAAAGAATTGAATTCTTCATTTAATTGATTATTCTTTATTAAATATTTTTAAAAATATGAAATATAGAATATTAAAATTAAGATTAATAATATTTAATAGAAATAAATTAAATAATTTTTTTTATAAATGGATATATTTTATTAAATTTTTTTTAAATATATAGAGAGAAAATAGTGTAGTTAATACTTGATAATGACGCTCCTCCCCTTCTCTTTGCACAAAGGAACGTCGTTAACGTTCTTCTTTATTTTATTAAACAGCTCTTAAATATAAATATATTATATTAAATTATTTTTTTAATATTAATATTATATTATAAAAAACTAAAACTTGTCAAATATTAATATTTTATTTTAAAAAAATTAAAATTTATTATGAAACAGAGAAGTTAATTGTATAAAACATCACGTATGAAATATAATTTTTGTTGATAAGAGACCACATAAATAACACAAAAGCCTTCACACACGCGTGTGGCACGTGCGGACACGAGTAGGGGGAGGGGGCACATGGTGAATAATCCACAAGGTGTGTACAGTGCAAGTGCAGGGTTGGAAGTGGATAGTGTGTACCTTCTAAAATAATTTTTTGTTTTTAAGCCTTCAACTACACATGAAGAGTACACAGTTTTGACATTTTATTTTTTATTTTGTATATTGATTTTTAAGTTCATTTTTTCATAAATTACATATATATTGCTTAACCATATAATAGAAATTTTGTTGAAAAAAAAAGCGAGACAAAATAAAGATTTTAGAGAATTAAAAGAGGAGAGAAAGTGTTGAAAATGACGTTGTTAATAATGACGTTCTTCTTTTTTAAATATTACTCCCTCCGTCCCAGCTTAACTTTCACATTTACTGTTCACACCCTTTTAAAAAAACATTATAATAAATAGAATTTTGAGATATAATTTTATAAAAAAATAAATAAGTGAGTTAACTTGTGTGTATGTATGTACCATAAAAATAATAATATTAAATATAATATTTTAGATATTGTATGAGTAGAGTTTCTAAAGGATCGAAAAAGTAGGTATGAAAGTTAAGTTGGGACGGAGGGAGTAATATTTTATTAAAAAAAACTAAGAGTGAATAATCCACAGTGTGTCTGCAAGGTTGGAAGTTTCAAATTTTTGTTTGATTCATTTTTAAGATATTTTATTTTTTTATTTTCTATACTAGTTTTTCGTCCGTGCGATGCACGGGACTGTTGTAATTTTTTTTATATACTCTCTCTGTTTCAGACTAAGTGCTAAATTTTACTATTTAGAAGATTTCAAACTAAATTACTCATTTGTAATCTTTAAAAATGTCATTAATTCTTTTTCTATTAAACAGGTTAAATGTTGATTCTAAATTTGTTTTTAAAAAAAAAACACACACAACTTAAAATAAACGTATGTTTTCATATTTAAACATGTTTGTAATTTTATTCTAAAACTGAGGCACAAAGTGTCATATAAAATGTAACAATATTAAATTGAGCAAATTTGTATCAAATTGAATCATAAATGATGGAGTTCTTTGATTTTCTCATCAAAATCATTTGCTTTCATTTTGTATGATTGAATGAGTGAGAGTTGAACATAACTAATCAAGTTTTGATGCACAATGTTCTTTATAAATTTGGATAAGTACAGTAATTGGCATAAACTCCTTAAATTTGGAAAGCGGAACTTTCTAGAACCACCCACGGTTTATGCAGTTTCAACACTTATTTGTTGGACATTTAACTTTTTAAAAATTATTTACATAAAATAAAAATTCATTCAATGGAGAACCGAATTAACAAATGCAATATTCTAAAACATACAGTGTCAAGGTTCACGATCTTATTTTAAAAAAAAAATAATGGAAAGTTGCATTCATGTCATGGGCACCAAAGAACAAACAAATATTTCGCAGAGCAAGAAAGCTTTGTTAACGTCTCTACAATTCAAAAACTTGATTAAGATTTAGAAGAAATAACAAAAAAAATCTAAAACAAATAGATATGTTTTAAGGTAACACAAAAAATATAGAGGTTTAGGACTAAGAAAAAAAGACAACACCCTCAAACATTAAACTTAGTTTAGTCCTAGAGAAAGCTAAGGTTGATAAGTTTCCACTTTTCCTACTTAAGAAGCTTTCACTATTTGAAAAAATCATTAAAGTGTACACATTTCTCAT
This sequence comes from Galeopsis tetrahit, assembly GCA_963675135.1. NCBI lineage: Eukaryota > Viridiplantae > Streptophyta > Magnoliopsida > Lamiales > Lamiaceae > Galeopsis > Galeopsis tetrahit. The sequence continues at coordinate 960,217 of OY776128.1, read as the reverse complement.
TTCTTTTACTTAAGCAAAAGAATCTATCATCAGGTATATTTAAAAATTTCCTATACAAATAACCATAGAGGTGGATTGAATCTCATAAAATAAATAGAAGAAAAACTCATATAAACTAAAACAATTATATATATATATATAAGCGTGTATTCTATGCTCAGTAAGCAAGCTAGATTGTTTCTTAATATTGTACATCATTGTCATCAATTTCATTATTTATTCACAATCTAAATTCATTGGTAATTGAAGAAACAAAAAATAGGTAACATCCCAACCCTTTTCAAGATCAAGCATGTACAATATTGTCTTCTATGCATTGCCCCTAGAACTTGAGTAAAATTTCAATGCATCAAAGGTTGTATGTGCAAGAAAAGCTGCTGATTTCAGATTTGGAATTATATTTAACTACAGTACTAATGTGTTGTTCTTCAAATTCTGAACAATTTATCAGAGGGCTAAGCACCATTTTCAAGGAAATATAGAATAATAGTAATCAACATTTTAAGCAAGTCCATTCTTGCTTGAATCACGGAGGCCAAGTTTTTTTCAAAGATTTATTCCTTTGCTTCGGATATGGAAGATATTGAGTCAATCAAATTGAAGAATTTCAATCGGCATAATAGAGTGGCTCTTCCTCACTCTTCAAAGTGAAAAATCTTATCAGTTGTGTTATCTTCTTGTGATTTCCCATGTCTTCATTGCAACCCATCTTCAAAATTTTCCCATATTTTTTTGTATTTCTAAAACATGACAGTGTTGTGTAAGTAATTATTACAGCACATAAAAAAAAAGAGTAAATCAATTTGAAACCAACCTCTTTGTTCTCACTTTGAGAAAGAAGGAATTCAAAATCTTAATTGGAGGACCTGATAAGAAAATTTACACAAATTATACTGCCAGATTATGCTAATTAGCAAGAGAGAATGATATTCGGGACTAAAACCATAAATCCTACACAGATGCGACAACATAGTGTAATAAATATGCAAATTTGCAGAAAAATACTCAAACTACCAAAGCAGTAAGTAAAAAAGACCTTCTTTGTCCCAAAAATATCGTGTTCATCATTATCTAGATCTCCAAAGATTCTCTTATTAGCTAATAAACAAAAAACGGCATTTTCAAAATCACAATTGCTTAAAACAAATACAGTTACAGACATTATTAAACCCAATTAAATTGATTAACTAAGAAAACCTGAACGCCTTGCAGCATTTATATCAGTCCTGCTGCATCCGTGTTCTTTCACTATCTAATTTTGTTTGAGTCTTGCTTTTGCATGTTCTGCTTCTTTCCACATACCACGTGCAGAATATATATTCGACTGAAGCACACAAGTCCCAACATCACGTGATTGAAAGCCTAAAATCATTTCTGCAATTAAATCACTTAATTCGTAAGCATCTTTGAGAGAGTGAAACGTTTTACATTTCCCAAAATATGCGTAGAAAACTACTTAAGAGATGCAGTGGTTAGATTTTTGGAGAGTACATGGTTGCAAGCAGCACATTTCATTGTACAGTAAACCCCTCACTCAGACTATATCTTGCCCAAATATTTCTCCTCAATTTTATTTACCAACAAAAATTAATAGAAATTCACAATGAGAAATGCAATACACTCAAACAATACCAAATCACAACTATAACAACAAACAATCAATCACCTCCTCAATACAAATCCTCAATGTTAAGTGATGCCACTGATAATTGACAAAAGTTTGATCTATGGTGTTAGAGTGACCCCATAGTCATCTCGTGGACCCATTATATTCTTTGAAAAATCAAGTTTTTAGATATATACTGTTAGTTCCGGTTTACGCCGTGTAAACTGCAATATCAAAAATATCAGAATAATCAGAAAATACAAAGAATACCTCAAATAAGTCGAGTTAAGGGAATCCCTTTTCCCGCAGAACAGAATACGCCCAGGATAGTGCTCGACTGTTACGGCGTTCCGTTCCCAAAGGTAAAACGACTTTCACTTCCTACACAGTAGCACCACTGTATAGGAAGTATCGGCGAACGTACTTAGTTACGAACTGAACACTCTTCGGATATGAATCAGTCACAAGAAAGAACTGTGTAAGGCTTTCGGGAGCTCAGTACACTGCGTAGGGACGAGAGGATAAAAGGTTGAGGGGCGAATTTCAGCGTAGGATGTATGAGGGAAGAGTCTGATATTTATAGGCAGAATAAAACCTTGGAGGGAGAGGAAAAACGCGTGGGCCTTGAAGACTGAATCTCGAAGACCAAGTTTGAGACTTCCAGATGATTCTGGAACATTCTTGAAGTAATTCGAGTGGGCCGAGCCCATTCCTGAGTTGGGCTTTTCGGAGTTTTTGGGTCTGCAAAAAGATAGGCGGGTCCCAAAGACCACCAAAGACCAAAGACCAATTGCCAAATCCGAAGCCGAGTCGAGTCGAGCCGGCCGGACGGGCGGGCGCACGCGCGCGTGTGGCTTTTAGAGGAGTGTACCTCTTTTAGATAGTTGAACTACCATGCTACTTCAATACCTTTATACATCATAAATGTTTTGTAGGTTTCCTATGTGGGACAATTTCCCACATTCTCAAACTTCCAAGTTGAAACCCTTCAACTTCAACATTTAATTTCTCACTCACCTTAACTCGGTTTTGTGATATTAAATATACCACGTTCATCTACTCCGCGAGTAGATCGACAATGTCATGTTCAATTATTTCTTAATTAACGTTTAGTCCGTCTAATTAATTAAATTAGATCAGGGTGTCAAAACCCAATTAATTCCCATTAATTCCAACAATCCCCCACATGAGTGAAAATCGTATCTATACAACATCAGACTCAGTGTTCAGTTCGAGTGAGATCTCCGTGCGTCCGGATAAGTGGTTTTTGGCCTTGAACTTTCCATAGCCAAACACTATCGGATATACCGGCGGCTTAGTGGACGCGATGCCTTGAACTATTCCTCCATAGTGTATACCTAGACAACAGTGTCAGCACACTTTGATCTCGTCTTCGTAACGTTTTCACGTTTTTGTCCGTTTTGGCCAGGGACGGCCTTTGTACTTCATAAATGTTTGGTCGAAGCGGCCCTCACTTCTCATTTATATAGGTAACTTCCTTTCGAGTATCCCGTTATACTCTCGGAATTATTAAGAGTCCAAGACTCAGCCTTTACCACATCTTACGGGTCGTTAACACTTGAGATAGTGCTGTCCGGAATAGTCATATTTTTCAAGTGTTTTCTCACTAACCTCCACAGCTTCGTTTTCCCATTGAACCAAGTTCTTGGGATCTCCAGTCATCATGGTTGGGTTACCACTGCTTTGGTTTTTATTGTGGGTTTTAGACCCATTCCTTCTACCAGCTTGTACAATTGATCTCGATTTATGCTCTTCGTGAGCGGATCCGCTATATTGTCCTTCGTATTGACATAGTCAATGGACATTACTCCAGTGGAGATCAATTCTCTAACGGAGTTGTGTCGACGACGTATGTGTCTCGACTTTCCGTTGTACATGACATTCGAAGCTCTCCCAATGGCAGCTTGACTGTCACAGTGTACCGTCACCGCAGGTACCGGCTTTTTCCAACAAGGAATGTCTTCCAGAAAATTACGCAACCATTCAGCCTCTGCAGCGGCTAGGTCTAACGCTATAAATTCTGATTCCATTGTGGAACGAGCAATACACGTTTGTTTCTTGGACCTCCACGACACTGCTCCTCCTCCAATAGTGAATACATATCCACTAGTGGATAGCGAGTCTTTCGTGTCTGATATCCAATTTGCATCACTGTATCCTTCGACTACAGTTGGATGTCTTGTGTAGTGAAGCCCATAATCAAGGGTGTACTTCAAGTATCTTAATACCCTTTTTAACGCTTTCCAGTGCTCATGACTTGGATTGTTCGTGTATTGACTCAACTTGTTTACCGAACATGCAAGATCAGGGCGTGTACAGTTCGTTATGTACATCACACTTCCAATGATCCTTGCGTATTCCAGTTGGGCCACTGGTTCTCCTCTATTCTTTTTCAAGTGAACATTGAGTTCCAAAGGTGTCTTAGCAGGTGGATCGTCAAAGACCTTAAATTGCTTTAGTACCTTCTCCACATAGTGAGATTGTGTCAAGGAAATTCCATTGGACGTTCTCTCTATCTTGATTCCAAGAATCACATCTGCTAGTCCCATGTCTTTCATGTCAAAGTTTCTACTTAACATGTTCTTCGTATTAACTATGATATCGTGATTGTTACTCATGATTAACATGTCATCGACATATAAGCACACAATAACATATCCAGTAGGTGTATCCTTCACATACACACACTTATCGCATTCGTTAATTCGAAACCCATTTGACAGCATTGTACTGTCAAATTTCAAGTGCCACTGTTTTGGAGCTTGCTTAAGTCCATACAGTGATCTAACGAGTTTACACACCTTTTTCTCGTTTCCAGGAGCAACATATCCTTCAGGTTGCTCCATGTATATTTCTGCATCCATCTCACCATTAAGAAACGCCGTCTTAACGTCCATTTGGTGTATTTCGAGATTGTGCAACGCAGCAATGGCGACTAACACCCGAATGGAGGTGATCCTTGTCACTGGTGAGTATGTATCGAAGAAATCATACCCTTCCTTTTGTTTAAACCCCTTTGCAACAAGACGAGCTTTGTACTTATCAACAGATCCATCTGCTTTGTACTTTCTTCTAAGGATCCACTTGCATCCTAAGGGCTTGCAACCTTTAGGGAGGTCAACCAACTCCCATGTGTGGTTTAAGAGAATAGACTCGTATTCACTTTTTATGGCTTCTTTCCAGAGGTGTGCATCTGGTCTTGCCATTGCTTCTTTGATAGTTTTGGGTTCTTCTTCCTCCAAAACATAAGTAATGAAGTCTGAACCAAAGTCTTTATCAATTCTAGCTCTCTTACTGCGTCTCGGTTCTTCACTCTCTTGAGTGGAAGGACTAACAGTGTCGTCTGTTGCTTCGAGAGTTCTTTTGCTCGAACAGTCTTCCTTTTTTTCCTTAAGAGGAAAGACGTTCTCAAAGAACACTGCGTTCCTTGATGTATGATCCCAGATTCAATACATAATTGTTCAAACGGAGCTACGTACTCTCCACCTCTATCACTACGAATTGATTTGATTCGAGTGTCTAATTGATTCTCTACTTCTGTTTTGTAACGTTTAAAAGCTTCGATAGCTTCGTCTTTACTCTTTAAAAGGTAAACGTAGCAGAATCGTGTACAATCGTCTATGAAAGTAATCAAATACTTTTTCCCTCCTCTAGTTTGTACAAACTTCAAATCACATACATCCGTGTGAATTAAGTCTAGAGGAGCAGTGGTGTTCCTTTCAACAGTTTTAAACGGTAGTTTGGTCATTTTTGCTTCCGTGCATATTTCACATCGTTTGGATGTATCAACGTTGTCAATTTTAAGTAAATCGAGATTTACTAATCGCTTTAAGGATTTTAGATTCACATGTCCTAATCTAGAATGCCATAAAGAGGAACACTCAACGATATAAGCAGAAGTGGAAGCAATTTCATTAATAACTTGTTTGCCGTTGAGGCTTACAACCATTGTGCTTAATTTAAATAAACCATTCTCGAGATAACCCTTCCCGAGAAAGTGACCAAACTTACTTAGAACTATCTTATCAGCTTCAAAGACTAGTATAAATTTATTGCTAACTAGAAGAGATCCCGAAATCAGATTCTTCCGGATGTCTGGGACATGCAGCACGTTCTTCAATGTTAGCTCTTTTCCAGATGTCAGTTTAAGCACGTCTAACCCAATTCCAGCCACTTCAGATGAGGCTTGATTGCCCATGAACAACTTTCTCCCATCCGATGAAGAGTAGTCTGAGAATGCAGATCTCTCCGAGCAGACGTGGCAAGTGGCACCGGTGTCCACAAACCACTCTTTCTTGTTGTCCACCATGTTGACCTCCGTCACCACTGCGGACATGTCCAAATCTGTAAGGTTCACAGAATCTTGTACTTTCTGTTTGCCCTTTCCCTTATCGTCACGACGAGGTTGACGACACTCACTGGACCTATGGTTCGGTTTCCCACAGTTATATCAATTTCCAGTGAATTTCTGCTTTGCGGCTGGACCCTTTCCCTTCACAATCTTCGTTGTGTTGGCAGCAGATTCGTTTGGACGTTTCCTTTTCCTTGACGGGCCCTCTTGTTCCATCAAGTTAGCTTTGGCTTCAATCTGGAGGGCAGGTCCCTTGCCTTCTCTCTTCCGATTGTCCTCCTCAATTCTGAGACGAATAATCAGATCCTCCAAGCTCATCAGCTTTCGTTTGTGCTTTAGATATGATTTGAAGTCCTTCCACGATGAAGGCAGTTTCTCGACCACGGTCGCTACTTGAAATGCATCAGGTAACACCATATCTTCAGCAGCAATCTTATGGAAGATAATCTGCAGTTTCTGGACTTGATCCACTACAGACTTGTTATCGTCCATCTTGAAATCGTACAGTTGTGAGACGACGAATTTCTTCAATCCGACACCTTCAGTTTTTATGTCACAGTAGACACTATAGAGTGTATCGGAAAGTCCTCCAATAATGTGATTTCTGCACAGATAATCACCACTCAACCACTGATCGTAGAAGATCCTCTCTTGTTGGCTTGCACTTGCCTCAGGTTGTGTAGGTTTCGTTTCGGTTAGAAACCTATTCATTCCAAGCATGGTTAGGTAAAATTGCATCTTACTTTGCCATCGCTTGAATTCAGTCCCGGAGAATTTTTCCGGCTTTTCTCCTTGTACGACCATTGGCCTCGGCCCGGGTGCGGAGAAGGTAAACATCGGATCCCTTGTGGGGTTCTGGAAAGCAGGAAACGGTTCAAGCGGATTGCTTCTGTTCCTAACTCTTTCCGCATGATCACTCGGTTTTCCTTGTGATTTCATGTCGGAGCTGTGCGACTCTGAACGATCAGAAGACGCTCCGTTATTAGCATCGTTGCCAATATTTTCAGTACCATGTACTGCTTCCGTATTAACGGGATCGACATCCATGTTATCATTCATCTTTGATACTGCAGTGAATTATTTAAATTAATTAAGTCCGAAAAATTAATTTAGTTCGAAAATATTAATTATATATTCTGTTCTGCGATTGTTAGTTCCAGTTTACGCCGTGTAAACTGCAATATCAAAAATATCAGAATAATCAGAAAACACAAAGAATACCTCAAATAAGTCGAGTCAAGGGAATCCCTTTTCCCGCAGAACAGAATACGCCCAGGATAGTGCTCGACTGTTACGGCGTTCCGTTCCCAAAGGTAAAACGACTTTCACTTCCTACACAGTAGCACCACTGTATAGGAAGTATCGGCGAACGTACTTAGTTACGAACTGAACACTCTTCGGATATGAATCCGTCACAAGAAAGAACAGTGTAAGGCTTTCGGGAGCTCAGTACACTGCGTAGGGACGAGAGGATAAAAGGTTGAGGGGCGAATTTCAGCGTAGGATGTATGAGGGAAGAGTCTGATATTTATAGGCAGAATAAACCCTTGGAGGGAGAGGAAAAACGCGTGGGCCCAGCCCCGATTTATGGGAATATATCGCAGCGGTTGAGATAATATCTCGTACGTGGATAAGTCTTGAAGACTGAATCTTGAAGACTGAGTTGGGCTTTTCGGAGTTTTTGGGTCTGCAAAAAGATAGGCGGGCCCCAAAGACCACCAAAGACCAATTGCCAAATCCGAAGCCGAGCCGGACGGGCGCGCGCGCGCGCGCGTGTGGCTCTTAGAGGAGTGTACCTCTTTTAGATAGTTGAACTATCATGCTACTTCAATACCTTTATACATCATAAATGTTTTGTAGGTTTCCTATGTGGGACAATTTCCCACATTCTCAAACTTCCAAGTTGAAACCCTTCAACTTCAACAATTAATTTCTCACTCACCTTAACTCGGTTTTGAGATATTAAATATACCACGTTCATCTACTCCGCGAGTAGATCGACTATGTCACGTTCAATTATTTCTTAATTAACGTTTAGTCAGTCTAATTAATTAAATTAGATCAGGGTGTCAAAACCCAATTAATTCCCATTAATTCCAACATATACACATTCCATCAATTATAGGCCAATTCCCGTAACACAGAGAATCAGCCAAAAAAAGGAGAAAAGAAAGGAAGTCATAAACTTTGAATACATGTAACAAACTCACCTTCAAAGCATATGACGTCAATTTGCTCGAGTGTTACTTCTATATGCCCAAATCCCTTGCGATTGTAATTCTTGCTCCTTGTCAAGTTGTGACGAAAGGCCTTGGAATCAAAATCACTAAACCGTGATCGTATGCTAAATAATATTAATTCATATACTAAACAAGATTTCTGAGTTCAATATAAAACTTTTGTGAACCACCAAGTTCATAGAAATTATGTGTAGTTTTTATCCTCTTAACGAAACATAGTATTTATCTAAATTAAAGTAACCATAATAAACAATGAGAGTTTTCTGAAAAGCTAAGCCCCCATTTCCCCAATTATTCAAATACATTCTTCTTCCCATGAAGATTTAAATGAGAACATATAACTCTGTCAAAATAGGAGAGGAAGCTGATTCTAATTGGCATTATTGGACTAATTAGAGAAAATGCGTATAAACAATTGGAAACAACCAACCCCATCTGGACTGCACAAGGAATATATACTTTAAATGATTACCATTCAGAAAATTAAAAATCTCATCATAATAAAAAATGAAAGTTGATTAACAATATGCATTGCTATCCCAAACAAATAGAACCAAATAGAAACATGCAAAATGGACAGGTTAATAACAGTTATAGAACCTCAAGTAATTAGTGAGAGGAGAAACTTGTGCATAAGCGAGTATATCACCTATCGTTGCTCTACCTCTATCTGTATGCTGCCTCAAAATCCTACTATAAAGCTTCTCCTGCAATAAAAAAAAAAAAGAATTCCTAAACAATCATATGCGGGAAATTTTCCATAGCTCTTGAAAAGGAACTCAAAGAAAGAATAAACTGTTCCTAATATTAATTAATCCCATTGAGAAAAATTAGTACTGAAAGCATTCAATGGACAAAGAATGTATGTGGATATACAATTGAGCTAAAACATAACAAAGACAAAGAATCACTAAGACGCAAAAACAAAATCTTATAAGATTACTAACATTTACATTCATCTTACAGAAAAATGGTAATTATTAAATTAAACCTGCATGTATCATCCCTCAATCTCACGCGAACTTAATTGCTCTTGCTCATGACTAAAACAAATAAAAACGTCAAATTAATGAAAACCTAAAAAAAAATGTGCAAATAAAAAATTGGGCAAACACATTAATGGGGTAAAACGCGGAAAAAAAAAAAACCACAGTGTGACGATCGTCTGCTTGGAAGGAGAGTCGTTGTTGGTGGACGGACTGTGAGTAGAGCTGGGAAGGGTTTTAGCGGCGCTGCAAAAGGCAGCGTACATGCCTCGATCCACCTCATCTTAATCTAGCCGTGTCGCATCAGATTTCCTTTTCTTTCTCATCCGGAAAACTCCAAACGAAAACAAATACCGAGTACCTCTCAAATAAAACATGTAATCTCGCAAAAAACTCATAGCGGGGCAGTCCAAAAGCTGAGAGGAAATGTAACGTATTATCAATTTATCACACATTTATTATAAGTTTATAACACATTATTAAAAGGAAAATTAAATCAAAATGACACGTGTCAAAAGGAGAATTTGCTTAAAATGCCACGTGGCGGAAGGCTAGAGAGTCCTATCCTCCCTTTATATATATAGATTCAACTAGTTCTATACCCGCGTTTTACGCGGGGTCGATTTATTAAAATAATAACATTAATTATTATATTAGAGTTCATTTATTAAAATAATAATTTTAAATATTATATTAATTTTATATCTTTTTCATTATTAGAATTGTGAGATTAAACTTTTTTTTATTCCAATATATTTATAACATATACATTTCTATAAATTTAAATTTATATTATTGTATTTATATTTTTATATATTATAATATTTTTTACTATATTAATAACATGTGCATTAACAAAATTATGATTTTAATTGTAAAATTAAGAAAATATTTTTAATAGGTAAAAGTATTATAAAATAATTTTATTAATAAAAAGTATATAAAATTGACAAAATACAATAAAATAGGAAACCGTCTTCTACAAAACTAAGGGCATGTTTGTTTTGGGATTTTGAGGATTTTGAAATCCGGATTTCAAAATCTAGTGGATTTCAAAATCCTAATGTTTTTTATGTTTTGTGTTTGTTTTGAGATTTAAATAGGGTAGGACTTAACTTTATAGTATAGGATTATAGGTATTTATATAGGGTTTGTAGGTATTTAAAGAGTTGACTTTTATAGGGTTATAGGGTGGGGTTTTGAAATCTTGAATCAAAATCCCAAACTGTAACGGGGTGGAGTTTCGAAATCTCAAATCCGGATTTCCCATCCCAAAACAAACATGCCATAAGGGATGTTTGTTTTGGGATTTTGACGATTTTGTATGATTTAACTTTTTATTTGTAGGGTAAGATTTTAAAATTATGGTAAAGTCTAGTATGCACTCGAGTGCATGCTGTGCACCCTAGTCCATGTGCACTTTTCAGTTACTGACTTACACTTTTTGGTAAATGGTGTTGCACTTTTCAATTATTAAACTGTATAATTGAAAAGTGCAACACCATTTACCAAAAAGTGTAAGTCAGTAAACTGAAAAGTGCAACATGGACTAGGGTGCACAACATGCACTCGAGTCCATAGCAGACCAACCCTAAAATTATATATCTAAATTTTAAAGTAGAACATGGACGAAATTTTTCATTCCAAAACAAACATCCCCTTAAAAAATTGTGACATCTTTCTAGTAACCTATTTTCATGGCACAATATAGTCTTTAAATTTCCCGTCAATTTTTTTCCCATGATTAATTATAACAAATAATTGCATAATCTTCTCAAGTAAGTCCGTGTACATCTCTAATTGCTAAAATTAATCATAATCAAACTTTGTTGGAAGATTTTAGATTTTTTTTATTAACAATCACTAAAACTTTTTTTCTAAGTAAAGTTTCTTAAATTATTCTAGAATACATTTATTGACAATTATATATTAGTTTAATTATTTTAGAATACATTCACACTCTATATATAAGAAAACTATACCTACATAGAATAGATTCAAATTTGAAGGGATAAAAAATTATAATTAAATTTATTATGAAATAAAATAAAATAATTCATACATAATTTAAATTATTTATCTCTAAAAAAAAAATAGTCAATGATATCGGAATTAGTTGGAGCCGGTACCTCTTTTTAAATTCATTCACTGAAAGATCGAAGAACTATTTAGTCAAATTAGTTGGAGTCGGTACCTTTTTCTTAAAATCACACTTCGAAAAGATCGCAATAAGTCGACCTATTTTTAAAATCTTTTTAAAATCATTCTGATCGTCAACCATCGTCAACCAATCGCGTCAATAAGTCGATTGAGAATACGGTATCTTGAATAAAATAAAATAAACCATAATTCATAATTCCACATTGTGAATTTTACTATGGGATAAAATTGAAAAAAATGAAGGAAAAATTACAGCAAAAAATTGTATGTAAGATGTAGATTGTCAATAACTCGATCGGTATCTTGAATAGAATAAAATAAAATAAATTATGAATTGAAAAACAAAAACTAAAGAAAAAAAAAAGCAAAAAATTAAGGAAAAAAATAAGGAAAAAAATGGAAGTAAAACAAAAAAACATAATAAAATTGAAAGAAAAAATGAAAGCAAAAAATTATTAAATAGGAAAAGAATGAGAAAAAATTACATGAAAAAAAATGAATGTTAAAACAAAAAACATAATACGGACATAGAGAATGAGAAAATTGAATAAATTGTCAATCCTCATTCTACTTTCTCTGAGATAAAATTGAAAAAAAAAATGAAAGCAAAAAATTATTAAATAAAAAAAGAATGAGAAAAAATTACTAAAAAAATGGAAGTAAAACCAAAAACATAATAATAATAAGGAGATAGAGAATGAGAACCTCTTTTTCTCTATAAAATGAAATTGCAGGAAGACACATAAGAATTAAGATAAAATTGAAAAAAAAAATAGCAAACAGAAACTTCTTCAATTGAAATTGAGACTCAAATGAATTGACATAGAGAAAAAGTAAAAATCATTAACCTTAAAAAAAAAAATACAGAAACTTTAAATTAAATGAAAGAGGAAAAAAAAATTACTTTTATGTACCAAGAGAGTGAGCGAGATGTTGAAAAACAATTTAAAATTTAAAATAATTAAAAGAGATAAAATTGTTATTGGAAAATTTATAAATATTAGTATAAATTATAAAAATTAATATTGTAAATAAATATTTAAAATTAGTATAATTTTTGTTCTTAATTTTCACATTCTATATATAAGAAAACTATACATACATAGAATAGATTCAAATTTGAAGGGATAAAAAATTATAATTAAATTTATTATGAAATAATATAAAATAAAATAATTCATACATAATTTAAATTATTTATCTCTAAAAAAAATAGTCAATGATAAGTCAACTGAGAAATGAGATCTTCTAATGTCATATATCTTACCTATTATATTATCGTCGAATTAGTGGAGCCCTCTTTTTAAATTCATTCACTGAAGATCGAAGAACTGTGTTTAGTCGAAGAACTGTTTAGTCGAATTTAGTTGGAGTCGGTACTTTTTTTTTAAATCACACTTCAAAAAAGATCGCAGATAAGTCGACCTATTTTTAAAATCTTTTTAAAATCATTCTAAGATCGTCAATAAGTTGATTGAGAATACGGTATCTTGAATAAAATAAAATAAACCACAATTCAAAATTGTATGTAAGATGTAGATCGTCAATAACTCGATCGGTATCTTGAATAAAATAAAATAAATTATGAATTGAAAAAAAAAATGAAAGCAAAAAATTAAGGAAAAAAAAATGAAAGTAAAACAAAAAAGACATAATAAAATTGAAAGAAAAAATGAAAGCAAAAAATTATTAAATAGGAAAAGAATGAGAAAAAATTACATGAAAAAAAATGAAAGTTAAACAAAAAAACATAATAAGAAGATAGAGAATGAGAAAATTGAATAAATTGCCAATCCTCGTTCTACTTTCTCTGAGATAAAATTGAAAAAAAAAAATGAAAGCAAAAAATTATTAAATAGAAAAATAATGAGAAAAAATTACGAAAAAAATGGAAGTAAAACAAAAAACATAATAATAAGGAGATAGAGAATGAGAACCTCTTTTTATACTATGAAAAGAAATTGCAGGAAGACACATAAGAACTAAGATAAAATTGAAAAAAAAAATCGCAAGCAAACAGAAACCTCTTCAATTGAAATTGAGACTCAAATGATTCAGATAGAGAAAAAGTAAAAATCATTAACCTCCAAAAAAAATTACAGAAAATTTAAATTAAGTGAAATAGGAAAAAAAAAAGTTACTTTTATGAGTGATCGAGATTTTTATGAGTGATCGAGATGTTGTTTTTCTATATCTGGTGATCGAGTAGCGTATAAAAAGATTAAATTTTTAACTTAGTTGAGAAAATCATGTGATTATTTAAATTTAAAATTTAAAATAATTAAAAGAGATAAAATTGTTATTGAAAAATTTATAAATGTTATAAATTATAAAAATTAAGGAGGGTGTATTCAATTGAGATTCTGTTGGATTTTTTTTGGACTTTAAAAAGTCAGTGGATTTAGAAAATCCATAGACTCTATGCAGAGTTTGTCTGACTTTTTATTGATTTATATGAATTTTTATAGATTTGACAGGATTTTGAAATACACATTTTTTATTGATTTACATAGATTTCCATAAACTACGCCCCTATAAAATCTAGTTCAAAAAAAATTATTATTTATTATTATTATTCTCATCTTCATTTTCATCACAGTTATACCTCGACCTCATTTTCACATAGTAGATGCATTAGCTTAAGTTCTTGGTTGTAGTTGTCTTTGAGAAAGCGATTCCAAATTTTCCTCTTTCATGTCGAAATGTGGTCGAGATGTGGTGAATCTTGATCTTCTTTATATTCCGACTGGAAATTCATCAGAGCGACCTTCTTTCCGAAGAAAGATATGCAATCTTTCATGTCGAGATGTGGTCGAGATGTGGTGAATCTTGAACTTCTTTATATTCATATTCAGAGCGACCTTCTTTCCGAAGAAAGATATGCAATCCAGCGAACTTGTGAATTGCAATTTAAAAATACAAAAAATTCGATTGAATATTTGTATTTCTGGGGTGACGACCCTGACCACCAAAGTCTTTTAGATGATATCGAACACCACGTAATGGGGAATTGACGTCGATTAGATATTATTGACGTGTCCGATATACTATAATTTTTAAAGAAAGAACATAATTTTAAAATACAGAGATGTAATTTTTTTCACGATAATAATGGTGGTGAAGAATCTGTGATGCTTATCAAAGAACATAGTTAACACAATTTTTTTTTTCTTCTCTTTCAGAGTCTTCTAAGAGAATCCGTTTAAATCTCTACTTTTTAGAAGAGATTTTGATTAGTGAAATTTATTTATATTTTTGAAAGAGAATCCAACGAAATCCATAGAGTATTAAAATCCATAGATTGTTGAATACCTAAAGATTTCTAAAGACTTTTTAAAATCCGTATTGAATACCTAAAGATTTCTAAAGACTTTTTAAAATCCGTATTGAATACCTCAAAATTTTGAAAGACTTTTAAAAATCCGGATTGAATACCCCCAGATTTTAAAAGTCCAAAAAAATCCAACAGAATCTGAATTGAATACATCCTCCTAATATTGTAAATAAATATTTAAAATTATTACTCCGTATAATTTTTGTTCTTAATTAAAAAAATGTCTGATCCTTTTTTATAAAAATTCTCAATAATCTAATACAATGATCCTTTTTATAAAAATTCTCAATAATCTAATACAAAATATTTAAAATGGAAGAATTTGACAATTTAGAAGAATGAATTTTTTTTAATAAGAATGCTTGACAATATTGGGATTTTGAAGGGGAGAGATATTAAAAATAATAATTATAATTTAAAATTTTGAATTATAATTTTGATATTAAAATAGAAAAAATGAATTTTTTAATCAAAATTGGCAGAGATTTTGAAATAGACGAGAAGAGAGAGATTGTGTAGAGGGATAGAATTGTGACATGTGTCCCATTATATTCTCACAAATATAGAGTATTAAGATTAAGATTAAGATTAAGATTAAGATAAGATAAGATTTGAAGGGGAGAGACATTAAAAATAATAATTATAATTTAAAATTTTGAATTATAATTTTGATATTAAAATAGAAAAAATGAATTTTTTAATCAGAATTGCTGAGAATGCAGGGATTTTGAAATAGACGAATTTGGTAAAGAGAGATTGTGTAGAGGGATAGAATTGTGACACGTGTCCCATTATATTCTCACAAATATAGAGTATTAAGATTTGAAGGGGAGAGATATTAAAAATAATAATTATAATTTAAAATTTTGAATTATAATTTTGATATTAAAATAGAAAAAATGAATTTTTTAATCAGAATTGCATTTAGGGATTTTGAAATAGACGAGAAGAGAGAGATTGTGTAGAGGGATAGAATTGTGACATGTGTCCCATTATATTCTCACAAATATAGAGTATTAAGATTAAGATTAAGATAAGATTTGAAGGGGAGAGAGATTAAAAATAATAATTATAATTTAAAATTTTGAATTATAATTTTGATATTAAAATAGAAAAAATGAATTTTTTAATTGCTGAGAATGCAGGGATTTTAAAGAATTGTGACACGTGTCCATTATATTCTCATAAATATAGAGTATTAAGATTTTAAGTTCAATTTTTCATAAATTACATAACCATATGGAGAGAAATTAGGATGAAATAAGAGAAGTTGAAAAAAAATGAAAGAGAATAGAGATTTTAGATAATTAAAAGAAGAGTGGGAGATAAAAAGTTAGAGGTTAGAGTTGCCTCTAAATACTGTTTTTTTTTTTTAATTTTCATATTTTAAATTAAATTCTTTTTTAAAACGCTAATATATATATATATATATATATATATATATATAAAATTTTTATATTTTGATGTATATTACCAACTCTCATTATCGAAGCGGCCAATAATAATAAAATGATTTAAATACTAAAATTGAATATTATTTCATTATTTAACATAAATTAGTAAGTAGAAAAGAGGAGAGAAATCTATAATTATATATTTGCAAACTTTTATACCGCCACGTGTCGCAATCTAATTCATCTAACACAACCTCTCTCCTCTCAAATGTTTTCATTTTAAAATCCTCATTCTCACCTTCTTTTCATCCTTTTCATTTAATCTAATCCGTTCATTTAAACAAATTAATCTTAACCGTTCGTTCTTAATATAATCTCCTATATAATAATCATTTTTCTTTCATTTCCAACATTCATTTTCAACTCTGCATTTCAATATTGCAGATTTGTTTGTGTTCATTTTCAATCTCTAAATTTCAACTCTTCAAACAGAAAATTTTGCAATTTGTTTTATTTCTATATGTTTTGTATATATTTCACGTGTATATTTATTTAGATTGTAAATCTCTAATCTTTTTTTGTATGTTTTGTATATTCTTGAGTCGGGAAAATATCACAAACAGTCCTGTAACTTTTGTCGAATCCGTGTTTGGTCCTTTATCTTTTTAAATTATCGTCTGTAGTCCTTTTATTATCGCAACAGGTCCTTTTCGGCAAAAAATTAAAAAAATGACCTGAATTCACATGTGCCGGTCACGTGAGTGTCAAATTCCGACGAATTTGCTTGCGTGTCATTCCACATCACTAACTATTTAGGAAAAAAAATCACAAATGGTCTTGTAACTTTTATTTAATCCACATTTGGTCCTTTATCTTTTTAAATTCTCACCTGTAGTCCTTTTATCTTTATTTTCGACAACAACAAAAAAAAAGGCTTAAACCACATATTAATTAGACACCACATCTAATTCTAAATTATATTTTTAATTAAAAAAATGGTTGTCCCCATATTTTTTAAATGAACTACTACTAATTCCTTTTTTAAAATTTGTACTCAGAGAAAAGTAAATATTATGTGTGAATTGAAGGAGAAATTATTTTACTCTATAGTACCCCACCCTCCTTAACAATAGTATTAGAAATTGTCAAACTCATCATATCAATTTACTTGTATTTGTAGGAATACAAAATAATTAATTTTCATATTTCACTTTTTTAAGGTTATTGATTAATTAACTAATTATTTCCACAGATATGAGTAATGGGTGTGACTCCAGGAAACTAAGTATATACTTAGGGGGCCATGGCCACCCCATCTCACCCTCTTTTTTATATATATATATTAAATTTTAATATTTTAATGTTTTTAGTATTTTTTAAATTAAATACAATTAATGTTAGATTAATTTAATAAATTATTATTGATAAAAAGATGATCCTACTGTATTGATAAATGTATTTTAGAAACTTAATTATTAATACTCCCTTCATCTATGTATAGTGTGTATGAAAATTAAAATAGATATACAAAGGAGATAAAATAAGTGTGGTTGGATATATATATATAAGAAGAATTATGCACACTTTATTGCATAAATATTATAATTATATATATATATATATATATTAGTGTTTTGAATTATTAAAAAAATTTGCCCTCTGTCCCTGGCCCAATCAATGCTCATTTGTATCATGACAACAATTTAAAGGTAATTGGTCAAAGAGTGAGAATTATATGTGGTGTCTAATTAATATGTGGTTTAAGCCTTTTTTTTGTTGAAAATAAAGATAAAAGGACTACAGGTGAGAATTTAAAAAGATAAAGGACCGAATGTGGATTAAATAAAAGTTACAGGACTATTTGTGATTTTTTTTTTCTCAATAGTTAGTGATGTGGAATGACACGCAAGTAAATTCGCCGGAATTTGACAGTCACGTGACCGGCACATGTGAATTCAGGTCATTTTTTTAATTTTTGGCCGAAAAGGACCTGTTGCGATAATAAAAGGACTACAGACGATAATTTAAAAAGATAAAGGACCAAACGCGGATTCGACAAAAGTTACAGGACTGTTTGTGATATTTTCCCTTCTTGAGTCTCAAACAGAAATTTTACTTCTTCGTGTGCACTCATATTACTCCGGTGTCGAATATATGACTCAGACATATTGAAAAGGTTCCATCTACAGTATTTTTCTTCATCAACGACATCTTAAGCGGTTCAAATAGCGTGTTCCAAATCTAAGAGCAACAATCAAAGCCCTAATCATCATTATTTTTCATTTACGATTCACATACAAAAGTTTGTAAATTATAAAATCATAATGAAACTGATGTATATTTCTTCCATTTTTTCTGATGTAATTTTTTACCCTGATTTAGTTCACGTAATTAATTCTTTTATATTATATTCACTCTTGTCCAAAACGATGTATATGGATAGTTCATGTAATTAATTATTTTGATGTTTCATAATTAATATTTAAAACCAAATTGTATACAACGTATTTTTTAAAAGGGAGCCACTACTAACACCCCAAAAAGTGTTAAATATACCCCAATTTTTTTTGGACTAAATTAGACATATTTATATTTACTAAGCTGCCCTTTTAAATTCTACAAATTAAATACACACCTTAAAATGTTATCTACACCCCAACCTTAAATCCCTCCCGACCTCATCATAACACCGCCGGCGGCTGCTTGTTTCTTTTTTTTGACAGGAAGAATTTTTTTTTCATTAAACACGAATTGTAGGCTGAAGCCGTAATTACATCTTCAAGAGCAAATTGCTTACAAGCTGGGGGATCATCATCCCAAAATCTCTCGAAACCAATATTACTACCAAAAAGGCACGAACGAGGGATTGCGAGTCGGTGTCAAGAATCACCCCGACGATACCCCATTCGATGCATTTCCCAACAGCAAAACCTAAGGCCATGGTTTCCAAGCAAGTGCTATCCCCTGCTGCTGCAATACGCTTGGAGCCCGCTTTCACTAGGGCAGGGGAAACGATGAAGGACCATTTGTTCCGTAAACATCCTCATCGAGCGGCCGCTTGTTTCTTTAAACCCATTTTTTTCTTTTAAAACTAACAAATTCCATATTTTATGAAATAAACTCAGATTAGCTCACCAAATCCTGGAAGTGCGGCACTATGCCTCCGGCCTCTATGCCGCCGGCCATACGGTGAATTATTCTATTGCTCTCCCTCTTTCAATCTTTTCAATTCAATTTTTTTCCATGTTTCCTGCATTGTAGTTGAATTGAGTAGAAATTTTGAAGTTTCAATTGTGAGTTGTGACACCGCTATTTCAAACCAGATCTGCCAATGGCTTCACCAAGATGTCCGCTGCTGTCACTTCCTTGCCGTCACGTACAATTCTTGCGCTCCGCCGTTTGTCGTTATTGCCGCCAATGGGAGCCATCGTTGCTAGAGGGAGCTTCAACTTGCATTCTGGAGTATTTTATTTTGTGAAAATGACGTTAATATGGAGAGAAAGAGGTGAAAGGGAAAAAAATGGATGGAAGGGTAAGATAGGAAAATAATGGGGTGTGTTTAGTAATATAAGTTTATTTTCAAATTTTATTGGGGTGGGTTTAACAATTGGGGTGATTAACATTTGTTGGGGGGTTAATAGTGGCTCCCTTTTTAAAAATATTCACTTTAATTATTTTGTTTCATATTCAATCGTTTCTATTTTTGGAGAAATCGAGGCTCAACTTAAATATAATAATTTTTTTAATAGAATTAATCTAACTTTAATATAAATATAAAATAATAATTAAATATTTATTTAATTCTATTAAGAAATCGAATACAATATTGGCTAATTTAAAATTAGTTTAGGTAATTCTATTTTTTTCTAATATACGTACCAATAATTTACTAATATAAAATTTATAGTATTGACTTTAAATCCACTATTACATATTTAATGTATATAGTTAAATTCGAATTGAAATTTATTATGAAATCATCTCCATGTTAGTTATTTATATAATGCAATACTAGAATGGTAAAAATAGAAAATGAAATTTATGAGTTATCTCTATTCTTCCCATGCACATTAATGTTTGGCTACAATTAAGGGATCTACCATAATTTTTAATTTTTTTTTATCAATTATGAAAAATCGAAATTAAAGGATTCACATTAATTTTCATATGCATACACGAAAATTTTATATTTTAATATTATTTTTTACACAATTTGGTAATCGAATTTTCTTTAATTAAAAAAATTAACTTTCTCTTTAAAATTATTTTATACTTAAATAATTTTAATTAAGAAAAATCGAATTTCATAATTACGAAACAGTCAATAAATTGAAATTGTTGACTAACCATAAATAGATCAGTATCAAACTTTTTTACATCATAAACACTGATTAAGGAAAACGTATTTCATAATTAAAATCGAATTAATACTTTTCATAAATAGATTATGAGATTATAATTCGAATTAAAAAAAATGAAATGATTTAATCCAGAGAAAGCTAATTTTGGTAAAAGTAATATATTTTATTCAAAATTTATGACTACTAATTACAATCATTAAAGCAATATGGGTGTATAACACAATAATTATATATAGAGATATGCAATTATTGCCTTAAATCACTTATTTATGTCTTCGTATTAGTGATTTTTATTGGTAAATTTATGACATTTTTATAGTGTATCAAATCAACATCTCTATCTTAATCTATATTTTTAAATAATAATCTGCATTCAATTTTCTAGAAAAATATTCTACTTTCTCAAAAAATGATAATTTATAGTATAAATTTAAATGTATTTAAATAATTATATGCATTCAATTTTCTAGGTAGTAGAAAATTGTTATTAATTTAAATTTATATATAAAAATTTATTTGACATTTTCTTTTATTTTTAGGTATTCTTTATCTTCAATTTGCTAAAGATAGAGATGAATGCAAGTTTAATACATTTATTTTTCAATCATATTTTATAAACATCAATTTTAATGATTCATCTATTTTTTTTATATAGATACGTTTTAATTTTTGACTGTATTTTCAGTAAATACTTCTAAACATACAAAGATGATTTAATTGAACATCAATACTTTCGGAAAAACGTGGAGGACCATCCAGTGACGGACCCAGAAATTTTCGGTAGGGGGCCCGATTAATATTATTATAAAAAAAAAATATATATGTACTCATTATTTTCATCAAAATTTCACATTATAAAATTGTCAATACGTCACATTTCATTAAATTAAATTGATCGGATAAGTTGACTTTTGCTATGTTTTGGTACAAGTTAATGCTCCCTCTGTGCCGTGATAACTTGCACATTTTAACCGATTCACTTTAAAAAACAATTGAATTTAATGGTGTAGAGTGAAATAAAAAAGCGTATTTTGAGCGATTTGATACGGTGTAAGGAGGATTTAGTAGGATGTAAAATAGATTTAGTGAAATTTAAGATAAAATGTAGACCCAAAATGAGTGACGATTTTAAAATAAAATGAAGGTCGGATATATATTAATTTTGTGGATTATTTTTATATCAGAAGTGTGCAAAAAATTATAGAACAGAGTATTAATTTTAATATGTGGTAAATTACTAAAATATCCCTAACAAATTTACAAAATTAGTTGGAGGCCCACGGACCCCTCTGGGCATTGCGTAGGTCCGTCAGTGGGACCACCATGATCGATTTTTATACATATTTTTATCAATAAAATAATTTATTATAAGTAAATTATTAACTATAGTATACATAAAATATTTTAAAAACTAATTTAGATTAAATATATTTTTTTCTAAAACTAGATCAAGTTATTGAGAGAAGCCAGGTAAAAGTGCTAGAGAACTACCAAAGTATATACTTGAAAATAAGTGTATGCGCTCTATCAAGTTAGTACTTTAATTTTAAAAAATAAAATTATATTAATATTTAAATAAATTTAAATAACTTGACAACAAAAAAGAAAAAAAAAATATCTATTACGAAGTAAAGAACAACTTACAAGCATCTTAGGTGTGCACCATTTATTTTGTACATTAATTCATTTTTTCTATATATATATATATATAGTTGATTTGCTATGAGACCATGATAACTATCATTTTAAGGTAGTTAGTATATATCCTATTTTCATCATTTAAATTAATTAATAATAATAATTGTTGTTTTAAGTACAATCGCTTAAAATTCCATTGATTGCGTACAAAAATTTGTCTTTACTCAAACCTGACGATAAAAAAAAATACAGGACCATAATTTTTGAATGTATAGAATATTAACTCAAACCAATCACAAATCAAGAATCAACTTAATCCAACGGAACCATGTTTGTGCCAAGTTGAAAAACCAAAATAAAATTTGCATCCATGTTCGATAACTTTTTTTTGGCTCAAGACATCTTGAAGAAATATCCACATATTGAAATTGTGGTGTAGAAATACGACCATCGATTTCAAAAAAACGTTTGTAATTGAAAATGTAGAAGAAAAGATAGCAAACAAAATTTTTGTTTTGAAATTTATTATCAATTTGTGTTTGATATTTTTTTATTATTATCAATTTCATCTCTTATTTCACTATTACTCTGATCATTAATGTTAATCAAACTAATCTTCCTATTATCAATTTCATCTCTTATTTCACTGTTACTCATCTAATTTTAAATATTTTTATACTGCAATTTCACTGCAACTTTATCTCATCTATGATTTCCTAACTTTATAGATTTGTCAATATTTTTCCTCCCTACCCATTTTTTTTCTATTTTTCTTTCAACTTTCTTCTCTCTCATTTTGTCTATATAAATTCATTTCTTTCCCTTCTCCCCTCTCACCATGTCTTTTTCAATTCTTTTTATCATTTACCAATCTTTTAACTTTGTATTAATATATAAAATTCTCCAACAATAAAAATATGAACATAATTTTTACAACCCCGCGTAATACAACCCCGCGTAATACGCGGGTTTTAAACTAGTTAGGAATAAAGAGGAGAGAAACGTCCAAGTTGTTGAAAAAATAAAATAGAAGAGAGAGTTTGTCAAGAGGACAGAGCACATCAGACGTGCCTCCTCTCTATTAATTAGTAGCATGTATCTCTCTCTCTTAAAAATGCTCCCCCTCTCCCTACAATAGTAGCTTAGAAAATAAGTCATCAATCTCCACCGCCTATCACCATATATTTGCGCTGCCGTGCACCACCTATCACCATACATCTGCGCTGCCGTGCACGCCGCCTCAGCCGTCGCTGGTTTACGGTGTAAGAGTTGAGAGGTCATAATTGCCTACACAAGTCCGTGTCGTTAAGCTACTCCACCGAATCACCGCGTTCGTTCGTCAGTTAACCAGTTTCGTCTCCTCAAATCTACAAGCTCAAGGAGTCTCTTTAAGGTTTAGGTGGGATCAATGGGTGTTCCTCCCTGACGGCGCTACGGTGGCCGATTGGGTGAGTCACACATTGATCCCAATTTATTGTTTTTTCTAGTTTTTTAGCAGTTTAATTTCTAGTATTTTAGCTTGTTTAGTTTTTAGTTTTTGTTGATTCCTCCACTTTGTGTGGTCTCTCCTCGCCTAGTGCGTTTTTTCCTTCCTGCATGGGTCCTTTTTATTTTCTGGGTTTTTTTGTGTTGGATTGGTCTTGCCTTTGGTACTTTTAGTGGACCTATGTCTTTTCTTTTTTCTCTATATTTCTCGATACGGATATACCTTAGTGTGGGATATTTTTTTCGTTTGAGAATCGCTTTGATCCTTCTAGGTTGAAGATGATCCTGTGGGTTATGATGTACTGATCTTGTTCTATTTTCTTGTAACCCTTAAAAAAAAAAAAACATCAGACGTGCCTCTGAATTGTTAAAAAAAAAATAGAAGAGAGAAAGTGTGTCAAAAGGATAGTGCGCCTCTAAATACATACAATTTATTTTTTTATATTTCCATATTTTAAATAATATATATATATATATATATATATATTATAAAATAAGTTTGACCTAAAAGTCTTTAAATACCTAGTGTTATTCAAAATTAATTTTTACCTATTACCATTAAAGGGAAAATATCAATTTTGGTCACCCAGTTTTACCTCTTTTCATATTTGATCATCCACATTTAGTCACTATCAAAATTGGTCACCCAGTTATTATATTCTATCAAAATTGATCACTCTGTTAGTCAATCTGTCATTGACTAACGGAGAAAGAGTTTTGAGCCGTGAAATTTCTTAAAACCGGTTTAAAAAATTTCATGCATCTTCCAGATCTAATGAAACAAACGCAACAAGAATGAAATATGTGCAAAAATTATCAATATTTACATTATATTTATAATAGGTCAGGATGCATCTTCTAGAACTTGATTCAATTATGTTGTTAGTTTAGTTTTTATTTTATAGATAATGAGAATTCTTTCTCATGCAACGTTCAATCAACTTGCTGTCAAAAAATTTCAATAAGTTTTTAATAATTATTTAACTCAAATATGAATTCATTTTTGTTGGTTTATTTTTTATTTTACACAAAATGAGAAACTCAAGAAGAGATAGAATGCAACTTTGTATTCTGTTTTTTTTTTTAACAAACTCTGTTTTCCAATTCTTTGTTTCATATTGAATTTGTATAATAATTGGAGATATAAACTTATTTCAATTCATTTCCCTATTTATAATTATTGGAGCATAATTTGTGGTGAAGATTAATTGTAAAGAATTTTCTAAAATTATCGATTCAAGAAAATTTCATAAATTTATTTTTCATTCTAAATATTTTTCTATTAAGATCATTATTGCAGATTTCTTGAAATGTTAGTCAAACAATTGGACATTTTAAATTAATTGAAATAAATTTCTATCTCCTGATTTCTCATTTCCTAATTATCTATAAAATAAAAAGTAAACCAACGAATCACTTTCTAATGCATCAGAATTCCTTCTGACCTATTATATCACCTTCTACCAGATGCATCAGAATTCTACCTATTATAAATATAATGTAAATATTGGTAATTTTTGCACATGTTTCATTCTTACTTTTGGTTTGTTTCATTAGTTCTTGGAGATGCATGAGACTTTTTTTAAAGGTTTTGAGAAATTTCACGACTCAAAACTCTTTCTCCTGTTAGTCAATGACAGATTGACTAACATAGTGATCAATTTTGATAGAATATAATAACTGAGTGACCAATTTTGTTAGTGACTAAATGTGGGTGACCAAATAAGAAAAGAAGTAAATATGGGTGACCAAAATTGATATTTTCCTACCATTAAATCATAAAATCTAACTTTTTAAATCTCAAAATAAAGAAATAAGAACAATAAAAAATTAATCGAAAGGTCCATAAAATTATACTCAAATACAAATGTTCATATCAATTATTTTTAACTATTACAAAGAAAAATAAAACAAAAAAATATATAATTTCTTCATATACTCCCTCTGTCCACCAAAAGTGTGCTTTTTTTTTTTTATATGTATTTTTTAAAAAATCATATTTTAATTATAAAGAATATATTTATTATAATGAGTAAAGAACATATTTGGTATATACTCAATCAAGTAGAAAAAATATTCAAAAGTGAATGATTTAAATGGAATAAACATGTTTTTTGTAAACCCCAAAAAAGAAATTAATGAGCACACTTTTGATGGACGGAGGGAGTATTTATTTATTATTGGTCACATATAAAGTATTATATTATTTATTTTATTTTTATATATTATATATTTATACATAGAGAAATAGAGTTAAATAGATTGACATGTTGGCCTTAAAAGACTTACGAAAAAGCTTAAGCCCCACATATTTAATTAAAAAGACACCACATCTAGAAGTTGCTGACGCCGCCACATCTGTAAGCCTTGACGAACAAAAATCTCAGATTTCACTATACTGATTTATTTGAATTCGAAACCTACCTTTATTTGCTTAATTGATGTATGTTAAACCCTAATTTGCGTTCAATTCGAAATTGATGATGATTGAGCATGGTTAATGTGATATGGTTTTCAATTTTGTGATTAAAAGTAAAATTTCTTAAGTCATTTACACAAACAAACACTTGACGTGTGCACCTTATTTTGTGAGAAAATTAAGTTATGGGTATTTTACTTGAAGTTGTGGTTGAATACCACTTGAATTAATTGTCCTAGGTTGCTTAAGACACATTTGCATTGATTTTAAAATTGGTATTATTAAGCAGGTGTAATGTGATATGGCAGTGCACTTGTGTGATTTGATGTTGAGAGCGTACACTTCCTTGATATACACTTTGAGTGATAAAATTGTGAATTAAACACTTAATCTTGCATTGGTTGGAGCATAGTTTGTGAACTTGTTTGTTGATTTCTCTACCTCAAACCTTGATTAGATTGAGAAACATGACAATCACTTATTCTATTTTGGCTTGAATGAATTCTTTCGCAATTCTCCCACATATTCTATTTTTCTTTCGTTGCTCGGGGACAAGCAACACTTTAAGTTTGAGGGTTGATTAGTGTGAAAATTGCTCGAAATTCATGTGTTTAATTCACTTAATTTTATAGGATTTCTTGCATTATTTACATTAAATTGACTAAATGCACTTGATTTGAAGAAAGTGTGTGATTTGCTATTTTTATAGAAAAAATGAGTATTTTTAGAGTAAAACACGCCTCGATAATTTTGTGAAGTCAATCGACAAAATAATTCGAGAAGAAAGGAAAATCGGCTTTTCGGCCCATCTAAGGCAACACACTTTATTGGATGGAAAGCCCATTAAGAAGCCCAAAGCAACTTGTCCAAGTAAAGAGGGTCATATTCTTGTGCAAGAATGGAAAACTGTAGTAATTAATTTGAAGAAGGACAAAAAGCAAGCAGGCTTATTGGAAATAATGAGTGAGAAATGATTTTTGGTGGGCCACAGATAAATGCCCCCTATTTATTACGTCTTCACCCAACGGATGTCTTCACCCAACAAATATGAGTTCACCCCTCCATAAAATACTACAAATAATTTTCTCCCTTATCAATACAAAAATATACATTAAAAATATTTTTTGACTTCACCCCCTCCATCCGCCGCCTGAAGTTCCGTCGACGTGTCGTCGTCGTCGCGTACAACGCCGCCGCTGTGCTCTACCATGGATAAATGCAAGTGTAGTTTAAATTTTAAAATTGAATTATAAAGCTTAAATGTTAAAGCTTGAATGTTATTGAGAATGATTTTGACTTTCAATCGTTGAATAAACTTGGTTTTGGCACAAAACGGGACATGATGGAGATGAAATGTCAAAAAACTAAGTTTTGTACCGATTTGACACTGGTTGACCGAGTTTTGAATGTTAACGTGAAAAAGTTGGCCGAGTTTTGAATCAAAACGTGGAACAGTTGGCCGAGTTTTGAATCAAAACGTGAAAAGGTTGGCCGAGTTTTGATTCAAAATGTGGAATTTTTTTTTGAAAAATCTCACAAATCTCGACGAACTAGTGCTGAGTTTTTGCAAAACACGTTTTTTTTTTTTTTTTTTTAAACTCGGAAACGAAATACACTACACATATATTCATTACAACTACACAATCATGCAACAATATGGTCAAATAAAATAATAATAATAATAATATGAAGAATAATCAATTATAAATAAATACTATATTTTGGGTGGGAGAGAAATGCAAAATGTATGTTTATTTTTTTGTTGGGGTGGGGTGAACTCAGCACACAAGAATAGTATAGTCTTTTTAGCTATTAGTTCAAAATATAAATTTGGATGGCTAATGTCATAGGCCCATTTAGAAATAATGGCAGCCATTTACATGAAGTTTCCATGCCATTTAAAAGGCCCTGGCTGTATACCCCTCCACCAGCTTTGTTAAGTATATACTCCCTCCCCTCATTTATCAATTTAATAAAATACCTAAATTACTTTTATACTAAAATGGTCATGATAAATAGACCCCCTCTACTTAAAAATACATTAAATTACCCATGAAGTTTCCATGCCATTTAAAAGGGCGCGGCTAAAGGCACCCGGATTTTCTATGAGTACACCCACGCGATGAGTACACACACAAAATAGATGAGTACACCCACGTGGAAAATCCAAAATTGCCCTTAACATTTCTCCCCCTTCCTCTCTCCATTCTGTCCATTCGGTACACCCACCCCTCCCAACTTCTCTCCCCCACTCGTCTCTTCTCCCCCATTCCCCACTCCCACTCCACTGTTTCCCCCTCGAAAAACGAAACCTCACTCACCTGCGACGTCGAACAGGAGATTGAGAGACACGGCACTGCATCGTTTTTTTGAGCATTTGAGGAGGACACGTTTTTTTTTCTTTTTTGCAAAAATGGTTAAAAGTTAGTTTTTCTTGCTTATATTTGAGAAGAAGAGGAGGACGCGTGTTTAATTTCGCTTTTTGTTGATTGAAACATTGATTTTATTGTTGTAGGGTTTAGGTTTTATTTTTTGAATTTGATGTTAATTCATGCATGTGTTGATTAAGGTTGGTTTGTTTGTGTTATAATCATGTTTATGTGTAGAATGTATCAATTTTTGATGTGTTAGGATGAAAATAAACCAATGGACATCTAATTGGCATGGTTTAGCACGATTGCAGCGTTTTGGACTGGTTTTTCGAACATGGACCCAATGTTGGGAAGTTTTTTTCGAACATTTGTCAAATGTTCGAAAATTTGTTCGTTACAGAGACTTTTGGGTAAAAAATTCGACCAAGTAAAACTCGCGGAAGTTTTTTTCGAACATTTGTCAAATGTTCGAAAATTTGTTCGTTACAGAGACTTTTGGGTTAAAAATTCGACCAAGTAAAACTCGCGGAAGTTTTTTTCGAACATGGACCCAATGTTGGGAAGTTTTTTTCGAACATGGACCCAATGTTGGGAAGATTTTTTCGAACATTGACCTAGTGTTGGGAAGAAGTGATGACCCTTCGAATTCCCGCGTTTAAATAGGAGGTGGGTGTACTCATCCGGCGTTTTTTTAAAAAAGTACAAGAGGGGTAAATACGTCATTTCACAACACCCTTGGGACAAAAAAAAATCTGTGGGTGTACTCATAGGAAATCCGGGTGCCTTTAGCCGCGCCCCATTTAAAATCTTCACGGCCCCGTGCAAATCAATTGCAACTCAATTGCAAAAAGGGGCCCATTTCATCAATTAACCCAATTCTCATTTTTTGGGGAAGAAGCAGTAGCTAATCCCCTTATATACTAATAGGGAGTTTAAATTGATGATGTGTCATCTTGTGGTTATTTTGATTTATGTGTCATTTTGTGATTAATTTGGCTTATGTGTCATAATTTAAGCAGGTTGATAATTTTAAAAAGTATGATGTGTAATTAAGTTATTGGTTGAGTAAGATATGATCCATAAACTATTTCAAAATATTATATTCCTATTAACTATCCTATTAACTATTGAATTTTATTCCTAAATATTTATTTATTTATTTGAGGTGTTGTGGACCTGTGGTTGATATGAAATGTTGAATTTTTTTTTATATTAATATTGACTAATTAAATTAAATTTTATTTTATTTAGTTAATTTATTGTAGTATTCATTTTATTCTTTAGCTTTATTTATTTTTAAATGATTTAATGTACTTTTGAGTAAAATACAATCTAAAATTTATTTTTATTGGTGTGTATTGAATTTTATTTTATAATTACTTTTATCTTATATCTCAATTAAATTTTTTTTGTAATTATTTAAAATTTATAAGTTTAATGTATTTAAAAAATAAAACTCGAAAATATATATGTAAAACTTATTATATAATTTTATACATATTTATTATATAAATAATTATATTATTTTACAATATTAACAACTTTGTTATATATACATAATACACTACTCCTATAATATAGAATCCCCTTATATACTAATAGGGAGTTTAAATTGATGATGTGTCATCTTGTGGTTAATTTTACTTATGTGTCATTTTGTGATTAATTTGGCTTATGTGTCATAATTTAAGCAGGTTGATAATTTTAAAAAGTATGATGTGTAATTAAGTTATTGGTTGAGTAAGATATGATCCATAAACTATTTCAAAATATTATATTCCTATTAACTATCCTATTAACTATTGAATTTTATTCCTAAATATTTATTTATTTATTTGAGGTGTTGTGGACCTGTGGTTGATATGAAATGTTGAATTTTTTTTTATATTAATATTGACTAATTAAATTAAATTTTATTTTATTTAGTTAATTTATTGTAGTATTCATTTTATTCTTTAGCTTTATTTATTTTTAAATGATTTAATGTACTTTTGAGTAAAATACAATCTAAAATTTATTTTTATTGGTGTGTATTGAATTTTATTTTATAATTACTTTTATCTTATATCTCAATTAAATTTTTTTTGTAATTATTTAAAATTTATAAGTTTAATGTATTTAAAAAATAAAACTCGAAAATATATATGTAAAACTTATTATATAATTTTATACATATTTATTATATAAATAATTATATTATTTTACAATATTAACAACTTTGTTATATATACATAATACACTACTCCTATAATATAGAATCCCCTTATATACTAATAGGGAGTTTAAATTGATGATGTGTCATCTTGTGGTTAATTTTACTTATGTGTCATTTTGTGATTAATTTGGCTTATGTGTCATAATTTAAGCAGGTTGATAATTTTAAAAAGTATGATGTGTAATTAAGTTATTGGTTGAGTAAGATATGATCCATAAACTATTTCAAAATATTATATTCCTATTAACTATCCTATTAACTATTGAATTTTATTCCTAAATATTTATTTATTTATTTGAGGTGTTGTGGACCTGTGGTTGATATGAAATGTTGAATTTTTTTTTATATTAATATTGACTAATTAAATTAAATTTTATTTTATTTAGTTAATTTATTGTAGTATTCATTTTATTCTTTAGCTTTATTTATTTTTAAATGATTTAATGTACTTTTGAGTAAAATACAATCTAAAATTTATTTTTATTGGTGTGTATTGAATTTTATTTTATAATTACTTTTATCTTATATCTCAATTAAATTTTTTTTGTAATTATTTAAAATTTATAAGTTTAATGTATTTAAAAAATAAAACTCGAAAATATATATGTAAAACTTATTATATAATTTTATACATATTTATTATATAAATAATTATATTATTTTACAATATTAACAACTTTGTTATATATACATAATACACTACTCCTATAATATAGAATCCCCTTATATACTAATAGGGAGTTTAAATTGATGATGTGTCATCTTGTGGTTAATTTTACTTATGTGTCATTTTGTGATTAATTTGGCTTATGTGTCATAATTTAAGCAGGTTGATAATTTTAAAAAGTATGATGTGTAATTAAGTTATTGGTTGAGTAAGATATGATCCATAAACTATTTCAAAATATTATATTCCTATTAACTATCCTATTAACTATTGAATTTTATTCCTAAATATTTATTTATTTATTTGAGGTGTTGTGGACCTGTGGTTGATATGAAATGTTGAATTTTTTTTTATATTAATATTGACTAATTAAATTAAATTTTATTTTATTTAGTTAATTTATTGTAGTATTCATTTTATTCTTTAGCTTTATTTATTTTTAAATGATTTAATGTACTTTTGAGTAAAATACAATCTAAAATTTATTTTTATTGGTGTGTATTGAATTTTATTTTATAATTACTTTTATCTTATATCTCAATTAAATTTTTTTTGTAATTATTTAAAATTTATAAGTTTAATGTATTTAAAAAATAAAACTCGAAAATATATATGTAAAACTTATTATATAATTTTATACATATTTATTATATAAATAATTATATTATTTTACAATATTAACAACTTTGTTATATATACATAATACACTACTCCTATAATATAGAATCCCCTTATATACTAATAGGGAGTTTAAATTGATGATGTGTCATCTTGTGGTTAATTTTACTTATGTGTCATTTTGTGATTAATTTGGCTTATGTGTCATAATTTAAGCAGGTTGATAATTTTAAAAAGTATGATGTGTAATTAAGTTATTGGTTGAGTAAGATATGATCCATAAACTATTTCAAAATATTATATTCCTATTAACTATCCTATTAACTATTGAATTTTATTCCTAAATATTTATTTATTTATTTGAGGTGTTGTGGACCTGTGGTTGATATGAAATGTTGAATTTTTTTTTTATATTAATATTGACTAATTAAATTAAATTTTATTTTATTTAGTTAATTTATTGTAGTATTCATTTTATTCTTTAGCTTTATTTATTTTTAAATGATTTAATGTACTTTTGAGTAAAATACAATCTAAAATTTATTTTTATTGGTGTGTATTGAATTTTATTTTATAATTACTTTTATCTTATATCTCAATTAAATTTTTTTTGTAATTATTTAAAATTTATAAGTTTAATGTATTTAAAAAATAAAACTCGAAAATATATATGTAAAACTTATTATATAATTTTATACATATTTATTATATAAATAATTATATTATTTTACAATATTAACAACTTTGTTATATATACATAATACACTACTCCTATAATATAGAATCCCCTTATATACTAATAGGGAGTTTAAATTGATGATGTGTCATCTTGTGGTTAATTTTACTTATGTGTCATTTTGTGATTAATTTGGCTTATGTGTCATAATTTAAGGAGGTTGTTAATTTTAAAAAGGGTTAATTGCAAATTAAATCACCACCTTTCGAACATTTGCAATCTAATCTAAACCTTAAAATAATTGCAAATAAATCACCAAGTTTAAATATTATTGCAAATTAGACTTCTTAGAAGTCTACTTTGTCCCTAAATCATATCTTATGATATTTGGTTTGATTAAAAAATAATATTGTTTTATTAAGGTGTTATTATGTCATTAAAAACTCTAAATTATGTTAGATACGAACACAATTGAAATTTTCAAAAAGACTAAATTGCAACAATATTTAAAGTTTGTGATTTATTTGCAATTATCTTAAAGTTTAGATTAAATTGCAAATGAGGAAAAGGTTGTGATTTAATTAGCAATTAACCAAAATATTTATTTATTTAAGGGGTTGCGGTTGATATTGAAGACTGACTTACAATTTATTAAGAGTATTTTATTATTACTTAAAAAAATTCGAAATTTTATAATTTTTTTAAAAGTTTTTTTCATATTTATTAAATATTAAAAATTAAACGTCTCATTTTGTCTGTTTCTCACATATTTTATTTGAAATTTACTTTATAAAATTATTTAATTATTTATAATATAAATATTTATTTTATTAACTTCCCGCGTAATACGCGGGTGCTAATCTAGTTCATTTCTAAAAGCGAGTGATTTCATATAAGGTTTGTTGATAATTATAATTTCGACTTTTATTGTTATTTATATGGTAGAATTTTTAAAATGCTAATTCTAAATTTCAAAGTAAACCTGAATTATGGAGATCTCGTCGATTCAGCTTTTGAAGATATTATAAAGGCGTGTAAAAGTGTGGTTTTCTCTATTCAGTTATGTTCTATTTTTATGTTTCTCGTGCGATCAATATTAAGGCACACAATCTTGTTAGGGCGGCTAGGATATTCTCGAATCCTAATGAATAGTACGAGTCAACAAACCTTGTGGTGGGCGTATCGAATGACGTTTGCAGTTGCTAATAAAATTTAAAGATCTTGCTTTTAAAAAAAAAGTTAACTTGAATTAAATTTTTTAAAATAAATACTACATCCATCTCCTTTTGAACGATACATCCTTAAAATGAAAAGTTATTTATAAACTTCACTCTCATAATTTTACACAAAATATCATTACTTTTGAAATCAATAATTATGTATAATTAATTTTCTCCGTTCATGCTGCTGCCCCCACCCCAAAAATCGGCGCCGCCTTCCCCTCTCCCTCCGTTCTCGAGGCTGCCCCCGCGCCAGAAATCGGCCGTCGCCGCCCTCCCCTCCATTCTCGCGACGGCGGCCGCCTCCCCCTTCTATTCTCTCGACTTCGGCCGCGCGCCTCTAAACCTCCCCCATCACGACCGTCTCCCTTCGGTGTCCAGGTATTTTTTTTTTCAATCTCGACAAACCAGTGTCGAGTAGATGCATTACTGTCGACAAAACGTTGTCCAAAATAGTGCATCTATTCGACACTGGTCTGTCGAAAGTTTTAAAAAAATTGATTTTTTTTTTTTGAAATTGTTTCACAAATATGTGTCGATAGTATGCATTCCTATCAACAAATTGTTGTCGACAGTAATGCATACTATCGTCACTGGTTTGTCGAAAATGTGCTTTAAATTTTTTTGAAATTTTTTTTGTCGGATTAGTTTTGAAATTTAGGTGAAATTTCTGTTGATTTGTGAGCAAAATTTTTGTGGGTGAAATGAATTTTATGTAAAGTTTTGTTGATAAAATATTTTTTTGGTTATGTTTGGATGGGATTTGGGTGGTGGGTGGCTGTCGGAGACGGCGCCGGAGGTGATTGACGGAGGGCTGCTGGTGTAATTAAGTTAGGGTTTAAAATTGGGGGTGTGTTTATTAGATTTCCTTTATTAAAAGGGTAATTTAGGTATTTTACATATTTATTAAATTAATAAATGAGTGGAGGGAGTAGATTTAACAAAGCTGGAGGGGTATATAGCCAGGGCCGTAATTAATTTGAAGAAGGACAAAAAGCAAGCAGGCCCATTGAAATTAATAAGTGAGAAATTATTTTGGGTCTGACTATTTACACCTTCATTTCGGATGGATGCACTCCACGATTGATGCACCTCCTAAAATCGGTCTAAAATAGATGCACTTCCCCTCAATTGTCTTAAATGTCATTGTCTCAAAAAAAAAAAAAATCTATTACTACCCACCCCCAAAACCTAATTCTATCTTCATCCTCTCCATTTCCCCCACCAACACGATTGATGCACCTCCTAAAATCGGTCTAAAATAGATGCACTTCCCCTCAATTGTCTTAAATGTCATTGTCTCAAAAAAAAAAAAAAATTCTATTACTACCCACCCCCAAAACCTAATTCCATCTTCATCCTCTCCATTTCCCCCACCAACCCACCATCCACACCAGTCGGCCGCCCCCTTCCCCATCCACCTGACGCAGTGCCCGCCCACCACCAGCCGCGGCCAAAAAAAGGAAAAAAAAAACTTCCTTCATCCGATGCCAGCGGCCGTAAGGGGCCGCCTCCCCCACCACACCGGCTGCAGCCAACCCCTCTCCCTCTCTCCCTCCCCCACCACCGGCCGTCCGCCCTCCTGCCGTTGCCATTGACACGTACATGTAGATAATATAGAACAAATAAAAATAAAATTCACTAGTAATTACGCTAAACTAACACAAAGTTACATAAAAGGCAAAACTAATCCCCGGCAGCGGCGCCAAAAACTTGACACGTATTTTTCAATACTCACCTCTCAAGTATAAGAGGATCCTCGTAGTAAAAGTAAGTGCCCGGTTAAATTATCGAACCACGGGACTAGTTTGCTTGTGTAGCCTTAGTGTTGTGTGTCGTCGCGTAATTATAGTGAAAGAGTATGGGGGTGAGCT
Organism: Galeopsis tetrahit; assembly: GCA_963675135.1. Lineage (NCBI taxonomy): Eukaryota > Viridiplantae > Streptophyta > Magnoliopsida > Lamiales > Lamiaceae > Galeopsis > Galeopsis tetrahit. The sequence continues at coordinate 924,580 of OY776128.1, read as the reverse complement.
ATAAAAACTAAATACAAAAATCAACAAGATAAAAACTAACTAGGAAAACAAGTAAAATGATGATCAAATATCAAATAAAGAAGTAGGGTTCGGGTGTTCTTCATTATGTGGAAATCGATTAAAGCTTAACTTGGATGTTTAATTCATTGATTAGTGTATGATAAGAGCAATCACTAAAAATATATCTAATAACACAATTAGATGATTCTACCTAAGCTATACTAATTTAATCTCTAACCATGTTTTTCCACTTGAATACTAGAAACCAAAATCCTATAGTCTTTTCACTAATCACTCAAACTCTCATTCAAATAATTAGTGTAAATTAATGGGGTTCTAATGAAATTACCCAACTCTCGTTGCGATAACCCAATATTAACTCAATCCATTCAATCTCAACCCTCGATTATACGATCTATCACGACTAACCAACTCTCGTTGCACTAATCATGCTTCAACATACAACCTAATAATTGAATTCAAGCAAATGATCAACCAAAACCCATTAACATAATCAACACACCTTCCAATTAAATTAAACAATCATAATTAAACTAAAAATCTAATTCCATCATAAATCCAAACACCCAAATACCAACAAACCTATCTAATAATTAAATTAACAAATGAAAACAAACACATGAAATAAAAATAACAAAGCATTAAATAAAGGAAAAATATCACCTCAAATGTCTTCAAATTCTCCAAATGCTTGCAATAAAATAAAATACTACATTAAAAACTAGTTGAGAGAGTGAAATTAAACTAAAAAAATTGAGTGTGGTGTGGAGGGGAGGAGGGTTTCCCATTTCTCCTCTGTTTCGCGCAGCTGCGCCGAATCCCCCCAAATCTGCGTGTATCTCTCCTCCCAAATTGACTACCCAGCTTCTAACCCTTTTTCTAATTTAATTCATGGGCTTGGGCCCTTTTTTCTCATCTGGGCTTGGCAAAAATAAAATGATTGAGGCCCAGTTTAATTCCTTTATTGCAGAATGAGGTGGTGTGGCCCCTGCTACTTGATGAAAGAGGCCCATCACAATTTCATGTGATGAAATGAGTAAAATGGGCTGCTTTCAATTTAATTTTGCAAATGGGCCGACACTTTAATTAGATGGGCCAAACAATTTAATTGTTGGCCCAAATAACTTTCTCCTTTCATTCTTTGGCTCGTTTTGGCTCCATTCTTGTCTCAACCCTTCAATTGACTTTATAGAATAATTAAGGTGTGTTTTGCTTCAAAAATCTTCATTTCCCTATAAAAATAGCAAACCACAACCTTTCTCCAAATCAAGAGTAATGAGTCAAATTAGTGTAAATAATGCACAAAATCCTATAAAATTATGCAAATTAAATACATGAATTTCGAACAATTTTCACACTAATCAACCCCCCAAACTTAAAGTGTTGCTCGTTCCCGAGCAACGAAAGAAAAATAGAACAAGTGTGAGGATTGTGAAGGAATTCATTCAAGACAACATATAAATAAGTGATTGTTAAATTCCTTAAATCTAGTCAAGCCATGAAGTAAAGATATCAACAAACAAGTTCACAAGCTATGCTCAAATCCATGCAAGATTAAGTGCTCAATTCACAACTTCCTCACAAGTAAGTGTATCACTCTTCACACAAAGTGTATATCATGGAATGTATGCTCTCAAAATCATATCACACAAATGCACTACCATATGCTTGTCAAATGTCTAAGTTCTCCACCACATGAAATTGTTCAATCAATGAATCAATAAGGACTTCACATTTGGTTGTAATGTAGGCTCTTTGGTTAGGGTAGGAAAGATTTGGATAAAGTGACTCGTAAACTAGTGGAGCGAGAAGTAAAGACATCCCGTCGAATATCTTTAAAACTCAAGAGAAAAGTCGCAATTGATCAAGTTGCAACTCAAAAATCCAACCCCATAATTCACTTGCTCACTCTTTTAAGCACATTCTTCTTCACCAAGACCATTGAACACTTTTGAACTTGAATTTTCACCAAATGCTTGTGCACAAGAGAGTTTTTTTTTTTTTTTTTTTTTTCTTTTCTTTTCTCATCAACTCAATCTTTTTAATGCACAATTCATCTTTTTTTTTTTTTTCTTTTTTTACATTCAAACCAAACTTATCCACCAAATTCACCTTAAGCACACAATTCAACCTCATTTGTCAACATTCAAGCTCCACTAGTTCATAGGACAATTAGGCTCATAAAAGATAGACAAATAGGCTAAGTTGTTAGGTTGCCAAAGAATACAAATCAATAGGCTCAATAGGCTCAAAGTGACTATTCAAAACAAAGATGGTCTTATATCATTTTCACAAATCTCACACAAAAAGTAGCCTCAAACAAGACAATTGGCAAGTTCTAGAGCACACAAGCATGAATGATACTCACATGAAGGAAAATAAACCAAAATATATGAAAGTATAAAGGCTCTAAAGCTCACGAGCTTGTCTATCATGAATTAAGAGCACCAAACCAAGCAAAGATCTTCACATAAGCAAATGAACAAGCAAGTATCAATCAATACCAACAAGCTCAACCAAATTTCAAAAAACCAACAATCACCACCAATGAAGCCTCAAACGCTTTCTTCCACAAATAATCTCATCCAACAAAACTAAACTAAATATGGACAAACGGTGCAATAAAAATGAAGGTAAACACACGAAATCTTCCCCCAAACTTAAATGAAAATATCCCGACCACCGATGATCCGAGCTTTCACCTTATGTTTATGGGTCAGTCACACTCTTCCTCCTCGTAACGCCGTACATAATCGATTATAAAAAGTGATCTTCGTTTTTTTTTTGTGTGTGTTTAATTGAAGCTTTGGCTTTTTATTATCCAAAATGGGGAACGTTTTTCTAATTAAAAAATGTTAGCGGATTCGCGTTATAAATAGGATAAATCTGAAGAATAAAAAACAATATTCTGATGTATCTTCAATACGCGTGTCAAGTAAAGATGTGGCGGTGGACACATGCATCTACGCGTGTCAAGTAGCGGTGTGGCGGTCATGGAGCGTTGTGGTGTTGGACACATGCATCTTCCATTCATATGTACGCGTGTCAAATAAACTGTGTGGCGGTGGACATGTATCGTCCATTCATTTGTCCATTCTTCCCTTCATTTGTCCATGCATATATTTACAAAGGATTGATATGTGCACTAGTGTGCACGTGCATCCTATGCTCTTTTCCCACTCCCTTTTGTTTTTTTTTTTGTTTTTTTTTTTTACATTTTTTCCCTCTCCTTATTCTCTCTCTTTTATCAACTGTTTTCTTCAATATTCTTTAAAAAAATAATTAATTCTTTAAAAATTTTTTTTTTTTTTTTTTAAAGTTCCTTAAATTTTTTTCACTCTTTCAAACTTTTCTTCAATTTAAATTTTGTTCAATTATTTTTTTATTGTCTCTTGTACTTCTCTTTTTTTTTTCACAATTATTTTTATTTATAATTTCTTAATTATTAAAACAAAAAATTGTGTGTATTTTCAATCAACTAACTCACACTCATTTTAACCGTGGCCGATGTGTTGCTGCCCGCTGCTGACGTAATACCTCGGGTCCTCGGGTCGACCCGATCCCGACCACCGATGATCCGAGCTTTCACCTTATGTTTAGGGGTCAGTCACACTCTTCCTCCTCGTAACGCCGTACATAATCGATTATAAAAAGTGATCTTGGTTTTTTTTTTTTTTTTTTTGTGTGTTTAATTGAAGCTTTGGCATTTTATTATCCAAAATAGGGAACGTTTTTCTGCTTAAAAAATGTTAGCGGATTCGCGTTATAAATAGGATAAATCTGAAGAATAAAAAACAATATTCTGATGTATCTTCAATACGCTTGTGAAGTAAAGATGTGGCGGTGGACACATGCATCTACGCGTGTCAAGTAGCGGTGTGGCAGTGGACATGCATCTACGCGGTCAAGGAGCGTTGTGGTGTTGGACACATGCATCTTCCATTCATATCTACGCGTGTCAAATAAACTGTGTGGCGGTGGACATGCATTGTCCATTCTTCCCTTCATTTGTCCATGCATATATTTACAAAGGATTGATGTGTGCATTAGTGTGCACGTGCAATCCTATGCTCTTTTCTCCACTCCCTTTTGTTTTTTTTTTTTTAAACATTTTTCCCCTCTCCTTATTCTCTCTCTTTTATCAACCGTTTTCTTCAATATTCTTTAAAAAAAAAATTAATTCTTTAAAAATAAAAATAATTTTTTTTTTAAAGTTCCTAAAATTTTTTTCACTCTGTCAAACTTTTCTTCAATTTAAATTTTATTCAATTATTTTTTTATTCTCCCTTGTACTTCTCTTTTTTTTTTTTGGTTTCACAGTTATTTTTATATATAATTTCTTAATTATTAAAACTAAAAATTGTGTGTATTTTCAATCAACTAACTCACACTCATTTTAACCGTGGCCGATGTGTTGCAGCCCGCTGCTGACGTAATACCTCGGGTCCTCGGGTCGACCCGATCTCGACCACCGATGATCCGAGCTTTCACCTTATGTTTAACGGGTCAATCACACTCTTCCTCCTCGTAACGCCGTACATAATTGATTATAAAAAGTGATCTTCGTTTTTTTTGTGTGTTTGAAGCTTTGGCTTTTTATTATCCAAAATGGGGAACGTTTTTCTGCTTAAAAAATGTTAGCGGATTCGCGTTATAAATAGGATAAATTTGAAGAATAAAAAACAATATTCTGTCTTCAATACGCAAGTAAAGATGTTGCGGTGGACACATGCATCTACGCGTGTCAAGTAGTGGTGTGGCGGTGGACATGCATCTACGCGGTTAAGGAGCGTTGTGGTGTTGGACACATGCATCTTCCATTCATATCTACGCGTGTCAAATAAACTGTGTGGCGGTCATTCATATCTACGCGTGTCAAATAAACTGTGGGGCGGTGGACATGCATTGTCCATTCTTCCCTTCATTTGTCCATGCATATATTTACAAAGGATTGATATGTGCATTAGTGTGCACGTGCATCCTATGCTCTTTTCTCCACTCCCTTTAGTTTTTTTTTTTTTTACATTTTTTCCCTCTCCTTATTCCCTCTCTTTTATCAACTGTTTTCTTCAATATTCTTTAAAAAAAAAAAATTAATTCTTTAAAAATAAAAATAATTTTTTTTTAAAGTTCCTTAAATTTTTTTCACTCTTTCAAACTTTTCTTCAATTTAAATTTTGTTCAATTATTTTTTTATTGTCTCTTGTACTTCTCTTTTTTTTTTTTTCACACTTATTTTTATTTACAATTTCTTAATTATTAAAACTAAAAATTGTGTGTATTTTCAATCAACTAACTCACACTCATTTTAACCGTGGCCGATGTGCTGCTGCCCGCTGCTGACGTAATACCTCGGGTCCTCGGGTCGACCCGATCCCGACCACCGATGATCCAAGCTTTCACCTTATGTTTAACGGGTCAGTCACATTCTTCCTCCTCGTAACGCCGTACATAATCGATTATAAAAAGTGATCTTCTAATGTAGCACGAGTGGCGTTGCAATTTTTGAAGAAACAAGAGCATCCGAAGAATTTTTGAAGTTTTGGGAGCTAGCTGGAACCCGATTTTGGCGTGTGAGCACACTTTTTCGGGTGGAATCGATGCTACGAGTCAAACTCACGGCTTTTCCTTGATGTGCAACGCTTTTCGTCAAATTCCATCGTTTGAGTGGTCAAAAACGTGTTTTATTATTTTTTAAGTGTTATTTTTGCAAATTTTAATTGTTTTGGGGGTTTTTTTGTAATTTTCTAATTCCGTACACTAGGGTTCGGTTTTTATTCTCGTTTTCCAAACATTGTTGAGCAGTTTTTGTAGATTGAAATTATTATTGAAGAATTATTCTTCGTTTTATCAAGATTCGGGTATTCTGTGAATCAACGATTCTTGTAATTCTTTCTTTTGATCACGCACGCTGCATCAGAGTGGTATCAGTTTCCGAACGATCCTGTCGATATGCCGCCTCGTAGACAGAATCTCGATGCCCGTATGGAGGACGCTCGTAGGGATGAAATCGCACTGTTGCGCGAACAAGTGGCTCAATTGACTCAGCAATTGGCGGCCCTTCAAGCACGGGCACCCAACGCCCAACGACATGATCTGGATGATGATGATGACGACGCCACCCCCGATGGCAATCCGTTCGCGCACCTTCGGGATCCTTCCCCCCCGCGCCCGGATCGCACAGATCGTCGCTGGGAGACTGGCTTCAAAGTGGGTCTCCCAGAATTTCATGGAAGTTTGGTTGCAGATGAGTTCGTTGATTGGCTTGCTACTGTGGAGGAAATCCTTGACTTTAAGGATGTTCCGATAGATCGTCGTGTTTCTTTGGTGGCGACACGTTTGCGGGGTCGTGCACAGACCTGGTGGCAGCAAGCGAAGGTAAACCGTCTTCGATCTGGTAAGCCTAAACTTGTTGATTGGGGAAAATTCAAGAAACATATTCGTGCTGCGTTTTTGCCATATAATTATGAGAGAGATCTTTATCAGCGTTTTCAGTTGTTACGTCAGGGTGCTAAGTCTGTTGATGAGTATACTGCTGAATTTTATCACTTGCTTGCACGTACTGATCTTGTAGAGACACTGTTTCAATTGGTTTCTCGTTATATTGGGGGTTTGCGGATTCAGTTGCAGGATGTTCTTAATATGTTTGATCCTGTTACTGTCTCGGAGGCGCATCAGCGAGCGCTTCAGGCTGAAAAACAGTTGGCCCGTCGTGCCTCGAGTGGGTTTCGTAATACGGTGAACCCTTCCCCTAGCCCTGCTGCTCCTCGTGGTTCTGTTTCTCAACCACCACCGAATCGGGCTTCTTCCAGTGGCATAAAGTGTTTTAATTGTGGCGAATCTGATCACCGCCAAGCGGATTGTCGTCGTCCTCGCGCTGACAAGCGTGGCCTTTTTGTTGATGATGACCATGTTGATGACACCCCTCTGTTTATGATGAGGATATGGATGAAGTGGTTGAGGAGGAATTTGTAGAGGGTGATGTTGGACCTCTGTTGATGCTTAGGCGCACATTTTTGAGCCCACGTGCGAAAATTGGGTACGTACCAATATCTTTCAGTCGACTTGCACTATTGGAGGCAAGGTCTGTTCTTTCATTATTGACTCGGGTAGTTGTGAGAATGTGTTATCGGAAGTGGCAGTTACCAAGTTGGGTCTTGAAACTGAAGCTCACCCGAAGCCGTATAAACTGTCGTGGCTTAGTAAAGGTACGGATGTTACTGTTTCTCGTCGAGTTTTGATTTCAGTTTCTCTTGGGTCGTCTTATAGTGATGAGATATGTTGTGATGTGGTGCCTATGGATGTGTGTCATTTGTTATTGGACCGACCGTGGCAATTTGATCGTGAGGTCACACACGATGGTCGTGCATATACATACTCGTTTCTTTTCAGGGGTCGTAAGATTGTGTTGTTACCCAGCAAGCCTCGAAGCATTCCACGGACGGATGCCTCCAAACCTGTTATGCTCTTATCTCGTGTGCCCTTTCAGTCTGCTATGGAGGAGTCTGGGGTTGTTTTTATTCTTATTGCTCAGCCCACGGGTTCGTAGTTTGGGACACCTTCCCTTGCTGTCCAACATTTGTTGTCTGAGTTTGCTGATGTTTTTCCCGAGTCCCTCCCGGATACATTGCCTCCTCTTCGGGATATTCAGCATCAAATTGATCTTGTGCCGGGTGCAGCCTTGCCAAATCGCCCACATTATCGTATGAGTCCGAAGGAGCATGAGGAACTCCGTCGCCAGGTGGAGGAGTTGCTTGCAAAGGGCCACGTTCGTGAAAGCCTCAGTCCATGTGCAGTGCCTGCCCTATTGACACCTAAGAAGGACGGTACTTGGCGCATGTGTGTGGACAGTCGTGCCATTAATAAGATAACAGTGAAGTATCGTTTTCCTATTCCTCAGTTGGATGATTTGTTGGACCAGTTGGGTCGGGCCTCCATCTTTAGTAAACTGGATTTGAAGAGTGGCTATCACCAGATTCGTATTCGAGTTGGAGATGAGTGGAAGACATCATTTAAAACACGGGAGGGGTTGTTTGAGTGGCTGGTAATGCCATTTGGGTTGTCTAATGCCCCGAGTACCTTCATGCGTGTCATGAATCAGGCCCTACGTCCTTTCATTGGCAAATTCGTCGTCGTTTATTTCGATGACATTCTGATTTACAGTGCCAGCCCCGACTCTCACCTACAACAACTACGGGAGGTCTTGTTGGTTTTACGTCGGGATCAGTTTTATGCAGCCTCCGGCAAGTGCGCCTTTATGACTACTTCAGTACAGTTTTTGGGGTATGTTGTGTCTGATCAGGGTCTTTCAGCGGATCTGGGTAAGATTGAGGCCATTCGTCACTGGCCGGCCCCTACATCTATTACGGCGGTCAGAAGCTTTCATGGGCTAGCCTCTTTCTATCGACGGTTCATTCCACATTTCAGTAGTATTATGGCACCAATAACAGATTGCATGAAGGGGACCAAGTTTGTGTGGACAGAGGATGCGTCAACTGCCTTTGATGAGATCAAGCATAGACTGACGACAGCACCTATCCTTGTTCTTCCTGATTTCTCCCAGCCTTTTGAGTTACATTGTGATGCTTCAAAATCAGGAATTGGGGCAGTTTTGAGCCAAGCAGGCCGTCCGGTGGCCTTTTTCAGTGAGAAGTTGGCGGGTCCCAAACTTCGTTTCAACACATATGATGTGGAGTTTTATGCCATAGTCCAGGCTGTTCGGCATTGGAGGCACTATCTCTTCCGGCGGGAGTGTGTTCTCTTTACTGATCACGATGCCTTGAAACATTTGGGGAGCCAAGATAAGATGTCTCATCGCCATGCATCCTGGATTTCTTTCCTCCAGCAGTTCACATTCGTTATTAAACACAAAGCAGGGGTCTCTAACAGGGTGGCAGATGCTTTGAGTCGTCGCCATAATCTGATATCGACTTTTCGGGTACATGTTCCGGGGTTTGAGTCTCTTATCGATTTGTATGTGGAGGATCTTTTCTTCTCCAGGGTTCTTCATCAGATCCAGCAGGGTGGTGGTTCTCCTTTCATTTTGGAGGATGGATTTCTATTTCGGGGCCTCCAGTTGTGTATTCCTGATTGCAGCCTTCGTCCCAAAATCATCCAGGAATTGCACAACGAGGGTCATGTGGGTCGTGACCGGACTTTTCAGCTTGCAGCAGCTTCTTATTTTTGGCCTTCGATGCGCAAAGAGGTGGGCAGGTTTGTGACTCGTTATCGTATCTGCCAGGTGTCGAAAGGGGCTGCATCTAATGCGGGTTTGTATATGCCCCTTCCCATTCCGACGCAGCCGTGGGTTGATGTGAGTATGGATTTTGTTCTTGGCCTGCCACAGACGCAACGGGGGAATGATTCAATCTTTGTGGTGGTTGATCAATTCTCCAAGATGGCTCATTTCATTCCTTGCAAGAAAACAGTTGATGCTGTTAATGTGGCACAGTTATACTTTCGTGAGGTGTACCGCCTCCATGGACTCCCTTCTTCCATTGTCTCTGATCGGGACATTCGTTTTGTTAGTCATTTCTGGCGTAGTTTGTGGCGTTCAGTGAACACATCCCTTAATTTCAGTAGCGCTTACCCTCCCCAAACTGATGGCCAAACAGAGGTGGTTAATCGTTCTTTGGGTAATTTTCTTCGCAGCTTGGTTGGTGATAATCCCAGATCTTGGGATTCGAAGGTTAGTCAGACTGAATTTGCTCACAACCATACTGTCAACCGTACTACCGGTTTTAGCCCTTTTCAGATTATTTATGGTGTTGTGCCTCGTGGTCCGCTTGACTTGCTGCCTTTGCCTAGTAAGGTCCCTTCCCTTGCTAGCGCAACGGATTTGGTGACACAGATTCAGCAAGTTCATCGTGACACTCATGCTCGGATTGTTGAGGCTACTTCTAAGTATAAGGCACATGCAGATCTGCGTCGTCGTCGGGTTGATTTTGAAGTGGGTGATTTTGTGTGGGCTATTTTAACAAAGGACCGTTTTCCTGCTCGTGAGTATTCTAAATTGGCTGCTAAGAAGATTGGACCGGTTGAGATCGTGGAGAAAATCAACTCGAATGCATATAGGCTGCAATTAACAAGTCATGTTCGTACGTCAGATGTCTTTAATGTGAAGCACCTGATTCCCTTTGTTGAGGATTCATCGTCCAGTGATGAGGCCGATTCAGATTCGAGGGCGAATCTCTTCTACCCGGGAGGGAATGATGTAGCACGAGTGGCGTTGCAATTTTTGAAGACACGAGAGTATCCGAAGAATTTTTGAAGTTTTGGGAGCTGGAACCTGATTTTGGCGTGTGAGCACACTTTATCGGGTGGAATCGATGCTACGAGTCAAACTCACGGCTTTGCCGTGATGTGCGACGCTTTTTCGCCAAATTCCATCGTTTGAGTGGTCAAAAACGCGTTTTATTGTTTTTTAAGTGTTATTTTTGCAATTTTTAATTGTTTTGGGTTTTTTTTGTAATTTCCTAATTTCGTACACTAGGGTTTGGTTTTTATTCTCGTTTTCCAAACATTGTTGAGCAGTTTTTGCAGATTGAAATTATTATTGAAGAATTATTCTTCGTTTTATCAAGATTCGGGTATTCTGTGAATCAACGATTCTTGTAGTTCTTTCTTTTGATCACGCACGCTGCATCATCTTCGTTTTTTTTGTGTGTTTGAAGCTTTGGCTTTTTATTATCCAAAATGGGGAACGTTTTTCTGCTTAAAAAATGTTAGTTGATTCGCGTTATAAATAGGATATATCTGAAGAATAAAAAACAATATTCTGATGTGTCTTCAATACGCGTGTCAAGAAAAGATGTGGCGGTGGACACATGCATCTACGCATGTCAAGTAGCGGTGTGGCGGTGGACATGCATGTACGCGGTCAAGGAGCGTTGTGGTGTTGGACACATGCATCTTCCATTCATATCTACGCGTGTCAAATAAATTGTGTGGCGGTGGACATGCATCGTCCATTCATTTGTCCATGCATATATTTACAAAGGATTGATATGTGCATTAGTGTGCACGTGCATCCTATGCTCTTTTCTCCACTCCCTTTTGTTTTGTTTTTTACATTTTTTCTCTCTCCTAATTCTCTCTCTTTTATCAACCATTTTCTTCAATCTATATATATATAAAAACAGCATAGTTAACTCCTGTTCAATTCCCGTCAAAATTGTTGTGGGCCCAAGTTTTCTCTCTCTCTCTCTCTCTTTTTTTTTTTTTTTAAGTAAAGGTCTAGCTATTTTAGTTTTTGACTTATATCACTCATTAAATCTTTTTTTTTTTAGTCCAATTACAAATTAATTATTAAAGAATATTTGTAATTAAGTATATCCTATAAATTTTAATTATTAAAAAATATTTTTAATTAATTTATGTATATTTGTACATATACTTTTGTTTCCCAATGTTATATATAGATTTTAATTATAAGTTAAAATTTGTATGAGATAGTTTCATGAATCCATTTCGTAAAATTGAATTTTAATTAATTATTTTATTTTGTCAGAAGCTTCCAGTCTTTTCATTTAGATGTCTCACAAAAAAAGTTCTTATTTTATTTTTGTGTATACATTGTGACTCCACCTCTTTTACTCTTAAATTAATCTACACTCCATTTTATTCCCCCTCTTCAATCATATCAATTTTACTACACCTCATTTTATATTAATTTTTTTCAAATCCTGTGAAAATTAGAAAGATGGAGTAATATTCCATCAATAATTATAAGTGAAAATAGATTTTAAAAAATGTAATTGAAGCTTCATTCAAATTCACAAGATGAAATCAATGATATTATTTCACATAGTATTATTGTTCTTTCTGTAAAATTCAATCATTTAAAATTTTAAATTACACGAATGTATTTTATAAATAATTAATTAAAATTTATTAATATTCAATCCGTCGTGCAATGCACGGGAGAATTACTAGTATTCTTTAAAAAAAATTAATTCTTTAAAAATAATTTATTTTTTTAAAATTTCCTTAAATTTTTCTCACCCTTTCAAACTTTTCTTCAATTTAAATTTTGTTCAATTATTTTTTTATTCTCTCTTGTACTTCTTTTTTTTTTCGATTTCCACAGTTATTTTTATTTACAATTTCTTAATTATTAAAACAAAAAATTGTGTGTATTTTCAATCAACTAACTCACACTCATTTTAACCGTGGCCGCTGTTTTGCTGCCGCTGCTGATGTAATACCTCGGGTCCTCGGGTCGACCCGATCCCGACCGATGATCCAAGCTTTCACCTTATAGTTTAACGGGTCAGTCACACTCTTCCTCTTAGTAACATCGTACATAATTGATTAAAAAAAAGTGATTTTCATTTTTTTTGTGTGTTTGAAGCTTTTGCTTTTTATTATCCAAAATTGGGAACTTTTTTTGCTTAAAAATATTAGCGGATTCGCGTTATATATAAAGGATAAAGCTGAAGAATGAAAAACGATTACAGTATTTTATAAAAAAATAGAAATTAAATTAAATTTAGAACGAAATTAACGAGACAGGGTTTTAGCGCATCAAGCATAACCGTTGAATCGTGTGGCTTATGTGGCAGGGTTTACGTGTATTCGGTTCAATTTTTCTATTTTTTTTATCCTTTACTATAGATATATTTATTTTGAGATTTTGGAGATTTTAAAATTTTAATTACAAAATCAAGTGATTTCAGGTTTGTAGATAAAGGTTAACTTTTATTGTTATTACATCTGTTTTAAAATTAAAAGTTATTTATAAACTTTAACCTTGTAATTTTACACAAAATATCATTATTTTTGAAAAATAATTTTAATAAATATATTTGATTGTTATTTAATAATAAAAAAAAAAACGTCATTGCTAACAGCCTTTTTCTTCCGAATGGTAGAGAGAAAATGACGCGGTTAATAATGATGTTTTTCTTTTTTAAATATGAATATTTAATTACAATAATCTAAAATTTAAACATATAACTTTAATTGGTTGCTAACACAAAGGCCATCGGCCCATCGCACACATTCGTAACACAAAGACCATTGCACACACGCTGTGGCACGTGAAGTCACGCGTAGGGGCACAAACTGAATAATCAACAATGTGTTTGCAGGTTTTGGAAGGATATAATCCAGGGTTAAGACATTTTATTTTTTTATTTTCTATATTCATTTTTAAGTTTAATTTTTCATAAATTACATAACCATATGGAGAGAAATTAGGATTAAATAAGAGAAGTTGAAAAAAATGAGAGATAATAGAGATTTTAGATAATTAAAAAAAAAAAAAAAGATAATTCCACTCAGCTAAACACATCTGGAGAGATGCGCGCATAATGATAGCTTCTCCCAGGTTCTTTACCACGCTATGAGGAATTACAGAGGGTTTAGGGTCTTGGCTTTGACTTATGGTTATTGCTTCGGCAGTACTTTTACGATAGATTCGATGTGCATTGCATATATGTAATATTAACAAATTCCTCGTAGAAAATATAAATAAAGTACACAAAAACTCATCTGCATTGCATATACTTAATTTTGGCCTAAAAATATTGATTCATTAAGTCAATGGGCTTAATTCTTGTTTTAATTACAAATTCTTTTATTTAGTAATCCATTTTTTTCTAGTGTTTTTGTTGATGTAGTAACTCACATTATAATATGTAGTAACATATATTATCAAATGTAGTAAACACAATAACCATGTTGTAATATTCAAAAAAATATTAGATCATTTGATAAAGTTACATATAGTAACAAACGCCTATTTAATGTAGTAATTCAAACGGTAGTATGTAGTAACATATAATTTTTTTATGTAGTAATAACACAAACTATTATATATATATTATTGCATGTAGTAACATAAAATAACCTTGACCCATAATAATTATTAAAGAAATAGAAAATATTTAAAAATTAAGGCCGTCGTAAATTGCAGCGTCAGGCTGCGGCCTGGAGTGGCCGGAAACTGCTCGGAGAAGACGACCAAATACAATTTCTGTCAGTGGGTGTATTTATAAATAATATGGATGTAAATTGAGATATCAGTGAGTTTATTTATAAAGAGAACGTGAGTGTGGATATGGGTGTGAATTGAGCTGAAATGCATATATGCAATATTTCACACAACATAACCCCTAAAAACACCACCTCAATTACAAAGGCAAACAAAGGATCTGAGTGTTGATTGATCCTTTGAGTACCATTGGAAGCAAGTAGGTAACTTAACCAGGTTTAAATTAACCAAGTCATATGCCCTCCACCCCCATTACGACTTAGTCTTGAAAATATAATGCAGCTAACAAAATCAAAACATAACAAACGCATCTCATACTAACTCAGCATCAGAATCTACTCCAGCTAATAGTATCATTTTCCCAGCAGAAGTCCGTATAAAATTAACAACTATGAAAGTGAGACCAGTTCAGATGGAGTTCAAACCACCACATCACAAAAATCAATTTGATCCTTTAACATTAAATCAATCTCCCAAAACTATAAAAATAACCAATTATATTCTAAAACTACCAATACAAAAAACAGAACAGAAATAAGAAAACCAACATGATTATACCTGGATGGTGCGTTCCAGGAGAATTTTCGGGTATCTCGCCAACATACTGGCCATGTAGGCATTCTTATCGCCGATGTGAACGTGTTAAGAAAGGTGAAGATTAAAGCTATATTTCATTCAAGAGAGTTTTGGTATACAGAGTGTAATATTTATAGGCATATATATGCTCACACTGTTTGAGCTGCCTTTCATAGACCTTTCTAGAATTAGTTTGTTACAACTTACTAACTTCCTATCAGATGCATTGAACCTGTACTGTATCTACATATATACATTATGCCTAGCATGCACATATGTACGCATGTGTGTGATATATCTAACATGCCCCCATTGAGTCCGGACGTAAGTTTGAAGCAGAGAGTAGGCGATCACGTAGAAGCTGAAATCTGGAGGTTGACAAAAGTTTTGTCAACATATCTGCTACCTGACTTTCAGAGGGAACAAAACGAACATCAAGGGCCCGAGCATCCACCTTCTCCCGAAGAAAATGAACGTCAATCTCTACATGTTTCATGCGTGAGTGAAATGCTGGACTGAAGCTAGGCAAGAGTAATGGCCCCCGAATTGTCACACCAGAGTATAGATGGTTGGAGCAACGGAAGATGAAGTTCTTTAAGCAGTGAGGCAATCCAAATAAATTCAGTAGTAGCCAATGCTAGAGCACGATACTCCGCTTCAGTGCTGCTACGAACAACAACTGATTGCTTTTTGGAACACCAAGCCAACAAATTAGGACCAAGAGAGACACAGTACCCGCTGGTACTACGCCGATCATCCAGAGAGGACGCAAAATCTGCATCCGCAAAACCCTGCAATTGGAATTTAGAAACAGGAATAAAGGAAATGCCTTTGCTGAGTGGTGACTTTAAGATACCGAAGTACTCGTTTAAAGGCCTGCCAATGGCGTATAGTAGAAGCTTGAAGAAATTGACTTAGTTTATTTACACTAAACGCAATTTCTAGGCGGATTAGAAGGAGGTACTGTAAGGCACCAACAACGCTTCTATATAGTGTGGGATTGTCAAAAGGAGCACTATAAGGGTAGAGAGTTTTAAACTTGGACATGAGGGAGTAGGACATGGTATACAATTGAGAAAATGGGCTTTAGCAAGAAGATCTCAAATATATTTTGACTGTGTGAAAGTTATGGAAGAAGTAGTGACCTTGGCCTCAAAACCAAGAAAATAGTTGAGCTCACCCAAGTGTTTTAGAGAGAAGTGTTTGTGTAGATCAGAAAAGATGGTATTAACAATCAAGGGATCATCACCCGTGACTAATATGTCATCCACTTGAATTAATTGTCCTAGGGTTGCTTATGACACATTTGCATTGATTTCAAAATTGGTATTATTAAGCATGTGTAATGTGATATGGTAGTGCACTTGTATGATTTGATGTTGAAAGCGTACACTTCCTTGATATACACTTTGATTGATGAAATTGTGAATTAAGCACTTAATCTTGCATTGATTGGAGCATAACTTGTGAACTTGTTTGTTTATTTCTCTACCTCGAAACTTTATTAGATTGAGAAACATGACAATCACTTGTTCTATTAATTTGGGCTCGAATGAATTACTTCGCAATTCTCCCACATGTTCTATTTTTCTTTCGTTGCTGGGGGATGAGCAACACTTTAAGTTTGGGGGGTTGATAGTGTGAAAATTGCTCGAAATTCATGTGTTTAATTCGCTTAATTTTATAGAGTTTCTTGCATTATTTACATTAAATTGAACTATACTTGATTTGGAGAAAGTGTGTGGTTTGCTATTTTTTTATAAGAAAAATGAATAATTTTGAAGCAAAACACGTCTTGATAATTTTGTGATTTCAATCAACGGAATAATTCGAAAAGAAAAGAAAATCGGCTTACATTTTCGGCCCATTTAAGGCAACACACTTTATTGGATGGAAAGCCCATTAAGAAGCCCAAGGCAACTTGTCCAAGTAAAGAGGGTTATATTCTTGTGCAAGAATGGGAAGATGTAAGGGCGCGGCTAAAGCACCCGGATTTCCTATGAGTACACCCACGCGATGAGGACACACAAAATGGATGAGGACACCCACGTGGAAATCCCAAAATTACCCTCTTATAAATTAAAACCCTTCATCTCTCTTTCTTCTTCTCAAAATTCAGGACACCCACAGGCCACATCCATTTCTCTCTACACGTCGCGCCGCCCCCTTCTTGCGTTTCGGCGTCGCGCCGCCCCCTTCCTGCGTTCCGGCGTCGCCCGCGTCTGCAGCGCCGCCTCTTCGCCTCCCAAGCCACGCACGCCGGTGACGGATTCTCTCCCCCAGCCCCCCGCTTCTCTTCCTCTGCTCTCCCACGTCGCCGCGCCGTCGCCGCCTTAAAGAAGGACGCGGCCGCACTGTTGAAGAAGAAGCCCGTTCGCACCCCTCCTCCCTGTTTCATGTCGCCGCCGCCACCGACGCCGTTCGAGGGCTCGCCCCCTCCCCTTCATCGCACCTGTAAGTTTTTTTTTTTACAATTTTTACAGAAATTAGGTTTTGAAATTTTTTAGAAATTTTAGAAAAATTAGGGTTTTTAGTTGTTCGTCAATTATTTTCGAACATATTGAGTTTGTTTTGGAAAAAATTTCGAACATTTTGTGTTTGTTTTGAAAATAATTTCGAACAACTTGAGTTTGTTTTGGAAAAAAATTCGAACAAGGTGTTCGATCTTTTTTTTCGGACAAATTTGAGTTGTTTTGGAATTATTTTCGAACACATCGAGTTTGTTTTGGAAAAAATTTCGAACATATTGAGTTTGTATTGGAAAAAATTTCGAACATATTGAGTTTGTTTTGGAAAAAATTTCGAACATGTTTGTTTTGGAATTTTTTCGAACAGTTGCTGTTTTGGATTTATTTTTTTATTTTTTTGAAGAATGGTGTTTGTGTTGGTGGTGGTGGAAATAATGATGTGAAATAGAATGGGTGGGTGTACTCATCTTCATTTTATTCATAAATTTTACCCTAGGGGTATATGAGACATTTTACATGTCCTGAAAGATTAAAAAAATATTTGATGGGTGTACTCATAGGAAATCTGGGTGCCTTTAGCCGCGCCCAAGATGTAATTAGTTTGAAGAAGGACAAAAAGCAAAGAGTCCCATTGGAATTAATAGTGAAACATGATTTTTAGTAGCTAATGTTAGGCCCAGGTCCATTTAGAAATAATGGCAGCCATTTACATGAAGTTTCCATGCCATTTAAAAGGCCCCGGCTATATACTCCTCCAGCTTTGTTAAGTACCCTTTCCTTATTTATTAATTTAATAATTATGTAAAATATTTAAACTATCCTTGTATTAAAATGGTCATGATAAATAGACTTCCCTCTACTTTTCAACTCTAAACCTAATCCGCTGTTGGTGCACCCTAGAAAAAAAAAAAACTTAGATTTAAAAAGAAAAAACATTTTTAAATAAGAGAAGTTGAAAAAAAATGAGAGAAAATAGGGATTTTAGATAATTAAAAAGAGAGAAGATAAAAGTAAGAGGTTAGAGCGCATCGGTTAGGCACGCCTCTAAATACATACGTTCTTTTTTAAAATTTTCATATTTTAAATTAAATTCATTTTTAAAAGACTAATATATATATATACAAAATTGTTATATTTTGATTACTCCATGTTTCACTATAATACTAAAAAAAATCTGCCGCCGTATATTACCTAACTCTCTTTTCGAAACGGCAAGTAGTAATAAAATGATTTAAATATTAAAATTGAATTAAAAAAAATAGTAAATAGGGGTGAGGAGAGAAATTAGGAATAAATAAGAGAGAAAAGTGTAAGTTGTTGGAAAAAAAGAGAGAGAAAATAGGGATTTTAGAGAATTAAAAGAGGAGATAAAGTGTTAAAAGACAGAGGCGTCTCTGTTAGGCGTGCCTCTAAATACATACCGTTCTTTTTTTAAATATTAATATTTTATTTAAAAAAACCTAAAATTTAAAACATATCAAACATTGGGAATGAGGCTGACATAGGTAATACAAAGGCCATCTTGCGGACACGAGTAAGGGGGAGGGGAATCCATAATGTATGTGTAGTGCAGTGATAGTTTATTTCTTTTCTGAAAGGACAAGTAGTAATAAAATGATTTAAATACTAAAATTGAATGTTGTAGAGGAGAGGATAGAAATTAACATAAATTTGACTCTATATTCTTTAACATAGTAGGTGAAAAAAAAATAGTGAAGAGGGGAAAAATTAGGAATAAAAAAGGAGAAACGTGTGAGTTGTTGAAAAAAAAAATAGAGAATAGGGATTTTAGAGAGCAAAGAGGACAGAGTCGCATCTTTCAGACGCGCCGCTAAATACATAAAATTATTTTTTTTAATTTCTATATTTTAAATTATATATATATATATATATATATATATATATATTATATTTTGAATACTCCATTCTAAAACTATAATATTTTAAAAAAAATCTGCTGTATATTACCTCCTCTCTTTTTTCCGAAACGGCAACCAGTAATAAAATGATGAATGACAAATCTTCTTCCAAATTACTTCATGTTCCACAGTTTACATATATTATTTTATGTAAAGTATTTTTATGATATTTTGAAATTTAAAATTCACAAAATTTTGTTAAAATATCACATTTATATGTTAATTAATAATACACATGCTACCGGAGGAGGAGAGAAAATAGAAATAAGGAAGAGAGAAAAGTGCAAGTTGTTGAAAAAAAAAGAGAACAGAGGCTCATCTATTGGGCGCGCCTCTAAATACATACAACTAGTGCATGATCCGCGGAAATTTAAAATAATTATTATATTCGCGTGTATAGTAACATTAATTATTTATATATAAAATAGGCACAATTAAGCGTATGCAAAATGTTTTTATGAGATGTAATTGCAGAAAGAAAAAAAATATCATCTTTGCATTTTTTTTCTATTTCAAACATGTTATATATATGTTTTATGTTTACAACAATATATATCATCTTTGCATTTTCTCCAACTTAGAAAACTGATAAAGAAGATGTAACTTATCCGAGATATATTAATTGTTTAAATAAATAAAAACTTGTAATAAGTAATAACATAAATTATTAAGACGGTAAAAAAAGAAGTAAAACTCCAAGTTTTGACAAATTATGCACAAATTACGTCGTCGAAGGAGTGCAATACATAATTTGTGCAACATTAATATTCGTTCGACTGAATGATTCAAAGAAACATCTGAAGTCGGAATCGCAAATGTGATGACGATCATTATTGAGGAAAAATGATTAATGATATACAAATGGAGTATTTAATTATATATCAAAATTGAGTTATACAGTATATTATGAATACAGTAGGGTTTTCTGGTAGACAGAGGGTGTATCTACCAAATCATGGGGTGTATTAGGAATAGTTATAGGAGTGGCTAGAGGAAATATATTTTCAACGAATTGAACATGACAAGAGGTATATATCATTTTGGTGTTTAAATCAAAGCATAGATAGACACTTTGGATAAAAAGATCATACAAATTTACAAACATACCATTTTTTTTCTATTTTGATAATTTTAAAATTAATTATTGATTTAATTAAACAATCTTCTTCTTCTCGACCAATTTTTTAAAATTATCATTCAATTATTTTACTTTTTTTTTGAAAAGTGGATAAGGAGGACCGATCATGAGATGAATCTAATGTGTTTCCTTTATGCTCCTATAACCACTAACAAGCTACTCCATGTCAATCAAGTGAGATGGAAGAGTGAGTCACACGTTGAGCCAAATTGTGCGCCTTTAAGTTCCTAATCCGGGGAAGGTACTTGAATTTGCACACTACAAATTCCTTTCCTCGCATATGTATCTTATAGGCCAAAATACCTTCCGGACCAAGCCCACGCTTGCCTTTGCTAATCTATCGGATTGCCTGTTGGGAGTCCGTCCGTATCTCAATTTTATCGTACCCCAGTGATTTTGCTTCTTGCATGCCCTTTTCAATTGCACTTAGTTCCACTCCTAATGGGCATCTATGTGGTAATATACAATTGGAGAATTGTCGAATGATATCATCACTTTGCTCGCGTATGATGCCCCCAATAGCGTACTTTCGATCATCCATGTTGAAAGCTCCATTTGTCTCTACTATGATCACATTTAAATCTTTATCCAAGCCATCGTCATTTTCCGAAGCTTCCTCAATCGTTGATGATTTTACGGCCCCTACCACATTTCCTTGGAATTCATTTAAGTAGGATAGCACCCTTTCTCCCACCCTATCACTTATCCTCTTATACTCACATTTTCCATCATGAAGGATAGTGCACCTTTCTCTCCAAACTCCCCAAGCCACTACAAGAATCTGATCAAGTGTTATGTTTTCCACCTTTTCTTCTAAATTGATTAGGAAATGCAGTGTGCTTGAGAGTGTTCCCTCCTTTTATCTCCTTTGCAATTCCCATCTTCTTCCAGATTTTCCGCACTCCCGGGCACAAGAAAATGGCATGAATCGTATTAGGCATGTACCTCCCACAGTCCCACATAGCCCGCACTCTGGCTTAATGAGGACGTGTCTTCGTGCTAATAGTAAAACTATTATAACTGTAAAACTCATTTCATCAATGACAGAAAACTCATTTTATAGATCTCCTTCTCTTTCGTTTATTCTATCCATCACTCTTTAAAAAAATCTATTTTTACATCACATTATCCTTTACTCTCTCAAGACTCTCGATCAATTGAACGATGTAAGTGTGATACAATCGAAAATTTTAAAGTTTCGATTTTGTACGTGTCTAAATATGAATATATATTTCGTTCATGGACACGAAATTTAAGAAATGGTAAAGTTTAGTATGCACTCGAGTGCATGTTGTGCACCCTAGTCTAAAGAAAAGTGTAAGTTATTAAACTGAAAAGTACAACACAATATTACTAAAAAGTGTAAGTCACTATAACTAAAAATATTATTATACAGTTTAATAATTGAAAAGTGCAACACCATTTACCAAAAAGTGTAAGTCAGTAAAATTGAAAAGTGCAACATAGACTAGGGTGCAACATGCACTCGAGTGCATAGCAGACCAACCCTTAAGAAATGGAGTACGTCTTTACACAATTTTCAGTAGCAGACTCATTTGACTCTGTTTCAATTCACGAATTTTCCAATATGTTTTCACGGTAGAACCCGGTCCATCTCTTTCAACGAAAAATAATAAAATTGGGGAATAATTCACGAATTTAACCAAATCATAGAAGTTCATCATTTGATTTTCATCTCATGAATATCCAACGGTCCAATTAAAATCCTCTTTCCCAATAAGTTGAATTTCGCTAATGTGCGCCGCCATATATACGAACGAGGTGCATTTTCCGTGTACACAACAGTGAGATACTGAAAATAAAATCAAACAATTGTTATTTATACTATATATACGCCCTAAACATTTTTTTTCTACAGTCTGACCAACTAATCACGGATTCCTAAATATATTAATTAACGGGCGAAGTAATCTTAATAAGATAGATTCGTTATGCCCATCAGTTTTCTTTTGCCTTACTGATTCTTTGATTTTGTCTAGCACTGTCTGTTATAAAGTCAGATGAAAAAGAATGGCACAATGTTGGTGGTGCGTCGGTACGTTCCGAGCCACCGTCGCTCATGGCCTTCAAAATCAGCTTCATCTCCTCGATTTTACCGACGAAAATCACCGGCAAGTACTGCAAAAGTCGACGTCGTAGCCCTCGCGATTTCGAACTCGGGCGCAAATTCCAGATCCACGAAATACCTCGTCTCCGCCGAAAGAACTTCGATGAACTCGTAGTTTCCGCCAGAACTCTCCCATTTCGTCTTGCATATAATGGAAATAAGTGAGCTGTCGGTGTGTTCACGGATGCCCCATCTTTGCTCCGCCACGGGGCAACGGAGATAGCGATAGACGCGTAACAGAGCATTTGCAGTTGTTGCAGAGGCCCTAAGCAAATTTTGAAACTCATCCGTATAATCCAACCGAATCGGCTTAATCGTCTCGTGCAAAGACGAATCGCCGTCAGAATCATCCGAATCGTGTTTCTCCGCCTTCACCGCCTCGCATACTTCACCGCCGAAAATCAGCTCGGAGAAAGTCGGGGAGGCGGTGACGTCATCGTAACTGTGGGCGCTGTGTTCGCTGCCGCTGCTGACGTAATACTTCACCGGGTCGACCCGATCCCGGCCGACTATCCGAGCTTTCACCTCATCGTTTAACGGGTCAGTCACACTCTTCCTCCTCGTAACGCCGTGCATAATAGATTATAAAAAGTGATTTTCGTTTTTTTTTTTTGTGTTTGAAGCTTCTGCCTTTTATTATCCAAAATCGGGAACGTTTTTCTGTAAAAAATATCAGCGTAATCGCGTTATAAATAGGATAAACCTGAAGAATAAAAAACAATATTGTGATATACGCGTGTCAAGAAAAGAAGTAACGGCGTGGCGTTGGACATGCATTTACGCGTGTCGAGTAAAGATGTGGCGGTGGACATGCATTTACGCGTGTCAAGTAAAGATGTGGCGGTGAACACATGTATCGGACACATCTACGCGGTGGGGCGGTGTGGTGCTTCTCCATTCTTGCTGTACAGGAGACATTCTTTTCTCCTCTTTCTCTTTTTTTTTTTTGTTTTCTTCAATATTCTTAAAAAAAAATTAATTTCCTTAAAAATAAAAATAAAATTTTATTTTTTTTAATTTCCTTAAATTTTTAAATCATAAATTACATAACCATATGGAGAGAAATTAGCATTAAATAAGAGAAGTTGAAAAAAAATGAGAGAGAAGTTAAATTAGGATTAGATAATTAAAAAAAAAAAGTTAGAGGTGTATTTGTTAAATACATACCGTTTCTTTAAATATTAATATTTTATTAAAAAAATATTAAATTTAAAACATATAATTTCATTGGTAATAATCGACATGGGTAATAATAATACAAAGGCCATCATTCGGACACGAGTAGGGGGGAGGGGGCATAGGGTGAATAATTCGTAATGTGTGTGGGGTTGAAAGTGTGATAGTTTTTGTTTTTAAGCTTTGAAGAGTACAAAGTTATCTATGACATTTTATTTCTTTATTTTCTACATTCATTTTTAAGTTCAATTTTTCATAAATTACATATATATTGCATAACCATATGAGAGGAATTTTGATGAAAAAAAAAGAGGAGAGAGAATAAGGATTTTAGAGAATTAAAAGAGAAGAGAAAGTGTTCATGGTAGAGAATAAAATGATTTAAATACTAAAATTGAATATTGTAGGGGAGAGGATAGAAATTAACATAAATTTGACTCTAAATTCTTTAACATAGCAGGTGAAAAAAAAAAAAATACTCCGTAGTAAATAGGGGAGATGAGAGAAATTAGGAATAAAGAAGGGAGAAACTTGTAAGTTGTTGAAAAAAAAAAAAAAAGAGAGAGAATATGGATTTTAGATAAAAGAAGAGAGGCAAGAGGCCATAAGCGCATCTTCCGGCCACGCCACTAAATACATACAATTTTTTTTTTTTAAATCTTATTAAATAATAATATATATATTTTTTAAACCCGCGAAATTCGCGGATCTTACACTAGTGTATATATATATATAAAATTATTATATTTTGAATACTTCATTTTAAAACTATAATACTTAAAAAAGATCTCCCGTATATTACCTCGCGTACTAAGCGGGATAATATGATTCCAAAAAATTCAATCAAATAAAATAAATTTATCTGAAATGATGATTCATGACTTTTGTATATTTTAAAAAATAAATAAATAAAGTAAGAATAAAAGAACAGTTTTTATTCTAATCTTTAAAAGATAAGGAGAAAATAAACTGTGCAGCCGCCATGTTAAAAAAAATTAAAGCAACAGTTCATGAAGTATTTGTTAAAAATTAAAAAAAAGTTTTAAAAAAATGAAAAATAACCTTTGAGGAGAGTTTGAGGATTTTAAAATAGAGGAAGAGAAAGCTTCATGATGCTTTTGAAATTTGAATATTACAAAATTTTATAAAAATATCACATTATATATTAATTAATAATATACATGCTCATCTGATGAGAAAGAGGAGAGAAATTAGGAATAATGAAGAGAGAAACGTGTGAATTGTTGAAAAAAAAAATGGAGAGAAAATAGAGATTTTAGAGAATTAAAAGAAGAGAGCCGGAGATCAAAAAAAAAAAAAAAACTCTAAATACATACAATTATTTTCTTTAATTTCCATTTTTTAAATAATATGTATATATAATTATTATATTTCGAATAATATTGAAGTAGCATTGTCTTTTTAATAACAATATATCATGATTTCATTTAAAAAAAAAAACACACACTCTAGAAAAGATCATAGTTTATGTAACATAAACAATGTTATAGTGCTAATACATGGCATTTGTAAAATATTAAGAATTAAAAAAAAAACACACACTCTAGAAAAGACCATAATTTATGTAACATAAACAATGTTATAGTGCTAATACATAGAGTTGATGTTGATATAAGTGTTTTGTTTAATGATCCAACACTAACAACCGAGTGTTGTGTTCAATGTTCCCAACACTTATGACAACATTAGAATTTGTCCTTCCTTTTCTCACTAACTCTGATCTTACACTTGTTGTCTAATGATGTCCCCAAAGCAGTTAGAAGACGTGGGCAACACCAAGTCATGTCACTGCGTGGGAGTGAGAAGTTATTAGACATGGTATAACAAGTTCCTACATTCTAGGATTGGTGGAGAGAAGTTTCTTAACCGCATGATCTCACGGCTGTGATGATCATGGGAGTTGAAGGTAGTTCGTCCATGAAGCCTATAAATAAAGTAGCTGCCTCAACACAAGATATACAAGAAGAAAAGCTGAAATCGATCACTACACTATTGAACGCTCTATACACTTCTAGTTAGGAAAATTATTGTTTCTTCTTGTAGTTTTTCACATTATTGTAAACCCGAATAATAATGTGTTTGAACATAGTCTTATTTACTAGGTTGTGTGCATAGATCTATGAGGGAGATAGTTTCATAGAACTTAGTAAATCATTTACACTTTCGTAGTGTTTTTATACACCTCTAAGAGGTTGTAATCGTTTCACATATTTAATATAGTGAACAACATAAATTATTTTATAATCTATGCAAATTTTGAATACTTCTATTTTCAGTACGTGCATTTTAATTTCTGCTGCATAGTGTTGTCTGGACAGTGCCAACACGACAAACAACATCTCTGATTTCGCATGCGCACACACTTTCACATATCATTTGTAAAATATTAAGAATCAGCCTTTCCTAGCAGCAAGTTTCAAACAGAGGCATGTTTGCCTTTCTCACCTTTCAAGAGGCTCGTCTGGTATTTAAAACAAAAGGAAACCATTGACAATGTTGTATAGTATGAGAAAAACGCACATAGTAAACGAAAAAAACGCATTCTAACTCAAATTGTTCTCCGACCTCTCTCTTTCTTTAAGAGTATGCTTTAAACTCCTACAACCAGAGTTAATTAAATAATCGAAAAGTATGATAGAGTTTCAAATACAAACACTATATATAGGTACATAAATAGAAGCAATAGAAATACAAATTAAGAGAAAGGGAGAAATCACATCAAAATTGATTCCTCTAGGTGCAACTCTTTTCTTAACTCATACATAAAACAACAAACCATGATCATAAACTTAATTTTTCAAACATAACATATTCTTTTAACATCTCCTATTTATACCTTCCACCTTCTTCTAGTGACGAAATATACGATTTTTTAATACTTTCTAAACAATCTAAATCTATCAAATATCAAATTAGAATAAACTAATGATTATAACCTGTATTTTTGTTAAATTGTCTTGTATGAAATAAGAGAGCTAGAAGAAATATATATCCTGAGCTCAATTTAATTTCTAATTTAATTATCCTTTTTATGGAGAAAAATATCCAGAAAGCATTCGGACCAATGAAATTACAAGAAGGGAACATAACAGCTTCATTGAGCAATTCAAACTACATACTTAAAACATAACTTCAAGACTTTTCAAAGCTGGCAAACAAGAAACCCAAACTAATGATGGTAAACAAATTTCTCATAGAAAATATAAAAGTACACAAAAACTTATATGCAATATTGCATATATGTAATATTAATAAATTAAGTTAACTGGGCTAGAAATATTGACTTATAGGCTTAATTCTTAAATCTTAATCTATTTGTCAATTGGCCCGCTTGTGTATTAATTACAAATTCTTTTATTTAGTAACACATTTTTTTCTAGTGTTTTTATTGATGTATTAACTCACATTATAATATGTAGTAAACTAGTAACATATATTATCGCATGTAGTAAACACAATAACTAGGGTGGGCATAAAACCGAAAAAACCGAAAAACCGAACCGAACCGACGAATTTCGATTTATTTGGTTCGGTTTATTCAGTTGTTCGGTTCGGTTGAAATTTTTTAAAATTTCAATTTTTTCGGTTCGATTTATATTTTCTAAAAACCGAATAAACCGAACCGACCGAACTATAAATAAAAATTAATATAATTAATTAATAATATATATATATATATAAATAAAACCCTAGATTCTAAATACTCATTTCCATTTCTGCCGTTTCTTTTCCATTTCTGCCTCCCCTACTTCCACCACCGCCATTAGGCCCACCAGTGCCTTCTTCGACGTCTGCCTCTCTTCTCTTCGTTGTCTTCGACTCTTCCACCACCGCAGTATGTTCTGCTCTGCTTGAATGCCTTTTTTTTGTAACATATTATTTAATTTATTTTACAGTAGATTATTTAGCATATTTAATAGCAGATTTTGTATATTTTATAAAGATTGCTTACCTTTTGTATTATTGTTTTGATTTACAACAGATGTCTACTTCTCAAGAGCAAGCAAATGAAATTACTCAGCGTGAAGAAGGATCTACACAATCTGAACAGCCAACAACTCCTCGTACTTCCGCTTCAGCTTCAAATCCCCCAAAAAAACGGAAAGAAATTCCTAAAAGATCAATTGTGTGGGATCATTTTGTTCCTTTCTTGGATGAGGAGAATGAAAGAAAAGCTCGATGCATGCATTGCGCAAAAGAGTTCTTTTGTGATCCAAAAAGAAACGGTACTACTAATCTCAAAAATCATATTGGTGTGTGCAAGAAAATCCTTGGTAGCGTAGAAACTAGTCAAACATTGTTAAACTTTAATGAGGTTACTAGTAGTTCTATGGACGTTGGGATTATTTGGAAATTTGACAAAGAGTTGCTTAGGAAATCTATAAGTCGCATGATTATTGTGGATGAGCTGTCTTTCAAATTTGTTGAAAGTGATGGGTTTAAGGATGTGATGTATAATGCTTGCGGACCTAAATTTCAAGTACCATCTAAACGGACAGTTTCACGTGATTGCTTTGAGCTCTACATAAAACTCCCCATTTGATTGCCTCAAAAACTCCTCATGCTTCACCTTCTTCCACCAACATTACACCTGGTCGCTTAAGTGTTTTGCATGCAATAAACACTCCTTCGTCGTCCCGTATGACCATCCCAACTCCTGTCTCCACCGAGTCCTCAAAGAATCATACATCGACATTAATTTCATGGACGACATTGCATGGAGAACTGTTGGACGCATAACTCCATCCTCTCCTCTCCACACAACTCCATTTTTTGTGATTCCAAATATGTCAAACACCCATGCATAATTTCTCTCTATCCTCCATGTCCAGCCTCGTCAAAAGCTTTAGAAATAAATATGCACTGCATACCCTTCTACTCTCTCCACTTCCATGTCTATCTCATTCCACAATCCCATCGTCTCCCAGCTTCTTCTAGCGTATGCACATCCCATAAATAAATGCCATATGGTCTCCTGTTCCGAAGCACAAACAGGACATAGAGCAGAATCACCAATTCCTCTCCGGTATAGCTTAGCTTTCACTACTAACCATCCTTTGCATAACCTCCAAACACAATTTTTAACCTTTGGAGGTACATTCACTTTCCATAGAATTTTCCACGAATTCGTTGCTACCTCACCATGCACACCCACAAATCTTGCCGCAAGATAATAAGCGCTTTTAACCGAATAAACCCCGTCATCCGAGTAATGCCAAACTCTTTTGTCTTCCTCTCCCCGTGGCGAGGGCGTCGTCCTCATAATGTCTTTGCTATCCTCCTCTAAGAATACTCCCGAAACCACCTCTATATCCCATGTTCTAGTTCCTGGAACAAACAAATCAGCAACTACCATATCTTCAAAGGCTTGAACCGACGAGGTTGTTATTCTAAAATTGTCGTCTCTATTAATCCAAGCATTGCCCCAAATACTAATGCTTTCCCCATTCACCACTTTCCACCTAGCACCCTTTCGAACCAGCGGGTCACAAGCTGTGTGAATTCCCCTCCATATGTTGCTCGGATTAGTTCCCAAGCTTGCCTAAAAAAAATCCACCCTCGGAAAATATCATGCTTTGAGAATCCGGCTAACAAGAGAACGTGGCTGTGTAATAATTTTCCAACACAGCTTTCCGAGCATCGCTATATTAAAAAGATGCAAGTTCTTGATGTAGAGAAACAATGAATGGGGAAATTATGATTTCATTGACTGAATGTAAAGAATACATAAAGGGAGTATTTATAGATACAAAACATATCTACTCTATATCTTTAATTAAGGAAATAACTCTATCTAAGGAAATAAAGATTTACAAGATATATATAATATATCCTAATATATTATATATGCCTAATACGCCCCCTCAAGATGGAGTACCATAGGAGAGTCCAATCTTGATCATCATCATTTGAAGACGAGAACGAGCAAGAGGCTTTGTGAGAGCATCGACTAGTTGTTCTTCAGAAGACACATGTGAAACACGTAACTGAGTTGTTTTGATCAAATTAATCCCGAACGAAGTGATAGTAAATGGCAATGTGTTTCATTCTAGAGTGAAAAACTGGGTTGGAGCAAAGATACGTCGCACCAATATGGTCGCAGTAGATGGCAGGGAGAGTGTTGATGGAAAAGCACAGTTCTTGAAAGAGAGATTTTAACCATTGTACCTTAGAAGTTGTTGATGCAATGTTCCTATATTCTGTTTCAGTGGAGGAGCGAGTAACCAACTTTTGTTTCTTGGAAGACCAGGAGATGAGATTTGGTCCAAGAAAGACAATATACACTTGTCGACGTACGATCATCAGTATTTCCGGCCCAATCAGCATCCGTGAAGCAGTGAAGTGAATCAGATGGGTTGGGGCGGAGGGTAATTCCAACATCTCTAGTTCCATTAAGATATCGAAAGAGGTGTTTTACAGTGCCCCAATGAGTTGTGGTGGGTCCATGCATGAATTGAGATAATTTATGCACAACAAAAGCAATAGCAGCTCTAGTAAGTTGGAGGTATTGGAGACTTCCAAGAACTTGACGATATTGGGTGATATCAGTGGGCGGTGTTCCATCAGAAAGAGATAAACGAGTAGAGGTGGAGTCCCTGAATTGAATCGCAATGGCGAGATCACGATAGGAGTCATCCGAGCCGTTGAAAATTTTGAGTGTAATATCATCGGAGTCAATCGTAACCCCTATGAGAGCTAATTCATCGACAGTTAGTAAACTGGGGGTTGCAGCGTTTGGGGTCGATGGCGGTGTATTTATTAATCTGGGGGGCGCAGCAGGGTTGGATGCTGGGCTGGGGGTGTATTAATCGGGGCAAGGAATGCGTGTGATGGAATTGGTTGTGGAGTAGTGGTGTCGTCGATAGGTGGTAGATTATGGTGAGGGGTGTATTCATAAAAGTAGTGGGTAGGGCAGGAACAGTAGGTAAGGGCGAGGGTGCATTAATCAGAGTGGGTGGTGGACAAATGAGAACAGTAGGGTTTTCTAGTAGGCAGAGGGTGTATCTACCAAATCATGGGGTGTATCAGGAATAGTTATAGGAGTGGCTAGAGGAAATATATTTTCGACGAATTGAACATGACAAGAGATATATATCATTTCGCTGTTTAAATAAAGGCATAAATAGGCACTTTGGGTAAAAAGATCATACAAATTTACAAACATACCATTTTTTTTTCTATTTTGATAATTTTAAAATTAATCACCGATTTAATTAAACAATCATCTTCTTCTCAACCAATTTTTTAAAATTATCATTCAATTAATTTTTTTTTTTTTTTTAAAAAAGTGGATACAGGAGGACCGATCATGAGATGAATCTAATGTGTTTCCTTTATGCTCCTATAACCACTAACAGACTACTCCATGCCAATCAAGTGAGATGGAAGAGTGAGTCGCACGTTGGGCCAAATTGTGCGCCTTTAAGTTCCTAGTCCGGGGAAGGTACTTGAATTTGCACACTACAAATTCCTTTCCTCGCATATGTATCTTGTAGGCCAAAATACCTTCCGGACCAAGCCCGCGCTTGCCTTTGCTAATCAATCGGATTGCCTGTTGGGAGTCCGTCCGTATCTCAATTTTATCGTACCCCAGTGATTTTGCTTCTTGCATGCCCTTTTCAATTGCACTTAGTTCCACTCCTAATGGGCATCTATGTGGTAATATACGATTGGAGAATTGTCGAATGATATCACCACTTTGCTCGCGTATGATGCCCCCAATAGCGTACTTTTAATCATCCATGTTGAAAGCTCCATTTGTCTCTACTATGATCACATTTAAATCTTTATCCAAGCCATCGTCATTTTCCAAAGCTTCCTCAATCGTTTGATGATTTTACGGCCCCTACCACATTTCCTTGGAATTCATTTAAGTAGGATAGCACCCTTTCTCCCACCCTATCACTTATCCTCTTATACTCACATTTTCCATCATGATGAAGGATAGTGCACCTTTCTCTCCAAGCTCCCCAAGCCACTACAAGAATCTGATCAAGTGTTATGTTTTCCACCTTTTCTTCTAAATTGATTAGGAAATGCAGTGTGCTTGAGAGTGTTCCCTCCTTTTATCTCTTTTGCAATTCCCATCTTCTTCCAGATTTTCCGCATTCCCGAGCACAAGAAAATGGCATGAATCGTATTAGGCGTGCTAACAGTAAAACTCATTTTATCAATGGCAGAAAACTCATTTCATAGATCTCCTTCTCTTTCGTTTATTCTATCTGTCACTCTTTCAAAAAATCTATTTTTTCATCACATTATCCTTTACTCTCTCAAGACTCTTGATCAATTGAACAATGTAAGCGAGATACAATCAAAGGTTTAAAGTTTCAATTTTGCACATGTCTAAATATGAATATATATTATGGGCACGAAATTTAAAAATCTATTTTTTCATCACATTATCCTTTACGTCTTTACCCAATTTTCAGTAGCAGACTCATTTGACTCTGTTTCAATTCACGAATTTTCCAATATGTTTTCACTGTAGAACCCTGGTCCATCTCTTTCATATATTTTAGTGTTAATGTTGATTATTTCTAACTAAAAATAATAAAGTTCGGGAATAATTCATGAAGAACCAAATCATAGAAGTTCATCATTTGAATTTCATCTCATGAATATCCAACGGTCCAATTAAAAATGCAGGTTGGATTTCGCTAATGTGCGCCGCCATATATACGAGGTGCATTTTCCGCGTACACAACAGTGAGATACTGAAAATAAAATCAAAGAATTGTTATTTACACTATACGCCCTAAACATTTTTTTCCTAAATTCTCGATTCCTAAATATATTAATTAACGGCGGAAGTAAAACCGACGGCGCGGCACTTAACGGCGGAACTCTGCTTCACCACCGGCAAAATGTTGGTGGTGCGTCGGTACGTTCCGAGCCACTTGTTCTGCAGGAAGCGGTGTTTCCTCCACGGCGGCAGATAGAGGCCTCTGTTTTTCAACGACCGCCTCGCGCCGTCGCTCATCGCCTTCAAAATCAGCTTCATCTCCTCGATTTTACCGACGAAAATCACCGGTAAGTACTGCAAAAGTCTCTCGTACGACGTCGTAGCTCTCGCGATTTCGAACCCGGGCGCAAATTCCAGATCCACGAAATACCTCGTCGCCGGCGACAGAACTTCGATGAACTCGTAGTTTCCGGCAGCGAGTCCGCCGGATTTCTCCCATTTTGTGTTGCAAATCGCCGCATCGTAACCGCGATCTCTCAGAATCCCCATCACGTTTCTGCGAATTGCGCTTTTGTCAGTTTTCACGCAATAAAACGTTTGCAGTTGCAGAGCGTGCAAAACGTGAGCCCTAAGCACGTTCTGAAACTCATCCGTATAATCCAACCGAATCGGCTTTATCGCCTCGTGCGAAGTCGAATCTTCGTCAGAATCATCCGAATCGTGTTTCTGCGCCTTCACCGCCTCGCAGCTTTCACCGCCGAAAATCAACTCGGAAAAAGTCGGGGAGGCGGTGACGTCATCGTAACCGTGGCCGCTGCCGATGATCCGAGCTTTAACATTATCGTTTAACGGGTTAGTCACACTCTTCACGCCGTACATAATTGATTATAAAAAGTGATTTTAGTTTTTTTTTTTTTTTTTGTGTTTGAAACTTCTGCTTTTTATTATCCAAAATGGGAACCGTTTTTGTGCTTAAAAATGTTACCGGATTCGCGTTTATAAATAGGATAAAGCTGAAGAATGAAAAACAAATATTCTGATTATTTTAAGAAAATAGAAATTAAATTAAATTTAGAACGAAAATAAACACAGGGTTTAAGCGCATCAAGCTCAAGCATATCCGTATCTGGCTTTTTTTTTTTGGGCTAGTCTTGGGTGAGACCGTCTCACAGAAAGAGATCCGTGAGACGGCCTTTATATATAAAAAGTGATAATGTTTGAACAAAAAGTGACAGTGTTTAAGTAAAAAGTGACAGTCACTTTTGTTAAAAATATTATCACTTTTCACTTAAACATTATCACTTTTTTTACAAACCAAAATCTGGAAAATAAATATGGGTTATCCTACCCAAAATTTTGAAATATGAGTTAAAAAGGATCCGTCTCACAGAAAAAGATCCGTGAGACGGTCTCACACAAGTTTTTGCCTTTTTTTTTTTTTTTTTGTTGTTTTATTCTAATCGTATGATTAACACATGTTGATGTAGTGTATACAATCGATTTTTTTTATCCTTTACATATCATTCATTCATACTATAGACAAATTTGTTTTGAGATTTTGAAGATTTTAAATCTTTAATTTCAAAATCTAGTGATTTTATATATGGTTTGTAGATAATTATAGGTTCAACTTTTATTGTTATTTATGTCGTAGAATTTTTAAAATGCTAATTCTAAATTTCAAAGGTAATCTGAATTTAAATTTTCAAAAATTAAATACTCCGTAAATAATTTTTACATTTTTATTGGGACGATCCAACTCTGGATTTTTTAATAAAATATTAATATTTGAAAAATAATTTAATAAATATGTTTAATAGTTATTTAATAAAATAAAATAAAACGTCATTACTAACGCGCTCCTTTCTCCCATGTGGGAGAAAGAAAAGAGCGCGGTTGATAATGGCGTGGTTTTTTTTTAAATATTAATATTTTATTAAAAAAATCTAAAACTTAAATATATAGTTTTAGAGGCCACATTGGTAACACAAAGGCCATTGCACACACGCTGTGGCACGTGAAGTCACGAGTAGGGGCACACAGTTAATAATCCACACAATGTGTGTAACTTCTGAAAACAATACATTTTTCTATATTTAAGATTTTATTTTTATATTTTCTATATTCATTTTTAAGTTCAATTTTTCGTAAATTACATAACCATATGAAGAGAAATTAGGATTAAATAAGAGAAGTTGAAAAAAAATGAGAGAGAATAGGGATTTTAAATAATTAAAAAAAGAGAGAGAAGATAAAAAGTCACCGGTTAGAGGCGCGCCTCTAAATACGTACCTTTTTTTAAAAAAAAATATCAATATTTTAAATTAAATTCATTTTTGAAAGGCTAATATATATATATATATATATATACAAAATTGTTATATTTTGATTACTCCATTTTAAAATTATAATACTAAAAAAAATCTGCCGCCGTATATTACCAACTCTCGAAGAGGCAAGTATAAAATGATTTAAACACAAAAATTGAGTATTGTGGAGGAGAGGATAGAAATTAACATAAAATTGAGTCTAACATATCAACATTGGGAATGAGGCTTGACATAGGTAATACAAAGGCCATCTTGCGGACACGAGTAGGGGTGAGGGGGCACAGGGTGAATAATCCATAATGTGTGTGATGGTTTTTGTTTTCAAGTTAAAAAGTGTATAAAGTTATCTATATTAAGACATTTTATTTCTTTATTTTCTACATTCATTTTTAAGTTCAATTTTTCATAAATTACATATATATTGCATAACTATATGAGAGAAATTTTGATGAAAAAAAAAAAAAGGAGAGAGAATAGAGATTTTAGAGAATTAAAAGAGGTGATAAAGTGTTCAGGGCAGAGACGCATCTTTCAGGCGCGCCTCTAATTATATAAATATTTTAAATTTAATTCACTTAAAAAGATTAATATATATATATATATATAAATTTATTATATTTTGAATACTCCATTTTAGAATTATAATACAAAAAAAAAAAAAAAAAAATCTTAGCTCCTCTCTTCTCCGAAAGGGCAAGTAGTAATAAAATGATTTAAATACTAATATTGAATATTGTAGAGGAGAGTATAGAAATTAACATAAATTTGACTCTATATATTAGGTGGAAAAAAAAATACTCCATAGTAAATAGGGGAGATGAGAGAAATTAGGAATGAAGAAAAGAAAAAAATGTGTGAGTTGTTGATAAAAAAAAAAGAGAATATGAATTTTAGAGAATTAAAAGAAGAGATCAGAGAGGACAAAGACGCATTTTTCAGTTACGCCATTAAATACTTATAATTTTTTTTTTAATTCTATATTTTAAATAATATATATATATTTTGAATACTCCATTTTAAAAGTATAATTCTTAAAAAAAAAAACTGTTGTATATTACGGTATTACCTTACCTCCTCTCTTTTCCGAAACGGCAACTAGTAATAAAATGATGAATGACAAATCTTCTTCCAAACTACTTCATGTTCCTCAGTTTACATATAGGTTTAGTAGCTCTTTTTATTTCCTTTTTTTTTTCTTCAATTTATTTCATTTTTTGCTTTTTTTTTTTTTTTTTTTTCTTTTTATTTAATTTTTTTTTTATCCTTTTTTTTGTTTTTACTTAAAAATATACACATTCTCCATTTAAATTAAATTTTTAAAGAAATTTTTTATTCAATAAAAAGTGTAACACAAAATTACTAAAAAAAATGTAAGTCACTAAAAGTATAATTTTTTTTTTGACAGTCACTAAAAGTATAATTTAGTATAACTAAAAGTGAAATACGATATTTCTGAAATGTGCAAGTCGGTATTACTGAAAAGTGTAAGTCAATATAACTGAAAAGTG
Organism: Galeopsis tetrahit; assembly: GCA_963675135.1. Classification (NCBI taxonomy): domain Eukaryota; kingdom Viridiplantae; phylum Streptophyta; class Magnoliopsida; order Lamiales; family Lamiaceae; genus Galeopsis; species Galeopsis tetrahit. Next base: position 888,613 of record OY776128.1, on the reverse strand, counting down.
TAAGAGTCTATAACTGAAAAGTGCAACCAATTTTTTTTTACTGAAAAGTGCAATACAATATTATTAAAAAGTGCAAGTCAGTATCACAAATTTTAAATAAAAGTGTAAGTTATTAAACAGAAAAGTGCAACACAATATTACTAAAAAGTGTAAGTCACTATAAATAAAAATATTATTATACAGTTTAATAATTGAAAAGTGCAACACCATTTTACCAAAAAGTGTAAGTCATGAAAAAGTGCAAGTCAGTACAACTGAAAAATGCAACATGGACTAGAGTGCATAACATGCACTCGAGTCCACAACATGCACTCGAGTCCACAGCAAACCAACCCTTACCTATATTATTTTATGTAAAGTATTTTGATGATATTTTGAAATATAAAATTCACAAAATTTTGGTAAAATATGACATTTATTTGTTAATTAATAATACACATGCTATATTGGAGGGAGGAGAGAAAATAGAAATAAGGAAGAGAGAAAAGTGCAAGTTGTTGAAAAAAGAGAGAGAGAGACAGAATAGACACTTTAGAGAATTAAAGGAAGAACAACTCAAAGCTTGATTAGATTGAGAAATATGACAATCACTTATTCTATTTTAACTTGAATGAATTTCTTCGTAAAATTGTTCGAAATTCATGCGTTTAATTCATTTAATTTTATAGGATTTTTTGCATTATTTACATTAAATTGATTAACTGCACTTGATTTGGAGAAAGTGTGTAGTTTGCTATTTTTTATAGAAAAAATGAACATTTTTAGAGCAAAACACGCTTCGATAATTTTGTGAAGTCAAACGACGGAATAAATCAACTTACATTTTCGGCCCATTTAAGGCAACACACTTTATTGAATGGAAAGCCCATTAAGAAGCCCAGGGCAACTTGTCCAAGTAAAGAGGGTCATATTCTTGTGCAAGAATGGGAAGCTGTAATTAAGGGTTGGGGTATATACCCCTCCAGCTTTGTTTAATACACTCTCCTTTTATTTATTAATTATAAAATATATGTAAAATACCAAATTTGCCCTTTAACAAAATGTATAGATACATATCCCCTCTAAAACCCTAACCCTAACTTTTATCATTTCTTCCTCATTTTCATCTTCTTTCCTTCTTCTTTATTTTTTATTGCCTCTTTCCATCTTCATCATTTCCTCCTTCCATCCAACTTGCTGCCGCCGCCGCCCTTCACCGACCACCGCCAGCCGTCCAGCAAGCAGCCGTCGCCCTTCGCCGAGCACCGCCAGCCGTCCAGCAAGCAGCAGCCGCCGTCCTCATCTTCTTCTCGTCGCAGCAAGACACCCCGCAACATCTTTTTTTTTTCATTTTCTGCAACTCCTCCCCCCCCAATCTGCCTCCACCGTTGATCCCGCGCCGCCGTGCCCCTCTCGTTGGCCGCGCCGCCCGTGCGGGTTTCTCCAGGTTTTTTTTTTTAAATTTTCGATAATATTGAGTCGTTTAAAAACATTCAGGTTAACTCTGGTTTATCGACGAGATTGTTTTTGGTCGATTCAATATTATCGAAAATTTTAATTTAAAATAAAAAAATTGGTCGATAAACCAAAGTCGACCGGATTGTTTTTGGTCGACAAATCATTGTCGACGGGAGAATTTTTGGTCGACTCTGGTCTGTCGAAAATAAGTTTTTGTTTTAGTTGAATTTTTAAGTTTTTGGTTTACAGTCTAGGGTTTGTTGTTGAGTTTTGTGGATTAGTGGAAGTTTATTTCTAAATTTTGTTATTGAATTTCTATTTTTTTTTTTTTTTGTGTGGATGTAAGAGAAGGTGGTTGTGATCGCCGGAGGTGATGGTGGTTGCTGGAGGAGCGATGGCGGCGGCGGCTGGACTGCAAAATTAGGATTAATGCATTAGGGTTAGGGTTTTAGAGGGGAGTGTATTTATCTAACCTGATTTAGTAAAAGGACAAAATTGGTAGTTTGCATGAATATTGAATTAATAAAAATGAAGGGGGAGTGTATTAAACAAAGATGGAAGGGTATATAATATACAACAACCCGTAATTAAAGAAGGACAAAAAGCAAAGAGGCCCATTGGAATTAATAAGTGAAAAATGATTTTTAGTAGCTAATGTTAGGCCCAGGTCCATTTAGAAATAATGGCAGCCATTTACATGAAGTTTCCATGCCATTTCATTTAAAATGCCACGGTTATACACACCAACCTATTGAGGATACCCACCGAAACTTCATTTCATTCTATAACCTATTGAGGATACCCGGCCACCGAAACTTCATTTCATTCTATAGGGCATGTGAAATGTTCCATATACCCTTCATATGAAATTTAAATAAAGAAGCGAAGATGAGTACACTCACTTATTTCATTTCACCGGAATCATCCCCACCATCAACATCAAAACAACCACCATCACTAAATAAAAAAAATTAACAAACAAAAAATTAGAGAAACAAAATTTCGAGATTTTTTTCCGGACAAATCAACAATGTTTGGAAAAAAGAGTTGTTCGAAAATTTTACATGAACAAGGTTAAGATGTTCGAAATTTTTTCCTGAACAAACTCAATATGTTCGAAAAAAAAGATTCATGAACAACTTTCATTTGTTTGAAAAAAAAAATTGGACATAATATTTCGAGAAAAAAAAATCGAATAAATTAACGGAATTCGGCAAAAAATTTCGAACAAATACAAAACATTCAAAATAAAATTAACAAAAATTCAAAACCCTAATTTTTTTTGTTTGGATCTGTAATAAAAATTCCAAACCAACGTACCTTCGTATGACGGCGGCGACAACACAGGAGGGGTGCGACCTCGAAGGGGAGGGGGAGGGTTGCATATTATTTTTTATAGGGGACGGGAGGCCGACGCCGAGGGGAGGGGAAGTCGACGACGAGAGGAGGGGAGGGGAAGAAAATGGAGTTATGTGTACTGAGTTTGAGAAATGAGGGAAGGATGTAATTTTGGGGTTTTCAGTTGGTGTCCTCGATTTACGGTGTGTGTACTCAGTCAGTAGGTATCCTCAATAGGTTGGTGTATGTGTATAACCGCGCCCGCCCCATTTAAAATATTAACGGCCCAGTTGCAAAAAGGGGCCCATTTCATCAATTAACCCAATTCTCATTTTTGGAAAAGCAGTAGCCAATTCATTTCTTAGATAGGTTTAATTTAGTATTTCATTTTATTCGTGGCATTGAAGAATTTGAAGACTAGAGGTGTTGTATTTCCTTTATTTCAATATTGTTTGAAAATTTTAATTTCATTAATGTTTTGTAGTTTAATTTACATGAGTTTTACTAACAACATCATCAAACCAAATTGTGAGTGTAAAGTCGTTAGTGCTCATAACGACCTGCATTTTGTTATAATGTTACACGGTCGTTATTTTATTTTATGAAGTTTTAAATTCTTGTTTTATGTCCATACTCACGCTCTACACGATACTCATAGTAACAACCACATGAAAATGTGAGAATAATGAGTATAGAGTCGTTGGTGCCAACCTTCATTCCGTTATAATGTCACACGAGTCGTTATTTCATTTTTCGGAGTCAAATAGGAAACTTGTGTTTCTTAAGGTCATCGTTTTACAATTTTATAACATTTTACTTAAAGAAAACTATGTTTAAAAGCGAGAAATGATTTAATTGAGAAACATTATACTCCCTCCGTCCCATACTTGAAGACACAATTTACCATTTTGGACGTCACATACTTGAAGGCACATTACCTAAAATAGCAAAAACACTTTTAAACACTCCCCTTAAAATATCACAATATTACAACAAATGGCACTACTTTATTACACTAAAAAGTAACTTTATTATTATTTATAAAGTTGAAAAGTCTTTACTACCCCCACTTTATCTTACACAATATTAATAAACAATTCATTCATTAAAACCCGTGCCAATTAGTTTGAGTCTTCAAGTATGGGACGGAGGGAGTATGATTGGTGTGCTGTCGCCGGCACCCAAAAATAATTCCTTAACTACCCACTAATATAGTAGAGCAAGTAAGGGTCGATCCACAGGGAACAGTGTAATTGAATCGAATCAAATTGTGTATGAAAGCAATAAAAGGGGGGGGGGGGGTTTGGATTTGTTGACTAATAACTACTAAAGAGCAAGAAAATAATACTAAAGAGCAAGTAAAATAATAGTATTCAAATAGTAAGAAAGGTCTAGCCCTCGGATAGTGTCCCCTCAATTAATTATACCAATTTAATCAACAAACCCGGTTATCTCAATTTATTCTCGAATCTTATCCCTAAACCAGTGGTACGACCAAACTAGTTCGAATTGCTTCTTACGTTTAATTAATCAGCAAGGTACGACCCCCAATTAATCTATCCCTACGAATAACCCTAAAACATGTATCTAAGGTTCAACTCGAGAGACGCATTCAAGAATTAAAACAATAGGATAAATTAGACCATGAATACGAGACGCTCGTTTCATGCAACCTAAATGTTATTACTCCCTAAGGTGTTCTGCCTTAGTTGCTACAATTCCCACAATTTTATAACAATTACGGATTATAAATTATAGGATAGCTAGAAATGGAATAGGAATAAAATTGGGTGATCAAGCCTATTAAACTCCTAATTCAAACACGCATAGCATCTACTCAAATAATAACAAAATCGAGATACAAATCAAAATTAACCAGGAATTGTTTAATTAAACAGGCATAATCAATATGAGGTTTTACGTCCTCGGGCTAGAATAAATAGATTAGCTACGCATAATAAACGAAACAACACAAATAATGGATGAATTCATGTTTTACAAAAATCAATCTACAAGGAAAACAAAAGTTTTAATTGATCAAACCAAAAGTAGTCATCCAAAATCCTTCTTTTTCCTCCAGTGGCGTGGCCAATTGTCCCTCCTCCAAATCACGGCGTTGACTCCCTCCTTCTGTCCCAAGATCGGCCGCGTGTGTTTTCTGGTTTGTTTCTCCCAAAACAACTTTCCCTAAAATTCATCCAGCCCCCCAAATTGGCCAATGGGCCCAAAAACAACTAATGGCCCAAAAACTTATCTTTCATTTCCTCTTGTTTTACTTCTTCAGTATGCAGCCCACAAGAATTATCTTTCAATCTGATCAAAATGCTCCATTTTACCTGAATTAAATAAGAAAATAAAAATATCAAGATGATTGGAGTCACTAAATAACGAGTCGGATAATGCACTGAAATGCCAATTTAATCCTCAAAGAGTATTCAATTAGGCACAAAAAAATATGCAATAGATTCGACTCATCAATGATTTATAACTTATAGTAGAGTTACAAAGTGAAAGAGTTGATGATTAATCAATGGTGTATTGACCAACGAACATGACATCTGAAATGCACCAAAACCTTCTAAACATGTATAAAACAAAGTTCTTGAAGTTATAACAATAGTCATACGAAATATATTAATTCATTAGTGTCCATAACGACTTGCATTCCGTTATAACGTCATACCGGTCGTTATTTCATTCTCTAAAGTTTTCACCTCTTGTTTTATATCCATTCCAACGTTCTACACAATACTCTTAGTAAATATTATGTGAAGGTGGAAGAATGGTCAACATAGAGTCGTTAGTGCCCATAACGACCAGCTTTCAGTTATAACGTCACACAAATAGTTATTTCATTTTCTGGAGTTTATATCTCTTGTTTTATGTCCATACCAAAAAACAATCAATATATAGTCGCTAGTGACCATAACGACTAGCATTCTGTTATAACGTCATACGAGTCGTTATTCTGTTTTCTAAAGATATCAAACCTTTTTTTTATATTTTTATCAACAAGTATTTTTTTTTTTAAATATAGTAAACAACACGTGAAATGGTGAACTTGTTTAATTGAGAGACATTATCTAACTTAATCACTTATACAATAAAGTTACAATGTGAAAGACACTGCAAGAAACAGGGGGAATAACAACGAAAATTTTGCGACAAATCTAAATTTTATCGCTAAATTCTTAGATTTAGAATTTGCAACAAATTGCTTCATTTTATTGTTAATAATCAGAACAACCATAAAAATTATATTAGCGACGAAATACAAATTTTTTTGGTTAATTTTGTGAATTTAATTTTTGCGACGAAACTAAAATATTTCGTCGCTAAACTAGCAACAAATTATTTTATTTTGTTGTTAATAATCAGAAGAACAATGAAAATTATATTTCGTCGCTAATATTTTGCTATGAAAAAAAATTGTGGCTAGTTCCTTAGAATTAATATTTGCGATGAAATTAAAATATTTTACCGTTATACTAGCAACAAATTGTTTTATTTTGTTGTTAATAATCAGAATTAATATGAAAATTATATTTCGTCGCTAATATTTTGCGATGAAATAGAAAATTTTGTTGCTAATTTCTTAGGATTAATATTTGCGACGAAACTAAAGTATTTCATAGCTACACTAGCAACAAATTGTTTTATTTTGTTGTTAATAATAAGAACAACAATGAAAATTATATTTCGTCGCTAATATTTTAGCGACAAAATTGAAATTTGCATGACTAATTTTATGGATTTAATATTTGCGAGAAAATTAAAATATTTTATCACTATATTAGCAACACAATATTTTATTTATTGTTAATAACCAGAGAACAATAATGAGAATCATATTTCATCTCTTTTATTCTAGTAATGAAATAGAAATTTTCATGAATTAAAAATGGTTGTCGTTTAAACATAATAAAAGAAAAAACTTTTAGTGCATGCATTGTGTGAAACAATAGAGACGATTTAAATACTTTGATGTTTGAAATAATAGGATATATTAAGTTTTCTGTTTGATTTATTTTTGGGTATAATTTCTTGATTTCATTCTGTATAATTTGTTTTATGTTTTTCTGTTTTCTTGATTTCATTAATTTTTTTGTTGTTATTCCTACATGAGGGAAGAGTACTACTTCAATTATACATATTAAATCTAGAAAATCGGTTTAAATGTTAAATAATTCTTCAAGCTGTGTTTTATAAATCGTGAATGTTTATAAAAATATAAATATTTATAAATCAGTTTAAATGTCTTTAAATTAATATTTTTAGTATAACTATTGGTTTAAATTATGTTATGTCTTCAAAAAATATTTTTTATATGACAATAAATATATATATATATTGTATATGTTATAGGTCAATATCTTTTTATATGATAAATCATCAGTTGATCGAAATTGAAAACGATGACGAGAAGGATAACGAGGGAGAAGATGATGCAAATGAAGATGGACATAAAGATGAGAGAATGAAGATTAGATGTAATAGTTATTAATTTTTTGGAATTGTTAAAGTAACATTGATTTATTACAATTGACATTGTTTTAAAAAATTACAAAAAATTAATCAATTAGTGTATATAAAATAAATTATGAAATAAATTATTTCATACATATATGAAATAAATTAATCAATTAGTGTATATAAAATAAATTAATTAAATGAGTAAAATTAAGTAAATTATTAACAATTAAACACATATATAATTAATAATATAAACTGAACCAAAGAGTTGTCTGTCCGAGTGGTGGACGCCCATCCATCCAGGATCAATTTCTACAAAGACCAAATAAATAGTCAATTAAATAAAAGAGGAGAGGGGGTATGCGGGTTGGGTCAGTTGGGTACGGGTGTGGGTTGGGTCGGTCGGGTCGGTTGTGGTGTTAAAGTGGGTTCAGAGAACGATTCATAAATCATATATCCACAGCCAAATGTTAGCGATGAAAACATGAGTTTCATCGCAAATATTAGCGACAAAATTAAAATATTAATTTATCGCAAATGAGCTATTATTTTTGCATCTAAATTGCAGTTTTCTTGTAGTGAGTGTGTATTGAACATAACATCCAAAATACACTCAAATCTATTACATGTGTCTAAAATTGGGTATTGAAAGTTTATATGTTGGTCATATAGTAGATACGAGTTTGTTTGTACACATAACGACTCGCGTTCAATCATAACAACATACATACAAGTCGTTATTATTCTTTCTAGTGTTTTAATGCTTTTACTTATGTTTTTCTCCATATTTTATACATTACTCATAGTAGTGAGCACATGAAGGGGATCGAATGGTGAATATACCGTCGTAGTGCCCATAACGACATGTATTCATTTCTAACGGCATACATATTGTTATCTCATGTGTCTAATATTTTAATGTTTTTATTTATTTATCTTATCCACGTTTTATACATCAGTCGTAGTAACGACTACGTGACATTGAGTAAATATTGAGTATATAGTCATTAATTGTTATGACAACTCGCACTATGTTATAACATCATACGAGTCGTTATCAAATTGACTTTTGAGCCCTGCTGCATCAGAAAAAAGTACTGCAAATTTTGATTTTCAAAGAATAAATTCACTGTTCCACTTATTGAACAGGGTTCTATGGTCGGTCTGTGACCCCTGGATGCCGAAGGCGCCCTTGGGGTGATCTCGTAGTTCCTACCCTTTTGGGCCGGTTGTGGGCGAGGAGGGATTCGAACCCCCGACACCGTGGAGGGTTGTGGTCTGGTAAGGTTTCCTCCGAAGAACCAAAAGCAAAGCGCTTCTCGAGAAGAGAGGAGCCGCGGTGGTCCCCCTCCCGGACCGCCCGGATCCCACGAGTGAATCGAAAGTTGGATCTACATTGGATCTCACCCGAATCGCCCCATCGATCCTCCTGAGGAGAGGTTTGGTTTCAAACCCCTGTTCGAACAGGAGGAGTACGCCATGCTAATGTGCCTTGGATGATCCACATCTCAGGGTCAGGCGCCGATGAGGCCCGCTCCGGAAAGGGGGATTCCTTCAAGATCTGAGTACAGCCGAGACAGCGACGGGTTCTCTGCCCCTGCGGGGATGGAGCGACCCCAATAACTTAGTTGGGTCGATTTGTCGTCCATATATTTTAGTGTTAATGTTGATTATTTCTAACAAAAAAATGATAATTTTGGCAATAATTCATGAAGAACCAAATCGTAGAAGTTCATCAAGAACATTCGTTTGATTTCATCTCATGAATATCCAACGGTCCAATTAAAATCCTATTTCGTAGTTTTTGTGGGGATCCCTCCTTCACAGGTTGATTTGGCTAATGTGCGCCGCCATATGTTACACAACAATGATACGGAAAATAAAATTTAACAAAATTGTTATACTACATAGGGGTGGGAATGGGCCAGGCTACCCGACAGGGGTCTACGGCTCGGCCTATTAAAGTTCGGCTTGACTCATTTAATAAACAAGTCGGGCTCAAGCTTTTTTTTAAGCCTACTTAATTAAATAGGCCGGACTTGAGCCTTTTCGTAGGCCTCTTAAACCTAACAGGCCAGCCTATTTAACTTTATCTATATATAAATATATATATATATATATTATATAATATGTGTGATTGTGTGATAATTAAATATAATAAGGAAGTTTAGTAATACTAGGTAATTATATTTTTCTTTTGTAATAGTTCACAAAAATATTTGAATTTTTTTTTTTTTTTTGAAACATTTGATAAAGTTGTTATTGCTTTTATTTCTTCATTTTAAGATTTAAAAGTCTATTTTATGATTTGACGATAATAATAAAGTGTTGTAAGATTGTAAGATTTTTTTAAAAAATGTGTTAATAGAACTAAAAAGACCTTTAAAAGGCTTTCAGGCCAAGCCTATTTAGTAAAAAGATCAGACTTAAACCTTTAAAAAAAGCCTAATAGGCCATAAACTAGGCTTGGGCCTAAAAATTATGTAACAGATGTGATTTTTTTATATAAAGCCTACCCCCATTCCCACCCCTAATACTACACGAAAAAACTCCCTAAACATATTAATTAAATACAAAAAAAAAAACGAGAAATATTTTATTTAAAAAATTTCCTCTACATTCATCTCGTACGGGCTGCCGCGGGAATCAGTAAACTACCCCGCCGTTAACGGCGGAAGCAAAACCGACGGCGCGGCACTTAACGGTGGAACTCTGCTTCACTTCCGACGGAGAAGTAAACGACGCCGGGAAAACGTTGGTGGTGCGTCGGTACGCTCCGAGCCACTTGTTCTGCATGAACCGGTGTTTCCGCCACGGCGGCAGATGGAGGCCTCTGTTTTTCAACGACCGCCTCGCGGCGTCGCTCATCGCCCTCAAAATCAGCTTCATATCCTCGATTTTACCGACGAAAACCGCCGGCAAGTACTGCAAAAGGCTCTCGTACGACGTCGTAGGCCTCGCGATTTCAAACTCGGACGCAAATTCCAGATCGACGAAATACCTTGTCGGCGACGACAGAACGTCGATGAACTCGTAGTTTCCGGCAGTAATTCCACCGGAACTCTCCCATTTCGTCTTACAAATCGCCGCATCGTAACCGCGATCTCTCAGAATCGCCATCACGTTTCTGCGAATCACGCTTTTGTCAGATTTCACGCAACAGAACATTTGCAGACTTGCAGTTGCACAGCACTCAAAACGTGAGCCCTAAGCACATTCTGAAACTCATCCGTATTATCCAACAGAATCGGTTTAATCACATCATCCACATTTTTTAAACTCGAATCGTGCGCAGACGTATCGTTATCAGAATCGTCCGAATCGTAACCGTGAGCGCTGTGTTCGCTGCTGACGTAATACACCGGGTCGAGGGTCGACCCGATCCCGGCCGACGATCCGAGCTTTCACCTTGTCATTTAACGGGTCAGTCACTTTCTTCCTCATCGTAACACCGTACATAATCGATTAAAAAATCGGGAACGTTTTTCTGCTTAAAAAAACTAGCGGATTCGCGTTATCTATAAATAAAGGATGGGTAAATTGCAGTTTTAGTCCCATAAGAATCTTTCAAAAACAATTTTGGTCCCATTTCTTTTTTTATCCCAATTTTTACAAAAATAGTCCCAACCGTTAAGTTTGTAACTGTTTCGTTAATTTTCATATTTTTTTTAATTAAATATGTAATTAATGAATTCACACATTTCAAATTAAATATAAAATTATATACAGAATTTGAATATAAAAAAAAAAGTTAATTTTTCCACTAAATAAGTGGTAGTTTTATGTAAAATCCGATTTTAAAAAAAAATATATACAAAAAGTAATGTTTTTTTTTTCAAATCAAATACTAATAATTTGTGTAGAATTTTGAAATAAAAATTTATAATAATTGTGGAATTTGAAAATTATAAAGTTATATATAGAATTTGAATAAAATTTGTAGATGCCCTTTTTTTATATATAAAAAATTACCAAACAAATTAAAAAAATATCAGTAACAGTTTTTTTATGTAAATTTTGAAGAATTCAAATAAGAAATTAAAAACCATCAAATTTTAAAATTAAAGATAATAATAATAATAAAAATAAAGATATATCAGTAATTTACCTGCCCCTCACCTGCTCATCTCACCGTCGTTTCCGTTCTCATCGCCACCATGCTGCCACCGGCCAAAATCGAAAATAATAGCTCATCTCACAAATTAAGCCCTTTCAAAAAAAAAAGTCTCAAAACCAGATCGCAAGATCTGATTTAAATATTTTTGCCTGAATTTATCTTGAAATCGCTGAATTCGGTTTTAACCAAAACCACACAACGCACCAATGGTGGTCACCGATGCCACTCCACGCCGAGGGAAAAGCAGAACAAATCAATAACACCTCCTTAGAGCCCAAGATCTTCTTTCCCAAGACCGCTGAAAAATCGCGAAAACCCCACCACGGCCACTGCCTGAATACACACCCCCTGTTCCCGACACCACCAGCCCCAACCTAAAACAAACACCAAATTTCACACTTAAAATTGCAAACAATCTTTTTCAAGAAAATTGCAAAAAATCCGTGTTTAAAATATGAAATTGATAAGGGGGTTTGTTAGTTGTTACTTAGACAAGGCGGTGGTGGTATGGAGGGAGGCGGTGGTGGGGATGTCTGTAGAACGCAGAGTAAATGGTTGCAGGTTTTTTTATTATTATAATAATTAATATTATTATTTTATTTAAAAAAATTGCACTTTAAAATTTTAATTTTTAAAAAAAACATTGAAACTGACGGCGCGTGTCATTCACTTTCTCTTCATCCGTTAAATTTGGATGGAAAAATCACATGGGATCAAAATTGCTTAAAAGGGGACCAAATTCGTGAGAGGGAATTCTTATGGGATCATAAATGCAATTTACCCAATAAAGGATAGAGCTGAAGAATGAAAAACGAATATTCTGCTTATTTTATAGAAATAGAAATAAAATAAAATTAAATGTAGAACGAAAATAAGGTGAGTGGAAACTAGAAAAAGGATATACTGGGTGTGTATCCGACACAGGGTTTAAGAGCATCAAGCATATCCGTTGGATCGTTGTGGCTTACGCGGCAGGGCTTACGTGTATTTGGTTCTCGGTTCGATTCTTTTATTCCACTTATTATTTCACTGAACCGAATGATTAACAAGTGTTGATATAGTGTATACAATTGATTATTTTTTATCCTTATGTGTCATTCGTTCATGTTCATGTACATATTCTTTTAATACATTTACCCCTCATTAATGTTTCTTTTTCTTCTAACTTTTCATAAAAAGAGAATAAAGTGATTGTTTGTGAATAAAGTTGATGACAATTTGAGTAATTAAGTGATAGTTGAATGATGATAGTTTCCATAAAAGGTATGTGACTACATTTTGTGGACAAAGAATATAAGACAAATGAAACTATTTTTGTGGAAGGAGAAGTAATATTTTACTAAAAAAAACTAAAACTTTTTAAATATTAATATTTTATTTTAAAAAAATTAATTAAAGCTTATTTTGAAATAGAGAAGTTAATTGTATAAAACACCAAGTATAATTTCATTGGATATGGTACCACATAAATAACACAAAGGCCTTCACACACGCGTATGGCACGTGCGGACACGAGTAGGGGGGAGGGGGCACAGGGTGAATCACAATGTGTACCTTCTCAAAATACTTTTTGTTTTCAACCCTTCAACTACACATGAAGATTACACAATTTTCTATATTAAAATATTTTATTTCTTTATTTTCTATATTCATTTTTAACTTCAATTTTTCATAAATTACATATATATTATATAACCATATGAGGGAAATTTTGTTGAAATTTTTTTTGAAGAGAAAATAGGAATTTTAGAGAATTAAAAGAGGAGAGAAAATATTCAGGACAAAGAAAAGGGCGTTGTTGATAATGACGTTCTTCTTTTTTAAATATTAATACTTTATTAAAAAAATCTAAAACTTAAAAATATAATTTTCGTTGGGTATGATTGATTGATAACGACGTTCTTCTTTTTTAAATATTAATATTTTATTAAAAAAAATCTAAAACTTAAAAATATAATTTTCGTTGGGTATGATTTATGAGGCCACATTGGTAGTACAAAGGTCATCACATACACGCTGTGGCACATGCGGGGTCACGAGTAGGGGCACAGAGTCAATAATCCACAATGTGTCTCAAGGTTTGAAGTTTCAGATTTTTGTTTGATTCATTTTTAAGATGTATATATATATATATTTTTTTTATATTCAATTTTAAGTTCAAATTTTCATAAATTCAAATTTTCATAAATTACATAAGAGAAATTATGATTAAATAATAGAAGTTGAAAAAAAAAATAGAAATTTTAGATAATTAAAAGAGGAGAGAGGAGATAAAAAGTCAATGTTAGATGCACATCGGTCAGGTGTGCCTCTAAATACATATTGTTTAAATTAAATTCATTTAAAAAGGCTAATATATATAAAAAATTATTAGGCCTTATAGTTAAATTTAAATACATACCGTTCTTTTTTCTTCATAATAAGATTTATTATTTTTTATAGAACTTAATTTTTCTTGGAATATAGTTAATTAAAGTAAATTGATGCAAAATTTTCCTTAAATTAAAATATTTCATATATAAAATATTTCACAAAATTGTTGTTCATTTGTAAATTATTCGACTCTAACACCAAGATCGAACAAGAATGTTAATTTTAAAGCTATTGAAAATATAATGCCATACATAATACTCCAACTCTTTGTAATTAATCAACTAATTAAGATGGTAAAAGTGGTGGAAACTCAAACAAGTCTTCATATGAAGGAGGCTTAGGCTTAGCATCTTCATTCCTAAACTTGTCTCGACCGCGACGAACGGTTTGATCCATCTGTTTCACTCTTTGAGTTCCACTCGACGTCCACTTCTATTATTATAAAATATTGATTATTTTATAACATCACACAACAATTTATATAAAAATTGGAAAAGGTGTAGTTAACTACTTACCTTGTTGCCATTTTTGTCCATGGTAACATTCTTATTCACCTTCTCAAAGTTCTGAAATATACATATGAATTATGATTTAGATAACTAAATAAAAAACGAAAGAATTTTGTCAATTTGAACTTGTTTCATTTATATTAATTCTCTAATAATGAAAGAATTACTTACTTGATCTCGTCGATTAGCAAAACTTGTACGCGATGGAGGACCATAATTAGATTTGCTACTCGACGGAGGACCATAATTACGACGACTCCCATTTTCTTTCTTGCGAGTGTTACGCCTGCGAACAACCTGCCAACCCTCACCCTCACTCTCTCCGTTAAGCACTTCTTTTTCGGGCTTCTTTGAAGCATTGTATCCATTAATTTGCTTGAAATTACTCCCTCCTACTTTATTATTAGGACTAACGCCGTTAATTCGCCCGTTTCCATTTCGCCTTTCTAGGTCATGGCCACTTCTCCCTCCTAATTGATTATTATTAGGCCTAACGCCGTTAGATCGGCCGTTTCCGTTTTGCCTTTCTAAGTCGTGCCCTCTTCCCTTCCCTGACAATAAATTAGCAAAAGGACCACAATCAATATAAAAAATCTCTGATATCTAACATAAAAAGAATTTCCTCTCATCTAAAAATTAAAAAAAAAGTTAGAATTTTGATTAATATATTTTTAATCCCCTAACACCTACCATCTAATATTTCATGTAAAATCCAAAATACTAGATTTTAATTAGCATACATTATGCAAATACACGATTGACACTTTAGAGAAAACAAAAGCCAAATATTAATTAATTTATACCATGATAAAAAGAGCCTTGAGGCTTGGAGGAGAACCCCTTCTTCCCGTTCCCGTCGTCCACCCTCAACTGGATCGACGACGAAGCAAGAGCCTTCTTGCGGTTCCCTTTACGCTTCTTCTCCAGGGCAGACGACGGTGGGGGATCCGTCGCCTCCACCGTTAGATTTTCACATTCGTCACCTTCTAAGAGTACAAACCGGTTGACCAAAAGTAAATTAAAATTTTCAGCCATCTTCTACAAAAACAAAGTGCAATTGAAGGTTTATGAGCTTCTTTTTTCTTTACGTACGTAGTATGTGAGGGTGTGTATTCTTTTTGCTTTGAGAAGGGTATATAAATTAAAACAAACTTTGAGACCAAGTAAATATCTTTTCTTTCCTAGATACACTTATAGATATTATTTACTTACCAAATTTAACACTTTTTTAATAAAGGCAAGTTTAAATTTAATAATTGGTAGACCCGTTTATATTTGGTAATTTTTTACCCTTATATATTATTTACTTACTAAATTTAACACTTTTTTAATAAAGGCAGGTTTAAATTTGATAGATGGTAGACTCGTTTAAATTTGATCTTTTTTTAGTCGAATCGTTGAGTTTTGATTGTAAGTATATATATTTTACTAACCCAAACGTCTTTATGTCATCTACATTCGCGTCACGTATATCATTTTACATTTTAATTATGAAGATGGTTTATAATTAATTATAAATAGGAATAGACTAAACAACAATAAATTTTAACTTCATAATATATGAAACACTAAAATTGAAACACGTGATTTCATTACGTAAAAGTGGTTGATATTTAATTTACGTGAACATGTTTATGAATAAAGTGATAAAGTAAGTATGATAAACAGGACGGTGGTACATATTGGGGCCGGGGTCACTGGCCCCCATCAATTTCTAAATTATTTGTTATATAGATTGTATTTTGTTTACTACGTAACATTGGTATAGTGATTAGCCTTTAAAAAGATTCCACTATAACTCATAGTTCAATTCCTCCCAATGACAACTCCTTATGTTAATCGGGACCTCTATCCCTAAATTTCTGACTCCTCTTTTTTTAAAGTACTTTATGTGTAGACAATTAAAATAAAATAACAATAACACTTTATATGCGCGTTATAATGCAATTGCAAATACTTCTAATGAATGATTCCTTAATTTTATACTACAAGTCTACAAAATTATCATGCATATGCAATTATGAATTTGGTTTTTAATATATATATATTGATGTGAAATTTTAATTTATTAATATAAATTATGTGCCCCCTTTATTCATGTTTCTTTATAGGCTTTGTAGTCTGAGCCTTTTTTTTTCTGTACAATTACATATTGTATATATGTGAGTTATAATTAGATATGTTTATTCGGGCCGGGCTAATCGGGCTAGCCCGTTTAACCCTAAAAAATGTAGGGTTAGGGTTCATGAATCGTAGGCCCGTTTAAATTTGAACTTTTTTTGACCCGGACCGTTTAGCCCATGGGCTAAACCGGGCCAGCTCGCAGGTCTACAGGGCCAGCCCGCTAGTCCGGATTGTTACACCTTTTTTTTTTTTAATAAATACTCAGTAACTTGCGAACAAAATTTGGATCATTTGATGCATAACCATAACTATAAGTAGAGTTGGTCTCTTGTGCACAGTGTGCACGTGCACGTGTAGGGATAAGAATGGGCCAGTCCTTGGTAGGCTTTAAGAAAAAAAGCTTGGCCTTGTTATATATTTCTTAGGCTCAAGCCTGGCTTTTTTAATAAATAGGTCTGGCCCGAAAGCCTTTTAAAGGCCTCTTAATCTTATTAGTGTATTTAAAAAAAAAAAAAAAAAATCTACAACAATATTATCATCAAATTATAAAAATTAACTCTTTAAATTTCAAAATGAAGAAATTGAAGTAATAGCAAATTTATCAAATGTACCAAAAAAAAAAAATATTCAACTATTTTTTCAATTATTACAAACAAAATAGTGTTACTAAATTTATTTGAAAATTACATATTATATAAATATATACTTATAATATATATATATATATATATATATATATGTGTGTGTGTGTGTGAAGTTATATAGGCCGGCCTGTTAGGCTTAAAAGGCTTATTTCTAAAAAAGCTTGAGTCCGGCTTGTTTATTAAACGAGTCGAGCCGAGCCAAGCTTTAATAGGCCGAGCCGTAGGCCCCTGTCGAGTAGCCTGGCCCATTCCCACCCCTATGCACGTGCACAGTAATGCACAGTTTAATTCTTTATGTATTAATAAAAACAGAAATTTACAACTAACTAATTGTTGTCCAAGCGGTTTCAAAAACCCTTTATAATAAGAATTATATTTTTCAATAACAAAATCTTACACTTTTCAATAATAAAATCTACCACTTTTCAATAATAAGAATTACACTTTTCACTTAAAATTTCTATTTTCAACCCTTTCAATTTTAGTATTGAAGTATTTATTTTTGTCTCCGTAATTAACTAAATTTTTTTTCGGTTATTTTTCATGTTTTTCACGAACTTTTGTTATTAATAATAAATTAAACAAATTTATTTTCTTAAAAGAGTAAAACGTCAATTTAATAATTTCATCATCAACTTTACGAACCAATTTTCAATAATTCAGAAATTAATTCTGAAAGTGTGTGCACCAATTTTAGTTTGGTGCACAGTGTGCATTTAAGACTTTCTCCTATAAGTATTAAGCAACTCGAGCATTACCATACATTAGTCATTATTACTAACTTTTTATTAGATTATACTTTTATTTTCTCATTTACTGATCACTAACTAATTATATATTATTTTATTTATTGGTTGGACACGTCAATTGGGACCTTTAATTTTAAAATAAAAAAAATTATTGTAGCCCGTTAGTGGCCCGTTTAGCCCGTGGCCCGCTAGGGTTAGGGTTAGGTCCCAACAATTGTAAGACCGTTAAGTATGAACCAGTTAAGGCCCTAACCCATTTAACCCGTAACCCCGTAAAGCTGGCCCTATAGAGCTAGGGCCAGCCCGATAGACATCTCTAGTTATAATTAATGTAATTTAAATCTATGCAATATTGTACAAATGAGGAACAAAGAAAATCTCGTTGATCTTATGTTAATCGAATCGGCTCAAATGAATATTGAAAGCTTGTGTTAGTCAACTATTATGTTTAAACTAACATTCAATCAAAACATGATATTTATGTCTTATATATTTTTTAACCAATAACACATATCACTTTATTTTAAATACTAAAACCCTATAAAATCATGACACATTATCGAAACTTACTAAAAAAAAAACGACAAGAACAAAACTTCGTTTGGTGAACTTTGATAAGGCATGCTTATTGATGAACAATTTCAGATAAAGATTAGTAACCAACGTTTTTCCCAGATTTAATTAATCATAAGGATTAACCAACGTTTTCCCTAAATTTAATCACGATCAACATGTTAATTAACATGAACCACATGCATTTAGATAATATTTGACCAATTAATTTGATTTATAACATATTTAAACCATATCTTAATTATCTTTCACATTTTTTAAGGGAAGATCTTGCGATGCTCTCAAACAAACTTTGGTGATAAGATCTATTATTTTTTTATAGAATACTCCGTATAATTTTTTCTGTATCATATATATACAAATAAACTGTTTGTATTATGGCTTTAACATAACTTTGGGATTTATCATATACTCCCTCCTATTTAAAATATATGTCATCCTAAGGTACACATATTAAGAAAATATATGATTGTACATCTCATAAAAAAATACATTTATTTAAATATTTAGTGATCTTAAGATTAAATTTGAAAGAAATGTTTGCATTGAAAAATGTAAAATGTCATATAATTTGCAAAGTAACTTATATTAATGCAAAATTTTCTTTAAATTAAAATATTTCATATATAAATCATTCGACTATAACACCAAGATCGACCAAAGATGTTATTTTTAAAGCTATTGAAAATATAATGCCATACATAATAACTAGCTCTTGCTATCAACGGAATCATATCATTGATCTTTTGTAATTAATCAACTAATTAAGATTGTAAAAGTGGTGGAAACTCAAACAAGTCTTCACACGAAGGAGGCTTAGCAACCGCATTCCTAAACTTGTCACGATCACGACGGACGGTTTGATTCATCTGTTTCACTCTTTGAGTTCCACTCGACTTCCACTCCTATTATTATAAAATATTGATTATTTTTTAACATTACACAACAATTTATATAAAAATTGGAAAAGGTGTAGTTAACTACTTACCTTGTTGTCATTTTTGTCCATTGTAACATGCTTGTTTTTCTCATCGATATGCATTGATTCAAATTGTGTTACTAGTTGTTGGTGCTTCTCATTTGCTTTATGTGTCACCTATCAAATCATATACTATGATTTAGATAACTAAATAAAAAACAAAAGAATTTCGTCTGATCTGAACTTGTTTCATTTATATTAATTCTTTAATAATGAAAGAATTACTTACTTGATCTCTTCGAGCAACATCACCATCTCTATAACATGCACGAAAATCATATAGATTAGTCAAAATAATAATAATAATTAATTAGTAAATTAGATGAATATTAATTTGAGCCCTAAACAAACATATAATATATTATATACGAAAATATCATACCTTTTCTCTTTCGTCCAACCTTCAACGACTATGTTGCTAGGTATGTCACCGAAGTAGATCCTCCGTCGATTAGCAAATCTTGTGCGCGACGAAGGACCATAATTAGATTTACTATTCGACGGGGGACCATAATTACGACGACTCCCATTTTCTTGCTTGCCAGTGTTACGCCTACGAATAACCTGCCAACCCTCACCCTCACTCTCCCCGTTAGGCACTTCTTTTTCTTCTTCTTTTTCTTCTTTTTCGGACTTCTTTGAAGCATTGTATCCATTATTTTGCTTGAAATTACTCCTTCCTAATTGATTATTAGGCCTAACTCCGTTAATTCGTCCGTTTCCGTTTTGCCTTTCTAGGTCATGCCCTCTTCTCCCTCCTAATTGATTATTATTAGACCTAACGCTGTTAATTCGCCCGTTTCCATTTTGCCTTTCTATGTCATGCCCTCCTCTCCCTCCTAATTGATTATTATTAGGCCTAACGTCGTTAGATCTGCCGTTTCCGTTTTGCCTTTCGAAGTCGTGCCCTCTTCGCCCTCCTAATTGATTATTATTAGGCCTAACTCCGTTAGATCGGCCGTTTCCGTTTTGCCTTTCTAAGTCATGCACTCTTCCCTTCCCTGAAAATGAAAATAAATCAGTAGAAGGAACATAACTAATAAAAAAATTTAGTCTCATCTAAAAATTATATATGGGTTGAATCAATTCAAATATATTTAATCCCCTAACACCCTACAATCTAATATTTCATGTAAAATCCAAATTACAAGATTTTAATTAACATACATTAAGCAAAATACACCATTGACACTTTAGAGAAAATTAACAAAAGCCGAATATTACTTAATATCAGAGTGATACTAACATAAAATAATTTCGTCTCATCTGAAATTAGAGAAGGGTAGAATCGATTCATATATATTTAATCCCCTAACACCCTACAATCTAATTTTTCATGTAAAATCCAAATTACAAGATTTTAATTAACACACATTAAGCAAAATACACCATTGACACTTTAGAGAAAATTAACAAAAGCCGAATATTACTTAATATTGATACTAACATGAAATAATTTCGTGAAATTAGAGAAGGGTAGAATCGATTCATATATATTTAATCCCCTAACACCCTACAATCTAATTTTTCATGTAAAATCCAAATTACAAGATTTTAATTAACACACATTAAGCAAAATACACCATTGACACTTTAGAGAAAATTAACAAAAGCCGAATATTACTTAATATTGATACTAACATGAAATAATTTCGTGAAATTAGAGAAGGGTAGAATCGATTCATATATATTTAATCCCCTAACACCCTACAATCTAATATTTCATGTAAAATATTAAATTACAAGATTTTAATTAACATTAAGCAAAATACAACATTGACACTTTAAGAAAATTAACAAAAGCCAAATATTAACATGAAATAATTTCGTCTCATCTGAAATTAGAGAAGGGTAGAATCAATTCAAATATATTTAATCCCCCAACACCTACAATCTTATATTTCATGTAAAATCCAAAATACTAGATTTTAATTAACATACATTAAGCAAAATAGACACTTTAGAGAAAATTAACAAAAGCCGAATATTAATATATACCATGATAAAAAGAGCCTTGAGGCTTGGTAGAGAACCGCTTCTTCCCGTTCCCGTCATTCACCCTCAACGGGTTCGACGACGACGAAGCCTTCGTTTTAGGCTTCTCTGACGGTGGAGGGGCCGTCCCCTCCACCGTTAGATTTTCATGGGCATCGCCCTCCAAAAGCGCGAACTGGTTGCCTAAACGGAAATTTAGATTTTCAACTTCGACATGGCCAGACTGGTTGCTGTTAATCGCCATACTCGAAAAAAAAGGGCAAAGTATATGAGTTTTTTTTTTTTTTTTAACGTAGAATGTGAGGGTGTGTATTCTTTGGGTTTTGAGACGGGTATATAAATTAAATTAAAACCCTAAAAGAAACTTTGAGACCAAGTAAATATCTTTTCTTCGTAGATTCACTTAGATATTATTTACTTACCAAATTTAAAATTTTTACTTTTTTTTTAAATAATTACTTTCCGAGTTTTATGTGTTAAATAATTATTTGAATTATAATTATAATGAATAGTTAAATCTTAATATCTTGATTGTTTTTTAACTTAATTTTACAACATACTTTTGCTGCGTGACCTGCGATATTTTGTGATTTAGACTAATAATGAACTCGTTTTTTTTTTTTTTGTTTTTTTTTTACTTAATGGAAATATTTTTATGCTTACACAAAATGAATTTTTAAATGGTTATAGTTAAAAGTATTATAATAATTAGGGGTGACAAAGTGGGATAGCTCAAGTGTTAGAGCACCCTAGGTCCTGGATTCGAGTCATGGGGGAGGGGAAAAAAAGGGATAGGTATTTAACTTCCATAAAAAAAAAAAAAAAAAATTATGTGCACTGTTAAATAACTAGGGCTTGTTAAATATTATTATAGATTTTTTTTAAGGCGCCTGGCCTTTTCAATAAATAGGTCTGACCCGAAAGCCTTTTAAAGGCTTTTTTAGTTGGGTTAATTGCAAAATAAATCACGAACTTTAATGTTTTTATCAATTACAACATATTCTTTTTTTCTTTGCAATTTCATACACCACCTTTTTTAAGTTTTACAATTTTATACACCAATAAATTTTTCGATCAATTTTAATATGATGTGCACTGAAAATACAAAATCTGCCACATAGACTGCGAATTAATATACATATATTTTTAAAAAATATATTAATAATTAAGCACAAAATTATAAAAAAAAAAAATTCAGAACTCCTTTTTTGTTTCTCCATGGCTCTCTGCTCAAATTTTAAATTAGGGAAATTATTAATTTAATCCATTAATATATTATTATTTATTGAAAGGATATTATTTTATCTGTAACTAGTTATTATCAATGGGTGAAGATACACAAGAGCATTGCATTTGTTTACATACAATAAAATTGGCGCACTGATTTATTTTTTTTATAATTTTGTGCTTAATTATTAATGTTTTTTTAAATTTAAAATATATATATTAGTTGGCAGTTTACGTGGCGAATTTAGTATTTATGGCGCCACATCATACTAAAATTGGCCGAAAAATTTATTGGTGTATTAAATTGTAAAATTTTAAAAGGTGGTGTATCGAATTGCAAAGAAAAAAAGGATATGTTGTAATTGATAAAAACACTAAAGATCGTGATTTATTTTGTAATTAACCCTTTTTAGTTCTACTAGTAATTCTCCCTTGCGTTGCACGACAAATTGATTATTAATAAATTTTAATTAATTATTTATAGAATACATTCGTGCGATTTAAAATTTTCAATGATTGAATTTTACAAAATTTGAAGAACAATAATATTATGTGAAATCATATCATTGATTTCATCTTGTGAATGAAGCTTCAATTACATATTTTAAAATCTATTTTCACTTATAATTATTGATGGAATATTACTCAATCCGTTTAATTATCACATAATTTGAAAAACATTAATATAAAATGAGGTGTAGTAAAATTGATATGATTGAAGAAAGAAAATAAAATGAAGTGTAGAATAGTTTAAGAGTAAAAGATGTGGAGTCACAATGTATACACAAAAATAAAATGAGAATTTTTTTTGTGAGACATCTAAATAAAAAGATTGGAATCTTCTGACGAAATAAAGTAATTAATTAAAATTCAATTTTACGAAATAGATTCATGAAACTATCTCATACAAATTTTAACTTATAATTAAAATGTATGTATAATATTGGGAAACAAAAGTATATGTACAAATATACATAAATTAATTAAAAATATTTTTTAATAATTAAAATTTATAGGGTTATACTTAATTACAATTTTTTTTAAATAATTAATTTGTACTCCGTAATTGGACTACGAATAGAATAAAAAAAAAGACTCAAGGAGTGATATAAACAAAAAAATTAAAATAGTTGGACCTTTGCTTAAAAAAAAAAAAAAAGAGAAAACTTAGGCCCACAATAATTTTGGCGGGAATTGACCAGGAGTCAACTATGCTGTTTTTATATATATATAGATTAGTGCATTTAAAAAAAAATCCTCCAACACTGGTATTTCATCAAATCATAAAAAAAACACGAATTGTATTGCTTAATGCTTACTAGTTATAAATTATATATATTAGACACTCTTATTTAAGATGTTTTCTATATTTAAGTATAAGTATTATGTATTTATTATATATATATATATATATATATTATATATTAAATTAATTAAATAGGCTGGCCTGTTGGGCTTGAAAGGCCTACGAAAAAGCTCAAGCCCGGCCTATTTAACTAAATAGGCTTTCAAAAAAGTTTGAGCCCGGCTTGTTTATTAAACGAGCCAAGTCGAGCCGAGCTTTAATAGGCCGAGCTGTAGGCCCCTGTCGCATAGCCTGGCCCATTCCCACCCCTAATAATAACTACTCCCTCCGTCCCAAAGGAATTTGCACCTCTGGGATGGCACACATTTTAATAAATGTATAAGAAAAGGTGTAATGAGTGATGTTTTGAGGGGTAGTTTTGTAAACTTTTATGAATAAAGTAAAGTAAAAGGTAGGTTGAGTGTGAAAAAGTAATGGCATATGGGTAAATATGTGTATATTTTGAGGGTGAGGGTTATGACAATATTTCCTTTTATGGAGTGTGCAAATTGGTATGGGACATCAATATATAGAAAGTGCGCAAATTCTTGTAGGACAGAGGGAGTAGTACTTTCATCACTGTAAACTATTTCATGTACGTCCGCATTTAAACATACTTGTAATTAATTTTAAAGGAAAATGTTACTACACAAAAATGAATATCTATAAAACAGTAAATAAAAATGTTTTCACAAAAAAAAGAAAAATCCTTTTTTTTTTTTTTTTCTGTCTAAGGTTTTCAAAGATAAAATGCCATCATTGAAATTATAAAACACCCCAACTTTCAAATCTCTTTCATAAAAAATGAATTTTATTGAAGAGATTAAAAATCTTAATTTAAGTTTCTCGGCTCTTGCATTAACATTATTCTAATTCTTTTTCAATATATACATACATACATAAATAATTGTGTATATAAATTCAAGTAAATCATAAAAAAATTCCAATTGAGAGACAATTTATATGAGCTAATTTAATTTAAGTACATCTTTTTCGTTAGTGGTATAATCTCTTGTCCTTACTCATCCACATCAGCTACTGACATAGTGGCAACAAATGGAAACTCCACATAAAAGTTATTCTCAGCGACGGTCCATCCAACTCAAATTTTCACGGCAATGTCTCTTTTCGTTGAACATGAAGATCTATAAATGTTATTTTATTGCCTTCTTTAAATCAACACCGAATTTCTAAACTCACACACGATGAAAGAGGTAAGTGCACCATACAACAATTTCTATGGGGCCATGTCCATACAGAGCGCAAAGCTCCGGCTTTAAACGGGACCCCCGCAAGTGGGCGGTGGGATTGGTCCCCCGGGATTAGTCGATCATAGAATCGGATACCCGAGACTTCAAAAAAAAAAAAAAAAAAAAAGTGCACCATACAACAATCCATTTTCAGCACGATACACATAAAAGTGATTTATAGAACTATATACTAACCTTTTAACATCCAAGAACTCTTAATGATATTGCAACCTCCATACCATTACATAATCCAATAACATCAAGTAGTGTTTTTTTTAAAGAAACCCATTTTTTCTGCAATTTGTTTTTAAGACAAACTTATCTCTTCGCTAAATTTCATTCAACAATTTTATGCTCAATCTTCTTATAATTTATTTTACATTGTTGTTCTAGTAAAGTAAATTTCTTACCAGTCACACAATTTTATACTATATTCATTTATAAAAAAGTTGAGTCATGATAACATGTACTCGTATCTAAATATCATTATTTTTGTCTTCCACTAAGGTCACTGCCAATAAAATCACAATAAATTGTTTAGATATAACGCTGAAAGCATAGAGTTTTAAGTTTTAGCACCTCTAGAAGTTTAGTAACACGAAAACTAATCAGTTTCTCTTCATGCTTTATGCTAAATTAAATAGGCATTTACATAATTTCAAAGAAAGTAGTCTTGAATCGACAAAGCATACACATTTGCAAAGAGCAGTGAACAAAGCGAAATTTATATCTCAATCTCTTGTTTGTTCATATTTTAACATGTGATTTTGAATTCCCACTTTTTCAGCTTGTTAGACACCAGGAGGACAAACAATGCCCAAAAAAATTATATAATAATAATAATAATATATATATATATATATATATTTTTAATAATCATTCTTCAATTCCATTGACATCAATTTTGCACTAATTTATCTCAGATGGGGTGGACGAATCAGCATAATGCTGATCGGAACATATCTATAAATTATTCCCCACAAAAATTTATATGCAATATTGACTAATTAAGTCAATTTATAGGTGGACGAACCAAAATTGTAAAACACCAAAATTGTAAAATAAAAAATTTATAAACGAATTATTTAAACACACACCATCACTATTCATAGTAATTTCCTATAAAAAAAAAACCATCCTATCCGTTAATGGATTATACAATTATTATACTGTATATGAATTGTCTGTAGCGTAGCAGCCAGCCACAGGGGATGCTTCTTCCTAACTTTGTGTTTCTTTATAGGCCACCACTTTCACACTCTCCCTCTTCTTCAATATCACTTGATAACAAATATCTAAATCAATTAATACACTTA
This sequence comes from Galeopsis tetrahit, assembly GCA_963675135.1. Classification (NCBI taxonomy): domain Eukaryota; kingdom Viridiplantae; phylum Streptophyta; class Magnoliopsida; order Lamiales; family Lamiaceae; genus Galeopsis; species Galeopsis tetrahit. The sequence goes on along the minus strand of OY776128.1, from coordinate 862,164 downwards.
ACTTATACTCCCTCCATCCCAAAATTATTTGTATGATTTTTAATTAAATGTTTTAGAGTAATGGAGAGAGAGAGCGGAGAGTGGAGAGAGGTGAGTCGCCGGAAAATGGTAGAGTCCAGAAATGGCAACCGACAATCCGAGAGACAACCGGTGAGGCAGTATACATACACACCCATTAGGTTTAACCCAAAACCCCAGACACCAAGGATATATGGTAGAGATGAAACGACGCGAAATGCGGCTAGACATAGGAGTGGAATTCTCGACCCAAATAGGCATGAGGGAGGATACGATAACCTTCTTCTTCACTAATTTCCCGAGGAAATGCAAATGGGAAACACTTTGCAACACTTTCAAATCGGTAGGCAAAGTAAAGGATATCTTTTGCCCGAACAAGGAAGACAAACTTGGCAGGCCCTTTGGCTTCGTAAGGTTCCCCAAGAACTCATGCGAGGTCAAGTTACTGGAGGATTTGAACAATCTTTGGATTGACAGCTATAAATTGAGGGTCTCCGTCTCTAAGTTCAAGAGAAGGAGAGATATGGAAACTAACACCAAAGCCCCAGTGGCAGAGAAGAAAAATGAAAGGAACATCTACTTAGCCGCGGAATCGGGGATGATGAAGGAAAATATGTGGTTCGCGGACTGTAAGACTGAATGTTTTGTTATTTCAATTACTGGTCAAAATACATTGGATATATAGGACTAGAATCCCTAATTAGCTCCCTAGAAATATGCCTATCAATCTCCATACAATCTGCATAATATATATATATACCTATACAATCTTCTATATAGGGTAATACAATGATTTAGTAATCTTTACAAATCATTGACTATCTCAACACTCCCCCTCAAGTTGGAGCATAAATGTCACACATGTTCAACTTGGTTAGGAATTTTGACAACACCCGATTGGATACTCCTTTGGTGAGGATATCAGCTAACTGATCTTCTGATCGAATCTTTGGTAGTTCCACAATCTTTTCATCCAGTTTCTCCTTAATGAAGAACCTATCTACCTCAACATGCTTTGTACGGTCATGTTGAACTGGATTATGGGCTATATCACATGCTGCTTTGTTGTCACAGTATAGCTGCATTGGTTGCTTTGGGGAGTAGCCTAGGTCTTGTAGGAGATATTTCAACCATAACGCTTCACATATTCCTAATGCCATTCCTCTGTACTCAGCTTCTGCACTAGATCGTGCAACAACATTCTGCTTCTTGCTTCTCCATGTGACTAAGTTCCCACCTACAAAAGTAAAGTATCCCGAAGTTGACCGCCTATCGTCAACTGCTCCAGCCCAATCAGCATCTGTATATACCTCGATATTTTTATTGTTTGTGTTTTTGGAAAATAGAATTCCCTTTCCTGGAGCAGATTTTAGATACCTCAAGATGCGCATTACTGCATTCATATGTTGTTCGCCGGGATTATGCATGAATTGACTAACGATACTCAAAGCATAGGCGAGATCGGGTCTTGTGTGAGCTAAGTACATTAATCTTCCAACAAGTCTCTGGTATCTCCCCCTGTCCACCGGTACCTGGTTTGTCTCATTGCATAACTTCAGGCCCTCTTCTACTGGAGAGCTAGCTGGTTGACAGGCTGACATACCAGTCTCGTGTAGTAGATCTAAGGCATACTTTCTTTGAGATATGAAGATCCCTTTACTAGATCGAGATACTTCAATTCCTAGAAAGTACTTCAAGGGACCCAAGTCTTTCATTTCAAATTCCTTGGACAAGTTCTCTTGTAAAGTTCTCATTTCTTCTGGATCATTTCCGGTGACGATCATGTCATCCACATATACGATGAGTGCAGTAATTTTTCCATGTCCTTTCTTTAAAAATAATGTGTGATCTGAATTACTTTGTCTATAACCAAAGGCTGTCATGGATTTTGTAAATCGTCCGAACCAAGCTCTAGGGGACTGTTTTAATCCATATAATGATTTCTTCAACCTGCACACCTTCTTATTTTGTCTTTCTGCTACCATGTAACCTGGTGGGAGATCCATGTAGACTTCTTTAGATAGTTCACCATGTAGGAATGCGTTCTTTACATCAAACTGTTGTAACGGCCAATCAAAATTTGCAGCTAAAGATAACAAGACTCGAACCGTGTTGATTTTAGCTACAGGTGCAAACGTTTCAGTGTAGTCAATTCCATACGTTTGGGTGTATCCTTTTGCCACCAATCTCGCCTTGAAACGTTCGATCGTACCATCAGCTTTGTATTTCACAGTAAATATCCATCGACACCCAACTGGTTTTTTTTCTGTGGGGCGATCGACGATCTCCCAAGTTTGGTTCTTCTGTAAGGAGGCCATCTCTTCGTCCATTGCAGCTTTCCATCTTGGATCAGTTAAAGCTTCCTGCACACTGTTAGGTATACATACCGTAGATAATTGATTGACAAATGACAGATGTGTTTTTGATAAGCGATGTGTAGACATATAATGGTTCATGGGATATCTTACTTTACTGGAAAATTGAGGTTCATATGTAGGTTTTGGAATACCTCTGGTGAGACGTTGTGGTAATTGTCTCCTAGATGGCTCAGGCACTGTATAACGAATATCCTCATACAACGATTGGTTTGGTGTATCAATGGGATGGGACTCCAACTCGGTTTCAGAAGTTTCATGGCTTTCTGTGTGCTCATTCTCACTTAGATCCAGGTTCTGACCACTAGATTTCAACTCATCCACTTCTATGATTATTGTATCGTTGTGTAGAGTATCGCCACTCTCATCCAAAATTTGATTCCTAGGCTCCAGATTACCTACAATTTGATCAGATATGTCCACCACTTCATCTTGAAGATTGTTGTATACAAGAGTCTGAATTTCCTCAATATTCTCCCCCTGAAAGTCAGACTTAGAGAAATACATAGAATTTTCATGAAAGACAACATCCATAGAGATAAACATGCGTTTAGTAGGGGGGTGATAACATCTGTAACCTTTTTGATGAATAGCATATCCAACAAAGACACATTTCAAGGCGCGAGGCATTAACTTACTACGCTGGTGTTTGTGAATATGAACATAAGCAACACAACCGAAGATATGTGGAGGTAGATTTGGGACTGTAGGTGCAACAATAGCTTCTGTAAGTGAGTGAAAAGGTGTTTTGAAGTGGATAGAACGAGATGGAACACGATTTATGAGATATGCAGCAGAAAGTAGAGCTTCGCCCCAGTAGCATAATGGCATGTGAGCCTCGATCAGGGAAGCGCGAACCACCTCCAATAAGTGTCGATTCTTGCGTTCAGCCACACCATTTTGTTGAGGTGTATCTGGACAGCTTGTTTGATGAATTGAGCCTTGAGATTCCAGAAATTGTTGAAGTTCAGAACTCCGGTATTCTCCGCCATTATCACTACGTAACACTTGTATTCGTGTGTTGTATTGTGTACGGATGGTGTTATAAAACTTCTGAAATAATAAATTAACTTCTGATTTGGATTTCATCAAACAAACCCAAGTCATCCTAGTACAATCATCTATAAATGTAACAAACCAATGTGACCCTCCCAATGTAGGAACTTTGGATGGTCCCCATACATCAGAGTGAATAATCATAAAAGGAGCAGGACTTTTATTTAAAACCAAAGGAAATGAAGCACGATGGCTTTTAGCAAGTTCACACACATCACATTTGAAAACAGAAATATCTAAATTCATAAATAAACTAGGAAATAATTTTTTTAAGTAACCAAATGAGGCATGGCCCAAACGTCGATGCCAAAGCCAGATTTCATGTATTTTCTTTTGTGAATTGATGATCCCTGCTGTGAAGGCCTTTTGTAATCTACTGGAAGTTTTTGATTCCAAGTCCAAGTAATATAGCTTCCCTCTCTTAGTACCATAACCAATCGTTTGTCGAGTCTGAATATCCTTAAACATACAATAATTAGGCCAAAAAATAACAACACAAGATAAAGTAGTAGTGATTTGAGAGACTGATAGAAGGTTATAATCTAAGGAGGGAACAACTAACACAGAATCAAGATGTAAAGTATTAGTAAGATGTGATGACCCTTCTCCAATAACCGGAGTGGTATTACCATTGGCCGTAGAGACACAATTTTGAGAGGAAGGGTTAAGGTTTGAGACTTGACTAACATCAAATGTCATATGATCAGTAGCACCAGAATCAATTATCCATGCATTATTTAAAGCAGGTGTAGAAATGTTTAAGACCTTACCTCCACCATTACTGGTGGTTATCAATGCTGATGACGGAGAAATGGCATCTTTATCCTTTGTTTGGGCGATTGATGCAGTAGACGGTCGCTTGGAGTTCCGATGCTGTGTTGGGTCCCACCAATCAGGATATCCAATAAGTTCAAAGCAACGACTTTTTGAATGGCCTGTTTGATTGCAGTGATTGCATTTGTATGTAGTTTTTTCTGAATTATTGAAATTCTTTGTATTGGTGGATTTTGGTCGGTTTTGTGGTGCTGGATTTGGCTGATGGCGGGAAACCATTGCAGAAGCTTCAGGTTTCACAATATCCTCGTTCAAAGTAGTAGATCGTATTGCCTCTCGGCGGACTAATGAATAACACTCTTCTAAACTGAGGAGTGGTTCATGACGTAAAATTTCTCGTTGAAGTTGATCAAAGCACTTATCCAATCCAGCAAGAAATATGTGCACTCGGGTTCGCTCAATGGACTGTCGGTACGCTGTAACATCATCGGGATCCTTTATAACAACTTTATCACGATGATCTAGTTCCCGAAAGATTTCTGTTAACTCCCCATAGTACACTGAGAGTGATTTGTCAACTTGTTTGGCTGAGAAGGCTTTCTGATGCAAAGAATAGACATGCATCTCATCATTGCCATCATAAAAAGCTTTAGAAAGGGCACTCCAAATTTCACGGGCTGAGGATATACGAAGATAGCGCTTCATGATGTCAGGAGACATGGAAATAAGAAGCCAACGCTTCACCTTCTGGTTTTCAGCATACCATTTGTCATATCCTTTGTCCGACGAAGCAGGTGGAGCGGTTTTGCCCATAATGTATGAGAGTTTCTCTCGTTCAGCGATATGCATCTCCATCAATTGAGACCATACATCGTAATTTGATTCCGTAAGTAGAAGACCAACGTTAAAAGGACCCTCAGACTGAACTAGAATTGGAACAGATTTGGTTCCTGAGGAGTCAATTTGTTCAGATTTGGTTCCTGAGGAGTCAATTTTTTCACTCATTTTATTTTATTTTAGAACAGGAATGATACCACGATATTACCGATGTAGTCTGTTGTAGAGACTTGCAGCGACACTGATGTGGTGATGATAGATTGATGGTGGTGATCAAAATGAAGCTACACGACGTGAATCAAATCTTTTGATTACTGGTTAGAGGTGTTTTGGATTGAGTTTCTGTGGTTTTGGTGTGATTTTGGAGTGGTATGGTGTTTTGGGTTTTCTTTTCTTTCTTTCTCAGAACCGTATGGGCTCTGATACCATGTAAGACTGAATGTTTTGTTATTTCAATTACTGATCAAAATACATTGGATATATAGGACTAGAATCCCTAATTAGCTCCCTAGAAATATGCCTATCAATCTCCATACAATCTGCATAATATATATATACCTATACAATCTTCTATATAGGGTAATACAATGATTTAGTAATCTTTACAAATCATTGACTATCTCAACACGGACGTGGTAAGGGAGAAGGATGGTACGCCAGGCTTGGAAAAAATAGGAAACAGGCCAAGCGCAGAAGATATCGTCCATTTCCAAACATCCGAAATAGAGAGATCGTGGGTAGAAAAATGCCACACCGGATTTCTGAAAAGACAGTTTACATGGGACGAACATGGAATGGAGATAGAGGGGATGTGCAGCGGCCGTCTGAAATTAAGATCGATGGGGGGTAATATGGTGTTGGTCAATAGCACAACAGAGGCATCGACGGAAGATACGATCGACGATTTTGACGAATGGGCCTCCTTTTGGTTTGAATGGTTGAGACCTTGGAGACACATTAACGTAAAACAACAGAGGCTTACATGGACACGATGGCACGGTGTTCCCATGCATGCCAGGTCATTCAGATTCTTTGCGATAGCATGCGCATCTTTTGGGTCAATGATGAAGCTAGACGATGCAACAGCGAAAAAAGAAAACTTTGATTATGCAAGACTGCTCGTATCCACTTCAGGGACGACGGACATAAAAGAGGTGATTCGGATCAGAGTCGATGGGATACACTATACAATCAAAATCGAGGAAGAGAGACAATGTGATTGTGACAGCTACGGTACGTCGCCCGACCCGGAGTCCGACTCCGATGAAGAGGAATTCGGATTAGGGGTGAGCATCGGTCGGTTCAGTTTCCGAACCGAACCGAATTTCCAAAACCGAAAAAACCGAAATGTTCAATTTCGGTAACCGAAACCGAACCGAAATTGTATAAAACCGAAAAATAACTGAACCGAACTTTTCGGTTCGGTTACGGTTATTAACCGAAAAACCGAATTATTATTGGACCTGTTTTTGGACTTTTATTTTGGCCGCCGCCGCTGTGCGCCGTGCGTTGGCCGCCGCCGTTGTGCGCCGTGCTCTGGTTGTTGTGCGCCGGCCGACTGAAATGGGGGCAGAGGCTGAAGACGGAGAGTGAGGATGGGGAGGGAGAGGGACGGAGGGTTGCTGGATTTTGGGGAGAGGCTAGAGTTTTTCTTTCTGCGGAGGGTTGCTGAAATGGGGGCAGAGGCTGGTGGCGGACTGCGGAGAGGCTAGGGTTTTTTTTTCTTCCTCTTTTCTGGAATGAGGCTTACAACCTTACATTAGGTATAAAATTATTTTATTAAAATATATTAAATATAATATATATATATATATATATATATATATTTAATTTTCGGTTTTTCTGGTTTTTTCCATAAAAAAAACCTAACCGAACCGAAAACCAATTTTTGGAAAAAATTAAAACCGTGACCGAACCGAAAACCGAATAACCGAACCAAACTTGTATTTTCGGTTCGGTCGGTTTTTTCGGTTTCTTCCGACTTCTGCTCACCCCTAATTCGAATGGTCGGAGGAATACGAAGGGTCAGAAGAGGCAGCAGAGGCGGTGCACCAAGAGGGTATCTCGGATTTCGGGAATTTTTCGGAGGAAGTTAATCAGCCGTCATTGGGATGCAGAATGGTCAGGGATATTAATGGCAGTTGCGATAATATCAAGGCAACTATTGAATGCACACTTGAAGGCTTATCGATAGAAGGAAAGGAACATGGGGAGTTGAACAACCACAATCAAATATCCCCAGATAAGAATGTGGAGGAATTACTAAGTGGGCCTAGGGAGACTATTGGACAATCAAGTGGGCCCAAGGAGAAGGAAAAAATAAACATGCCCAATAAAGTTGGGCATAATACCACGACCCAAACAGAAATTACCAATGGGCCTGGTGGGAACACCCAAGTGCTGGACATGCCCATGAGCAGAGAACAACCCGATCTAGGGAGTGGAAATGAAACTCACCCGTCTCCAAACATAGATGCGAATTCGGAAGCACAACAAAGAAACGCCCAAATCAGACCACAATCCCAAAACCTAACTTTTGCGATATGTGACCCCACTGCCCCAACGAGTATGCAAATCACGGCGTCGAACGCCGGCGGGACGGTGACTTTAGGAAGCACGCGAGAAGAGGTGAGAAAGATGGATGATATCTCTCGTGATACATCCAAATCAAGCAAAAGGATAATTAAAGGTAAACCGAGATCGAAGGGCCAATTGAAGAAAGCAGAGAAATCGAATTTGTCACACTTCCTGCAAAACATGGAATCAAAGGAAGATGTTGCGGCAAGGTTTCGAGAACATCGAGGTTTGACAATGAATAATCGAAACTCAACGGCGGTATGTGAGGCCACCGCGATGTGGGAATTCGGTAAAACCATAGGATTGACCAGCAAGGAAAGTGACGAGAAGATAATTAGGGCTCTTAAAGAGGCACACAAAACGGCAGCAAAGGAAGGAACCGTAGAACAGGGGAAAAACCAAGGTAATTTATGAAAATTTTATCTTTCAATATAAGAGGATTGGGGAGCAGGGTGAAGAGGAAGGAATTGATGAGTATCGTGAACATGAATAGGGTAGACATGTGTTGTGTTCAGGAAACAAAATTGGAACAAATTGATGATGAGATATGCAGAACTTTTTGGAACCATAGTACGTTTAATTGGGCTACGAGGGAGGCTGTCGGACGCTCGGGGGGGATTCTAACAATATGGAATACAGATGTTTTCAATTGTATTGGCAAGTAGCATGTGCAGGGTGCAGTGGTGGTTCACGGAGTATGGGGTCCGGAAAGGAAGGAATGTTGTGTAATTAATGTGTATGCGCCAAGCCCATTGAGTGAGCGACTTGAACTGTGGGACAAGATTAAGCTTGTTATAGCGCAGCACCCAGGAATATGCATTAGTGTTGTGGGGGATTTCAACTCAATACGGCATGTACATGAACGGGTGGGCAGAAGTGAGACGGTTAATAGAAGAGATGTGGAGGAGTTTGATACATTCATTAGAACAGCAGCATTAATAGATCTACCACTACAAGGGCGGAGTTTCACTTGGTATAGACCAGACGGAAGTTGCAAGAGCAGGATAGACCGCGTATTAATAAATGATAAGTGGATACGCAACTGGCCACATTCATCTCAGAAAGGAATGAAACGGTCGGTATCCGACCACTGTCCTATTATACTTGAGACAGTGGTAAGAGACTGGGCAAAACCTTTTAGGTTCGTGAACGCATGGCTCTCCCACCCAGAGTTCAAAAGTTTCGTGAGCACAGCTTGGGCATCATATGAGGTGGAAGGATGGGGAGGATACGTTTTAAAGGAGAAGTTGAAGATGTTAAAATCAGATTTGAAAGGGTGGAACAATAGGGTGTTCGGATCGATTGACAAAACAGTGGAACAAATTAAAGATGACATCCAAAAGCTGGACATAGTGGACGATATATTTGGATTGGAAGAGCAGGAGATTGTTGAGAGAAAGAAAGCGACTGCAGAACTTTTCAAAAATTTAAATTTGAGAAACAGTTTGTATGCGCAAAAAACAAGGATCCAATGGCTAAAAGAGGGGGATATGAACACGAGATACTTCCATAGTGCTATAAACCGGAGGAGGAAAAAGAACGAAATCTCGGAAATCACTATCAACGGGAGACGGCTAGAGGGGGTGGCAGACATAAACATGGGCATCCATGGGTTCTTCAAAAACAATTTCAGCAAAACAAACATTAGGAGACCAAGGCTGTGTCCGAGCACAACACAGAGGAGGGTGTCCGATGAGGAGAATGAAAGGCTGATCGAAGGATTTTTTGAACAAGAAATAAAAGAGGCTGTGTGGGACTGCGACAGCTCGAAAAGCCCGGGACCAGACGGATTCAATTTCAGGTTTATTAAGGAGTTCTGGGACATACTTAAGGTTGATTTCATCAGGATGGTCACAGAATTCCAGCAGCGGGGGAGATTGGTCAAAGGCATAAACCCCTCCTTCATCGTACTTTTGCCAAAAAAAAGTGGTAACTGAATCGCTAAACGACTTCCGACCCATATCGCTGATCGGCTGCATTTACAAGGTTCTATCCAAGCTTTTGGCAAAGAGGCTCAGCAGGGTTCTTGATAATATAATCTCAAAATATCAAAGTGCTTTCATTGGAAAACGGCAGATACACGATGGGGTGGTAATTCTGAACGAAGCGATTACAGAAGCAAAGAGGAAAGGGCTTGGGAGGACATTCTTCAAAATAGATTTTGCAAAGGCATATGATTCGGTGGATTGAGATTTCCTCGATAATATGATGGAGAACCTAAATTTCAGCAAGACATGGAGGGATTGGATGAGAGAATGTGTGTCAACAGCTACTTCATCTGTACTGGTCAATGGAAGCGCATCGGGAGAATTCAAGCTGGAACGGGGTTTGAGGCAGGGAGATCCTCTATCTCCATTCTTGTATTTGATCGTGGCACAAGGGCTGAGTGCATTGATAAACACAGCGGTCGAAAGGGGCATTTTAGAAGCTGCTGAAGTGGGTCAAGATAAGGTAAAAATATCACACTTGCAGTACGCCGACGACACCATATTGATAAGCACAGCGAAGGTGGAAAATGCTCAAGCTATGAAGCAAATACTCAGCAGCTTTGAATTCCTATCAGGCTTGAAAATCAACTTCAACAAAAGCAGCATCATCGGAGTCAACGTGGGTAATGACAGCCTCGTCACAATGGCTAACATCTTGGGATGCGAAATTGGGGCAGTGCCTTGCTCATACTTGGGGTTGAGAGTGGGTTGCAATCAACGGTTAATATCGGAGTGGTCTCATCTGATTCTGAAAATGAAGAAGAAATTACAGGGGTGGAGCAATAAGAAGATATCATTTGGGGGGAGGATCACACTCCTGAAAGCAGTATTAACGTCGATTCCAATCTATCATATATCATTTTACCTACTTCCAAAGAAAACCTTGAGTGAATTGACGGCTTTGCAACAAACTTTTTGTGGGGGGGGGGGTGGGGGGGTGAGTCGAGAGGTAGGAGCAAGATTTGGTCGGGGTGGTGGAGAGATGTGGTTAGAAACGGGACAGGTGAGAGAGGGAAATGGTGGTGGAATAATGTTGAAAAAGTAATAGGTAATGGCATGAACACTCTATTTTGGAAGGAAAAATGGACTGATTGTGAGACACTTCAAAGGCGGTTTCCTAGGTTATATAAACTCAGTTTGGAGAAGGGTGGGTTAGTTGGTAATTTGTGTAATTGGAGCAGGGGAGTGGGTGAGTGGATAGGGAGATGGCGTAGGGGATTGTCGATGAGGGAGAGAGAGGAATTGAACCAATTACTCCCTCCGTCCCGGGATAAGTTTCCCACTTCTTTTGGGTGTTTAGATTAAGGAATATGATAAAATAATAGATGTAGTACAAATGATGTGATGGTGAGAGAGAAAATAATAGAGTAGTATGAGATGAAGTATGATAAAATAATAGATAAAGTATAAGTGATGTGATTGAGAGAGAGAAAATAATTTACCAAAAATAGAATGGAAAACTTATTGTGGGACATCCAAAAAAGGAAAGTGGGAAACTTATAGTGGGACGGAGGGAGTACTATTTATTGTGAACAAATTTCCTTTGCAGATTAATACCAGGGACAAGTGGCGATGGAAGACAACACAAAATGGTGAATACAAGACCAAGGAGGCATACGCCGAAATCATCTCAAACACGAGCAGTGAAGGAGACGGGGCAACAACAGGGCTGGAATTTAAAAAATTTGGAGCAAATGGGTACCGTTGAAAGTTTCGGCTCCGGCGTGGCGAGTGCTAAGGGACAGGATACCAACACGAGTTAACTTACTCCGGCGGAAAGTCATACAACAAACAGGTGATACGAGCTGCGTTCTTTGTGGTAGTGACACCGAGACAACAAATCATGTTTTTCTCGAATGTCCAAACGCAAGGAAGATATGGGAAGAAAATTATAAATGGATGGGAATATCAACAGTCATGCACAACACAGTAAGAGAGCATTTCCTACAACATATAGGTTTAATACGAGGTAAACGCTATACTCACTTTACTATATGCGTATGGGTGTGCACTGTGTGGATCATTTGGAGAGGGGGGAATTCGGTGTTATTCAATAACGAGAGAATCGAGGCGGAGGCAACAGCTGATGAGATAAAAAGCAGAATATGGGGATGGCTATCGACAAAGGGGACGACGCTACACAATGGATCTTTCGAAGAATTGAGAAGGAGTCCTACCAGTTTTTTTGAAAATTGATGTAACATACACTGTGAGGGGCACTGTACCTTTTATGTTTCCTTAGCATGTAATCCTTTTTTGGTTATAGCTTGTGACCAAAACATTCATGCAATAAAAGGTTATTTTTTAATGACCAAAAAAAAAAAAGTCAATTGGGCTAAAATGTTGACTTATTAAGTCAATGGGATGAAAATATATATTATTGGGCCACCATTAAAATTTATTTGGATTAATTCTTAATCTATTTGTCAATTGGCCCGTTTGTGTTTTAAATTTTGATCGAAATTTTTAACCCGTTTATTTTACTCGTTTCTGTGATTTTTTTATCTTTTATTTATTGTCGAACGCGGGATATTAAATGTAGTAATTCAAATTGTAATATGTAGTAATACACATTATTTTATGTAGCAATAACACAAACTATTTATATAATAATACAAATTCTTTTATTTAGTAACACGTTTTTTCTAGTGTTTTTATTGATGTAGTAACTCACATTATAATATGTAGTAACATATATTATCGCATGTAGTAAACACAATAATCATGTTGTAATACAAATTGTTTTATTGCAGGATGATGCAAAAAATATTACTAGATCATTTGATAAAGTTACATATAGTAATGAACGTCTATTCAATGTAGTAATTCAAACTGTAGTGTGTAGTAACATATAATTTTTTATGGAGTAATAACACAATTTTATATAGTAATACTGATTCTTTTATGTAGTAAAATATTTTTTTTTCTATTATTTTTATTGATTATGTAACCCACATTATAATACTATATATTAACATAAATTATTGCATCTAGTAAGATATATTATTGCACGTAATACAAAATAACATTGACCCATAATAATTATTAAAGAATATTTAAAGAAATATAAAATATTTAAAGATTAAGATCGTCGTAAATTGCAGCTTCCGACCGCGGCATGGGGTGACCGAAAACTGCTTGGAGAAGATGATCATGTTCAATTTCTGTCGGTGGGTGCATTTATAAAAAAATGTGGGTGTGAATTGAGTTGTCAGTGAGTGTATTTATAAAAAATGTGTGTGTGAATTAAACTGTCAGTGGGTGTATTTATAAAGAACATGGGTGTGAATGAGTGAAATGCATATATGCAATATTTCACATAAGACTAGTCAATTATTCCCATAAATTATCACTTGTCCAACGATCCTGCAGACCAAAAGATGAAAAGAAAATATACTTACACATTATATACAAAGGAGTAAGCAGAAAAAATATTAATGGTGCCACGTACACACAAGTATTGATAAGCACATAATCATTAAAGTAGTAAACTTAGACCATTTGTTGTTCATGTCGTAATAGACATCCTCCCAAGTAAACATCCTGCATCATTTTGGTACCCAAGAAAACAGTAAAACAATACATACTAATGAAAAGTCCTTTGCAAGATCGAGTTTATTGTCAAAAATGCATTTAACTATACTAATTATATTGATATATTTATCTTCTTAGCCAAAGAAGAAGCTCCCAAGTGGTAATAATTGAGGCAAAAAATTTGTAGTGATATAAGAATTTCACTGAAAATCAATAAGAACATATTCTTCATGCAATTAATCTCGATGTATGGAGCAAACCTTATTGATGTTACAATTTGTTATTTTAAATACTATTTTTAATCTTCTAATTAACATTGAATTTCAGAAGTTTCTAAACGAAGGTCATCAACTACAAAAACTATTAGTAATTATTTATAATGCAGGTTTCATATTATATAGGATTGCAATATAGTATACCGATTTTCAGAGTCTTCTTCTTCTTTCTGCTCTTTTGCTTCACTTGTCTCCTTTTCAACATCTTCCTCTTATCAGATAGCTCCTCATCAGACACATTTGTATTCATTTTCTTCTCAATCTCTGAATTGTCAAGACAAATAATTAACAGGAAAAAGTTCAGAATCAAGAATCTATGTCCATGAAATTGATAGCAGCTACAAATGCTTTACTACATAAACACAAGTATAAATTCTCACTTGAGCTTGAATCATCAGGCGTTGAAGGTTTTGCAACATCCGACTTTTCTTTTCCACCCACGGAGGAATTAATGAGAATTGTAAAAGCCACTCAAGTTATGGAGAAAATTTGTCCTCACCATCATTGATGTTCAAAGACTTTGATTACATGTTTGTTTAATTTTAATTGGAGTGTTAGTTACTAATTGTCATTGTGTACATATTTATATTGTTGTAAATTGTTTCAATGTTTATATGCATGAAAAATATAGTTTTCAATGGGAAAAACAACTTAAAAATTCAATATGACATGAAAAAATGGGACGGAGCACGGGGGTGACTATCTAGGACCCGCACTGGACACGGAACAGGTCTGTGGCATAATATATTCGAACGGAGCAGATCCGAGTATTCAACTACCAGGCCCGACTTACCCCATTGTCATCCCTACTTAAACATACAATGTACTACTTCTTCGGAGCTATTAAAACAAAAACAAAAAACCTAAAAAAAAGTGACATTAAAAAAGCGTAATTACTTCTTTTTTTCAAAAAAAATAAGTGACTATTGATCGGCCCTAATTGTTCACGAGAAACACTTATATGAAATATTTCACGTGAGATATTAGTATATTTAAAAAAAGGTTAAAAATTCGCAGATCTATAGTGGGTCTGATCGGTCAAACGAATCTTTTAAAAATAAATCACAAAAAAAGTCACGCAGAAGGCTAACAAAAAAAAGGGGTTCAGGTCTGTGTTACTATAAAAGTAATTATATGTTATTGTAACTTTGTAAATGCAAATAACACATAAATTGACTTTTCACATGAAATATTAATACAATTAATTTAAAGAAGGATAAAAAAATTCAGTTACATATCTTTAAAAAAAAAAAATCACCAAAGAGACAAACAGCAAACATAAAAACTTGTTCTTAATATGTGTTACTTTATATACAATTATATGTTATTGTACTGACAAATATGTGTTACTATAAGGACAAGTAACACACAATTGACTTTTGAGTAACACATATTTGTCCTTAAAGTAACACATGTATTATAAACACAAGTATAATACTTTATAGAGAAAGATGTGTTACTGTATAAATAAAACGTCATTGTTGAGAGGAAATGAGATACCCACATCAAAAAGACGAAGAACAATAATTGAAAACACGAAAAACTCAATCATGTTGAATAGTTTATCGATCTCTACCATTACAAAAACATAATTATTGGAATAAATCTGTGTGTGGTATTATTTTTGGTTTTTTCTCATTAATTTATTCAAAAAAATAAAATAATGATTTCTCCGCCTTATTTCGTGATTAGCAGATCAACGAATTGATAGCAAATCGAAAATTTGAACGAATTGATAGTAGTCGAAAATCTAAACAGGAATTGAGATCGAAAAGATTTTCTGAAGTTTTTTTTTTTTTTTTAAATGGGACGTATTTCTGGCAGAAGAGAAGAAGGAGTTGCCCTACTTTATTGAATACCGAATAGAAATTGAGGAATTGGTCAAATTTATGGTTGCTTGTATATAAGTACAATTGATTCACAACTTAGATGGAATTGAACAATCTATTGGTAGAAGTTGAGGTGTAAGGCTTAGATTGGTTTGTCTTGACCAAGAGATTACACTAGTGCATTATGATGTGCTGAATAGGACCTACAGAGAGGTAATTCTTCTAGACTGGCTTAAGGAATGAAGAATTAGACCTCAGTGGTTGTTGATTTCTTAATCTCTGTCACTTAAATGGAATTGTCTGTAGTTAAGAAGTATTGCTTTGATTTATTATGGGTAAAGAATCAATGTGATTCAATACTTTATATTTTGGGCAATATTATTAATTATATGACAGATTGCCAAAATTAATACAGAGAATCGTGTCTTGGAGTGTCAAGTTGATTATGTCCCCTTGGTGGGCTCAGAAGGTTTATCATATCAAATCTGATCAGTGGAATTTATTTCCTGTATGATAATAATGTTGAGTTGTCCTTACTCCGAGGAATAAAAGATATTAATTAATTAAAGCATTCACTAGCTTAAGTTAATTGATGGACATTGAATCTTAAACACGGGAAATAATAACCGGGAGCCATATTTCGTAATATGGGTTAGGATGGATAGTGCAATATTAATTCTATAGTGGAATGAATTAATATTAATGGGCTGGAAAAATATTGTGGCTCAATATTGATTTCTGGATCCATTGGGAGGTCCAATCCTAATTCTCCTAAGGGAGAGAATATTATGGAGAAAGATATGGAAATAATATAATATCTCTTGGAGAATAAAATATTTCTAGATCTCCAATATTTTCTAATAAATAAATTGATTATTCTCTTATAATATTTTCTAATATAGGTAATATCAACGGGCTAGGACTTAGGGGTAATATCAACGGGCTAGGACTTAGGGAATACTTGAGAAGACAATTGAGTTGAAGTTGTTATTCTTCTCAACGGTATCTCTCCAATTCAAAGGTAAACACGTAATCTCTTAGTTCTGCATGTTTAGGGATTTAATTATTTACCGTACACATTACATGAATTAGTTGATTTAATTTGTTTAAATTATGAAATTAGATTTATGATAATTCATATTTAAATTACGTCCCAAATATAGATCCGGTTAATTTTGTTAATTTTAAACTCCCGAGAGTCTCAAAAGATCCCCGAGAGTCTCGAAAGATCCTAGCCGAGAGTCTCAAAAGATACCCGAGAGTCTCGAAAGATTCCTAGGGCATCTCAAAAGATTCCCGGGAGTCTCAAAGGATCCCTAGTGTGTGGGTGTGATAGTCCATAAACCACAAGTGCCAATAATTTCCCACAAAGGAGATGGGGAAGGAATGTGGTCCCATAATAATTTCCCACAAAGGAGTTGAGGACCACAAGAGTTGGGGGACTATTATTGGGTATTGTGAAATATTGTATATAAGTTTGGCATTATTATGTATATATTAACGAGCATCGTTGTTGTTAGTAACGGACCTACATGAGGGGGCCCATGGGCCCCCACTAATTTTGTAAATTCGTCAGTGGTATTTTGATAATTTCACACACATTAAAATTAATACTCTGTTTTATAATTATTTGCACACTTTTGATATAAAAATAATCCATAAAATTAATATATATCTGAACATCATTTTATTTTAAAATCGTCACTCATTTTGGGTCTACATTTTATCCTATTTTACATCCTACTAAATCTATTTTACATCCTACTAAATCTTCCTTACACCTTATCAAATCACTCAAAATAAGCTTTTTTATTTGACTCTACACCACTAAATTCAATTGTTTTTTAAAGTGAATAGGTTAAAATGTGCAAGTTATCACGGGACGGGGGGAGTATTAACTTGTACCAAAACATAGCAAAAGTCAATTTATCCGATCAATTTAATTTAATGAAATGTGACGTATTGACAATTTTATAATGTGAAATTTTGATGAAAATAATGAGTACATATATTTTTTTATATATATATAATAATGTTAATCGGGCCCCCTACCGAAAATTTCTGGGTTGTTGTACTAGATTTTCAAATTTTCAATATTATATGAAATTGTCTAAATTTATAATACAAATTCACTTATTTGGATTAAAAAGTAAAAAGTAAATGAATGAATTTTAAATACTTACTTGAGCCCATTTTTTAAGTAAAAATTGAGAGAATTTTAAATTTTAATCAAAACTATGTCATTTAAAATTCATCTATTTTAAAATCTTTTAATTTAAAATATCTTCTCAAATCAAATCCCTCCTTCCAAACACAACCCAAATATTTTTATTATGTAACTAAAACTTTATACAAACACAACCCAAATATTTTTATTATGTAACTAAAACTTTATAGAGTCCAAAGTTCTAAAAAGTTATATTAACCAAGTACTTCTATTATTTAATTTCTAGAAAGCATTTGCTAATTGTCCGATCAAAGTGATTTTTGTCGTTCAATTAGAAAATAAATTAGTATAAATAAAGAAACTCTATATAAGTGGCTAGTTAAGTTATTAGAGAAATATAGGCATTTTTCCTTCTTTAAAAGGAAAAAAAAAAAAAAATATATATATATATACTTATTCTATTTAGTTATTTATTTTTTAAGGTATAGTTAGTTATTTTTTAAGTATATTTTTTATATATTAACACATGATTTTTTTTAAATGTGTGTAAAAAAAAAGTGAACATGACCATTTGAGTGTCAATGATGGGCAATTGGAGGTACGTCAAGGTCAACAACAATGTACGTCTCAAGGATAAGGTTCACTTTGCCTTCCATTCCAAAAGCGCAGCCTGTTGTCCATCTAAAAATTCAGCGCAGTCTGTTGTCCATCTAAAAATTCATGTAACTCTAAAACATACTCAAGGCTGGTTTAAACTAGATAAAATTAAAAGTTTTAAAATAGAAAAGCTGCTAGCAAAAAGTTTTAAAATGGGAATATACATATGTTTAATAATTATTTAATAATTATTGGTGTTTATTTGAAGTATTCAATTCGAATATGAAACGTAAAAATTAATCATTCTCTAAAAGGGTGTATTCAATTGAGATTCTGTTGGATTTTTTTGAACTTTTAAAATTTGGGGATATTCAATCCGGATTTTTGGATTTTTAAAAGTCTTTCAAAATTTTGAGGTATTCAATACGGATTTTAAAAAGTCTTTAGAAATCTTTAGGTATTCAACAATCTATTAATTTTGTTGGATTCTCTTTCAAAAATATAAATAAATTTCACTAATCAAAATCTCTTCTAAAAAAGTAGAGATTTCAACGGATTCTCTCAGAAGACTCTGAAAGAGAAGAAAAAAAAAACTGTGTTATTGCCTTTCTCTCTCAAAGACAACTAGTATTGCTAACTATAACTATGTGAAAATGAGCGCGAGGTAGGAAGGTAGGAAATGAAGATGAGAATAATAATGATAAATAATATATATGATTATACCTCATAATAATGCATTTACTGTGCAACTGCACATTTAAAACGCATTTTCCACCGCCTCCAACTCTCCTCTTCTCCTTTTCCTCTTTCTTTTGCCGTCTGACGCCGCCTTCGTCCGTCTGCCGCCCGCCGCCTCCCTCCGCGTAGCAGCCGCCTCTCTCCCTCCCTCCGCGCAGCAGCAGCCACCGCCTCCCTCCGCGTAGCAGCCGCCTCTCTCCCTCCCTCCGCGCAGCAGCAGCCACCGCCTCCCTCTGCGCAGCCATCTCCATGAGGTAGAATTCACAGATTTTTGTTTTCTGTAAAAATGGAATTGGTCACTTATATGTACTAGATTTGCTTCATGAATTAGGGCACTAATTTACTGTAGAAATGAAATGGAATTGGGCACTAATTTGGGTGATGATTTTTTCTTTGATTTTGAGGATGAATTTTGCTTTGATTTTTTTTTCGTTTCTTCCGATTTTTCGTAAATTTTTTTAATTTATTTTCAAAATTTTGATTTTTTTGATTTTTTTTTTTTTCAAGATTGATGTTTGGTTTTCATAGTTTTTTTCGAAAATCGTGATTTTTGGTCGGCGAAGACTCCGGTGACAGGTGGTGCTGGGGTGTATAATTTGTATTTAATTTAAATAATAAAAGGGTAATACTGTCTTCTTACATAAAAAAAAAATTATAGGGGTAAAGTCATAATATAAGGGGATTCATTTATCCGATGGGCCGATATAACCGACCCAACTTACAGGTTGGATTGGGCTTTAATTTCAGTGGTCTGAAAACAACCGGACCTGTTTACCAAAGGCCACGGATAAATGCCCCCTCTTATTATGTGTTCACCCTTTGGATGTTTTTACCCTTTGGGTAAGGGTTTGAGCTGTTAATAGAAAAAATAACATGTTTATTGTTTTTCGAAAATTGTGTTTTTTCGGGAATATTTTCCAAAATTTTGCAAATATTTCTTAACTTTTTTCAGATATATTTGGTTACTCATGATAGTTTTTTGCACATTAGTATTAATTGAATTGTATTTTGGGTAAATTAGTAAAAGGGTAACATAGTCTTTTTAGATGTAATTATTTTTTTTAAACGGTTGAGGGGTGAACACATAAAAATAGGGGGGGGCATTTATCCGTGGCCTTTACCAAATTACCAGGGTCTGATAGGGTCCTTTTTTAAAATAAATTAAATAATTAGATAAAAACTTAAATTTATAATAAACTGAAAAAAGTAAAAACCCTTCGTGCCTCTTTCACTTTAAAAACATCAGACGGTCGCCGGCGTACAAGGGCGGCGCACGGGCAGCACCTCCAGACAGCAGGCTCCGCTCCTCGGACGCTTGATCCAATTAATCGCGCTGCTGTACGCGCACAACAGTCCAGTCTCCGCCCACTCTTGGTAAGTTTAAATTTTGGGTATTTTATGCTCTTTTGATGCATATATGATGATAGGCTCGCATTTGTATTTTACCAACTCCTTTGTGATTTTTTTGCTTTAGCTTAAAGTAATTTTATTAATATTTTGCAGGTTTTATTTTCTATTTCTTGATGATTGTTTCATTTTGTCGCATTTATAATTGTTTTTGTGCGATGTAATTTAAGATTTTTAATTAAAGTTGTTGCTACTTGTGGTTTAAGATTTTTTTTGAGAAAAAAAAAACTGAAAATTGGATTTGAAGCTTGTGGGATTGAAAGATAGGGTGAATAAATGTGGTTTGATTCCTCTATTCCACTTTTCGTGTTCCACCTTGCTGGATCTTTAACACGCGTCGCCCGCCCAATAATATTATAGGAGGTTGATTATTTTTTAATACGACACGAGTCAATCATCCATATAGTGGAACAAAATGCGAACATGAAAAGTGGACCTAAGTTCTGCATTTTCTTGTCTATGAAAGATATTTTATTTCATCTGCAATTCTGCATTTAGCTTGTCTCCCTCCTAACACTCTTTTAGCTTATGTGATTCTTATGATAATAAACTGTACATTAACAAGGTTAATGATGTTTAATTATGATTATTTTTGAATTGGTGAGATGATAATTGTTGTGATTTTAGTTAGATGTCCTTCAGAGGGAGGGGCCGCGGGCGCGGCGGCGGTGGCGGTTTCCGCTACGTGAAGGATGTTCCTTTTGAACCGTTTCCGGTGACTAGTTTACTCTACAACTAAGTTAGTTTGAGTAATCGTGTATGGTTGATTGGAATGTGTATTTGATTATTTGTAAAATTCGTAGGAAGTTGAGGGACTAGGTACAGCTCAATACTCTACTACGCATATACAGTTGGTAAGATGGTCCACGAATCTGTTTAAGGATTGTCAATTATCTCCTTTTTATTACGAAGATAAAAGCGAACGCCCAAGTACGTTTTTCCGCCTTTTTGTTTTGTTTTTTCTGTTGTATTAGTTTAGTGGGTTCGTTTGAGTGTTTACTCATTTAAGTTTTTTTATGAATGATATACTCTGTGAGTTTAATTGAATATCTTCGATTACAATGTTATGCCTGGATTTATCAGTTCTTCAGTACAGCTTCAATTAAATTGAATGTCCACACAATCACACACATGCCCACGTGTGTTTATATTAAACGATATGTACTGCACCAGTGTATCTCATCTGTAAATATTGACTACAACTTCTATGAACACCATCATAGAACTTCGTTTGATGGTGTCCTAGTATTATAATTTATATGTATGTTGTATGCTTGATGGTGAAAGTGTTGTGAAGATTGAAGGCTGAAAGCAATATTTTTTAATTTCTCATTCAGTTATATATGCATAAGTAATGAGTTTGCTTGAATGTATACAAATAGTCCAGTATACGATGCAGTTGTATCTATTAAGAGGCTTAGTATAAAGGTTGCTTGCTAAACTATCCATGTCTGAATGCTTGTATTGTGTTGGTCTGATATGTCTTGATTGCAGAACGGCAAAAAGTAGACATAGAAAGGTACTCAGATAGGTTTTCACAAGCAACGAAGGCTAAGCCACCACTCTGGGATGTCATACACCTCGATACTGATCACATGCCTCCAGAACTAGCTATAGGTTGATATTGATATTCATACTCTTTCAGTTGAATACCTTTGTAGAGTACGCTAACATGTTTTCTCATTTGCATTGATGAAACAGGTGGTGGAGCGAGGCGTTCCAAGAAACCTAAGTGGACCGGTAATTCAGGTATATTAGGAAGCAGAGTGTCTTTGATTATCTCAGATTGTGATTTTATTGTAAATCATTCTTCCTTTCAATTCTGAGAATATGATACGAGTGCATAATGATCGTAACAGATTGGAACAAACTTGAACACTTTGAGGTGCTTGATCAGAAGCGTAAGGTATATTTTTTCCCAATATTTTTTATTTTGCTGTGGGCCTACATCTTCTTCGTCTCTGTAACATTGTGTTTTCAGGGCCAAGAAGGAACTGAAAAGAATGAAGACGAGGAAGAAGAAGACGATGTAGTAGGTGAAGATGAAGGAGAATACAGCGATGAGGGTGACTATCAACAGGTATCTTTGATACTTAGGATTGTGTGTGTATCCTTACCTTCTCGTTCGCTTTTTATGTGACAGACTTGTGACTACTTGCATTGCATTACTCTTGCTATCTTTTAAGATATACTACCTCCGTCCCACAAAGATAGCTACGTTTTCCTTTTTCAGATGTTCCAACTCATAGCCTCGTTTCCTCTTTTACTTAAGGCAAAGAACAGATGCTGTCTTGCCTGATAAATCAAATTATCTAAAAATATATAATCCTGAGTGAAAGATACACGAGCCTGTGGCTAATATTTGTACGTTTATGCAGGGTGAGTATTGTGATGATGATGAAGATGATTTCAACATGCCCGACGACAACGATGGTACGTTTTCTCTTATCTATTTCGACATTTGTGATACCCTCCGCCCTGATATCTCGTTGCCTTCGACCCCTATATTGGTTAATTCGTGATATTTGCAGATGAGCCATGCTATTGAGTTTCTCATTGTCGGAATGCTAGACCCAACTTGGAGACGTTTTTCGGTCAAGAAACACTATTTTGTTTCATAATCGTCTTTGAGGTACATATATACTGCTGGAAAATACGTAATTTATGCTCTAAATCTTTTAGATATTGTTATGGCTTTTTTTAATTTTATCATTGGCCTTCTTTTGCTTGAGAGTTGAGAGGGGTTTAAACGAAATTTGAGATCAAGTAAATATTTTTTTTCTTCCTAGATTTACTTAGATATTATTTACACATTTTTTTTCTATTTTTATCCTCAATTGTTTTTAGAAATGTCCATATTTAATCTAAAAATATAATTATTAATATGAAATAAATAATAAGATGTGATGTATAATAATTTTTTATTTCAAACTCATAAAATCAAAGTAACAAAAGAAAATATAGTTGAATATTTATGTGGAATAAATAAATAAAAATTGTTCAATGATTTTCACTTCCGTCGAACTATCAATAAATTGTGTGAGATTCTAGGAAAAGTTTTACGTGTGGCCGGTGTGGGAGTTTTCACACGAATTTTTCCTCATATGTAATATTCAAATTTAGTGCCTTGTTAAATATTTAACTTTAGTATCTAATGTTGTGTGAAGGTTTTCTAGTACCTTTTTTTTTTTTTTAAGTGAATGAATTTAAAAAGAAGAAAATCGGTCGAGACGGTTCGAAAATTGGTTCCTATTACCATTTTGCCAATTAAATTCAATTTGATCGGAATAAAGTTCAATTCGTACGGTAATTTGTGTGCGTGAATGATTATCGTATTGTGTCATTTCAGTAACTATTCTCAATGACTATCGAAATAAAATACATAATATTTTGGCAATAAATAAAATGCATTATATTAATATTTTAAACTGATACTATGATTTAAAAGTGCTCTAGATTTATAAAAATATCAGAAAATGTGTATTGGATATTTGGATTGGTTTAGGCCCAACATAAACCAGCAATCTGATGGTTGAAGCCTACTAAATCACTCGCCTACGAGCCCATCACTTTAAAATTACACTGAATACCTCGTGCATACGAAATATCATTGTTATACATTTAAACTAGTTCGTATGTATAACAATGTTAAAACATTTAAACTAGTTTGTATGTATCACAATGTTAAAAAAAGTTCACGTAAATTCGGGTTACTCGGAAACTTGGAATCAAACAGTGTACTTACCTAGAAACTACAATTTAAAAGAAAGAAAAATTGGTTCCCAAAAGAAAAAAAAAAAATTACAAGAAAGAAAGTATTTTTTTAAGTCCAAAAATACAATTTGGCTATAGGTCGGCCCAAATTATGTTAGACTACACAAAAAATTATCCCCAAATCAAATTAGTATAATGGTGAATATAAATTGATACTCCATTTGATAAATGTTGCAATACAGTCCATAAGATAAAAGACCCAATTGACCGATCTTAAAAAATGTCATGCAAACAATTTTTTTCATCTTTCCATTCTCTTTTTCACGCAACTACACACACGCTATTTCTTATTCACAAACTCATTAAATATGCTCAAACATTTTAATACAAATTTTATGAGAAAGTAGATAAAATGAGGGTGTTGTAGTTGTTGTTATAAGGTAAAAATAAAGTGATTATTTCTATAAAAAGAATGTGCATACTTTTTTTTATGGACAAACAACTAAGAAAAGCGAACATATTTTTTGTGGATAGAGAGTACTTAATATCTTTCGTACTCTAAATTTTAAATCATTAATCCGCCACTAATTTGCGATGGCCTCATTTTAAATCAAAACAAAGTTTTGTATGGACTGACATTCAATTTTCTATTTTTTCTGGGCCCGGAAGTTAGCTGCCCAAATAAATAGATTTTGTTAGGACTTTAAAACAGATGATGTGGATTATATTAAAAAAGGTGATACTAAAAACAAAACAAAATAGGAAAATGAGGTTTGTTAGGACGTTTTCAGGAATTAAAATCGTGTGTTGAACTAATTTTATTCGTATCAATCACGTAAAATAAATTGTATTTATCTGTCAACCTTCTCTTTAATTAATATGTCTAAACAACGTTATTCAAAATATATACTCCAATGAACAACATTGATCGGTCTAAATAAAGAATAAAGGGTTTGCCCACGTAATTCAAATTCAGATGACCAACGAATAAGACGAGACCACCTTAAAATCAATGAAAATCAATTTTTTTAATTCTCGATATTCGACTTTTGGACCGACTAAAATCAATTTCACTGTTCACTTACGAAAATTCCATTTAAAATCAGAACAAAGTTTTGTATGGACTAACCCCTACACCACTAGACCAATTTTTTGGAGTTAATGAAAATTAGTTAAAAATCAACAATTTGAAAATTGTTTGTAACACCCCATAATTTTATCATGTATTATAAAATGCATAAGATATATTTTAAAACATTATTAGTGCTACAGTATTACTTGAAACATTATTTAATTAATTGAGAGGGTTTAAATAAAATATTCACTATATATAATTATATATTAATGAGTTGTTTTTTTTATACATATAAACGTATATATATATAGTGTAAATATATGAATACGAATAGAATTATTTGTGGATATTAATATGTATTTTCTTTAATTGTTATAAAATTATATATATATATATATATACACACGTGTCACGTGAATGTTTATATTTGCTAATTAAGAATATACGAGATATGTTTTCTAATTTTAAACTTTAAATAAATGAAATTAAATTATATTATAATATATTGAAACAAACTAAATATCTTTACTGTTATCTACAAGTTAAAATTCCACTATTTAAGGTATCATATCTTTCCTTGGAGATAAACTATATATAAACATTTTTATTGAATCGATATTTTCATATGTATCTAAGTCTTTATCCCCAAAACTTTTCAACTGAAATTCTATTATATTTTCTTTATACGTGACTTCTATAAATCAAATTACATAAATATTTTCTCCTAATAAAATAAACACACGCATAAAAATATTTCCACACAAAAATTACAGATTTATTTATTGTTTGAAAGTCTTCTTCAAGAAGATTAAAGTTATTGCATCAATTACATTCACTACATCCACGACATATAATCGAGGTGGGGATTTCTATTTTGATTTGTTTGTCATTATTAAATGTCATATGTGATTATTTTGATATTCATGTGAAATTGCGATTTCTAACTTATATTTGTCACTATTAAATGTAATTGTCATTATATTGATGTTCATGTGAAAGATAAACGAGGATAGGTCTTCTGACCTTTATAAACGAGGATAGGTCTTCTGACCTTTATAAACGATGATAGGTCATCTGACCTTTATAAACGAGGATAGGTCTTCTGACCTTTATAAACGAGGATATGTCTTCTGACCTTTATAAACGAGGATAGGTCTTCTGACCTTTATAAACGAGGTGATGATATTGAACTATTACATATTGAGGTATACATGTTTAATGTGATTTATTGAATTGATGATATTATGAATGTTAACGTGAATTGATGATTAATTGCTTATTGTATTTAGTTTTGACAAACTTGTCCCCACTGAGCTGTGGTTTGCTCACCCCTTATTTAACATTTTCAGATTAAGGAGCTGGTGGCGAGGAGGGGCGGTGGATGACAAAACGATTATCACTTTATAAAATTTATTTGGACTAGTTTACTTATTTATTTATAAAACTTTTTTACGAGATAGTAGAGATTGATATGATTTTTATTTTAAACCCTTATTTCATTTTGAAAGTTAATTCATGTACTTTTTAATTTATTAAATTTTGAGATGGTTTAAATTTTTAAACAAAGTCACGTCTCTTTATTAAACTTTCCAAAATTTTCATTATTTTATTATTTACTTCCGCCGCAAATATTTTTATTTTAAACCCTTATTTCATTTTGAAAGTTAATTCATGTACTTTTTAATTTATTAAATTTTGAGATGGTTTAAATTTTTAAACAAAGTCACGTCTCTTTATTAAACTTTCCAAAATTTTCATTATTTTATTATTTACTTCCGGCTGCAAATATTTTTATAAAATAGTAATAAATCTGATTTACATCAGTATTTCAAAGTCTCTTCAAAAGATATTATTTAATTGGTGTTTTCATCTAGGCCCCTAAAATTGGGATGTGACATTGTTCATCAATGTCACCTCGACATCTCTAATCACACACCTCAGAGGTCAACGTCTGATCGACCACCCTCTTCGGTCATATTAGCGAACTCGTCCGCCGCAGTGGTCGAAAAACCACATCAATGCATCGGTCCACCTAAGTTAGCTCGTCCACCTACTATAGAATACTTAGTCATTAAATCATAAGAGATCAAGTGTCACATAAACAAACACGTGTCATTCTCTAGAGACACGAACAGTGTAACAAATGTCGTTTATACCTGTAGCCGGTAGGCACCATTTAAATGTTCATTTAATCTAATTAATACAACATCAAAATCACCTCTCACTCAATATAAAGTTATAGGAGTACACTTCATCGTAAATACATGTTTGATAAATCAATCAACAAATCATGATTTACAAAATATATTTTAATAATTTCAGTTAGCTTGTAATTCACTGCTCGGCAAATAAAAAAATAAAAAAAAGTCGAATCTTTTTTATCTTAATTTTTTGGGACTCTGTGACACTTTTCAATTTGATTACGGAAATTACGCTAATCACACTCGATAAATAAGATTCATTTCTTCAACGTTTGGCAATCTTCTGAATAGTTATCTTTTTTCCACATTTGTGATGGCTTATTTTATTTTTTTATATTTATTTTGATTAGATCACATAATAAAGAATTATTAGTATGTTTTTAAATTTAATGAAATTCAAATTGGTTAACTCGTTTTTTCAATTCAAGTAAAATGTTTTCAAACTGAGCATATTCAAACAAAATAAATTATGTCTCTTTGCTCTAATTAATTCCATTGAAAGTATGCAAAAATTTATGACTATAAATGTATATGGTTCATAATTGTATTTTGATTTAATTTTAGTTCCAGTTAATGGTTCAAAATTTTCAAAATAATATATTACTCCAATTCATAAAAAGATAGTATATATTTTCTCCGTTTCAATTCAATTTTCATACTGATTTGGGTAAAAAAAAGTGATAAAGTAAAAATATTATAATATTTTTAATTTTATTAAAAAATGATAAAGAGTATTGCATAAGAAAAATAATGACGAGAGGGTAAATAAGTTAAACTTTTAAGGATAAGAGTTATGAAAAACTTTCATTTTTTTGAAGTGAAAACTATTGTGTGACATATGAGACAGAAAGTACTTTATTTATAGAACGAAAGAAATATTTTTCAATTTTTAAACTATTTCTGCGCATCCAACTATATTATGCAATTGTGTCGTAATTTTGACCCGAATTAACCACAATTATCAATATATAATAAACTCACACGTATATATACTCTTAATCAAGCGTGGTATTTAAAAGGAACGAATCATTGCATTTATTTAGTAGAGTTTTATTTTATTCTCATTCCAAATATACATAAATTCCACTTTTTTTTTTTTTTACTCGCATTGGAAAAATAAACACGTACCCTACAACTTACTTTTCTTTAATGATTATTGTATTGAATTTTATAATAATTAAACATAAAGAATTTAATCAAATGATAGTATAATTTGTCTTGCTTTGGCGGCAAATTATATTTAGTCACGTTTGGTAAGAGAAAGTGGTCTAAAGGTAGTTTTGACCTGTAATCACCATTAGTGTCGGCTGCTCTTTCCTTGTAATAACTTGTAAACAAACACCAAATTAAACGCGCCTACACCGCAAATTATCGGTGCTACTACGGACAAGGTTGATTCATTTGTTTCATGGTGTGTTTTAATCAGTTATATTTTTAATTTGTGTTCAATTGTAGGTTGATTAATTTTTTAATATGACACATGTCAATTATTTAATGTGATTTTATTCTACGGATTGAAAGATCTCTCTAAAAAAATTGTGCAAGACATAAAAAAAAAAAATCACTTTCAAATCTGTGTTACTACAAGAGCTTATAAGTAACAAATACTTGATTTTAGAGTAATACGCATTTTACTTTATAATGACTCAAATTTAAGAAAGAGTTTTTCTGTCTGAATTTGCACGATTTTAATGAGTAGATTCAATTGACGTGGTTTTAACCAAGAGTTTTTCTATCATTTTATTAAACCAAAGAATAATGCATATGCAATATTGCACCTATTATATGATTTTAAAATATCATAAAAATGTGAAAATCTATTCCTGCCTCATATAAATTTTTATGAAATTTGCATTAATCCAAATTTACATTAATCCAAATTTGAATATTTTAATTAAAAAATATAATAAATTTATAAAATTTTCATTTTTCTATACACTCAATTCAACTAATTTTGTTATTATATATATATATATATATAATTACTTCTCAATGCAATATTAATCATTACATATATATTTTTTAAACTATGTATTCAAATTTACTACTACAAACTTTTAGAGGAGGTAGGAGTATATATGACTTTTTTTTATTTTAAAGTGAAAATATATGTGAATTTTAATGGGGAAGAGTTTAGTTGGAATGTGTATTTACTACTACTATTTAAATAGAAAAATACAAAAATAGGTCCACGCAAATTAGGAGGTGGAAAATAATTCTTACTCGAAAATAGTAGTCAGAAGAATTTAATGACATTAAAAAAATGTCAACTCTTCCAAAATCCACCGCACTACTCATCAGTCATCACACATGCCACGCAATTATCATATACACCCAAACACCATTCTATCCTCTCAATTATTCTTTCTTTCTTTTTTTTCAAAATTAATATCTAATTTAATACAAAGTTTTAGAGTTTTTTAATCGATTTTACAAAATAAAATACAATATATTTATTTAAAAAAATTGTTCGATCAAGTTTTCTCATTAAACCTCATCTTCATATAAAAAATCACAAGCTAATATGATTAGATAAATGTTGGTTTTCAACCCATTTTAATGAATAATAAGTTATATATAATGTAAGTCAATCGAAATTGACAAGTTTCAAAAAGAGTTAAAACTACAATATGCATGCATAATATTTTAGTTACTGCAATAGAGTTGAGTCAAAAGTTCAGAATACTAGTTTGTGATACCCCAATAAATTTTGTTTTACAGTGCAGTGGGCTGAAAATTCTAAAGTTGTTGTATTTTGAGTACGTTTGACATGATCCGTCGAGTGATCCTTCGTCATAACCCCATCGCCAAAATAAACTCTAGATCGAAATAGACTGCACCCAAAAAAAGCGAAGAAATCAAAAGATCGAAGACGGTGAAGCAAATTCGAAGGAATCGTTTTGCAAAAAACTCACCGACGAAACATTTCTGATAAACGAAGAAAGGGTTTCCCGTGAGAGAATTTCATCACATCAATGTTGACCCACTTTTTTTCTCATAAAATAAATGTAAAATTTTTGTACGCAATTGAATGTATACATGCAATTAAATTTTAAATGATTTAGATATATTTTCAATTGTTCAATTAATTTTTTGACTCACCACATTATAAATTTATAATAAATTAAAATTGTGATACAATTGCATCATGTGATTAAAAGCACACTAACATGAAGATTAAAAATTCAATCGAATCGCTAAAAATTTTATCGCATGTATGCATCCAATTGCATATAAGAATTTACATATTCCCCCTTTCTCATTTTTTTAATGCTTAAACTTATATAGTTTAGTTTTCGCAATAAAATCATTAAACTCTTCCTTACTAAAATATTCATGATTTACCACGCTTAATTAATTAGACTTTGAAACCAAATAATAAAACGTATAATTGTATGAATATAATAATTTAATTTTATCTCATTTATTTCTCACATAGAAAAATTAAGAGCATATATACATTTTTCAATGCTAATTACATTCACCATATTTTCTTAATTTGTGTAAAAAATTAGTCTTTTTTTTTTATTAATAGACGTGGTAAAATCATGTATTTAATTAAAACATAAAATAGATGATATAAGAATAGAAATATTAAAAAAGACAACACACATGTCCTCCTATCAATATCCACTAGTACACATGTCCAATTTAGCCCTCTCCCCACATGCAAACTATTACACCCCTAATTTATTAATCTTAAATGAAAACTAATGGTACTATCTAAAAAAAATATGGTATATAACGATATCGATAGAGTATTTAAAGAATTTTGAATTTTTTTTAGATAAATATTTATTTTTATTCAATTTAAATTTCATTTTGATTCTTCACTTAATTTTTAATTTAAATATCGTTTTACATTTTTCAATGTTAATTAAATGAGTTTCTTCTCAATTTACCCTTAAACTCATTAATAATTACTCAGATAATAATAATTTTTAAAATTTTATGAAGAATTTCAAAGCAATTAATTAAGAGTATGGTAGAAAGTTAATGTATTTTTTATAAAAAAAAATATGTGTATATAAATCTAAAATGACATATATTTTGAATGAGAAGGAATATCATATGAGATAAATTTATCACATATGTAAAATATATTTAAACCCATTTGTTAAAATTTATCTATTAAACAAATGTTATTAAATTTTTCATAATTTTTAAAATTATCAATATACATTAATATATCTATCAAAATATCACAAATTTAAAATCTCGATATTGATGTTTTCAATGTTGGTACTACCTCATACCCAATTTCCTCTTTCATAGCATATTAAAAAAACTTACAATTTATAGGTATATTTATTGTTAACTATTAAATTTGGTTGCTATTGTTATTAATATTGCATTTATTCCGTCAACAAAATAATAGCATGCGCATTACTTTAAAGTTTAAATATTTAAGCATTTTCAAAAAAAAATTTAAAAAAATATAACGAATATACGGACACATTAATTTATCGTGTGAACTAACAGTATAAAATATTTTCATGTGGGTAAAGTCTAGTATGCATTCGAGTGCATGTTATGCACCCTAGTCATGTTGCACTTTTCAGTTTTACTGACTTACACTTTTTGGTAAATGGTGTTGCACTTTTCAATTATTACTAAAAATATTATTATACAGTTTAATAATTGAAAAGTGTAACACCATTTACCAAAAAGCGCAACATGGACTAGGGTGCATAACATGCACTCGAGTCCACAGCAGATCAACCCTTTCATGTGAGATCATATGTCTAATTTTAATTAATTGCTTCAATTAAATTATTAGTAAATTTAATTTGGAGTAAAATTAATTTAATATGTCTAAGGTAATGTTGCAACCTCTTAATAGAGCATGTAATTAACATTCTAGAGTAATTTAAATAATTTTACAAATTAAATCATATATATATATATATATATATATATATATTAAATAACAACAATTTTTATAAGTTAATTTATATAGATTTAATAAACGCATGATTTAATAAAAAAATTATAATGATTAGAGTGTTGTAAAATAATTTTATAAATTTTTATATGTACTATAAAAAAATGGCTAAATTGAGTGTATGGAAGATTCTAAAAAAAATGACATGAATGGTAAATATATTTTTATTATAAAGGTAATGATTATGGAGTATTATTTTGAAATACTTAGGGCATGTTTGTTTTGGGATGAGAAATTCGGATTTGGGATTTCGAAACTCCACCCCCGTTACAGTTTGGGATTTTGATTCAGGATTTCAAAATCCCACTCTATAACACTATAAAAGTCAACTCTATAAATACCTATAAACCCTATATAAATACCTATAAAACCTATAATCCTATACTATAAAGTTAAATCCTACTCTACATAAATCTCAAAACAAACACAAAACATAAAAAAACATTAGGATTTTGAAATCCACTAGATTTTGAAATCCGGATTTCAAAATTCTCAAAATCCCAAAACAAACATGCCCCTAAACTTTTGTGTGAGATACCAAAAACAAAAGTACAATTTTTTTTTATTGAATATATATTGTTTTTAGGTAAAAAATTTATGTGCAATTATTTTTCCCCATTTTTCTTTTTATTTCCTTTATCACAGCATGCACTTTTCATTCACTAAAACTGTATAATTTTACCTACTAGGTAGTGGTGGATCTAACCACTTGAACTATCCCTTTACGTTTTAATATAATGTAACAAGATTTAGAATCTCCAATTATTTTGACTAATTTGACTGGTCAAACAGTGAAACCTTGGACGTAAAGCCATCAACTCATCCTCAATTATATATTGAACCTTGCAAGTTGCAATGTCCTAAACTTTTTTAAAAAAAAAGTACTTTCATAGAATGGAAACATAAAT
This sequence comes from Galeopsis tetrahit, assembly GCA_963675135.1. NCBI lineage: Eukaryota > Viridiplantae > Streptophyta > Magnoliopsida > Lamiales > Lamiaceae > Galeopsis > Galeopsis tetrahit. Next base: position 829,149 of record OY776128.1, on the reverse strand, counting down.
TAAAAAGGTGAAATATTAATATTAATTTTTCTTTTTTATATTGTAATTGTAGAGCGTAGTTTATGAATAATTTTTCTTTTTTATATACGAAAGTAATTTTAGTACGTTTCGATAAGATAGATGCGAAAATAATTACAGAACATAGAGAGTAATGCTTACCTAGTAGTATTACTTATTTATCTATATAATATTACGTTAATTAACGATATTACATGAACATTAATGTAATACTGTATGTCGCCTCATAAATTAACTTTTATTGCTTTTTCATGTTTTTTCGACGTCTATTGTTGACATTGTGAAAGCCCGATTTTCCGCCTTTTTACATATATTCTGAAGATTTTTCGATAAAAAAGTAATATTTAAGTGCATGTAATCCGACCTTTTTGACCCGTAAAATATTGTATATATATTTAAATAATACTCCATATTACAACATGTAATGTTACATATATGTATATTTTCTTCAAAACCTATCTAGTAAGACAAATTCTTGTATATCATTAATTGTTCATCTAAAATTAAAATTATGTATCAAATGCATCTATTGAACTATGTAATTGAGTGCATACAGTGCTGACTCATCTAATAATATACATTTTACAATATTTTATATATCTTTTTTTTTTTCGAACCAATATCTTATTAAAATAATTTCGTCTTATCTAAAAGTTTAAACTTGCAATTATGTGAAAAATTAATTCTGGTATATTTCCTATTATTTATAAGTGATACTCTCTCAGTCCATTCAAAAATGATTTATTTTATCATTTTAGGTGTTACATTGAAAAGTTACTCATTTCTGTTTTTAAGAACACTTGTTATCTCTTTCTCCACTTTTCTCTTTTATATCATTCCCTACTTTTTTTTTTCCAATTTCAACCATTCATTACACATATAATATTACATTCTTTAATTAAGAGATTAAATACACATTTTGATTTTGATTCTATAAATTGGTCTAAAATTTGAATTCAGTCTAATTATCTGTTATTTCAGGTAAATAAATCGGTCAAATCCATTTTTTTCTGTATTTTTTGCACATGGGTAAATTCATGGTTGATTTGAATTGCACATGAGCTAAGGATTTGACCGATTCATTTACCTCTCATAACATGTAATTTGACTGAATTTAAAATTTGGACCAACTTACGAAACCAAAATCAAAATGTGTATTTCAACCGATCAAATTTAAAATTTGACCAACTTAAAAAGACTTAAAAACTTTAATCTCTTTCAATTAATGTACAAAAATAAAATGAACAACTTTCAAACGAACTGAGACGAAAAGATTTAATAATGCATGAGGAAGGCCTTGTACATCCCATCCGCGTAGTCCGCCAGCTGTCCAGCTAACGAGTCCCTGATTGTGTGCACCCATTCTTATTCTACACTTCACTCACCGTTTCCACAATCAAAATCAAAATCAAAATCAAAATCAAATAAATTACTAAAAACTAGTATTCCAAATTCTCCAAAATCCTATGCTGCAGATATTAATGGTTACAAAAGTGTGCTGCTGCTGCCTGCCGAAACTGAAACCCTAGAATTTATATTGAGCTGAATTTGGGCTTTGTATTTGGACTTATGGCCAAGAGTGGCGTGTTTGAAGGAGATCCGGCGACGGTGCTGAAGAAGGAGTTTCAGAGACGTGTGAAGGCGATTGTCGATGACGATGACATCAATTTGGAGGCGATTGAACGAGCGCAGCAGATGTTAGCGGCTTTGAAGGAATTCAAATTGAAGAAAACTGTTTCTGTAAAGGTTGTTAATCAGCATTCCGGAGCTGTGCCGGAGGAGTTTAAGTGCCCGCTCTCGAAGGAGCTCATGAGAGACCCTGTGATTATTGCCTCTGGACAGGTTTTTTTTGTGTTGATTTCTGTTTGTGTATGTGTGTTTAATGTGAATTTCTTGTTTATAAGTATGATTGTGAAGTGGATTTGGGGGAATTGTGGGAAACTTTGGTGGATTTAGGTTTTTAGTCCTGTTTCTGGAGCTTGAAGTTGTTTATGGATATGATTTATAATGAATCATGTGGAATTCTAAACCATACAGTTTATGCTTGAATTATTGATGAATCATATGGTTTGTTGTTCTGGTGGAAGATTGTTTTTGTTTGTTTGTTTGTTTGTTTGTGTGTGTGTGCGCTTGAATCTTTAATTTTCTGTTCAAGGAATATCTATGTTTGTTGTCAAATTCAACACTTGTTTCGTCTTTCAATCTACTTATGTGTCTGTAATGTTGACATTTGGCAGACATATGATCGTCCCCTGATTCAGAAATGGCTAAAAGCGGGGAATCGAACGTGCCCGCAGACGCAGCAGGTACTCTCACACACCGTGCTCACACCGAATCTCTTGATCCGGGGGATGATAATGCAATGGTGCAAGAATCACGGGATTGACCTTCCGGAATCCATTCAGTATAACGAAGAGGACGTGTTGACAGAAGCTGAGAGGGAGCAGTTCAACGCTTTGATGAAAAAGATGTCGTCAACGTTGTCTGAACAGAAAGAAGCTGCTACGAAACTGCGCCTGTTGACCAGAAGAATGCCTTCGTTTCGAGCAATTTTCGGTGAATCTGCTGATGCCATACCTCAGTTGCTATCGCCGCTCTCTCAGTACAGTGGTGAACCCAATGTTCATCAGGAACTTCAACTTCAAGAAGATATAATCACGACGCTTTTGAATGTTTCCATTCACGATAGTAATAAGAAGCTCGTTGCAGAAACGCCTATGGTTATTCCCATTCTCAAGGATGCACTCAGAGTGGGAACAATCCACACAAGGACAAATGCAGCTGCAGCTCTTTTCACATTGTCCGCCCTCGACTCTAATAAGGATTTGATCGGAAAATCTGGAGCGTTAAAACACCTCATCGAGCTATTGGACGAAGGGCATTCTCTGGCAATGAAAGATGTTGCTTCCGCAATTTTCAATATATGCATACCTCAAGAGAATAAGGTGAGAGCCATTTCAGATGGGGCAGTTAGAGTGATTATGAAAAAGATCATCGATAGAAAGTATGTTGATGAGTTGCTGTCCATACTTGCTATGCTTTCAACCAATCAAAAGGCGATCGAGGAGATGGTGGAGCTCGATGGAGTACCTTGCTTGCTCGGTATAATAAGGGAGGGGTCTTGTGCTCGTAATAAGGAGAACTGCATTGCTATCCTGTACACTATTTGCTTTAGAGATCGAACCAAGTGGAAAGAGGTGAGAGAAGAGGAAAGAATGTATAATACAATATCTCAACTAGCTCGAAACGGTACTTCCCGAGCCCAGAGAAAAGCTAGTGGCATTCTCGAGAGACTGAATCGAGCTGCCCATTTTACCCATTCTGCGTGATGGACTACATATCATGTAAATTCTATACCGCCAAGATACTCCTTTGCTAAAAATGAGGTACTCTGTGCTCATTTTCAACCTTGTTGTGTATATTGCATATGTTTAAGCAGGGTTTTGATCTCGATTTTACAGCTTATAAGTTAATAATTACGACGGGAAGCTTGTTCCTCCTCCCCCTCTCTTAATATGGGTAAATAATTGAAGCACATGGGTGTTGAATCTGTTTTTATGAGTTGATTCATGATTGAACATGCTTCTTTCTTTATACATCACTTAATCATTCCATAAGTTTGTGAAGAAAGCACTGCACATGGGGTTTCGTTTGGTTACTTTAATAATAGAGAGGAAGCATTAAATTGTTGATTTTGATTTTTCCTTAAGCTTTGTACTTGCTTCCTATCGTGACACTCTTTATTTTGAAATAATATTTGACACCTACTTAGGTATAAACATTTCACATGCCCTACATGACCCTCTTAACTCCCACTTTTTAGATCTTGGTTGTTAGTTAGTTAGATCGATCGATCATCTCTTGCTCGTTTTTTGCAGTTTCATTCTTCTGTTCCATTTTTCGTTGCATGTCAGCAATCCACAATGTGGAACACCAAAATTGGAACATGTGATTTCACGGGCTTTTTCTGTGGACGTAGGTAGTTGAAGACATTGAAATTTGTCCCGTGAGGTGCCCATATTCAATGGCCCTTGTTGTCTTCCTCTATGGTCCATACTAAATGGTCCACTTAAACTTTCCCCTCCAATTCTCAGCCCTTTAATTTTTTTTCAAGCTTCTCTAAATTACCTCTCCTTCATTAGATGCTGCATTTGATGTGTAAATCGACGATGGTGTGTTTAACGTCGAGGAACCGCTACATCAGACGAAGTATTATGTGCACCGTACACTACTAATATTACGACGGGATTGTGTGGATGTAATGGTAGTAGTGTCGACAAAATTGGTATTTAGTTTAGGTACGCCAAACACGTGCAATTTTTGTGGTCCAAGAATTGTGAAGTAGAATCCAATAGTGAGATGAAGAATAAATTTAGCCGCCATGGCTTTGGTTGGTTTATTTAAAGACAAAAAACCCTTTTTTAAAGTCTCACCAATCGATTGGAATCAATTTTTTGATATTTTTGGTTAAAATTATCGTGGAATATGACACCCCCAATTTAAATTAAAATGAAATACTATAAGAAATTAATAGAGTAATAAACGTACCATATTTACCTTCCAAAAAAAAGAAATTAATAGAGTATTAATGGTAAAAATAGAAAAATTAACCATAATTTGTTTTTTTTTTTATCACAAAAAGCCAAGGTTGTTTTATTTTGAATTTACCATATATAAATGGTAGTGCACTCTTTAGATGAGGTCATTATATTTATAAAAAAAAATTAATTAAAAATTGTCCTGGACGGCTAAATCCGACCTAAACCACAATTGATTTACCTATGTGGCTATGTGTCACATCTCACAAAATGCACCCATTATTTTAATTATACCAAAATATCCATAATTATTTATAATATAATACTTCTTCGTCACATAATAACTTTTATATATAAGTGTAGATAGTGTAATAATGAGTAGGGTTTTGAAGGGTAATTTTGTAAAATTTTATATATAATGTAAATAAATGAGCTGACTTATGTGAATGTGTGATATTTTGTGTAAAATTGTGAATATTGTGAGAGTGGAGTTTATAAAAAGTTTTTCACTTAAGAATGTGAAAGTTACTGTGAGATGGAAAAGAAAGTGTGAAAGTTATTATAGACGAAAAGAGTAAATAAATACTCTCTCGTTACTTTGAAAATTGTTCATTTATTTTTGACACATGCGTTAAAAGATACTACTTCTGTCCATATATAAGTTTTTCACTATTTTTATGCACGGAGATTTAGAAAAGTTATTAAATTGAGACGACAATTTTAGCGTTTCAACAAAATGAACAACTTTCGAATTGACGAGATATCGAGTTGCAAGTAGTTACAAGGCGGGTCATACTCATAGTGTTATCCCCCACACCCCACCTCAGGAGTAGACAAAGAGTGCCACCTCATGCCTCACATGGAAATTTTAGGTGGAATGGGCGTGTACCAAATAATTCTTATTTAATAGAAACACAAATAAATAAAATAGACATACAAGTAGGCCCACCAATAAAGAGCTCCTCATATGGTGGAACCTCTTCAAAATTTGTACAAGATGACACGATCCATAATTTCAGCATGACATTTTAATACTATAGTAAAAAAAGTGTTTATTTGTGCTGATTTTCTAAACGATCTCACTTACCACTCACCGTGAAACTGTCTTAAACAAGTGTTTTTCATATTCCAATGAAGGACAAGACAAAACATTGAGATAGTAAAAAAAAAATGTATTTATTTGTGCTAATTTTATAAACGATCTCACTCACCGTGAAACTGTCTCGAATAAGTATTTTTCATATTCCAATGAAGGTCAAGACAAAACAACGAGATAGTAAAAAATAGTGTTTATTTATGCTAATTTTGTGAACGATCTTATCCATCACTCATTGTGAAACTGTCTCGAGCATGTATTTTTTATATTTCAATGAAGGACAAGACAAAACACTGAGATAGTAAAAAATAGTGTTTATTTATGCTAATTTTGTGAACGATCTCATCAACCACTCATTGTGAAACCGTCTCAAGCAAGTATTTTTTATATTTTAATGAAGGACAAGATAAAACACTGAGATAATAAAAAATAGTGTTTATTTATGCTAATTTTGTGAACGATCTGATCTCATCCACCACTCATCGTGAAACTGTCTCGAGCAAGTATTCTTCATATTCCAATGGACAAGACAACACACTGATTGATTAAAAAAAATCACCTAATAATAATTTATCGGGTTACCATTATTGTTTGTCTATCCAAAAAACTGAAAAATGTCACGAAGTTGTTATCTGAGTGAAGGGAAAGAAAAAGGGGTCTACCATGTGTGATTTCACTTGATTTTTGCAGAAATTGTGACACGTCACACCTTATTTTTTCTGCCCATATTCATGACGTGTATAACTATAATTATTTCAAGATTGATTTTTGAATTCATCTCTAAACAAAGTTTGCATAATTCCAAATGTTATGATAGGCTTAATTTTTTGACATTCAACATTGCTTGAATACATAGATTGAAAGATGGATTTAGTCTATTACTCTCTCCCGATCCCTCGTTAAATTACTCACTTACTGATTACACGTATTTTAAAGAATACTCTCTGAATTCTAGACTAAGTGTTTCGTTCATTGTTTGTCCACATGTTAAGGAATAACAATATTATATGGATAGTAGCAAGTGGTGTATTAAGGTAGAAAGAAATATGAAAGATAAAAATAGAGAGATAGGAAAAATAAAAGGTAGAGAGATAAGGAAAAAAAAAATGTAAAGAAAGATAGTGCAGTGTTGACAAAAATGAAAATGAATAACTTAGTTTGAGACGCTTTAAATGGTAAAATGAGGCACTTAGCCTGAGGCCAGGGTGGTGGAAATATAATATTTGAGTATTGATGTAAAAATATACTTCCATTCGTCCCGCCATAAGCTTAATGCTTCAGTACTTACCTATTATAGACATTCAACGTACTATGCTTCTCATTTTTTCAAATGAAAAAATTCACCCTCTCTGCCTTTTATTTTATTATAGGTATCTCTCTATTTTTTCTCTTTTCTACTTCTTTCTACATTTAATACTATATTCGTTCATTTCATGTCAAAAGCAAAGAGAAAGTTTATGGCGAGACCGGGAGTATATGAAAGAGAAATTAAAGTAGAGAGGAACAAACGTAAAAAAGAGAAAATGTAGTGAGATATAGAAAATAAAAAATGTAAAGAAATATATTGGAGTGTTTTGACAAGACAAAACTAAATATGAATAATTTAACGAAAATGTTTAAAATGACAAAATTGATAACTTAACGAGAAACGTGAGAGACCGAGGAAGTCTATTACTCCACTATTAGTATATGTTAAATGTTTTGTTTTGAAGGATTGTAACAAAAGAGAGGTCATATCATTAGCTGCTATTGTACAGGCCAGCTTCGTTTCCTCGTGGCTAGCTAGCTATATATTTGTTTCATTGAAAATAGGGGGTCCCAATTGATCCTTCACTTCAGACAATAATATGAACTAGTATTCCCTTTCTCGATGAAAAAATAGACGTATTAAAGGTGATGTGATTAAAAAAAATAATAATATAATAAAATGTGAGAGATTAGTTTAAAAAAAATAAAATAAGTAGATTTCATTGTTACAGATAAAAAAAAAAAATATATATATATATATATTTAATAGCTATCATTGAGACGTAATTTAAAAAGATGTCAATGATAGCTGGATAATACTCCCTCCCTCCGTCCGTCTATAAGTTTCCCATTTTACTATTTTGGTCCGTCCGCCTATAAGCTTCTCATACCTTTTTTGGTAAGTACTTTTTCTTACACTTCACTTTATATCTTACTTTTTCTCTCTATCTCTCTCCTCTCTCAATCACATCACTTGTACTATATGTATTATTTAATCAATTTACTTAATCTCTGTGCCAAAAAGTAACGTAACACTTATAGGCGGACGGAGTGAGTAATTTCAAAAATGCCCTAACTAAAAGGGTAGGAAATCCCTATCATCTTTGGACATTGTACAAAATCATCGGATTCATAGTTACACTTATATACGCGTAATTGAATATGATTAATTTGAAAGAAGAATATCAATTTGTAAGTTCAATAATATTATTACTTTTGAATATAAAAATTGGAGTAATATTTTACAGAATTACTATAAAAGAAATTAGTTCTTAAGTTTGCTCTCTCCCCTCCAAAAAAAAAACAAAAAAAACCATTTTCACCATTTTTAATTTTTCTCCAATCTCTCCTGTACTACAATATTACAAATTAAGTTTTATTGCTTATTTTTCGCAACTTTATTCGTTGCATTTTTTTTTAAGTACAAATGTACAATTATGAGTACAAAAATGTCCATGCTTAAGTCAGAAAAAAAAGAGTAAATTTCAAAATTTTGCGGATTTAAAATTCTAATACTTGTTGTAATTGGAATGTTTTAGAATTTAAGTAGATTATGATTTAACTGTATAATGTATAGGTACTTATATAGAATTTTGAGATATTTATATAGTTGACTTTTGTTGAATTTACTACTCCCTCCGTCCACCAAAAGTGTGCTCATTTCTTTTTTTTGGGTTCACAAAAAAATGTGCTTATTCTATTTAAATAGTTAACTTTTGAATATTTTGTCTACTTTACTAGCAAGATTGAGTATCTACCAAATATATTTTATACTCATTATATTAAATATATTCTTTATAATTAAAATATGATTTTTTTAAAAATATATATAAAAAAAAGTGAGCACACTTTTGGTGGACAGAGGGAGTATTATATTTTTTTGTAGAATTTTAAAATTCCGATTTTAAAAAATCTCAAATAAAACAAAGTGTTAGATTTTAAAATAGGCAATATTGTAGCATTTGGGCCTCATGGGCCTCTATCTCGAGAGCCGGTAAATATGGGCCTCAATATTTTGATGGGGTATATGGCCCATTAAGCCTTATTACGGGCCTACTCAATAAACTTGAAAAACTTGACATTCTTTATTGATATTTTCTCTCTTCTTACATTTAATTTAATATACTCCGAAAGTTATCTATTTTTTTTTTTTTACATTGATTAAGAGAAAACGTAGGGAGAGATATTAAATATAAAAGGTAGAAAGAAGTAGGAAAGAAAAAATGTAAAGAGATAGTGGGTATTGTAAAAAAAGAAATAAGTAACTTTGGATGGGACCCTAAAATAATAAAATAAATAACTTTCAAAGGATGAAGGGAGTATAACTTTTTTATTATAATAATTAATAAAAAAATTGCGGAAATGACTAATAAATAAAATGAATTAACAAAGGACATCATTTTTAATGTATTAATTCATCTAAGTACAAAGTTAGGTACAACCCATTAAAAGTGTGTGTTGTTTTGCACCAAATTTTGACCCAACAATTATCTAAATAAATACATGTAAAAAATGTTATCAATATATTTAATTAAATTCGTCATGTTTATAAATATTTAGTGACTCGTATTGTCCTTTTACCAACCCACTATCATACCTATAAGTATTTTAGTCAAAACTAAATTATCTATACAAGAAATTTTTATATGTTTTTTTAAAAAATTATCTACTATCTACTAAAAAAATTTGATTGAAGAAATCTAGTGTTGGGTAAAATAAATAGATAGAGTAAAATAAAAATATCGTAATTGGTTGAAGAAAAAAAAAAAAAAAGAGTAAAGGGTGCATAAGTTAGAAATTGGTAGGCGAACGTATTTGAATTATCTAGCGAGTAGGATTTTCAATTCTTTTCGATCCTATATTCTTAAATCAAGTCTCTTGTTCTTAATCCTAAATTAAGTCGATTTCTTAAATTAAATAGACAACTTACTCACATAAATAATTAAATACTACACTCTTTAATTTCACTTCTTATCACAATTACATATTCATATTATAACAAAAAAGAAAACATTTTTTTACAAAGCAACAAGTACACGTGCCACGATTAAAACTACGAGCATAACGATGTGACCTTTTCAGTTTTAAGAAAAATTAGGCTAAACTACAATAATGAAGAAACAATAAATAAATAAATATAATACATGTGGCCAAGTATTTAAAAAAAAAATTGAATGGTGCCTAGGAGGTGTCTGTCCCATCTAGACCTATTTTCGTCGAAAAATGAAAGGATTTACAAAAAATTATACTTTGAGGTGGGTGTATTAATTTGTACACTATAAACGATCGGGTGGTCAATAATTCGCCGTGAACGGATGGATGTATCTAGATATGTGCAAAATCGAACCGCTGATTACTGTTCAAAAATTGAAATGTAATCGAAAAATGCAGGCTCAGTTTTGATTATAGATTTTTAAAATCGTCGATTTCGGTTAAAGCGCCGGTTTGGCCTTTTTTTTTTTTGTTTTAATTTTTTTAAATACTCAATTATTCTATTTTACTTGTATAACTATAAATTTAAGTTATATAATTTGTATTAAATTTTAGTAATGTATTTTCTAAAAAAACAGTTAAAACGGAAAGAAAAAAAATGAAAATAGAGCTAAAAAAAATAATATCAAACTGTCGAATCACTGGTTCAGTTTCGATTTCGATTTTCACCAAACTGTAACTGCTGGTTTGAACCGGATGCCCATGTCTAGATGTATCTACCATTGGTCCATTATGAAGGTGTAAATAACCGGACTCTTCCAAGTATTGAGATCTCTAGTCCAAATATAAATGTGTTTTTTTTAAGGTTAAATGTGGTTGTTGATGTCTCAAGATCACTTCTATAAATATAAATATTAGGTTTTGAACGTTCAAGTTAATGGAGAATGCAATTTCTAACTGCTTGAAAATAGCCTTCACATAAATAATAATAATAAAATTATCTTCATATTTATAAATTATGTTTTATTTCCAATTTACATTTCATTAACACGTACACAACATAACATAAAAAAAAAAAAATCCCGTTTGTTAATAAAATTAGAATATAATTTTCTAGTTGTGAGTTTTTCCTTGCCTGGTCGGTTTCTTTTTTGGGCCAGTGTTTAGTTCTTGGTGCTTGAATTATGCTTTTAGGTGGGCCATTTTTTTTTTATCTGTCTTTTTTGGCATGGGTATACCTTAGTGTGGTGGGGTATTTATCTCGTTTTGAAAATGGAGATTTGGGCGTTTCTGTGGACATAGGTTGCACTCGTTTGTCCACTTTCTAACGATTGAAATTGAGCAGCTGTCGATTTAATCCTTTTAAATTTAAGATGGTCTTGTAGATTATATTGTATTGATTTTGTTATATTGGTCTTGTAACCCTTAAAAAAAATAAAATAAAACAAAATTTAAAATACAAAAGCTAAGTTAAGTAAGTATGAACAGTTCCAAGCCGCCTAGCTTCACTAGACATCTAAAATTGTGGCTAATAAGTTACTCCAATATTAATGTGTTGTACTTACACCTATATATTATTTCTAAACTTTAACACCACAAAAGTTGGCGCAGCTATAGATCTAGTCCAGTGCAATGCAATTTAAATTCGTTTGAAATATTATTGAGCTTTAAAATTATTATGCATTAGTTTAGAATTGTTTGACTCGGATCCAAATTGCATATATGACTGCACTAACGTTTCAGATACTCAGCTGATCTCATAAAACAGATTAGTCCACCAGACGAGTTAATCAAACAAACAAGTAAAGACTTCACCGGATGAGTTGTATAGCCACATTCATTACTCAGGTAACAAGGTCACCAATTAAGGTGACTACCCGATGAGAAAGTTGAAAAAGTTGAGGGTTTATGAGAATATACAATTAAGGGGAATCCATTGTTCGAGTTCGAGTAATTTGACATTTTACAATAATTTTATCATTTTTGGTTCCGATCCAAACTGGTTTCGATCTGATTTTGAACCGGTGCACACCCCTAAACCGAAGGAATTCTAAAAATAAAACAAAAGTTTCAAAACAAGTTAAATATTATGCACATATTAAAGTTTTTGCAGTATTTTAAGTTTAACTAATTTTGAATTTGGTCCTAATGGAATACACGTTTTAATTTTGGTTTTATAAGTTGGTCCAAATTTTGAATTCAGTCCAATTACTACCATTGTAGGTAAATAAACCGGTCAAATTCTTAACTTGTGTGCAATTCAAATCAACTGTGAATAACCGTGAATTTGCTCATATGCAGAAAAAAAAAAATGATTTGAACGGTTCATTTACTTGCAATAGTAGGTAATTGAATTGAATTCAAAATTTGAATCAACTTATGGAACTAAAATTAAAATGTGTATTCCATCGGGACCAAATTCAAAATTAGTCCAACTTAAATGACTGAAAAAAAAAAAAAAAAAACTTTAATCTCTATTAAATTTTAGATGAATCTTGTCTATGGCTCAATGCAATATGCCACGTCTCATTCATAAGATCAAAATTCACTCTTTAAATTATATTTACCCACTTATCTATCTATCTACTAATTAATTAAATTTTGTTTCTTAATTAATTGGCAGAATATTAATAATCTCACCTGCATTGAAGTGGTGAAGGGTTGTAATTAGAGTTTTGCAGTTTGGGTTGCACGATTAAATGTCCAATTTTCTTGAGATCTTATAACCATAGAATAATTAAAAATATACTTCCAACTCTTGATAATTACAAATTAAATATAAGAAAAAATCGTAATTACCCAAATAATTTATTTAGTACTCCCAGTCATAATCTGGAAGTTGCATTGACATCACCACGAATACTTTTATTTATTTATGATTATTGTTGAGTCAATTTCGTGACCTTCTAGAGCAACCAAACACGCGCACAGACCAATTTACCACGGATATCCAACCACTTTTGACTTTACCAACTTATTATATTCATGACAAAGATACTCGGTTCTAGTTATTCGAGTTGAGTATTTGAAGTTTGAGCTCGACTCGAACTTTTATCGAATTGAGCTCGACTTGATAACGTTGAAGAGTAAAAAATTAAATTCGACTTAACTAATTAATGAGTCTAACGAGCTAATCGAGTCAAGTCGAGTCTAATTAATTAAAATATATATATATAGATATTTAGTTTAACAAGTTAAACTCGAACCGACTCATTAGTAAATCGAGTATTTAATTGAAAGCTTACATTTATTTATTTCTCTATATCTTTTATTTTTTCTACTTTTCTCTATTTAAACTATTCACTACAAATTTAATATTATGTTATTTAATTTTTGTGATAAAAGTAAGTGTAAACCACATTTTATACTATTATTTAATCTATATGCCAAAAACAAGTGTAAACATTTGAAGGGGACGAGGGTAGTATTAAGGAATTAATTTTATATCTCTTTACAAGTTTGAACTTCTAATATAAATGTAGTTGATATGGAATTATTTCATGGTATTATAGCTTCAGGTTCACGTCCACATGATTTGAGTTCAATTTCTGAATTAATTTTACTCCTTTCGTCCCAATAAAAATTACTCATTTCATTTTTAGAAAACTATTCATCTGATAATTAATTTTATTCTTCTCTCTGTCAATTATATCCCTTCTAATACATCTGATAACATGAATTTTACTCCCTCCGTCTCAGGATTTTATGCACACTTTGACCGGCACGGAGATTAAGAAAATTGAATAAAGTGATGTGTAAGATAAAATAAAGGAGGGTTATTATTGGTGATTCATTGATTAAAGTGGAGAAGATTTGACTAAAGGGAATGAAAGGTAAAATAAAGGAGGGGTATTATTGGTAAAAATTATGTGAGTTGTTTCCTTTTTTGGAGTGTGCAAAAAATGTTGGGACGCCCGTTAAGGAAAGTGTGCATAAAATCCTAGGACGGAGGGAGTATAAAGTTGTTTAATTACGTTATCAATAAGTTTAAATTACATTAGATTCGAACACAAATAAGTTTGTAAAAAAGTCTAATTTGCAACAATATGTAAAGTTGGTGATTTATTTGCAATTATTAAAAAGTTTAGATTAAGATTGTGATCTATTCCTTGGCGTCTACAAGGCCTTTGAAGCCAGATCCACCCTATATTACATGATGTAGTCAAGACTGACCTTGATTGTCTGGAGAGGCTACCCCCGAACTTCTTACTCTCATTTCTGCATAATGAGTTATATATTACTTTCTATAGATATTGACTTTTAGAGGAGTGCACCTTTTTTTTTTTAATTTGGATTTTATCTCAAACGAGGGTTTTTCCATGCAAGGTTTTAATGGCACTACGACCTCTGACTATGAGCTTATGGTCCTAATTTTTTTTTTTATATGATCTATCTTTTATTGTCTCTTATTTTATCATATTTTTTAATCTCTGAATTCAAAACTCTCGGGTAACTTTCACCGTAACGGAGGGATACAATAAACAATAAATAGAATTAATTCGCAGCTCCATGGTAACGACGCCGTGTTGTAAGCATATACTTCAGCTGATCCCTCCCTCCCACTCCAATTAAACTTCGTCCCCTGCAAGAAACTTTTGACCCCCCAACTACCCCCACTCCAATATTATATATACATACACATTATTATATACATACAATTTCCGCCCCTTCACAAAAACAGAAACAAAACCGCCCTGAAAATCTCTGCAAATCTTCAACAATAAATCCTCACACTTTCTCAATTCATTCTGTAACCGCGCAGATCCAAACACAAAAATTTCCTGCCGCAATGCACTGCGGCGATCAGCACGATGATACGCCGTCGCTCGACTTGAAGAAACTGAAAGTCATGTCGCCGCTCGGCCGCGGCGCCAAAGGCGTGGTGTTTCTCGTTAAAACTGAAACCGGCGAATTGCTTGCGCTTAAAGCAATATTGAGATCTTCGATCGAGAAGAAGAAGAAGAAGATTCCGAGCTCTTCCGATGGAAATGAGTACCGGAGGATCTGCTTAGAGAAAGAGGTTTTGTCCTCTTTTCATCATCCTTTGTTGCCGAAGCTTCACGGAGTTGTGGTTACTGATACCATAGTTGGATACGCTATCGATTATTGCTCCGGTCGTGATCTGAATGCTTTGAGGAAAAAACAAATCGAGAAAATGTTCTCCGATGATATCATCAGGTAATTTAGTTTATCGATTTTCGTTGAATTGAGGGTGAAATAGATGTGTAGAATTGGAAATTGAAAAGCATTTATTTGAATTTATTTACAGATTTTATGCTGCGGAATTGATTCTGGCGTTGGAGTACCTTCATGATTTAGGAATTGTTTATAGAGATTTAAAGCCGGAAAATGTTATGGTTCAAGAGAACGGACACTTAATGTTGGTAGATTTTGATCTCTCAACAAAGCTTTCTCCAAAATCTCCTGAAAATCGAACGGTTTCCCCTGAATCGAAGCCGCAAATCAAGCCAAAGAAGAAAAAGAGATTCAGTTGTCTCAGAATGCCCAGCGACTCGGAGATTTCACCACATGAGGAAACCGAGTCCGACTCACAAAGCTCCTCCGCCTCTGACTCGGTGGAGAAATCGAACTCGTTCGTTGGCACGGAGGAGTACGTGGCGCCGGAGATCATATTAGGCGACGGCCACGATTTCTCCGTCGACTGGTGGTGCTTGGGTGTTATGCTCTACGAGATGCTCTACGGTACGACGCCGTTTCGAGGCCTTAATCGAAAGGAGACATTTTTTCGTATTATTTCGAAACCCCCGAACTTAACGGGCGAGGTAACGCCGTTAAGGGACTTAATCGGAAAGTTACTCGAAAAAGATCCGAGGAAACGAATTTCGGTTCTCGAAATCAAGAGCCACAAGTTTTTTAAGGCGGTCGATTGGGAGTTAATTACGGAAATGGCCCGACCGCCGTTTATTCCCGAACTAACGGATGTCGAGGGCATGGAAGGAAAGAAGGAAATCGACGTCGAGGATTACGTCAAAGGGGTGTTCAAAGACGACGAAGATAAAGTAGAGAATAAAATAAATTTTGACGAGAATAGGAATAAAGATGCTTGGGTGAATAATCACCCTACACAAATTCAAAATGATAATTTTTTGATTTTTTAATTTATCATACATGTATGTAACTATTTAAAAAGACTTATAGCAAATTTGTTTATAATTTGTCGCATGTATATTGATACTTATACCATGTCGTATCTTTTTATTGCATCATTATAAAAAGAAATTTATCACTTATGTATAATGAAAAAATAAATATATGTGCCATTTATTATGTTTGTTTGTCCCAATATTGTCTATGAGCATGTGTTGACATGACACGTGAACTGCCTCTAAATTTATGATATTATTAAAATAGGACCACTGTACAGACTTTAATTAACTTAAGTTTGATTTGTATTTTCATGTACTATTACTGCACACAATTTGGTCAAACTCTCAAGTATATAAATACACTTAACATTTGTGTAAATACAAGTGTGAAAATAATTGTGAAACGGACGTACATACGTCAATTACGGGAGGGCAGATAGAGTATCATGCTTCATACTCAGAATTTAGTCATATGAAATACGGAGTACATAAAACAACTTGATGCTGCTTTTGATGAGGAAAATTCCTGCTTAATGCAGTCGGATATAAGAAAATAAGACAATGTTTAAGTAAAAAATAATAATGTTAATGGGTTGTCCAACTTAAAATTTTGAAACATGGATTAAAGGAATATCCGTCTTGCGAAAAAAGATCCGTGAAACGATTTTAGACAAATTTGTATTGTTTTTCTTTCTAAGAAATATGAAATGAAATAGAGATCGTAATTCTATCTAGAATGGTAATATATCCCGTGCAAATTAAACTATGATGGCGGCATTAAATTAATTAGGAGAAGACAACATCATACATTTGGTATAAATTACAGTTGGGAGATGATAATAATTCCAAACCTAAATAAAAGTCTTCTTTTTCTGGCTCCTAAGCGTGTTTGAGTTGATGATATAGTGCAGGTGGCAAATAATTTAAAAATATTGTATTTTATAATTAAAATGTATACAAATAAATAAAATATTGTACAGAGAAGTTATATATTACCTACATCAATTTTCATTGAAAGTGACTAAATAGTCTGATATAATTGATCATTCATACTATTTCACGATTTTTTTAAAATCTAATTCATTTTCAAAAATACTATTTTCACACCGTGCAAAATGACATTAATGGTATGTAGTTTTTTTTTCAGAATATTTATTAAAAATATTTGAAATTAGGGGGGAAATAAAGATATTGTTAAGAAATAAAATAAAAGAAAAACAACTAAAGCCATAAATTCACATGTCGAATCAGAGGGCGGGGAGTCGTTAAAACCTTGCTCGGGAAAACCCTACTTAGGGACAAAATCCGGGTCAAGAGAAAAGGTACCCCCTCTAAGTAACAATATTATTGAAACGAAAATACTCAATTTTTCATATCGTTATACAAAAAATGAGAGATAATATCCGGGCAATGACATTTCTAAATGGTGGAGGTGACCTGAAGCTTGGCAAGAGAATCAGTTGCCTAGTTCGCTTCCCTGAAGATATGGGTGAAGCGAACCGCCATGTCGTCCAAAAGATGGCAAGAGAATCAGCTGCCTAGTTCGCTTCCCTGAAGATATGGGTGCAGCGAACCGCCATGTCATCCAAAAGGTGGCGTGTAACGCTCCACATGCCCCAAAGTCTCCAAGGAATAATTTGAATGAGACCGTGCCAGGTCCGGACTGCCAACTCCGAGTCCGACTCAATCAATAAGTGTCTTCAACCCTGAGAGTGTGCAAATATAATAGCATGAAGCTCCACCACAATCTCTACCTCAATGGGAAAGCCCCAACAAACACTACGAGCGAAAGCCGCCACAAAAAAACCTCTCGAGTTACGGAACAACGCTCCAGCCAAAAGAGCTCATGGAGAGGAGATACAACTATCATCCACATACACCTTTTACCAACCTGGGTCTAGCGGGAACCACCTAATCGGGACTCGAACAGATCGAGGGCGACAGTGAACCTCCAAAGCTTGACAAATAGTCAAGTCACGAATCGAGCCATCCTCGCGACCATTGGAAAGGTCAAATGGACTCACGTACCCCTGAGAGGACAAGGGCTAAACATCTATGAACGGAGGGCCCAACTCCATAAAAAATCACCCTGTTACGAACATGTCAGATGGTCCAAACAGCAGTGACAAAAGTCACCCTTCAAAGCTCCATAACCTGTGAACTAAATAGGGCAGGTGTCGAATTCAGAATTTTGAATTTTAAGATACTAGCAAATAATTTTTTGTACGTCGAATCTTTATATTTTAGAAGCTATATATTACATACATCGTAATTAAATATTTGTAAGAACACATCATTCTCATTAAAAGTGACTAAACAATATGATATGATTGACTATCCATACTATTCCACGATTTTTTTTTCACTTAGTTCATTTTCAAAAATACTTTTTCTTTCCACACTGTGTCAAAATAACATTATTGTATGTAGTTTTTAATATTTATTAAAAATATTTGAAATTAGGGGTACAACTTAATTGGGAATATTATTTTATAGAAATATTAATATATATATATATATATATATATATAATAAAAATAGAAATGAATTGGTCCCCTTTGGATGAAATGTGGGTGTATATGATTGAAGGCCACAGGAAAGCAGCGTTGGACATAAATAAATAAGTGGTCTGAAAGGAAACCAGCTAAATAAAAGCTGTGGATATAATTTTCTAACTT
This sequence comes from Galeopsis tetrahit, assembly GCA_963675135.1. Classification (NCBI taxonomy): domain Eukaryota; kingdom Viridiplantae; phylum Streptophyta; class Magnoliopsida; order Lamiales; family Lamiaceae; genus Galeopsis; species Galeopsis tetrahit. The sequence goes on along the minus strand of OY776128.1, from coordinate 810,533 downwards.
TGATACTATTCAATGCTTTCATTAATACTACCCAACTATGTCTTCTTTAAATCTCAATATTATAAATATCATATAATATCACAAGGACCTTTCTTATTCACACTCAAATATGCCACATATTGACATAAGAGGAGTATATAATATTTGTTGTATGTGAAGATATTGTTGTCTAGGATACATGTGATATTTCAAGTTATTTGATATATATTTTTTTTAATCTTTGTATCTGATTCAAGAATCGATTAATTTGAACAATCAATTTCACCGTTTACTAGTGGGGGTCACACTAATTTTGGTAAGCTTTGTATAAACTGATCACATATAAATTGTTTGCACCTTGAAGTTTCGAACCTGAAACATATAAAGGAACATAATTTTAAATCTCACACCTACACTACCGGATCAACTTCTTAGGATTATTTCAATTGATGTATTAATATACTAGTGATTAACTATATATCACTCATATTATTTGGTACTACAAGTGTGAAAAGAGTGTTTTGGAAATGAAATATGTAAAAAAATAGGTCGTGAAATAACATAAATGATCGATGTTATATAAGATTGTTTGGTCACTTTCATTGAGATTGAAGTGTTCCTACAAATTCTCGATGTCGATATAAACGATACAATAGTTTTGAAAATATGAAGACCTAAAATACTCTATTGTAATTTGCAATTCTATTTTTTTTTTTAAACAATATTATATTTATTTATAGATGTACCACCTTATAAAGTGCATGAGGTGACAATTTCCTATATTTCAGTTCAATTGCCAATTTATTAAATACAATTTGTTTTAATTTATAATTTTTTTTATCAAGAAGAATTACATTTTTTCTTCCAATTATGCCCTTGATTTTTATGATAAGTGTTCACTTGGTGTGGCCTATAGACTATACTCCCTCCGTTTTTTAATAAGTGTCACTTTGACTTTTTAACTAATTTTAAAATAAGTGTCATTCTGAGTTTTTTTCTTTAATTTTGACTATTTTGCCCTTATTCATTTACCATATATATTGTTCATAAATAAATTGCATAAACATTGTTTATACCAAAATTAATTTGGTTTATGAATAATAGCTACATTCTTGACCACATTCTTTATCAAACAAAACTTCTATATCAAAATTAGCTATAATTAATTAAGGGTAATATGGACCACACTTTATAATCTTAATTTGTTGAAAAATGCCAAAGTGACACTTATTCAAAGATGTAGGGAGTATATAGTACATTAATTAAACCCCACTATCTTAAATTACATTTAAACTGAAAGTGGATTAAACAATTAAGAATTGATTTAAATTAAGTCCAAAGTTTCATGAATTAATATACAGTTGTAACCTAAACTTTAGTTAAAATCACATGCACGTGCAACATTAATTGTGTGTAATCTATACACTTATACTACCAAATAGTGTAATAGTTTTTGGCAAACTTAAATTGTTTTGCAGCTTTAATAATTGATCCAAAGTTTAAATTAAACCCTCATTGTACTTCAATCATACGATAAAAGTTGTTTGACATCGTTTTAACATAAATATCAAATAAATTTAAACATACAATTATATTTGATACAATTTAAAATTTGACTGGACCTTGATCTCCATAAAAATATAAAATTAGTGTAAAAATATAAAACTTCTCAAGTACATTAGTATTCTATTCAATTACTAAAATTTATTCGAGCTCTAACTTATTAAATTGGTAAATATGCTTGTTCGATAATATTTTAAACAAATATATTATTCAACTTGACTCGAAATCCCAATGAGAATAATGTATCTTTTGCTTTCCAAAAAAAAAAATGTACTCCTATATTTTAGTTACTTTATAAGTACTTCAAAGTGGATTCTTCAGTACTCATGAAAGAAGAACATAAATTTGTATGTTTGGTTTCATTTACAGTTTTAATTTTCAATTAGTACTTTTTTTAACGATAAAATAAATTTTACATTAAACGAAAATGAACGGAGTGTATATAAGACCATTTTGTTATAATAGTGTAAAGAATAGGTTTTAATTGTGAATTTATTTAATTAAGATTTGAAAACGTATAAATTTATGCCTATAGTGAAAACAAGTCTAAATAAAGACGATAATTAAAAATTAAAAGAAAAAAAATTCTTTACTTTTTCATCAAGATTAATAAAGAAATAATAGTGCAAATCCTTGACTTTTTGTCGCCATGTTTCTAGGAACTTTTGACTGAAATTTCCAAAGCCGAAAGGTATGAATTGAATTAACACACGTTCTCTAGCTTTCAAAGTGGACTTTAGAATCTTCAAAATGTAACCTAGTGAAAGAGACCAAATATGGATTACTTACTCTCTTCAATTTGATAATGCTATTTTTTTTCGAACACGTATTTTAATTAATATTACACGTGATATCTATTTTGTTTACATTTTATCTCTTCATGTGTTCAGTTCTGATCTCGTGTCATCCCGTTGTGAAAAATCTCTTTTTTTAATCGAGGAAGAGTTCGTCTTTTAGCCGAATTCTCAACATTAGATTAGTAGTACTGATCGTCGACCTACTAGAGCAACTAGAGGAGGCTACTCTAATAACACCATATGGTTCAACAAGCGATCAATGGTCTTCTTCTATGTTTAAGATAAGATGTTTTATTTCAATTTTTTTTTTTTTTTTTTTTATAAAATAGATGTGTTGAAGGTATAATGAGTATTGTAAAGTTCATTTAGCGAATGACAATTCGAGTAAATAAATGATGGTTAGAGAGTAAAATGAAATGTGAACTGAGGGAGATTTTGTTATTCATTCCTTTTACTTTCTCACACAATTTGTCTTAAACCAAGAGCGTGTTTGTCAATTGACTGTATTTCAAATAAAGTGTCGTAAAATTGATTTTTGAAGAATTATCAAAAGTATTTAAGTACTCCGTATTTTTATTTTTTTTTTAAAAAAAGTGCCTTTAATATTTGAAACAAAAGTATATTCAGATAAATTATGTAGGTATAACTATTTACAAAATACTCCCTATTGAAGTTGATACTCTCTCCATCTAATTGAAAGTTATCCATGAGCTTTGAGCACGAATATTAATAAATATGATAAAATAAGTATGTATTAGAGGTGACGTAATTTAAAGAGAGAAAAATATAATAAAATGTGAAAAAAATTGTTTTTCAAAAATAAAATAAATTGCTTTTATTGGAACAAACGAGAAAGAAAAGTTACCTAATTTTCATCGAAACAAAAAGGATATGATTGATCCTCAAAATCAACTTATAAGAATTCTTATTCGCGCTACCTTTTCTTTTCAAATATTATGATACTCAATTTACTAACGAGCCGGCTCGAACTCGATTTGTTAAGCTCGATATCTATGTTTTTGTAAAAAAATTCATTAGACTCGTTAACTTCGGCTCGGCTCGACTCGATAGACTCGTTAAACCTGTTAACGAGTCGAGCCGAACACAATTTTTGACTCGTTGAAGTTATCAAGCTGAGCTCGACTCAATTCGATTAGAGCTCAAGTCGAACTCGAACATCAAATACTCGGCTCAAATAAAAGCTCTACGTGACTCCGTGCCATCTTACACAATTTTTTATACTAGCCATGCTTGGTCACGTGTCATTTTCACTAAATTTCAACGACTATTTTTATTTTAGTACACAGTGAGTTACAGATTCAGACAATTATGTCACCACGACACAGAATCTGCACCAATTTACATTGGTTTGGGTACCAACTAACAACTAATTTCTAACCCCCAAATAATTAAATTAGAGTGCTTCGAATCTACAAAATTGCAGAATACACTTAACTACACAATATATTTTTTAAAAAAATATATATATTCGTGCAACTAAGTAAAACCATAAAATAAACATTACACCTCTCTCCATCCGTGAAAGAATTTCATCATATATAAAAGTCCAAATTTGTAGAAAAAATTAAAAACGTATGAACATGAAACGGCTCTAATACCATGAAAAAATTTCACTTAAATCTGAACTTGTAGATCGGTGAAAGTGGATAGTTGAGGTGAAAGAAGAAAGGTATAAAAAAAAAATACTTTCCCAGTTTCAATTAGATAGTCTTGTTTTCCTTTTATAATTGTCTTGTTTAAATAAGTTTATTTTTATATAGAGTAATATTTTTTAATTCATTTACTAATATAACTTTATACATTAACTACATTATAAAGTATAACATTCATTAAATAGAGTTATAATAGAAATTTTACTTGTCTAATTTGTTTTTTCAGTAAAATTTTTTAATCTTTGTGAAAAATCAAAACTTCTCAGTAAAATTTCTTAATCCTTGTGAAAAATCAAACCTGTCTATCTAATTAGGACAAATGGAGTATAGAGGTAGTTTTTTTTTTTTTTTTTTTTTTTTTTGTAGTATAGATAGATCGGAAAAAGAAAATGTAGAAATAAAAAAGATAGAGAGAGTTGAATTTTATAGTTTAAAAAAAAGAAAACTTATAACGGAACATTTAAAATAGATAAGTGAAAGTTTACATAAACAATTAACACTTGTTTATTTAATTATTGAATGAGATCTTCACTAAACTTGTTCAATATTCTACAAAATTGGTGAACAAAAAAGGTCTACACGTCGTTAGCCAAAGAGGTTCGAACATCATGTCAAAGGAGACATACAGAATTTAAAAAAATACGAGACATAGAGAGGACTATGATTTATTTTATTTGGTAATGATGTATGTAGTACAAAAATATATAAAATAGGATTTTTAAGTAATGGGTCACGAGAATGAATCAACATACATCATGCTTGTTTCAACTTGGTTAAAAATATTGTGGTATAACGTACTCGGATGCATTTTCTAATGCCTTGGTAGGTATAGTTAGGGAAGTATAGTTAGGGAAGTAGGTGAGTCGAGCTTATTTCTAATAAAGTTTTCAATTGTTTGAGTAGCTACGTAGTTCGAGTACATAAAGTAATAAAACACAACTTGAAAAGCTCACAAACCCAATCAAGTTTGTATAGTAAAAAATTGTTTCTTGATTTTCATTTCAAATTGTTCTCTGGACTCGTGCCCCATAGCCTTTCTCTTTGGCTAGAATAGCTCTCAACATCTTTCCCTCTTTATGGTATACTCTCTCCGTCCCCGATATAAGTTTCCCCTTTCTTTTGAGTGTTTTGATTAATGAATATGATAAAATAATAGATATAGTACAAGTGATGTGATGGTGAGAGAAAAAATAATAGATTAGTATGAGATAAAGTATAAGTGATGTGATTGAAAGAAAAAAAATAATTTACTACATGCATCATTTAAACCGATTTGTAAGAAAATGAATTTAGTTGTTGATGCATCATTTAAACCGATTTGTAAGAAAATGAATTTAGTTGTTGATGAATGATGAGGTAAAATAAATGAGAGCTATTTTAAATAATTTTGTGAGATATAAAGTAAATTGTAAATAAAAAATAAATGACAGCTTTAAAAATAAAATGACTTTTGTGAGATAATTTAATTTGGAGGGTACTTCTATATTTGCCGTGTGCAAGTAATTAAGGAACAAATTTTTACAAAATGACTTTTGTGAGATAATTTAATTTGGAGGGTACTTCTATATTTGTCGTGTGCAAGTAATTAAGGAACAAAGTAATTCATACTCATTTGTCCATAAAAAGTGTGTTCATATTTTTTAGTACGAAATACATATTTTAAGAAAAAATAGATGAAATAAAGATATTATAGGGTCATTGTAAGAAAAAAATGAAGTGATTGTTTTCCATAAAAGTAAATGAGCACACTTTTAAAAAACAAATAAGAAAAATGAGCACAATTATGGTAAACATAGACTATTTATAAACAAGTAATCGAAACTTGTCAAGATCGAGCCTAAACAAATTAGGATCGACACAGTTCGAATAGACTTTCGAGCTTCGAGTTTAAACGGGCATTAATCGCAGAAGGAAACTCGAGATAGAACTTGAAAGGCGAATTACCAGAAGTTCAAGTAAAACAAACATAAATAAATACCAATTGTGAAGAGTAAGTCTAAATGAATAAGCTGATGCATGTCTACACACAGCAATTGAATTAGAACAAAATTTGACTACTGTGTTTTTGCAGTCAATATTGCAAATACTATATCTTAAACTGATCGCAAAAAAATGACAAATAGCTTTGCAATTTGCAACAGCTTACTCGTCCTCCTGGCTACGAAGCCTAGCCAATTTGTTGGTAACCGCAATATCCAACTGAGAAGCGCGTTCAACGATATCCTTTCTCTTCCTGGTTGAAATATTGTGTGCAATCTCAGCACAGTATATCCTTAAAAAAAAAAAAAAAAAAAAAGGTCAATTATAAGGTATCAACTCGTGTTGTATTTCAAATATGGTGATGTTAATGAATCCAAACCTATTGTGCATCATCAAAACTTCCAACTCTTTGACATTGTGCACAACGAACTTCTTAAACCCATTGGGTAGATAGTGGCGGGTCTTTTTGTCTGAGCCATAACCAATGTTTGGCATCAGTGTGCATCCTTTGAACTTTCTCCTGACACGCGAATCAATACCCTTGGGCCTACGCCAGTTCGTCTGTCAAAATTAATATAAGGTAAAAAAGAATGATGAGTAACTGCACAACATTCATAAATATCATAACTGCAAGCTGCAAAACAAAGAAATCCAATATAAAGGCTGCACAACATTCATAAATATAATAACAGCAAGCTGCAAAACCAAGAAATCTAATATAAAGGCACCTGGTGCTAGCTAGCCAAAACAAACCAATACTGAATGAAATCAGAGATACAGACAGATAATAAATTTAATAGGCTTTGAACTAAGATGTACTAGTTTAGAAACACAAATATAATTATTTTATGTTATGAAGCAAAAACTTTCAAATTTTGCTTGTAAAAGTCATCCTACAATAATCTTAGTTTTACCAAGAATTAATTTACCAATTTTACTAATCCCATAAACTAATGTCATAGAGCCTATTGAGTGTTCTGATCGAAGAATCAAGTAAAAGAAAATATGGAAGTCTAGCCTGTTTACAAATTATAAGTTTAGTTTTGAAACAAACTAAACACGTTAGGGAACAAGTGTATAAATCTCAAAAAATTGAGGTATAGTGTCCATTTAAATCGATTTCACCTAAGATGCACAGTCGGAAAAACTTATCACTGCTTCAAATTTAAAAGTGCTGACAGAATAAAAATGTGATGTGTCTACTATAGAAAGGCCTTGCTTCACATTTAAATGTGATGTGAGAAATAAAATGTGATGTGATGTGTCTGCTTCACATTTCAACGAGTTGTTGATCACTTTCGTGCTATGTAGATATACTGAATCAACTAAGTCTACGCAAATGTAGATATCGAAATTGAAGGAAATGTAACTAGAAACATAAAAAATATTGGATGTCATGAAGCTAAGCACAAGTGATAATACAATTCAAATAAAACTTTCTAACAGCAATAATATAACCTGCAAAATACAATGGAGATGATAACTACCTTCACAGAGACCCATCGGTCGCTCTGGTGCCTCTTGAACTGCTTGACACGCTTCTTCACAATCTTTTTGTCAAGCAAAGGGACGGCCATAGCTTCTAACAGAAAAGGTGATGATTCACATTAGTTACGATCTCACACATATTACACTTCCATGATTTTGAATTGAACAGCTTGCTTATATGCACACAGGGCCACAAATATAATTATCTGAATTAAATTTACTTTTCTAAACACCAAATTCAACTACAATGGGCATTCATCCACTCAAACATGCACTACAAATTCAAATAGGACTGAGAAACTCATAGGCAAAAGCTCAACACTAAATAATAACTTTTTCATCAGAATTATGATAACAATTTCAGCTAATAACGCATTCGTAATTTTCAACAACATAAATTTAGGCTCAACTAGAATTTAGGTGATTTAGTTCTCTCGTCTATAGCATAATTAACAAAATAAATTTGATTTTCATGCTTCGGGGAGTGAATACATTCAATGAATTACGATATATTGAGCATCAACATAGATAACGGACAGTAACTACAAATCTATATGAGAATTCACAGAAAAATTACATAGCAGATTCAGAATTCTAACTTTGTTTTCAGAATAAGGAGTTTTGGTTCGTACCTGACGACGGCGCTGCGGCTGAGACTTCTCCGGGTAGCTGCGAAACTCTCAGACGAAGCTTATTAGGGTTTATGCTATGGAATTTATATTGATAAATGGGCCTGTGATTATTCATTGGGCCTTCATTATTCTATGATCCAATATGGTAGATTTTGTATTGAGCCCATTGAGAACCTAATTAACTATAATATCCAGTCCAAAGGTTAAGGGCCTCAGATTTGATTTTATGAGGTCCATTCATTTCGAAAATCCATACAATACACACATTTTTTTTTTTTTTTATCAAATACAATACACGTAATTCACGTGAAATTACCAGTTTCACTTTTTATATTTCATTCTTTAAATTATTGATATGTGTCATTTAAAAATATAATCAATACAAAAAGTGAAACAATGAATGGACGCACACAATTACCAAGTGAAATCATTTGTAAAAAAAATTTGATGTATAGAGACAATTTTTTTTTTTTTTTTGTGATCATGGGCTTAGTTGTAGTATATTTTTTTGTGTTAAAATAGTAAAAAAAAAATAGAAAGAAAAATATATGACCTTCCTTAATTCAAATATTCCTAAAAATAAGGCAATTCGAATTAATTAGCTGACTTTTATGATCTTAATAATTCTGCATTTTATGATCCAGAATTAAATTACACAAGACTCATAACACAATTAAATCACAAAAAGACTAAATAAGCGTGCCATAGTGGATGCAGTTCCCGGTTATTTGAATATGCATACATATATGAAAATAGATTATGAAGTTTAATATGAACAGTGAAATAAATTTTGGTATGTAAAAAAAGGTTCATACATGGATATGCATATTAATATGCACGGAAAACGGGAGTTACATATGTGCATATGTGAAATGTACTATACGATATGCATGTATGCATGCATACGGTAATGTGCATATCTAATGTTCACCTCCATGTCAAGCTGCTGTATCCATGAAACTTCTCCTTTTTTCGTCCAATGGACTCTAGAAACTCCAGTTTTAATGGCGTGAACAGTGGTCGAATTCGCACCAATCGCATCAACAATGGCAGATTTCGAAAAAGCTCATCAACAATGGCAGAAATTAGGACTAACCGTTTGTGATTTTTTCCAAATCGCATCAATGACAGCATAGATTGAATCGTTTCTGCAGCCCAGCAAACAATGGTGAATTCTCCTTCGTTCCTCCCAAAATGCATTGATGTTGTTCTTCCCAATTGCAGCGATTCCAGAATATTGTAACCGCTCCTTCAGCCTAGAAACCGATGATGACATTCACCCACGATCTTCCAAACAAAAACAGCTTCGCGTTTTCACCAATTTGCAGCGATTGAATTAAATCGTAATCGCCCCCTTAGCCCAGAAACCGATGATGGAGATGAATTTTAAGAATTCGGTTTGGGAAAGTCAAGAATTTGTCAAGTTATGCCTATAACTCCGCCCGAATTAATTGGCTGACCATAATTATGAATTTAAAATTCGAATTAAATGTTCAAATATAGAAATTAAGGAGGTATATGAATATTAAGGGTATTTAAGGGTTTTTGACACTAATTTGACCCTATTAGAAAATTTTAAAAGTTGTAGGTTTTACTTGCTTAATACTCTATAGAAATGACTCTATTAGAGAATATTCTCTTTAAATTTCAAGTATGATTCAGGTAAAATTATAAGATCAAGTGTTATACTATGATTTATATATAATAAAAACTCATTTTATGTATGAGACCAATTCATACACATTTTTGTCTCAGGTTGAATTAAACTTCACTTGAACTATGTTGATATATGTTTACACGTCATGTGATGTTTAATGCGAGCCTCACGATCCCTGAAGATTCAGGGAGCTGCGTGTTGTATACGCCCAGTCATACTTATAAACATATCAGGTCTTCAAGGTGAACAACCTTTGATTCATGGAAAAATGTAGACAAAAAAGTCAACAAAATAGATATGTAATCTCAGGAAAATAATGGCTCTAAGGTTTGTGCTCTGGGGTCCTAGTCCCAGACTCCCAGACCCGTAAGCGAGAGCGGGGTCTTCACGTGCCGGTTAGAGGACGCGCTAGGAACGGTCCCCTCGGAGGTCTTCCCTGAACGTTGAACAATCAACTCAAAATTGAAATGAATAGAAAAAATTCGACTATTTAATTAAAACAAAACATTTCGATATGATCTTCTATCTATAACAAAAAAAAAAAAACGCATGTGAATGGAATAAAATTTGTGCGAGTCAACTCAAAAGTGGCACGAATAGTAAGTCGTAAAGCATTGTCATAAAATAAAAATAAAAGTTTTGTGTGGAATTTAACTATAATTGAAGTTAAAGAAGGCTAAAAGATTATTACAAAATTACGAAGACAAATTCCATTCGCACGTACGTGACAAGTCCTTTGTTGTTGTGAGTAGAACATTATTCATTTCATTATTTATTTATTTATTTATTTATTTATTAATTGTCCGAACTATATATAATCTATTTATTTGTATTCATCAAATTCTTATTTTTCACCTAACTTGGTCATGTGAACAAATTAGATGTTAGATGAATGAGTCATGTGACATGATCCAATAATATAAAATATTATTCTCTTGAAATTATACAAAGTCTATAATTTTAGACAAAAAATTATATGAAATAGTTTATACATAAAATATACTATGAGAGAAAAATTCACAAGTTAAATATTACTTATCAACAAATTTTAAAAAAGGGTCTTAATTAAGTATATTCCAATACAAATGTTATTAGTAATTTTAGGTACATATAGTTTTCTGTATTTTTCAAACTTTGTATATAATTATTTTATTTTTGTACGTTCAATTTTAAATAATCAATATTTCTTAAAATTCGTAAAAGTGAATTATATATATAAAATTTGGACAGCGAGTAATTTGTAACTTCTCCTCACAAATTAAAATATTTTATCCAACCCACCTATGAAATATTTCACATGGCCATAAATTATACTATGTCCTCCTCATAATAATTTTCATATTTTTCTACTTAATCATAAATTTTACGGAGTATATCTTTAAAATTAAAAATTATTTATAAACTTTGTCCTTATAATATTTTAAATTTTACGTAATATGACATTACTGTCGAACCCACACATACATAAAAATCAACTACTCCCTCCGGCCCGCAATTACTTTCACACTTTCCTTTTCGGGACGTCCCACAATAACTTTCACATCCTTAAAATGAAAAACACTTTATAAACTACATCCTCACGTTATCCTCAATTTTACATAAATGTTATTACTTTTTCTCCAGGCATGCATAAAAGTCAACTCATTTCTTTACTTTATACCTAAAGTTTTACAAAATTACTTCTTAAAATTTCACTCATTATTACATTTTTTTAATATATGTGTCCATTTATCTATAAAATTTATCTTTTTTTATATTATACATAATTATTTACTCCCTCCGTCCCACAGGAATTTGCACACTTTCCATATATGGATGTCCCATACCAATTTGCACACTCCATAAAAGGAAATATTTTGATAACCCTCACCCTTGAAATATACTCATATTTACCCATATGTCATTACTTTTCCACACTCAATTTACTTTTTACTTTACTTTATTCATAAAAGTTTACAAAACTACCCCTCAAAACATCAATCATTACACATTTTCTTACACATTTCTTAAAATGTGCCGGTCAAAGGGTGCAAGTTCCTACGGGACGGAGGGAGTATAAAATTATAAAAAAAAAAATGTCGAAGGACACGAAAGTCAACTAAGAAAAAAAGTGATGTTATTAAATTATGTAGGGTAAGACTTTTATGGATATAATATAGTTTTGGGAAAATAGAGCATGTATCACGCAGTTTGCACATGCCTCCAAATTCTCATCTACATGTTATCTCATAGATCCGTTGCATCTCTAATTTTCAACCCAATTATCAAATGACACCTCACCAAACTATACCAAAATTTAAATTTCTAAAATCTCCATTGATAAGTTCAATTCCTCTATTTTATTTTCTATATTTTATTTGATGTTAAATTCTATTGGCTAATAAAGTCATACATTAAAAGGAAAAAACAAAAATATAAAGTTATAAAGTCGAAACAGAAATTAGGGTGTCGTTAAAATCTGGTTCGAAAAACGTCTCCTTATGAATAAAACATGAGACGAAGGAAAAAGGTACACCTGTTCTAAACTAGATCAAATCAAAATGAAAACAACTCAAAATAACAAATCAATTTTAAACTGCCCGAAAACAAAAATCTGAACTGCGTCTCTCTAATGGACTCGAAAAATTATGGCGGATCAAAAACATCCCCATCGTCCCTTATACACGAAGCAACAGAACTCGAAAAATCTATGTTTGTTTGCCCCCATATTTAAATTATTGCAACAAAAAATGGCATCCATAGTTTTGTTGGTAGATAAAAGAGAGCCTAACAACTATTCACTCATAAAGAGGTGAGATTCCATTAAAATATCTTGGGTGAGATTCGATATTTAAAAAAATACCTAACTTACTAGTTATTCAAATAATACATGTATGATAAATTAAAAATAAACACATACTAATTCTATGTTACTGAAATTTGAAGTACTATATTCTTACGCAGAAAAAACAAATTGCACGGTGTGTATATAAATGTACAATAAATTGAATGCATTTATTATATCTTAATTTTATTGTTTAATAATTAAAAACTCAATTATTATTGCCGTACAACAAATAAATGAAATAATAATATAAAATTAAGTTGTTAAAATCAATCGATTGTTTTATTTTCTCACTTTTACACTTTTCTCTCTTTTTACAATAATTTTTACATTTTTTAAAATAAAAATTAATTTTAAACCTCACAACATCCACAATTTTACACAAAATATTGAAAGTGATTAAAAAATACACAAACATTTATAAATTTACCCCTCAAATTATTATTCATTGGAGTAAATTTTTTTATACGTGAATATAAATAATTATTAATTGTTGAACTTATATGTGTTTAAATTTTACTTTAAAATAAAGTTTGATGAAAAAGGCCATGACTACTATTAGAAATATATTAATTATTTTTAGATCGCACTTATGGCTATCTAACGTAACATAAATGGTATGACACTACCTCGATTCCTTTTATCAATGTTTGGGGAATTTTTTTTCTTAATTTTCAAATTATTGCAAAAATAGATAATTCAATTTCATTATTTTCACATTTTTTGAATGACCTTTTTTGATTAGGTAATTAATTTTATTCATAAATAATTATTTTCTTTATTCCATAATAATTTTCATAGGTAGATGGACACATATATTAAAAAAATATAATAATGAGTGAAGTTTTAAGAGGTAATTTTTTAATTTTTATGTATAAAGTAAATAAATTAGTTAACTTTTGTGTAAGTATTTGAAAATAAAAATTCAAACAAAATATTACTTGAATTGCCGTTAATACCCCCAATAAAACTCCTCATTACCCTATAAAACTCTCCATAATTAGCATTCACTTCCCCACAGCTAGCTTCCGATAACCATGGCCGCTTCCGCCTTCCTCATCGTCGCCGCCGTGGCTCTGCTAGTCTCACCGGCGTCATCACTCACCTGCACATCACAGACATTCTCTCAACAAAACACCAAATTCACCAACTGCACAGATCTCCCCACACTAAAAGCCTATCTCCACTGGACCTACGACCCGACGTCAAAACCCGACCCGACACTATCCATCGCCTTCATCGCTCCGCCGGCGAAGCCCGACGGCTGGGTAGCGTGGGCGCTAAATCCTACCGCTACCGGTATGGTTGGCTCCCAATCGCTCATCGCATTCAAAGATACAAACGGATCTGTAACCGTGAAGACGTACAATCTCTCATCGTACGGCCCGATTTCCGAGTCGAAGATTTCGTACAATGTTTTGAAAAAGAGCGCCGAATCATCTAAAGGTATGTTTACGATTTTCGCGACGGTGGCTTTGCCCGGGGGAAATACGGATCTGAATCAGGTTTGGCAGGTCGGATCGACGGTGAATGGTGGTGTTCCGGCGAAGCATGATTTCACGCCGGATAACTTGAACTCGAAAAATAAGTTGAGTTTAGTGAGTAATGCGGCGGAGAAGGTTAATGCGCCGGCGCCGGCGCCTGGTGCGGCGGGACAGGGCGGGAAGGATAGTGGAGGAAGTTCGAGGGTTTTGGCAAGTGGGTTTGGGGTGTATGGAATTTTCGTGCTGCTAACGGTGTCGTTTTGGGGTTTTTAGATTTAGGAATTGTTTGTATTATTGTTATTATTATTCACACTTGCCACTAAATATATAATAAAAATACCTGATTTAATTCATAGAAATTTAGCAACTTGGTTTAGAAATAAAGTTTGTTTTTTTCAGTTTTTGTATTTCTGGCTGTATGAAGTTTTTGTGCTACTAGTAGTGTCGTTTTTTGGTTTTTGCTATAGAATTGTTTGTAATTTTTTCGGATTTTAAATTATTAATTTATGTTTATAAAATTCAATATTTTAATTTTTTTATCAATTAACATAAGTTCATTTTTATTTGAATTAAAGACCGGACACTTTATGATCGTCATATAATTTTTTCATACTATCAAAATCATTGTTGTCTAACATATCATTCATAGACTCAGCGAGTTGTCTCTATTATCGATAAATGATTAAAATACAAAATTTTGTAATATAAATGACTATTTTCAAAATCGAAAAAACTAAGGAGACAAAAATCAAAATTGACACAATTTTTTTTTTTTTTTGAATCAAAGGAGACTTAGGTTCTACTGTTACAAACACAATCGGTTATAAGAAGTCCAACTATACAATTCGGTGGATCTATCATCTATCCAACTGAAATTATTATCAAATACACAAGATTTTCTAACAAGAGTACCCGTCAAAACGTTTGCATCCCTTCTAACAAACGATACATTAACATTCGTGAAATGAGTTAACAAAATTCGACAAGCCAAACATAATCACCAAAATATTATTCGCATCCACGACTAGCTTGTCATCTCCTTTCAACTATGCAATTGTCACAACTTCATGGATAATAAAAGAAGTACTCTTTCAATTGACAACTTGGTCTAGGAATAAAAGTTTCTTTTTGTTGTCTTTCAAATTTCAATTTTGTTTATTTATATTTCAAAAATAAATGTATGGTGCACTGCTGCCTGTCCAAAGAGTCTTGTTTTTGTTGATTCTATTTGTTGATATTTTATTCTCTTTGTCATTTATACTAATTCTTTCTTTTTATATTAATTTTTTAGAGAATTAAAATTAAATTAAATAACATACTATTTCAATATATTGAGGTGGTCAATTTGTCTCTCACCACTCTTCTGTGCCCTCTCAATCAAATTAAGGAACACAAATGTGTGAAAAAAAGAATAAAATATACTCTTAATTAAACAATAGAGATTTTTAGGCGAAGGTAAATTTTAAAAAAAAAAAAAATCAAAAGAAAATTAATTGAAAACAAGGGTACTTTGTATTAATAGTTGGTGTTTATTTTCACAAAGGCAAATAAAGGTAAGGAGGCTACGGTCGTTTGGACCACTTTAGTGTGACGGTAGTTTGGTCTTGCGTGGGTAGGATTCGATGTCATTGCTAGGTTTTCACTAGTCTTGCGTTCGATGTGTAAGCGGGCACGTCTTACATTGTTCGCAAGTGGTTAAAAACATATCGTTTTTCTTAATTTCTCAGCATTGAATTAGTTTACGGCTGGTTCGTTTGGTGACTATTGATTTTTTTTTGTTTACTCACTATCTATTTGGATTTAAAAAAAGTCTCATTTAATTACGGAGTATTATTGTTTTAAAAAAGTATTCGTCCTTTAATAATGTGATTTACAAGTTTCATAACAATTAATTATCTCATTTAATTTTCTAGTCTCAATGATTTGACATACGTGAACACTTAAAATATTGAATTTAATTAGAAAGACAACAAAATACAATTCTCTCATACCACTAGGTCTATACTCTGATGGACGTACCATCTTAGCTCAATATATTCATTTGTGTCGACATGTATCATTGACAACACTCTCTCATTAATACTTTCAACTTATTTTTGTGTTGGAGCAAATATTGTTACATTCTCAGAGTATTTATCAGTGACAAAAAGATAAATATTATCAACTATAGCAACGATTACATCACATACGTCCAAATCAAACTCTCTTTAGGAATATCAATTTTATCAAAACACTCAACGATAGCTATTTTTAAAATCTCAAACTCCAACTTTCAAAATTCAACTCGAAAATTTAGACATCTCATCAGAAGTGTTGCAATCTCTTCTAACCCTTTATTGAGAATGTTGTCATTTCGATCACCACCTTTGAACATACTTTAGAATCTATGTCACTGATAACAACATAACATATAATGTGACCGAGTTCATGAAAATTTACTTTAAAAAAGAAAGAATGTGCAAAATCTAATGTATTGAATCAGTGAAAGTCATGAATGTGTTACAATTAATCACCTAACTTTTGTACGTAAACTTTATAATTTGTACTACCCTTAGAGGGGTGAATTATTCAAGTCTATCCAGTTAGATTAGGACAAACTTCAGATTTTCATATTAAAATAAGGTTTCGGTTTAAAAAAATTACGAACCGAAACCGAACCCATTTATAAATCCATCCCTTTAATTTTTGAGCTGAAATTAACACTTAATTTCTATTTAACAAATTAATCATCCATAACATATGGGTCGGTGTTGACTTAACTAAAACTGGTCTAAACTTTTTATTAATTGACTCATTCAACAAATTGCCCACAAAAGCAGATAAAAAGTAGTGGGAATCTGGGCCACTTAGAAAAGTAGAAAATTAAATATTCTTCCAATTTTGTAATAAAGTTTACTCCATTGTCGACATTTTCTCATCTACTTATATAGCATATTCGTAATTATTCAACGAATTTACATACATTATTCCCATACCTACATGAAAATATATATATATAATTCCCTGCACTGCCCGGTTACCCCCATCTGTTAGTTTACTTTCATTACTAAAAGTGGGTGTCCGTTTTCGTTTCACTTTGTATTTTACTATTTAATTTAGTGAAATGTTACGTCAAAAAAATGATCAATGTCTTATAATGATAGAACTAATACACGTTAAAAATTTAGAATGATGAAACATGAAAAATGATATTTCACTAAAGTATAAAAATTGAGGAGAAATATTACGAGGGTGATTGCAGGTGTTACAAGAGACCGTCTCTTGGGGTTGTGTTTCGTGAAATTGAGAAAAATGTATATTTAATGTTCAATAAATATGTATTTCAAAGGTAAAAAAAATACTCCCCCATCTTTTTACAAAACATTATAAAAAAAGATTTTTTGAAAAATTATAGTAGTATTTTTTTAACATTGTTTGAAAATGTCTCACACTAAAATAGAATGATTTTTTTTGTAGTTGTGTGGAAGTCAGAGCATGAGTATGAATCAAATCAACCATAGTAGTAAGTCAAGATTGTACGATTTTTTTTTTTAATTTTTAAAAAAAATTGTATTTTAGCAAATGGAATTATTGAATAATTAAGTAGATTTCAATGGTGGCCCTCCTACCAAGGTGTGACCATGGAGACAGAGGGCCGAAAACGCAGAAGCTTTCATTTCTATTTTTTTGTTAACAATTAAGAGTTGATTTTTATTTTTTTTAATGTTTGTATGAAGATTGATATACAATTCATATGCTTCACTTCGTGTTCTACCCTACTGAATTTTTATTACATGTCGTCCTTCCTATTATAAGACACATTATTTAGTTGATATGATGCATGTTAATAAATTAGATAGTGAAACACGAAATGAAATACTAAAAGTGACACATGTTATCTCATGCCGTACAATTTTTGTTACTAATAAACTCGCAATTGATGTGACCCCAATCATCCTATGTTTCCCTTCTTTTTCGTGAATATACACCCACATTGTTGAGTTTCAAAAACACTAATTCTTCAAAATTGATTAATCTCTGATTTGTTTCTTACTTTTTGTATGTCAAATATGTCAACAATTATCAAAACTATGTGTTTACACTTGTGATATAACTGAAATCAGGCCACAGTCGAGTTTGAGTTCAAACGCCAAATGAATAATAGAAAAATTGTTACGAACAGAAATTCGTTATCTTATAAGACTGCAACATGTTAATTAAAACACATTATTCTTTCTCACCTAAACTTCAACTTCAGTAGAGAACAACTCAACTGATCCACCAAAGTCCACTATGACTAACTCCATTAAACCTCGAGTAAACTCCACTGACAAATGACTTGTTATTCAACTGTGGAACTGGCCTGGTTAATCACTTTGTCCATTTAACATATCATTGTTGTGGCTGGGCACAAAATTATAAAGTTAACACGATGTATATGTATCAAATTTACCAATTAAATCAACGTTGATAATTTGCAAGAGTGAAATCATTTTTCTCATCGTTAATTAAAAAAAAGTCTCTGATATACAAATTCGTGTTGTTCACATCCCTTTAAAAAAATGAATAAATATAAAATAAACGAGTCATTGATGTTTCTAACTGAATCATAAAATAGAACAATTTGATTGATTATGAGTTAATTTGTACAGAACATGAAGTCAAAATTATTTTCTCTCATACTCATTTTTACCAATTAATTCAATTTGAATTTTTATTACTAATTAATCATTTCCCGCTTTCAATAAAAAACATAAAGGAAGGAGTATTGTATCGAAAAATATGCAAACAATGGTGGAATAGATGCCAGATTCTTATGAATGAGTCTTAACTCATTTAGATTTCAAAAGGGTTGTATGATGGTTGCATCCATTGGATAGTCTTCCCAACCTACTTCGTTCGAACGTTGTTTAAAGTCACTTTCTGACTCTCTTTAGTCATTAGTATTTCAAATGGGTCATACGTTGATTACACCCATTGTATATATAGTTTTTTCGGTCTACTCAAACTCGAACGTTGTTTAGAGTCACTTTTAAACTGACTGAGTCACCTTTTAATTCATGACTCGTCGTTTTTCGAACCACTTTTAAACATTTTCTCATTAATTTTCTTTGTACATTTATGTTATAACCTTATAAGCGGTTCATTAAAAAAACAAATCAATTAAACTTTATTAATCTCAAAGGAGACCATCGCGGGGAGTGTCCGTTTTTTATAAATAAATCAGACATAAAATATATTTTTATTTATTTATCGTGATTAATAACAAAGTTGTCCCCTAACTAATTTATCATACAGTAGTATTAAAAAAAAGTGTCCTTGTTTTGTGGGCAAGGACAATGATTATCTTTAACTTTACACCTAATCACTTTATTAATTTTCATCATCTAATTACTTAGGTGTTTTAATCGAGTGTTTTAATTATTATTTCAAATTTACACTCTCTGCAAAACATGTAAATTTAGTTATATATGGCCGGCCTAATGATTTTACTAATAATGTCTTCTAATTTGTGTCAATTACAACGGCATGCATGGATTCAAATTCAAATGTTCAAACTCATTTAGCTTTTTTTAAAAATGTTATTTTTTGTATTAAAAATAAAAGTTACAAGCGTATTTTACTCATGTGTTTAATTTAAAAATAAAATTTAATATGTGATACGTACTTTTACAAAAAGAAAGGGTTTTGATATAATAGTAAAATTATATTTACTATAGTAATTTTAAATACTACTCCCTCTATTTCATAATGTTGTTTGTATTTTTGTTGTTTTAAAATAAAATTGAAGTTAAAAAACGCCAAATTACTTTTGAAGTGATTTTTTTTACCATTCACAATTGGTAACAAACGCAAAATTTTAATATTGTACAAGCTTTTATATTCATAGGCTTAAGGCATCAAATTCCAATTTAATGCTTCATATTTTATAAATAAATACGGAGTAACATTTTAGCACTATATGCTTACAAATAAATTACGCTACTTTTTTTTTCTTTAAATTTTAAAAATACTCCTAATTTCTAATTTATCTTATCTTTATTAATTTTTTGTGGAAAACTAAAATAATGGGATTTGGAAAACTTTTTTTTTCTTAATTCCAAATAAAAAAGTTAAAAACAAATATTTATTTATAAACGGACTTATAATAATTTGTATATATATATACACATCACTAAATCTGAGTTGAAAATAAAATAATATTAGAAATAGATTTAGCGAGTCAATAGCTAGCCATGATCTATGGATTGTGACGCCAGGTTTTCAAAAATCAAAATCATAAACAAATAATCTAAAAATAAAATACACTTATTGTCCACCCTTGACAACGAACTAGAATTGTCCTTTCTGTTTGAATTTAGTAATTTACACACAAAGTTCTGGATTACTGTCTAAAAGTGTAATATTAAATGAATATTAGTATAATAGTATTATCTAAATGAGTAAATAATTAGTATAGAGTGAAGTAGAGCCAGTACAAGTTATAATAATACAGAAACAGTGTCATCACTTATTTCTGTTTAAGATGTCTATTAAGTATTAACCATGTCTTAAACGTTGTGATTAAACATAATCCAGACATAATTTAATTAACCAACTTTTTTAATTTTGAAATATATACAAATATAATTATATATCAATCTGGACCCAAAAGATAAAAATTAGTAAATTGTTTGATCTACACTATAATATACCACTTTTCTCCATCCAAAGTTATTAGTAAGATTCTTTTTTGACCCAAGTTTAAAGATTTTTTTTTTTTTTTTTTAATTTTAGAAAACGTTTACAATGTATTAATAGGATATTAGGAATACACAAACAAAGAAGTACAGTTAGAGAGAAAAAAAATAAAAATCTGGAAAAAAAAAAAACAGATCTTCTAACAAATATTGAGTGTAGAGTAATCAGTGAAGTGTGTATTTATGTATTTAGAGAAAAAACATTTCAATTTATAATAGTGTATGTGCATATTAAATATCAGGACGTTGCAGAAGTCGGAAATCGTAGTCGGACATTTTGGCACCACCTAGCGTCTAGGCATCCGTCCACCTAGATTATTTTTTCTTTTGTAAACACAATTTTCATTTTTTAAACGATAGAAAGTAGTAAAAAAAACACGTAAATCATGGTAAATAAATGAGTATTGTTTACAACCCCATTTCCCCTTAAAAAAATGTGTATAATCGTTTAAATCGAATTCCTATATCTAGAGAGGTAAAATCGAATCAATCAAATGACTCTCATTACAGTAAGCAGAACATTTAGGGATACAATAAGCAGAACATTAAAAAAAATATATATATATATTTTGGGTGATGGAACAAGTTAACAAAATGGGCATGAAAAGGTAGTCCAAGAAAAAAGAGGACCACTAAAATCCATGATGTTTGGGTGATGGAGCAATGATGTCCAAACCCTATTCCTAATTCTAATTTATTAAATAAATAAATATATCGTCATGGATGCATCATCATGACATACGAATCATTACAATTTTCATGATGTCGACTTTTTTATTTTGTCCTAATTAAATAGATATCAATCTTATAAACTCCAGGCCAAAGATGCCAAATATCTATCATGTCAATATCTAATTAATTCGGTTCACATGTTCA
Source organism: Galeopsis tetrahit (assembly GCA_963675135.1). Taxonomy (NCBI): domain Eukaryota; kingdom Viridiplantae; phylum Streptophyta; class Magnoliopsida; order Lamiales; family Lamiaceae; genus Galeopsis; species Galeopsis tetrahit. The sequence continues at coordinate 788,861 of OY776128.1, read as the reverse complement.
TGATTACTAATTACTAATTAGCATAGCCATGCAACAATTGATGGACTATATATAATAATAATCATGTTTCGACTAAATGAGCGTGTACGTCGAGAGTATTGTTTATATTTGATTTTTTCCCAAAACAATGACATTTTTAAATCATTCATATTGGGTTGGATTAACAATACTACCTCCTTCAACAAATCCATTTTACGGCTGTCTCGTTTTGAGGATGGAGATCAGGACGTTTCTGTGGACGAAGAGTACAGTCGTCTTTTTTTTCCATTCCTTACGATTAGAGGGGGTAAATGGACAACGATATTGTAGTGTTCCGTCTCGGGTTGAAGATCTTGAGCTTTAAATTGTTTTAATCCTTGTATTGATCTTGTAAACTAAAAAAAAAAAAAAACATTTCACCCGTACACAAGTTTTAATTATGTAAGAGTTGTTTAATATTTCTTTCGTTTTTTTTATTTGTTTGTTCCTTTAACTTAACACGAGTTTTAATGTGAGAGTTGTTTATAAATATTACGATGGGTAAACTTTTTTTTTGTTAAGGGTGTATTAGTCAATTGAGGAAAATAACACAAAAAAAAATTTGTGTGAAACAAATAATGATATTTGGTGTAATTTTAAGATGTTCGGAGGATATAGCTAAAAAGAATAAAGTAACTTTACTTCCATTTTAGGAAGAAATAACCTAATAGAAGAGGAAGAGAATAGTATTTAAAGTGACAAAATTATTTTCCTTTTTAGAAAATGAGTAATTTAGTACTCCTATTAGACGGACAAAAAAAGAATTTTGGGATGGAGGTAATAGTTTTTAAAATTTTATAAAATAAAATTCTGAATTAAGTTTTTAAAAAGTGGTGTGATTTTCCCTTTTCTAGAAATCAAAATTCAAAAGCACATATTTTTTGGAAGCCTAAAAGGTGATTAAATTTAGCTTAAAGTTAAAGGGATTGTCGCTAAATAAATTTATATTCTGCTTTAACTTAAAGCAAATACATGGCTTTTAGATAAGATATTTTAGTTTAGTTAATTAATTTAGATTCTCAAACTCACTTTTTAGCCCAACTATGAAGTTATCCTTGAATTCAAAACAATTCCTACCAGTATATATAATTCAAAACTTTAAATTACAGGCATCCCATTTCTTAATTTGTAGTAAAAGTAGGTCTCATGTGATTTAAATTCACATAACATCATATTTAAAAGTGCTTAATTTTATTCGTTATCCTTCTAATCAAAATTATTCATATACTAAACAATATTATTGAATCACTGTAATAATCGTGACGGTGCATCTATTTTAACAGAAAAACAATAGTCTAACTCTTCAAAATTCATGAATTTTTGTTATTATTATTAGGGGCCTCGTAATATATAATTTTTTTAATAGTTTAGGTTATGACAAAATTTATCTTATCATGAAGCTTTCCCATATTGTGTTGTGTCAGAGTGTTAATCATACATCATCATAAATTAATAGAAAAAAAAAGCATAAAAATCCAAGGAAAATCATGCATCATTCTAACAATATTCTGAAAGACGCGTGTTTTTCATTTTGAGATTAGACAACGTAACAAATGTCCTTTAATTTGAATAACGATTTAAGAATAATGGAAAGTGAAAAGCATTGAGTAGTGACCCAAGAAAGGCAACGATAATGAGGGGGCCAAACACTTTAAAACCCATACACCACAATGCCTTATTTTTCTTCTTGCAAGCCCCTCCCCTACACGTAAACTTTTGACTATGCAAATTTACCAAACTAATATATCTATAAACGGACAATATTGCACAAATTTGAAAAGTAACTGAAAATTCGCAAGTCGAGATTAGGTCATATATGGATCAAATAAATTTGTCCAAAAAATTCGTCCAAGATAAATATCAAATTGGTGTTACTATAAAAACAAATACTATGTGTTAATTAATACTCTATAAGGACAAGTACCCAAGTCCAAATCTCATTCAAAAGACGTGAGTGGGTTCCTCCCCCCAAAAAAAAACTTGGCGTCAACACATACTTACGGGTAGACATGGGCGGTTTATAACCGGAAAACCGTCGATTACAGTTCAAAAATCGAACCGTAACCGAAAAATGGCGGTTCAATTTCAGTTTTATATTTTGACAAACCGCAAACCACCGATTTGGCCGATTTTTATATTTTTATTTTTAATTTTACTACACAATATAAATTTAAGTTATATAATTTTTATTAAATTCTAGTAATGTATTTTCTAAAATAGGAGTTAAAACGAATAAAAAAACGAGCGAAAACGAGCAAAAAAAAAAAAAAAAAAAACCTTAACCGTATCCAGCGGTTTGCCTGTTCGGTTACCTATTTCCAACTTCGTCTCTTATGAGGGGAGCTGGTCCAGCCCCTTGTCAATCATCACAAAAAGAATATAACCGGTTAGGGTTGACGATTTTGCAAAACCGAAACCGTCGATTTGTAACCGTATCCGGCGGTTGAACATGTCTACTTACGGGCAATTTTTTTGTTGGAATTGTGTGAGAAGATCTCGACCCGCAAATTTTTCTGCCCCTCCTTAAATAAAATGATATTGCATGTGCAATGTGCAAATATCCATCCTAGAAGATATTTGCACTAATTCCAAAATGAAATTTATAATCAAGAATCATTGACGGCATCACAAGAATCCCATTATATAATAAGGGAATAATACACACAAGAAGCAAGCAAAAAACAAGGTGATGTACATCAAAAACTATATGCTCCCCATGTGCTTCTAATTATATATATATAGCATTTGATAAGGAGAGATCACATGTGAGATGCAACAGATAATTAGTGAAAACATCAGCTATAACATGCTTATAATATTATAAAAAAGCAATAAACTCGAAAAAAATAAAGGAATTCCAGTCTGTATCTATACCTCGTATGCCAAACTAACTGCAGAAACTATTGTATATGGCGGGCAAACTTATGTGAAAAATGCACAACTCAAAGGGAGGGAGAGAGCCTGCAATCTATTCTCATCCTAGGAATTTAAATGGACAGATAATACAATACGTAGACGTGTTACGAATTCACACAGAGGGAACGAAGGAAAGGATCACAGGGCGAGAGGATCTTGCCTACCGTGTCCATTGTTGTAGCCATCGTACGGTTTGGTCGACTTATCTGACCTTTTCCTCTTCAGGACAACAATCCAAGTGACAGCTTCCAACAACACGGCAACGCCTCCAAGAACTGAGATTACAACAATATATGCATGTCTCCACTTGGATTCAGGCTGTAATATGTCGAGACCTTTGAACACGTTGATGATGCCAAGAATGAGAATTGCGTATCCAAATCCATGATGGTAGATGTTCCAGTAAATCCGAAACTTGTGGTCCTTCTTCGGTCTTAATAGCAATGCAAATATCTACGCGAAAGCCAGCCAAACACACGACCACCACATATTAGCAAATATCTCAGAATCAAGAAAGGGAGATAGAGATCATCAAGACCCTTTAAAAGTAGCAAAATATGCATTGATAGGAATCAACACAATCATACAATTATACATATACAGCAACCAACCACAAGTCTTAAAAGGACTAAACATATGCTGAAATAAACTCTCTCTAGCAATTGTAATCGAAATAGCCATCCACGATCCACCACCAAAAGGTCCAAAACCAATAAAACACGAAAGAAAATTGTATTTATTCAATGATGTTACCTGCACAGTTGCAAGAGCAAAGAGTGCAATCCCGATATTTCGATGCCCTGAATATGTAATGCCCTTCGATTCACTTCCGAGCTTAATACCAGTTCCCCAACCTGCAACTCCGATGGAGTAAGCAGAAACCTGGCACGTAACGTGCAGATAAAACCACGCTGGATCGGCAGACGGAAACGACCTCAAGTATCTCGCGATGATGATCCCGATAGGAAACAAAATACCCCAGCTCACAACATTCAGCACTCCATGAATCTGAATCCATTAAATCACAAATTTATCAATCTCTTAATCAGCTAAAAATCAACAAATTCACATCACAACTATCTATTAGAAGGCATATCAAACCGATCAATACAACAATCAAAATTCACAAAGTTTTGATCTAGTTTAAGTAGATCGCTGTTCCCAAATCCCAACTTATTCATTAGCAAATCAAATTATAATCACAATTTCAACAAAAAACGGTTAAAATCAAACTAATATGTGGAAAATTCAACAAAAAATAAAGTGAACTCACATTTCGCTTTTTGGTTCTAGAATTTCCAGTACTGACAACGGTGCTCTCTCCTCTCAACAAATCAAAACTACCTTTCGAATTCAAATTCCCCTGCTGAAAATCGTGCTTATCCGGCACGCCACCAGTAACAGATTGCCCCACTTGCCACACGTGGTTCAGCATAGTCTTCCCCTTCTCCGGCAAAACCAGAGTAGCAAATATCCTAATAACCCCGCCGGAAAACTCCGCCGACGAATCCCTAACGTCGTACCACACCTTCGACTCCATCAACGGACCATACGACGATACGTTGTACGTATTAACCGTCATCCTACCGTCGGAGCCCCTAAACGCGATGAGAGCCTGCGATCCCACCATACCGGTGGCGGTGGGGTTAATGGCCCATGAAATCCAGCCGTTGGGGCGGGGCGGCGGCGCAACGAAGGCGATGGAGAGCGTGGATGAAGCTGAGTCGAAGGTCCAGTGGAGGTAGGAGTTGAGGTAGGGGAGGTCGTTGCAGAAGGTGTAGAGTTTGTTGTTTGTGAAGGTCTGTGAGGTGCAGGTGGCGGACTGTGAGGGGGAAATTAGCAGAGCGGCGGCGAGGAGAGAGAGTGTGGCGAGGAGTAGCGGTGGAGACGCCATTAATGGAGGAGAAAATTGTGATGAATGCAGAAAAACAGTTTCTGGTTAATGTAGAGAAGAAAAGTGAGTGAAGCCACTGTTAAGGCTCTGTTTGGTAACCACTTAAATTCAGCAACAAAATTAATACTCAAAAAAAAGATTTATTGACTTTGTTGACTAATTCAGGAGGGAAAGACACAAAATAAGAAAGGGTCTGCTATGCACTCGAGTACCCTAGTCCATGTTGCACTTTTCAGTTTTACTGACTTACACTTTTTGATAAATGGTGTTGAACTTTTTAATTATTAAATTGTATAATAATATTTTTAATAATAATTAAAAAGTGCAACACTATTTTACCAAAAATTGTAAGTCAGTAAAACTGAAAAGTGCAACATGACTAGGGTAAAATATGTGATTGATTTTATTGACATGTTAGAGTGGTTATTCGTTCGATTTTTGTGTTTCACTTGCTTTCATTATTATAGATTTTTCTAAATTATTCAGATGTAATTTCTACAATTTTCTTTTAATTTTTTTTTTCTTTCTCAATAATTAAAGCATTTTTTTCTCGTTTTTCTCTTCATATTTAAGTGGGTGTATTGATTTTTTTAACTATAAAGTAGATTTAAAAAATTCATAAACTATATGCAGAGTTTGACACTTTGGCCGACTATTTTTATTAATTTATATGAATTTTTATACACTTGACAAGAGTGTAGAATACACTTTTTTTTTTAATTGATTTACATGAATTTTCATAGACTACCATACAAATGTATATGAAACACACTTGTATATAAATAAAGTTACCTAAATTATTTAGAAAAAATATATTAGTTCAAAAATACATTATTATTCATTATTATTATTCTCATCTTCATGACTGTTTTATATCAAAGAATCTGTTTTACTTTGAGCATACCATATAGAGATTATGAAATTATAATGATTGTAAAAGGTTTATGAGATATTTATAGATACAAGGTGTATCTATATCTACAAGATATATCTCAAATATTTATTAAAATTGATGACGATGAAAAATGCAGTAGGTTAGTAGTCGATTCTCCATCACAAAACAAATAAAAATCTATCATGAGTTGCGATTTTCTTGTAAGAAAAATCACTTAAAATAATTAAATAAAGAAAGATTTATTAACCAATAATAATGTTAAATAACCTACACCAAATGCAATTTTTTCACAAATCAGACATTTTTTTACGTGCAACCCTCCACACACCTACCCCAAAATCACCCAAAACGAAATGACAAAACAATACTAGCAAATAGCTTCAACTAGTACATTCTTAAAATTCAAAACAAAAGGCATGAAAAGATTTGTGTAGTAACTTTGTTAGAAGAACAACAAAAGTTTTTTTTTTTTCCTTCTAACCTTTGGTCTTTAGAGTTATCTAAGAGAATACGTTAAAATCTTGGTTATTAAGAAAGATTTTGGAGAGTGAAATCTATTTATATTTTTGGAAGAAAATACATAGAGTATTTGAAATTCGGTTGAATACCTAATTATTTTTTAAAACTTTTTAAAATTCGTATTGAATAACTCAAAATTTTTAAAGACTTTTTAAAAATTCGAATTGAATACCTTAGACTTTGAAAGTCTAAAAATATTATACACTCTTTTTAAAACAGGAAAAGTATAAATTAAAGAAATTGTATGTACGTATGAATTCAAAAATAATGATAATTTTGTGCACATTTGTGTATATTATGAGTGTTGTAGGAGTATTAGTTTATGAAGAGTTTTTTATTTTTATGGCGTGAAAAAAATAAAGTGTGGAAATAATTTCGAATTTTCATCTCATATGTGTTACATGATATATTTTTACCCGAATCATATTTTGAAGCAAAATGACTTGTAAATCATAAAATGGAATGCATCTCATGAATGAGACCGTCTCACCGTCCGTAATATTTTGTAAATTTTTCATAAAAATATACGACATTTTATACACGATACATTTTTCCTTAACACAAAAGACAAGTTTGATACAGTAAATTCGATGAATAAAATCTAAATATACTACTTTGAACCAATAACGTCATTTGATTATCATTAACAAGGTTGTAAGAAGGTAATTCCTTCCTTGATATCCTCAATGAGGTAAAGTATATATACAATGATGGTGCATAATGTATGCTATGATTAAGGGAGTGAAACTAGCCTAGTGCATAATCTATGCTATGATTAAGGGAGTGAAACTAGCCTACCATATACAGACGCAAGATTACAGAAATTACATATCAATTTTATTACATCGTATCTACATATATTCTATCATACCCCCGCAGTCGAAACGGGGGTAAACGGACGTTGAGACTGTCCCTAAAATCTTCGAACAACACAAGTGGTAGGCCTTTGGTAAAAATATCAGCCACCTGATATCGTGATGGCACATGGAGGACTCGAACATATCCCTTGGCAACTTTTTCCCGAACAAAATGAATGTCCATCTCAATATGCTTCGTTCGTTGATGTTGGACAGGATTTTCTGAAAGATAGATGGCACTGATATTATCACAATACACCAATGTGGCCTTCGAAACAGGACAATGGAGTTCCAACAGTAAGTTTCGTATCCAACACGCCTCATATACGACATTAGCGACCCCTCTATATTCCGCCTCGGCGCTAGAACGTGACATCGTTGGCTGGCGTTTAGCAGACCAGGATATCAAATCATCACCAAGAAAAACGCAGTAACCCGATGTGGAGCAACGAGTGTCCGGACACCCACCCCAATCTGCATCAGTATATGAACAAAGAGAGACAGTGGAAGATGGGCGAAGATGGAGGCCATGAGAAATCGTCCCCTGAACATATCGAATTATGCACTTTAACGCATTCATGTGGACTTCCATTGGATTATGCATGAACAGACACACCTGTTGGACTGCATAAGTAATGTCCGGACGGGTAAACATGAGATATTGAAGAGTTCCAACAAGTTTCCTATACTGCGTTGGACCAGCACTAGGACCATTCGAAGTGGCACTCAATTTAGGCTTAGTGTCAACCGGAGTCGATGATGGCTTACAAGATGACATTCTGGCGCGGTTAATGATCTCGGTAGCAAATTTGCGTTGGGATAGAAATAATCCTCCATCATGGCGGGTGACAACAATTCCTAAGAAATAATGCAGCAACCCCAAATCCTTCATAGCAAATTCAGAGCCGAGTAAGGAGATAATTGACTTACGGAGATCATCAGATGACGCAGTCAACACAATATCATCGACATATAAAAGCATATATGCCATGTGTGTACCCCGACGAAGTACAAATAAGGAATGATCTGATTTACTACGTGCAAGTCCAATGGATGCAACAAAATCAGTGAAACTAGCCTACCATATACAGATGCAAGATTACAAAAATTACATATCAATTTTATTAAATCGTATCTACATATATTCTATCAAAAGTCTAGAGCAAATTTTGCTTTCTTCCATAGGTGTTTAATTGAACAACAAAAGGAAGATTAACAAAATCGATAATATATCGCTTGAAGCGCCTTCGTTGGTAATAAACAATACTACGATATTTTAAAATCAAAATGTCTTTGTTGATAATAAATAAATTCTGAACAACGTTCTGATTTTAAATGAATTTATCGATTTCTTAAAATGTGAAAATGCAATGGATCTGGTGTTCAAAGTTAACTTTGAAAAGACTTATGACCCTTGTAAATTTATCGACGAGATGATGCAAGACATGAGATGAATTTTAATCGAAAGTGGAGAGAATGGATTTGGGGATGTTTGGGTGATTAATTTTAATTTGGCACCGCAAAGAAAGAGGTCAACGCAAATTCAGTAGCCGAATTTTATGTTGACTATCAATGTCCAATTTTCATGTCTTTTTATGGTGGCAATCAAAATCAATCCGCTTCATTTGCTTTAATTTTATAATGAAATAAATAATACGCCTTTCATTCTCTTTAATAATTCATATTTAAAATAACAAAAGAGTGACATTATTTTTTTCACACTAAAAAATAATTTTATTACTTATAAAATTTTAAAAAAAATTATTACCCATTTTATCGAAATCATAATCATAATCAGACGGTTCGTAACCACTGGTTTGACCGAACCGTAAATCGAAATCATAATCAGACGATTCTTAACCACTTGTTTGACCGAACCGTATGATGGCAAATTCGATTAAACCACTAGTTTTACAATAAATATATATATATATATATATTATTATTATTATACACAATTGTTCTATTTTATAAATATAAATTTAATTTGTATTAAATTCTAATAATATATTTTCAAAAAAAAAAAAAAAAAAGGTTAAAACGAATAAAAAAGGAAAAAAAATCGACTGATCAGTAACCAACTCTGTTACGATTACAAAATTCTGAAAATCGTAACAGACAGTTTTAACTGTTTGCATGTATCTAATAATACTAATAAACAATTCATACATTAAAAATAGTTATGTGTTCATAAGTAAGGGACGGAGAAGTACGATATACAAAATGACAGATCGAACCACTTAATTATTTGATTTTTTTTGCTTAAAATATAATAGTAAATGATAATTAATTTAATTAAATAGCTAGCTGATAGCAAAATGGTATCATAAGTCCTTTATTTAATAAAAAATGCATTATTACTCTTTTAAGCCAAATAATTAGTTTTATAAGATGCTAGAATAATATTACACCCAAGTTCTATCAATATGACAATCCACATTTGGATAATTTCACAACAATGCTTTTAAATTCAGCAACTCCAACATTTATCAAAACTATTGGTATGCAATAATCACTTAAAAGGGCGACATACTCGACGAAAATCATCGTGAGCAGCATGAGAAGGCTCCGTTGTTTTGCTTAGACAAGTCGACCCCGTTTGCTAGGCTCACCCGATTCACAGATAGCTCCGCCTTGTATGAATCCGAGTTGAGAATTTTTCGACTCACCTTGTCGTAGATCTCACGAATCACAATTTCAAAGGCCTTTTTCACGTTGGTAGAGTCGAGGGCAGACGTCTCTATGAAGAATAATCCTTCTTCTTCTGCAAGGGTTTTGCCCTCGTCCACACTCACCTCTCTTATATTCTCCAAATCACACTTGTTCCCAACGAGCATCCTTGCAACTGCTGTGTCGCAGTGAGCTGCATATCATTCGATAAAACATTTAAAAAACTAAATATACGTGTGGGATATGTTACATATGTATCTATGTATGTACACACAACTCACATTCCCATTACCCAAAAGGAAGAGATTTCCGTTCTTCAAAACTCAAAAAATCGAGAAAAGAATGATGCATGATAAACCTAACAATAGCTCGTACCTATCAAATTTGCTTAGACGGGCCTAACTTTTTTAGCTCCATTTGCTCAAACAATGGCACGTGTATTCCGGTGTTATTATATTGGATTCCGTACTCAAGTTTAACATTAGGAGATAATCAAACCAGCAAATGGTTCTCATTATGACTTCAGAAGCTATCTCCTTCAATAGTTCTTGATCTATTGAAGTCTAATTTGCTCAAATGTCGCGAAAATACGATTCTCAAATCCGTATTCAGTTATACACAATGATCAAAGGCAAGAACAAGTACGGGTTCAGACGATACAGTACACCTAAAATCCACCTCTGCATCTTTTATATCTGATATCCCATTTATTTGAAACAATACATTGGTGTATAGTCAATATCAACGGGTCCGTGCCTTTGTAATCTATAGACATAAATGCATTTTATGGCTTTTAGGTGAGGTTTTAATAGCTCTATCTTTGTTCATCTACCTAGCTGTTCTATTTATGACACTACCAACATTAGTCTTCTGTAATAACAAGCATTTATCATGACAGGTAGGTTGGTTATGACTCTTAACATCCGAAAACATGGCTATTCAAATAAATCTTCAAGAGGACACATTAACTACTCGTAACTAAGAAAACCATCAGTGTCGATTAAGCCCACTTCGATTATAGCATAACACATTTGAGTAAAGTATGGAATCAATCCTGCTCTACATTCTCTTGAATCACAACTATGAATTTTAAGCCCAGTTTGGTAGGGAAGATCTACCCAACACACTATAATCGAGTGCATACCAAATGACCGGAAAACGCACCATTTGCTATTCAATCTAAACGTATCTGCCAGACAGGACATTATCAGACTAATCTAATCTTGAATTACTGATTTTATGAAGCTGAATCGATTAACATCAAGAAAACAATGAAACTGGAATCAAAGCCAATCAAGAACAGGGAAATGTAGATATTCCAAACACCCAATATCCCTCAGAACAGAAAACACAGAACAAGCAATGCACACTAGATTGGGCTCATACCAAATGACAGAAAGACACACCATCTACGAATCAATGTGGGTTGAGATATCCAAACATGGTTATAGATAACTCAACATATTTACCAAATGGGCCCCTGAGCTTGAATCAAAACTTTAAAGCTTAACAGACTGATTTTATGTAGTTGAATCGATTAATATCAAGAAAACAATGAAACTAGAATCAAGAACAGGGTATCCCTCCTCCTATTTCTTAATCCTCAGAACAGAAAACACAAAACCTGGGCAAGGAACAGAACAATCAATACACACTAGACTGGGCTCATACCAAATGACCGAAAGATACACCATCTACGATTCAATGTGAGCCTATTAAGATACCGGAACATGATTATAGATAACTCAACATATTTACCAAATGGGGCCCTAAGCTTGACTCACAACTATGAATTTTAAGCTTAACAGACTAATTTTATGTAGCTGAATCGATTAATATCAAGAAAACAAAGAAACCACAATCAAGAACAGGGAAATGCAGATATTCAAAACACCCAATATCCCTTCAACCTATTTCTTAATCCTCATAACAGAAGACACAAAACCTGAGCAAATGACCGAAAGACACACCATCTACGAATCAATGTGAGCCGGTTGAGATAACTCAACATATTTACCAAATGGGGCACTACACTTGAATCACAACTATGAATTTTAAGCTTAACAGACTAATTTTATCTAGTTGAATCTATCAATATCAAGAAAACAATGAAACTACAATCAAGAACAGGTAAATGCAGATATTCAAAACACCCAATACCCCCTTCAACCCATTTCTCAAACCCCAGAACAGAACACACAAAATCCGAGCAAGCAATTGAAATGGGGGAAGAAAAAAGGCATACTATCGAGTTCTTCAAGCCATCTTTTAATACTCTCAAAAGTAGACTTCCGAGTAATATCGTACACAATGAGGGCCCCCACCGCGCCGCGATAATAGGCGGAGGTGACGGCGCGGAAACGCTCTTGGCCGGCGGTATCCCACACCTGAGCCTTGATTTCCTTGCCGTCGATATCCACAACCTGTGTCTGAAACTCAACTCCGATTGTGGCCTTGGAATTGTGGTCAAATTCGTCTCTAGCGAAGCGGGAAAGTAGATTGGATTTGCCGACAGCTGAATCGCCTATTACCACTACTTTGAACAGATACTCCTCTCCTCCTCCTTCTTCCGCCATTGCTGATTTGGATTGGGGTTTGCAATGTGGGGAAAAGGGATGAAATTCTTGAATTTATTTGAATTGAATTGAAGTAAACGAGTCGTGGACGAGTAGTCGTAGTAGTATGGGGAAGTAGGCCACATTCATTGCGTAACTCACGGGCAGACAGACCGACAAAGAATGGATTTTTATTAGTTTTGCAAATTTGCTACATATATTTTTTTTTGAAGCTAGATATATTCATTGATCATAACTAATTAAATTAAATCAGCACAAATGTGCATCAAAATGGTAATAAATTGTTTCACAATACAACTTGCTTCACGTTCTCCGAATTCACTTAAACAAGACCTAAAGGACAACCAGCTTCAATCAAGTCCAACCAGACGAACAACATAGGACCCATAAAAGGTAATATCGCACTAGACGAGAGGACTGCATAAAGCAGAGAAAAATAACGACCATGTATTTTTTATATTTGTAAGAAATATAATTTAAAAAAAAAATGCTTTCGAATTTATAGCTGTTAAAATAGGTCGAGTCCCGTTGGGCCAGTCTGTCACGTCCTCCGAATTCACTGAAACAAGACCCCAAGAACAACCAACTCCATTCAAGTCCAACCAAACGAACAACATAAGACCCATAAAAGGTAAGAAATATCACAGACGAGAGGACCACATAAAACAAAGGAAAATAACAACGACCAAGTATTTTTATATTTGTAAGAAATATAATTTAAAAAAAAAAGCTTTCGAATTTATAGTTGTTAAAATAGGTTGAATCCTGTTTGGGCTACGAACTTTGGCGGGTTGGGAGCGAGTTTTGGCAGGCTAACCCTCTTTTTTTAATAAACAATTAGTAATATTATTATTATTATATTATTATAGAAAAATAAAAAAGGTAGTTATATTTTTAAGGCTTATTCAACAAAGATTACAGCTAGTGCATTGCAATCAGGCTAAAAAAAGTTGTAATCCTGCTTATTCGACGGTTTTGATTAAGAAACCAAACTAAAATCTCAATTTGACCGATCCGATTTCAATTTGGGAAGAAAGGTAAAAAAAAAAAATCAATGGTTCAACCACAGTTTTTAATGTTTGGACATTTTTTTGAATTTTTTGAATTGTCATTTGACCGTTGAAGATCCACGGTTCAAAGTGACCAAATCAAACCGTTGGTTAAATTGCTAATTTTGAATCTTAACTTTATAAACAAAAGGGAAAATATCACTTTTGGTCACGGAACTTTACCACTTTTCACATTTGATCACCCACATTTCATCACTATCAACATTGGTCACTCACTTATTCTTTCTCTATCAATTTTGATGTTGCTGTTAGAGAATCCGTCATTTATTAACGGAGAAAAAGTTTTGAGCGCAACTTTTATTTTCCCTCTTTTAATTCCTTAACCCTAAATCCCCAAACCCATTTTTTTTTTTAATTTTACTGAATTTATCTTCAATTAATATTACTGGTGAAAGGAGGAGTGAATTACATCACTATGTCAAATCTAGCTACTTACATGGAAAAGAGTGGCAGTGGTTCATCAAAATGACCAAGAAAAATACAAAGGAAAAACAAGTGAGAGTGATGGCAAGCCAAAGTCAAATTGTGGTAGTCATGTACTAGTTATATACTCTGTTTTTATAATTATGGTGTGTAGTTCGATGGTATATAATTATTGTATTTATTGTGGTTGAAAATTATTCTTTTGTACTCTGTTTGTTTTTCAGACTTTTTTGAATAATATTTCAATTACTGATTTTCATATTGAATTTGTATAATGATTGGGAATAGAAACTTATTTCAAAGTTAATTATTAGAATTCATATGACGGATTCTCTCGGCAACATCAAAATTGATAGAGAAAGAATAAGTGAGTGGCCAATTTTTTGATAGTGATGAAATGTGGGTGACCAAATGTGAAAAGTTGTAAAGTTCAGTGACCAAAAGTGATATTTTCCCTAAACAAAATTATTTAATTATAAAAAAACATATATATCTGAAGTTGGGCCCAACATACATCTTTTTCTTCTCGGGCCGAGCATGTTAGGCTTCCCGTTTCTCTTGAGCCCAACTTAATTGATATTGGGCCAAAAAATCTGCACCCCCAGCTCGAAAAATAAAGGGTTGGGGTATATACCCCTCCAGGTTTGTTAGATACACTACCCCCAAACTTTTAATAATAAAATAATCAAGTAAAATGTCCATGTTGCCCTTTGACTGAAATGGAATCCGATAGATACACTCCCACAATTCCAATATTGGTACGAAATGAAATAGGCGACCCTTTGCCTACTCCATCTTGTCACTTTTCTAGAAAACTCAAAAACTCAAAATCCAACCTCAAGCAAGGCAAAAAATCTCACGGGCAAGCTTCAGACGGCTTTTAGGGTGACGAAAATATCAAGAATGGTGCGAAAACGTGAAGGGCACAATACTCCAGTAAGTTTGTTTTTTCGTTTTTACAGTTTTGTAATGTATACATGCATGACTAGGTTTTCGATTTTTGTTAGTGTTTTAATGTTCGTAGTATATTTTGTGGTAGTTTAGGGGTTCTAATGTGATGAAAATGGTGTTTGGTTGTGTTCCCGCGTCAAAATATTTAAGTTTTCGAAGTTAACATTACCGATCCTGGTGTGTCGCCGGTAATAATTGTGGTCGACGGGAAGAAGTCGACCGGAAGGTTTCCCGTCGACACTGTGTAGTCGATTAAATAAGTATTGATGTTGTTGTTATAAATTTGTGGTCGACCGTATACAGTCGACTGTAATGATGTTGAGCGAGGGTAGAGTGTCGACTGGGTTGTTTGTGATCGACCCTTATGTGTCGACTACCATTCAATTTTAAATTAAAATGTGTCCTTTTTTATCAGGATTTGGCGGACGATCCGGAATATTTTGAGGATACTGTTGTTGAGGATAGTATTGAGAATACTGAAATTCAATCATGGGAGGCAAAGATCCATGAAGATGAAGAATTTGGCCATTTTGATTTTGATTTTGAAGGTGGTCTTATTTCATTTGATGAAGAGGGCAGATGTGGTGAAGGTGGTGAAGAGGAGGTTCCATGTAATGATATGGTGATGGACTATACGGATGTCTTCACCAATGGAAATTACTTTGCTAGTCGGGAAGATTTGCAAGAGTGGGTCCGTCGTGTATCTATAGAAAATAACATGGTCATTGTTGTTAAGCGCTCCGATAACGGCTCTGGGAAGAAGAAGGCACATGTTTTGCTTGCATGTGAACGGGCTGGAGTATATCGTCAATTTAAGGGGAGGGACAGGAGTAAAATTGTTATTCACAAGGATTCAAAGGATTCGGATTTTGAGGACGAGCTAAACGACAAGAAGAAGCGGACAACCGGATCGAAGAAGTGTGGATGTCCGTTTTTATTGAAGGGCATCAAAATTTCAGAGGGGGAATGGAGGTTGGATGTGAAATGTGGGCTTCATAATCATCCTGTGGCTTTGTATCTTGAGGGCCACTCTTATGCTGGGAGATTAACTCCCGAAGAAGAGCAAATTGTAATTGACATGTCTAAATGCAATGCTCCTCCGAAGGATGTATTGATGATGCTCAAGAAGAGGAATCCTGACAACCACTCGACACTCCGCACCATCTACAATGCCCGGAAAAAGTACAAGTTGACGGAGTATGCCGGACGAAGTCAACTACAACAATTAATGAGTCTGTTGATCGATAATCAATACTTCCATTGTCATAGAACCTGTTCAGAGACAAACACCTTGAAAGATCTGTTCTTTGCACATCCTATGGGGATTCAATTGTTTCGGGCATTTCCTAGTATTCTGATCATCGATTGCACGTATAAAACAAATAGGTACAAGATGCCTTATTTGGAGATGGTCGGATTCACACCAACAGGTATGTCATTTTCAGTTGCTTCTGTCTACCTTGACCATGAGAGAGAGGAGAACTACACATGGGCATTAGGTGTCCTTCGTGAAGTCTTGGACGATGCTTGCCTACCTAGAGTTGTACTTACGGATAGAGAGTTGGCACTGGTGAATGCTTTGGGTTCAATATTTCCACGAGCAACGCATTTCCTATGTTCGTGGCATATCGATAGGAATGTGTTGGCGAAGTGTAAGGGGAAGTTCTCTACGAAGGATGAGTGGAATAAATTCTATCAAGTTTCATGGAAGAACGTAATGAACGCATCGTCTTTGGAAGAATTTGAAGAGGTCTGTCGCTCTTTCCATGACGAGTATGCGGATGTCCCTATTCAAAGTGAAGCGTACGAGTATGTCATGAGGCAATGGGTTGATCCGTACAAAGAGAAATTTGTAGTAGCTTGGACAGATCAAGTGATGCATTTTGAGAACACAACAACTAACCGGTAAGTTTTAATATTTGTTAACACTTGTTTATAATTCAGTTGGTTGGTTGTTTCATATAGGTAAGTTTGGTTGTTTATATTTGTTAATAGCTGATGAAATATATTGGTTGGTTGGTTGGTTGGTTGTTGCATATAGGTTGGTTGGTTGTATTATGGTTTTTAATCAATGGAAACAATGTGGCTGTGACACACAGTAGTGGACAGGAAACTTTGCAGTCGACACATAGTAGTCGACTGGATAGTTTTCAGTCGGCACTCAGTAGTCGATGGGATTCATTTTAGTCGACACATAGTAGTCGACCGAATGTGTAATAGCCGACTCTGTAATGTCGACTGACTGTGTAATCAGATTAGTTTTCTATGCCTTTTGAATTAAATTCTTTAGCTATATCTGTGGTTCTTTATGAATTTGATCTATATTCCATTACTTTCAGGGTTGAATCACACCATGCTTCTTTGAAGAGATCTCTTGGTACTAGCATGGGAAACTTTGAGGCATGTTGGACTAGCTCGGAGGCGCTGTATAATGCAAGCCACAATGCCATAAAAGCATCTTTTGAAAAGAGTGTCAACGTCGCTCTACACAAGTTCAAGTCAGTGTTGTGGAAAGATCTAAGAGGGGTTGTGTCTATCTATGCATTGGAGAAGATGTATAAGGAGATGACACGAATTGAAGCAGGGGAATCCAATCCACTCATTTGCAATCACTACTTGAGGAAAGTTTGTGGGTTACCATGTTCGCATGAGCTTGATGAATACCATCGACTTGGTAAACCCATACCACTTGATGTAATCGATAAGTTCTGGAGGAAATTAGATATGGAGCCCACGGTAAGAGACGTGAATGATGCTAAGGATGGTGTTGATGAAGACCTTGACACCCGTTTTGACGGTGTTATACAGTCCATGGTTGTTCGATATCATGGGGAAGAAGAAACAGCACGAAAGAGAGTCATGTTGAGGCAAGCAATAGAATGGCACAATCCGGCCACCACTTCTGTACTTGAGCCCTCGCCAAAAAAGAACACTCGTGGTCGCCCGAAAGGGAAAGGGAAGGGGAAGGGGAAGTTCAAAGGGTCAAAGAAAAAGAACGAAAGTTCGACAAAGCGTGATCCCAGTGAGTTTGAGTATGTGGAGTCTATTTCCTTTCCTGATGAGGTTATTGATTTGACCACACAAAAGTCAAGCAACAAAAGAACAGCCCCTCTACGCCCGGTAATTTATGCATTAATTTTCATGTGTTTATATGTAAGTCAGTATTTAATATGTAAGTCAGTTTTTAATCATTTTGTGTACAGGTTTATCGCAAGCGAACCCGATCCGTAAGAAAGACAGCTTTAGTAGACTTTTTGCCAGTACGATTCCAACCACATGTATTGGAGTGCAAAAATGTGGAATCTGACGGCCATTGTGGTTTCCGAGCCGTTGCATCCGCAATGGGCTTTGGTGATGAAAATTGGGTAAGAGTACGACAGAATATGATGACTGAGCTAAGCCACCATGTTCACTTGTACGAGGGAGCCTTCCGAGAGAATGGAGCCGTGGCTAGGATGTCGACTGCACTTAATTGTTTCACACCTACAGCCCCCGGAACCCGGTGGTTCCAATTGCCATATATGGGTTTTTTGGTTGCAAGTGTGTACAACGTCGCTCTTGTTACGTTAGGGGATGATTTGTCCCTTACATACTTGCCCCTGAGAACTCCTCCACCGGAGAATCCGAAGCTGATTTGCATTGGGCATGTGAATCGAAATCATTTCATACATGTAAGTTGGTTGTTAATAGTTTACGTTGGTTGTTATTTATTCTTTACGTTGGTTGTTATTTATTCTTTACGTTGGTTGTTATTTATTCTTTACGTTGGTTGTTGCATATAGGTAATTCTTCGTGATGGACGTCCACTGCCGCCGATTGCATCTGCATGGACGGCCTACAAACTTTCAGCGGCTACTGGATGGAGGGATGCATATGAAAGTAACAAATTTAAGTAGATAGGCATGTTTGGTATTAGTTGTTTATTAAAACTTCATCTTTTGTATGATCGAAATGATAAAAAATTCATCTTTTGTATGATCGAAATGATCAAAACTTCATCTTTTGTATGATCGAAATGATCAAAACCTCATCTTTTGTATGATCGAAAAGATCAAAACCTCATCTTTTGTATGATCGAAAAGATCGAAACTATAATCCTTTTGCCCTTATCATCTATTTGAATCATTTTGATATATTTGTGAGATTATTGTACATAGTTTTTTGTAACAGATCCGAAAAGTTTTGCAGGGTTCACGAAAATAAACCAACCAATCTGTATAAATGATACATGACCCGATCGACATATATATATCGCCCATATCTTCTTCGGTCGACGTCTAATAGTCGACCATTTCACTTCAAATCGACATTTTACGGTCGATCGAAATATAAATGTCGATCATATCTATTCCAGTCGACTACTCATAGGCGACCAAGTCACTTCAAATCGATAACGAGTTTCGATTATAATGATAGATGCACTCCCTCTGTCGACATTTTGTAGTTGATCGACATATATATGTCGCCCATATCTATTACGGTCGATTACTAATAGTCGACCAATTCACTTCAAATCGACAACAATTTTCGATTATAGTGATACATGCACTCCCTCTGTCGACATTTTGTAGTCGATCGACATATATATGTCGCTCATATCTATTACGGTCGATTACTAATAGTCGACCAAGTCACTTCAAATCGACAACAATTTTCGATTATAGTGATACATGCACTCCCTCTGTCGACATTTTGTAGTCGATCGACATATATATGTCGCCCATATCTACGAATAGTCAGTCGACCGATACATGTAGTTCGACTGAATTTTAGCCAGTCGACCACCTGTATTTCTTAACCCTTAACACAACATATTTGCAACAAAAATTACAATCTATCAACAAAATAACAATCCTTAAAAATCACAATAATCCATCACACAAAATAATAATTACAATCCATCAACAAAATAACAATCAATCCTTCAACAAAATAACAATAATCTAGTCACAAAAGTAGAATCCATCAAAATAATAATCCATCAAAATAACAATCCATCAACAAAATAACAACAATTTATGTTTTCCTCCCCCTTTTGGTGACTCTTCTTGAGGCTCTTCCTCGTCCTCTACCACCTTCAGCTCTTGAAGATGACGACGTTGTATGTTGTGGTAGTTGAAGTGTTCGACATGCTGCCTCCATTACATGCATTGCCTCATCCGTGGTGGGACCATCTCCGGACTTCCATCTGTCCACCAAAGGAGCCATCATATTTTGAGCCACACTGATCATAAGCCACGCATCATCGCTAATGGGTACTCGTTCATGTTCAGCCCGCGTACGTGTTGCAGGGTTTGATAGATACAGGTGCGTGTTTTGTTTGTACCATGTGAGATAGTCCGATGAACACTCCCATGGTAATCTAGCACGCTCACCAAGTCTTTCAGTAGTTAGTAGATGCGTATCCCACGCTCCGAAATAATCAGCTAGATGGCCCCACACAAGCTTTGTCTTTTGAGAGGTTTTGGCACTTCTCTGCGTACGAGCGACAAGAGGCTTCTCCGGTATAGTCTGCACATATCCGAACTGTCTAAGGACTCGGTCCGGCATGTACGGTTCCACAATGTCACCACACACCAAGCAACCATGGAAGTACGTCACATCATGACAAGGATACTCATTTCTAATCTTTGAGTACGGATTCCATGTAACCTAAGAATAATAATATTGATTAACTTCAAAATTCTATGTTAGACACATAAGAATACAACGGGAAAGGCGCTTACCTCGTACGGCTCTAGGGCATCCATACGATCCCTATATGCTTGCACACGAGCAAGTGATGGACCAGAATGGCCCTCTGGTGCCCACCTCGCTGACAGTGGGAAGCCATTGTTGAAGTCCATGTTGTGTGGAGGTTTGATCAAAACAGGAAAATGCTCGTAAATCCAAGCCTACAAAGAAAATTTGGGTTTTTAGTACATTACAAAATATTAAACAATGGAAGTTTAAGTGCACATACATACCTCCAACAAAGTTAAATAGCCAGATATCTGGGCTGTTTTATATTGTGATGCTAAACCCAACTGCCTATACAAATACGCTAACGTAGCCGCACCCCAAGCATACTCGTGAAACCTGTCCATATCCTCCAAATACTCCAGCCATGAGGTAGATACCCGAGTGCCAGTTTTATCAGCAAATATAGAGCACCCAAAAGTATATAATGCATAGGCCCGTGCAGCCATCAACACCTCACGAGTATTTTCAGAACTAGCCATATCCATGTAAGTCTCTCGCAACCATTCCAACTTCAACGCGTGCCCACGTGTACCACAAACTACCTGTTTTGCAACCATATCGTCTACACCCAAGATGGAGCTAACATCTTCAGCCCCGTGGATGTGGTCTACACGAGACGACTGCACCGGTCGTCCTTCAACCGATAAACCGGTTATGCAAAATACGTCGTCAAGTGTGATGGTAATCTCACCAAATGGAAAGTGAAATGAGTTGGTCTCGGGATGCCATCGCTCGATAAAGGCTGTAATCAAGTTCTTGTTCACTGACCTATACGAGAAATTCCTTACTTGAAGAAGTCCAGATTTCTTAAAAAACCTCCTCCAACGGCGATGCTGTTGGGCATCGACATCCTCCACGATCGTCCATGCCATAAGCTTACTAATGTGGCTGTGACACTTAAGCACACCACGCTCCTCGCCCTTCCAAATATATTTTGCCACGTGAATGTCGAAAGAACTCAACAATGGAGGATTGGCCACATTCGTTTCAACATCCACATCAATCTGTCCTTCGTCCACATATTCTTCATCCAAGTTCTCTTCATCGTCCCACTCTTCACCACCGGATACAAAGTCATCGCTCGAATCGTCAACATTAGGGACAGCTTCTTGTTGCGGAGAAGGGGCAGCTTCTTCATGCTCAAGAGGGGTAGCTTGTTGTTGTTGTGGAATAGGGGAAGCTTCTTGTCCTCGTTGTAGAGGAGGGGGAGCTTCTTGTTGTTGTGGAGAAGGGGGATTTTGTTGTTGTTGTGGAGGAGGGGGAGTTTGTTGTTGTTGTGGAGGAGGGGAAGTTTGTTGTTCTTGTGGAGGGTGGGGAGTTTCTTGTTGTGGAGGAGGGGGAGTTTGTTGTTGTTGTTGTGGAGGGGGAGTTTCTTGTTGTTGTTGTGGAGGAGGGGGAGTTTGTTGTTCTTGTGGAAGAGGGGGAGTTTGTTGTTCTTGTGGAGGGTGGGGAGTTTCTTGTTGTGGAGGAGGGGCAACTTCTTCTGGTTTTTTGTGAAGCTCCTCGTTTTTCTTCCTATTAGACGCCGTTGGTCTAGTTCTCTTGTACACTGCAAAAAACATAAACATAATTCAAAATCTGAGAAATGCATCTGCAAAAAACATAAACATAAAGAGAAACTCCCCACCCTCCACAAATACGATCAACGACAAATAATCGATGAATGAACATCCGGTCGACATGAAAGAGTCGACCAAACATCGTTCGATCGATGGACCAGAGTCGGCGAGAAAAATTACAATCGAGCCTGGTCCGTCGATCCATTATTATTATGACAAAACCCAATATCATTCGCTTTGTAATTTTTACACCCCATACTAGTTTTCACCACAAATCCAAGAAACCACATACGAAATATAAACCCTAGTTTAACAAGAAACCACAAATCAAATTCTACAACAATCTTCGAATTTTTACTCAAATACAACACGAAATAAACCCATTAAGTGCAAAAGAACTACGAAACGCTTCATGCCCATACAGAAAAATGCAAAAAAAATACAAAAAATGTCATTCTTGTAAAAAAAAAAAAAATTCAAAAACATCTACGCAACGTACGTTTAGCATTCGGGGGTAGCTCCATTGCTTCTGCTCTAAGTCGTTCGACGTTCGCCGCCGTTCGCCGTTCGCCGCCGTTCGCCGTTCGCCGCCGTTCGCCTTTGAAATTGAAGAGTTTTTTGAATTTGGGATGGAGTGATATGGAGTGATACGATGGAGTGTATCTTTACCATATTTTTTGGCTCCAATAATGGTCAAAGGGTACTGGAGACATTTCGGGGGGGTGCATGTATCTAAGCTCAATAAATGGGGGAGTATGGAAATCGGTGGAGTGTATCAAACAAACCTGGAGGGGTATATACCCCAACCCAAAAATAAATACAGTATAGTGATGAATTTTAGGATTGGGGTATACCGCATACCCCTCTAGCTTTGTTAGATACACTCCTCCGATACATATACTTCCCTTAAAGTACATTTGAGATAGATGCACTCCTCCTAAATTGTCTATTATACCCCTTTATCTTAAAAATTGGTATGATAAATGCACACCCCCTAAAACCCTAATTTCCTCATTTCTTCCCCAATCCTCCTTCCCCCTCATTTCTCCAAGCCACCGCCGCCCAAGTCACCTCCTCCAGCGCCGCCCGCCTCCTTTCTTTTTATTTTTTCTTTTCCATTTCTGCAACCAATAGTGACGGCGCCTCCCTCGCCGCCTCCTTCCTTTCTCCCCCGTCGCTGCCCTGAAACAAGTAGTTTTTTTTTTTTTTTTTTTTTCCATTTCTGCAAGCGGCGCCGCCTCCTCCTCCCCACCGTCCTCTTCTCTCCCCGATGGCCTTCCCCACCGTAAGCCTCGGGTAATTTTTTTTCCTTTTCTTTCTCTCTCTCTCTCTTTTTTTTTTTTTTAAATTTTGGACAAGAAATATTGATCAAAACAAATTTGCTGTCGACCAAAATTTTTTTGATCGATATTTCTTGTCCAAAATTAATTTTTTTAATTTTTTCGATACAATGTTATCGACGAGGGTGTTTTTCGTCGATTATAATTAGTCGACGATATATTCTGCGGTCGACCAACCAGTGTCGATCGATTGGTCGAAAAAAACTATTTTTTTTAAGTTTCTGAATATATTTTGGATGTGTGACGCCGGATGTTGTGACGGCAGTGGAGGTGGAGGATGTCGGAAGTTGCGACGGCGGCTGCAAAATTAGATTTAGGGTTTTGTATAAAATTAGGTTTAGTGTTTTAAGTAAGGAGGTGTATGTATCCATAACATTTTACAAATTTTATTAAAAGGACAAATATAATATTTTACATATATATTTAATTAATAAAATGGAAAGGACAGTGTATCTAACAAAGTTGGATGGGTATATACCTCAACCCTGAATTTTAATACTACGGAGTAGTATTTTTTTAAATAATACGGAGGGAGTATGTATTATTTAATTTTTTTTTTAATTTACACGTGTCAAAAAAATAAAAAACGGGAAGGTTATAGTAAAACGGAGTAAGTACTATATACAATTTCCAATTTTGACCATGACGTGTTCGATCGACACATACGACTGTGAAACAGCTATTAGAAAAAACCTAATTTGATAGCACGTTCCGCCGCCATTGCCAACCCCTTCTGATTTTAAATCCCGCTTCTTCACATTTTCTCCTCCCCCTCACTCCCTTGACCTCTTTCGCGCCGTCGCACTCATCCACCGTCTCGAGGCGATTCTAATGCGGCTGAGCTCCCGCTGCCGGAGTTTCATTCTTCTACAACCTTCTCATTACCGGAGAATTTAGTTATTCGGCTTAGCCTCAAGCTTTTTTGTTCCCCCGGCGCTCCTTTTCTATTTGTCGAGTTTTCCTGCTATGGCATCGGCCATTGGATGTTTTTCTCTCAAGGCTACTCATCGAGGTATTTGGTTCTGTAGTTAGGGCTTCTATTTTGATCATTTTGTAGATGTGTTAATTTGAGTTCTGCGTTGAATATATTGATCTGAATTGCTTAAAACTCAAGTTTCTGCTGGTGATTTTAAATATAGATACAATGTCCTGTAGCTTAATCGCATATGATGTTCTTTAATATTCATGAAATAATGCTTCACTCACAGAGACACGCTTTCAACATAATCAAATAAGTCTACTTGTTTTGTTAGTTAGTAAAGCTCTAACTACTTGCTGATAACTACTCAAGAGTAGTTTCTAAATCCCTTGTATATATATGACCTTTAGGTCATTTTACAATTCAATGAAAACTTTCTAATTACTCTCACATGTCCGTCTTTGATTCCACCCTCACCTTACATGCCATGACCAATCTCATCACCGTCAAACTCAAATCCACCAATTATCCTATGTGGTTCGCCCAAATTCATCCATTGTTGGCCACTCAAAAATTTCTTCCATTCGTCGACGGTACTTCTCCGGCACCACCATCTACCATCACCAAAGATGGCCGTTCTGAACCAAATCCCGACTACGCTTCTTGGGCTGCTCGTGATCAGATTGTTCGTGTTTTCTTGTTATCTACTCTGACAGAGGAAACTATGGCGGTTATCGTCGGCTGTCACTCCTCGGCTGAAATATGGACAAAGCTTGCCACCGCCTACAATCAACCATCCAAGGCTCGAGAAATCTGCCTCAAAGATGAACTTCAAACCATCAAGAAAGGTCACCGCACAGTTGCCGAGTATGGCATCCTCTTCAAAAATCTATGCGACCAACTCTCTTCCATGGGATGTGTTCTTGATGACACTGATAAATCCCACTGGTTTCTTCGCGGTCTTGGCCCAGAATTTCATGGATTCTCAACGTCTCAAATCAATATCTCTCCTCTCCCTACTTTCTCGGACCTTCTCGCCATGGCTGACCTCTTTACACGTTGATGCAATTTTTTATGATTTCACCTCAATTTGTTAGCATCCCTTTTAACACATTTTGTATGCATATTAAATCTAGTTTATACTGAAATATTTCAGGTGGGATCCCAAAATGGAGGTCACCTAGAGCAGCTGTGATTCCCAATTTTCATCTCCCTATGCGCAGTTACGAAGTGAAGAATAGGTAATGGTTCAATTCAATCGAAATTTCAAGTGATTTTCAGGCTTTTTCTTTACTCTTGTATTGTATACTCCCTGTGGTAAAGTAAGAATATTGTGTAAGAAAAAGTAATGTTTAGGATAAATAAGTGTGAATTTTGAAGTTTAGAGTTGTGAAAAACTTTTTGGGGTGTGAAAACTAATGTAGAACAAACCAAAAAGAAAGTGTGAAAACTGAATTGGGACAGAGAGAGTAGTTTTTTGTAAAAGAATATCATGCTAATATTATATAATTCTACCACAATGCATAATATTGTACTTAAGATAAGTTGTTGATCTATTACTATGTTTCATTAGTTCATTGTATTTTAAGTACAGCTTGAAATCATTCACTTTCTTTTCTATTTGTGACAATAATCATATCATCATCTCCCTCTCATGTGCATCCAGGGGAGTGAGTCAGACTGATGTCGACTTGTCTCCAACCCTTTGTCCCCTGCATTTCCTTTCCTGTGACTGTGTAGCTTTTTTTTCCTGCCAATTTTAACCTTATAATTTTCCTGAGAATGTGCCTAAGAAAAGGTCCAATAGCAACTGTTAGTTGTGTTATTAGAATGTATAAGTTTATGTTGTTTGTGACTTATGATTTATCGTACCCTTGTGTTCTATTAAGAGTTTGATATTTGGAATCATTTTACACCGTTGGATGGGGATTCCTAGTGTATTATGCATTCCCTCCTCTCAAACATGTTGAGTTGCTGTATCATTTATTAAAAAAGTGAACTTTCATTTGTTGTGGTCGGGAATTTTCCCATCTTAGGTATTTGTTGTTAACTAGGTACATATTTCTTGATTTTCGGAGTGGATCGTATATACCAGACATTGCATTGCAACTCATATGTTGAGCGTCTTTCGTGGTCTTAAGACCACAAAGAGATATTGCAAAAGACGTCATAAACAGTTGTTTTTTTAAGTGGAGCATGATAGCATTTTAATTAAATACCTGTTGGTTCTGGGATGGCAAGAGTATGTAGAAATAAAATGTTACTCGTTTATGTTAAAAGACAGCCAACAATCCTTTCTTCTCTCGAGTGATTTCATGTTTCAGAAAACGTGTGTTTGCAGGACTAATGTTGACGACATAAAAGCACTTAGATTGATAACAGCAATCAAAACTCCTTATCTACCAGATGGGAGGTTCGATTTAGAGGCCTACGATGCCTTAGTCAACATGCAGATTGAAGATGGTGCTGAGGGAGTAATTGTTGGTGGCACTACTGGTGAAGGCCAGTTAATGAGCTGGGACGAACACATCATGCTAATTGGTCACACAGTAAACTGTTTTGGTAGTTCCATCAAAGTAATTGGCAACACTGGAAGTAACTCAACTCGAGAAGCTATCCATGCCACTGAACAAGGCTTTGCTGTTGGAATGCACGCAGCACTCCACATCAATCCCTACTATGGTAAAACCTCCTTAGAGGGTTTGGTTTCTCACTTCGACAGTGTGCTTCCCATGGGCCCCACGATTTTGTACAACGTACCATCAAGGACTGGGCAAGATATTCCGCCTCGTGTGATTCACACGGTGGCACAAAGCACCAACCTTGCAGGTGTGAAGGAATGCATGGGGAATGAGAGGGTAGAGGAGTATACAAGTAAAGATGTGGTTGTGTGGAGCGGGAATGACGATCAATGCCATGATTCGAGGTGGGATTACGGGGCTACTGGCGTAATTTCAGTTACGAGCAACTTGGTGCCTCGTTTAATGAGAGAACTCATGTTTGGAGGAAAGAATCCTTCTCTGAATGCAAAACTTATGCCTCTAATCGAGTGGCTGTTCCAAGAGCCGAATCCCATTGGTTTGAACACAGCTCTTGCTCAGCTGGGGGTCGTGAGACCAGTGTTTCGATTGCCATATGTACCCCTTCCTTTGGCTAAGAGGGTGGAGTTTGTGAATATTGTAAAAGAACTCGGGAGGGAGAACTTTATCGGAGAGAAAGATGTCCGGGTCTTGGAGGATGACGACTTCGTCTTGATCGATCGGTATTAGCTGCGTTACCTGAACTAGGAGCTAGTGTTTTTAACTTTGTTGTTCTGATCCGTACGTATGCTCTTTTTGAATCAGTTTTGAATTTCTTTTCTTTGGTGTGTGTAAAGTTCAATATTTAAATTACTTTCTTTCCCAACTTTCTCCATTTTTGATATTCTAAATTTGCTGTCAAATATAGGGATTGCTCGGTATTTTCCTTGTCAAAATTTATGAAAAACTTACGATATTGTACTGAAATTTTGGTATACTAAATTTTTTAATGGTATTCTTATACTCGTTTCATATTGAAATTTCAGAATATTTAAATTTTTAAATATATATTGAAATTGTGGATTTTTTTAATACGGAGTATGCAACTAGTCGATATTTTGTTGATACTAGTGGTATACCGAAAGTTTAGGTGCTTTCCCTGCCCTAATCAAATAACAAATTTACTTATAAATTTTACTTTCTCCGTTCGTCTATGAGAGTTTCAATAATAAATGTAAGATCATGTAAGATCGAGTGACATTATATGCAAATAAAAGTAAAGTGTAAAGATATAAGTTCAAAATGTATGAGAAACTTATAGATGGATAAATCAACGAAAATTTATACACAGACAGAGGGAGTACTCGTCAGTCGTCAATAGCTTTGTCTTTGCCATTGAGTGTGCCATGTGCACATGTTTGTCTGGTTCCTGGTTAAAATCGAAATTCATACTAGAGATGCTAAAAAACTCGAAATCGGCCTTCAATTTGGTCAGTCGGTGAACGGACAGTTTCAATAACAAAATCGAACTGAAAATACTCCCTCCTGTGCACTAAAAATATGTTCAATTTCTTTATTTATCTGTCCATCAAAAGTATGTTTATTTCCTTTTATGAAAACAATCGTTTTATTTTTATTCCACAACACCTTTATTTTATTTTAAAATCTGTGCTCAATCAAAGAAGCATATTTTTTCGACGGAGGGAGTATTATATAGAGTAGTTCGATTTCGGTTAAAGTTTTTAAACCGAATATAGACCACACGGTCTGGTTCTGGTTTCTTGTCCCCACACTATAGTGTCACTGTCTGTCATGTAGCATAAATCTAATTTGGAATAGTAAGCAAAATTTGGCATTGGTCGATAGTGTTGAATTACAGCGACTTTAGTGCTTGCTTGCTTGTTTTCAATAATTGATCTTTCGTAGGGATAAAAATATAGCAATAAGTTGACTTGGTTTTTTCTTCCAATGTTAATAGAGTTCTAGAACACAATGCCAATTCCATGATCTCCACTAACAACTTTCTTTCAGTCAAATAAATCGGCATAATATAAGCTCTCATTAATGCATCTCCACGTTAGCTGAAGAGTTCGTCTTTTGTGTAGACCCGAGTTCATATAAGAACTCGAGTTGATCAGTCAACTTTTTTTTTTTTGTTAAAATCTTTTTATGGTGTTGCACTTTTTAGTTACAGTAACTTACAATTTTTAATAATATTTTCAGTTATATTCACTTACATTTTTTACTAATGTTATATTACACCCCGAGTTTATATACGAACTCGAGTTGATCAGTCAATTTTTTTTTTTTTTTTTTTTTGTTATTTTTTTATGTTGTTGCACCAATAATATTTTTCGACTTACCCTTTTTATTAATGTTATATTGCACCTTTAGTTATATGAACTTACAATTTTCAGTAATATTGTATTGAACTTTTCAGTTATAATAACTTACACTTTTCATTAAAATATTGTGTTGCACTTTTTAATAATATTATGTTGTGTACTTGTGTTGCACTTTTTAGTTATAAAAACTTACACTTTTAATTAAAATATTGTGCTGCACTTTTCAATTATAGGACTTACATTTGACTTACACTTTTCAATATACACACTTAAAAAAAAAAGTCAATTGGTCAACTCGAGTATTTATAAGGATTCAGAGACTAATCCTTTAAAGAATATTGTTTCGTGCTTACTATTTCAATTAAAAAAGAAAACAGACACACTTTACGTGCTACGTAGAAAGTATTATAAAGCTAGCTAGCCTTGATCTGATCCCAAATTTAGTTGCAACCAACCAACTAACCATGAATATGATATTCAATATCCTTCTCATCTCCTTTCTCTGCATTTTCACAGCAGAATCTGCAGATCCTGTTTATAACATCTGCAATGATTCCACCAAAACTAAAAATGGTAGCCAAATGTCTAGAAACATAGATAAACTGGTGCCTGTACTAGTGTCAGGCACCATCCAAAACGGGTTTCTCGCCACCACTCATGGTGGCGGGAAAGACCAAGTCTTTGGCCTCGCCCAATGCAGGGGCGACGTCAGCAGGAACGACTGCTCGTCCTGCATCCAGGACGCAGCGAAGCAGATACGGAAGCTCTGCCCGGACCAATCCGACTCAAGAATTTGGTACGATTATTGCTTTTTAAGGTATAGTAATGTAAACTTCTTTGATCAAGTTGATACTTCTGGTCTGTACTTGTACAATGTTCAGAATGTCACTGATCCTGAAGTTTTCAACAAGAAACTTGCTTCTCTTATGGATAAGATTGATTCTGAGGCTGTTGAGTCGAAAAACAAGGGGCTGGGGAAGGGGAAGAGCGATGTTTCGTCGTTTATTCGACTTTACGCTTTGGTGCAATGCACGAGAGATCTCTCCGACTTGAACTGTGCTCAGTGTTTGGCTATTGCGATTAGCAACTTTCCGACGATTTGTGATGATAAGAGAGGGTGTCGAGTTGTGTATAGTAGTTGCTACGTTCGTTATGAAGTGTACCCGTTTTACTTCCCTCTCGACGCACAAGAGTCGTTAGATCATGGCCCCGAGAGGTATAACTCTGTATTGAGAAATTGATGTGGTTCGATGTCTTTGTATCGTTTCGTGTTTTATAATAATGGATCGTCGCGATTCTGTGTTGTAAATGTTTGGTCACATGTATCTTTATTGTATGTTATTTCAGCTAATCTTCTCTGTATTGTTCCAATTTTATCAGATGACAAATTTCATAAACAAATGCATTCTTTTATTAACTTATTTATGTACAAGTTTACATGTACTAAATAGTTATGTACATGCAATAAAAGTTATATCGTTTCGTGTTTAATAATAATGGATCGTCGCGATTCTGTGATGTAAATGTTTGGTTACATGTATCTTTATGAAGCTCAAATAGTATTGTTAGTGGTATGCTGACCATTTCTCGATTTATGCGCGCAGAAGTCATGCTAATCTTCCCTGTATTGTTGGATGAGAAATTTCATAAACAAATGGATTCTTTTATTAACTTATTTTTGTACAAGTTTACATGTACTAAATATTTATGTACATGAAATAAAAGTGGCATATTGTCCCTTAATTGTTGTTGGCTTTGCCATAGCTTCTGGGAAACGGAACAGCCTCTCTAACGTCGTTGAGTCCCGTTGCGTAAAGAACCAACGAGTCGAACAGGAAGCTGAAACCCGAACATTTTACGCCCCCGTGCTTATGAAGATCCAGATACCACTCATACTGCTTCTTTTCCAGGCCTAATTCCTTTATCCTTGTGGTTAAAATGTTAACACGTTCTTCGCTTTGGCTGCCTCGTACCAGAGTTCCAACCTGGATTTACGACGAAAATCGCACTTCAGCAAGAAAAAGTATTTGTGCAATAGACTAATAGTATCATGAGTTTATACTTTTGTTACCTTTGGTACAATCACTTCAAATGCTGCACATGTTCTTCCATCGTCGTTAATTCGCGCGTTGAATGGCTTAAGCTGCTTCGGATAGTTGTAGATAACGACGGGCAGCTTGTAGATTTCGTCTGTCAAATAGCTTTCGTGTTCTTCGGAGAGGGAAGCGCCCCATTCGATTTTTCCTTCGAATTTCCCCTGATTATAGGTAAAAATTAGAAATCTTGACAATGGAGTAGTTAATTATATTGAGAAAGTTTACTACTTTGTTCAAAACTTCAACTGCTTCTGTGTAAGAGATTTTCTGAAAGGACGAGGCTGTGATCAAATGAAGACGATCAACGACTAGTGAGTCAATGCGCTTGGAGACGAACTTGAGATCTTCTGTGCAATTCGACAGAATAAAGTTGCATATAAACTTCAAGAAGTCAATTGCACATTCTATTGAATCTTCCAATTCTGAAAAGGCCATTTCAAGCTCAACCATCCACATCTCTGCTAACAATTTCTTCGTCTCGAATTTGTTTGCACGAAATGTAGGCCCAAAGGAGTAAACATTCCCTAGAGCAGATGCACAGCTCTCCAAATGCATTCGTCCAGAATTCGTTAGATACGTCGTGCCACTGTCTTTACTGGTCTGCTTTGATTCCAGCTGTGATACGAGCTCGCTCGTTTTCTTGAGGTCTTGGATGGCGACGACTAGCGCTTCCTTATTGCTTTCGTTTCGTCTGAGTTCCTCAACTTGTTTGCTCTTTTCCTTGATTGAAGCCTTGACTGTTTCCAGTTTTACCCCTCCTGTGTCATCTTGAATGGCCTTATGCTCTTTCGTCGTCACCTGGAAGGCTTCGCCTTTTCCTTCGCAATCTGTGGTTGTGATCACGGGCACTTGCACGTGAACGAATCTGTTTTCGTGAAAGAAAAGATTCACACCTTGAGTAAGGCCACTTCTTATCCTCATCACAGATGCAACCTGCCACAAGTTTATCAAAGAATTGGACTAAATTTGAAGTGTTTTTATTGTTAGATTGAAGAAAAGGCAATCACACCGTTGTTGTTCTTGGTCGAAAATGGGCTGAATCGCGCAACGATTCCAAGGGTAATCGCTTCTTCGACAGAGGATATTTGTCTTGATCAACTAGTCCTATGTGTAGGACCTTCTCTGCTTTAACTTCGACGATTTCCTTACCTTGAAGAGACGGCTTTTGTAGCACGCCTTCGACTAAAATGCACGTCCCCGTAGGCATAACGTGGCTTGGCGAAGCTAGAGAAGAATCAATCAAAACCTGTTTCATCATTCAATACTTTAGTGTCACGAAATATAAGGTCTAATGACACCGAGTATGCGTTGTTATAGTACCTGGAGGCTTGAAGTGCAAGATCCATCACTGATGTGCAAGATTGAGATTGAGGGCTGTGGCGGTCTAGGCGTCGTTATAGCATCAAACTTGTCGCGTATATGATGATCGCCACCGAAGATTTTGATGATTGATCGAAAAAATGGGAGCTTGGTTTGTAGAACTTCCACACATGTGACATCTTTAGGCCCTACTATGTGGGAAGGTGGAGGCGCGACCACCTCTTTTCTGAACTCGCGGGAGGATTTAACCCACCCTCCCACGAGCACCCTCTGTCCAAACGACCCTGTTGGGCCGTCTGGACGGGTGAAAATGGTTTTCAAGACGACCCTTTTCGAGTACTTTGAAAGGGCTAATGTTGGTTCAATAGGGGCTTGTTCTGAGGCCATTTTTGAATGTATTGTAGAAGATTGTGTTGTTTTGTTTGGAGGAATTTGGATATCTATATATATATGTGTGTATATGTTGAAAAATAATATGCTTTTCTTGATTGAGTTTTGGGAAGTTTGAGAGAGAAGAAAAGGGATTGTTTGGAGAGAGAGAGAGGGGATTGGTATTCTTGAAGTGTTGGAAATTCGCGGGAGTTTTCATAACTGGATTTTGAGTATTTTAAGTAACATTTAATCAACAAGTAAATGATCATTAAACTTCACTTTTTAGTTTTGCTATTTTGGGTTTTGCAGTATGGAAAAGATATATGATGAGAATTGTTGTTTATACTTTTCTTGAATAATATAATTCAGAGATTTTATTTTAAGTTTTAATTGATATTTTTCCATTCTAGTAATACTTGGACTGTAGACAACTAGTAATTTTTAATCGTGAGTTAAATAGCTAACACATGATTTAATTGACCATCAAATTAATTAGACTAAAATTAAACCGGATCTAATAAAACAATTTGGGCCCAATTTAGATCTCTAAAGCCCAAGAAATCAAAATATCAGAAGGGTTGGGGTATATACCCCTCCAGCTTTGTTTAATGCACTCCCCCGATACACGCACTCCCCTCAAAACACATGTAAGATAGATGCACTCCCCCTAAATTACCTATTATACCCTTATCTCTTTAAATTGTATAGAATAAATACACTCCCAAAAACCCTAATTTTTACATTTAAACCCTAATTTTCTCAAATTCCATCTTCCCCACACCATTCATCTTCTTCTCCATCCCTTCTCCACCCACATATTGCCACCGCCGCCTCCCACCGCCTGCCGCCTCATCTTCTTCTATCGCGCGCCGCCGCCTCCTCCTCCTCCATCGCATCGCGCGGCGCCGACGCCTCCTCCTCCTCCATCGCGCCGGCGCCGCCACACCCCCAAGAAGCGACGCTTCGTCCTCCCTTTCGTCCAGCCTCCGCCGCTCGTCCGCCGCCCCAGGTATGCATTTTTTGGTTGACTCCTCCAGTTTTTTTTTTTTTTGACAATGTTGAGTCGACCAAAAACACTCCTGTCACTCTGGTTTGTCGACGGAAGTGTTTTTGGTCAACTCAATATTGTCGAAAATTTCAAAAAAAAAATTTGAAATTCTTTCGAAAAAATCCTATTGACCGGGGTGTTTTTGGTCGACAAATCAGAGTCGACCGGAGTGTGTTTGGTCGACAAATCAGTGTCGACGGAAGACGGAAGAAATTTTGGTTGAACTTTTGTTTTTCTTTTTTTTTTTTTTTTTTTTTTTTCTTTTCTGTTATGTTTTTTAATTTCTGAGTATTTATTTGGGCGGCGGCGGCGTTAGGTGGGCGACGGCTAATACCTTTCAAATTAGGGTTAGGGTTAAAATTAGGGTTAGGATTAGTTTAATTATGGAGGGTGTATGTATCTTTTTGTATTTTATTAAAAGGGTAAAATAGACATTTTACATGATTATTTAATTAATAAAAGTGGAGGGGGCGTGTATTAAACAAAGCTGGAGGGGTATATACCCCTACCCTATCAGAATAGACATTTAAAGTTCAAGAATATCAAAATAGGGCGCGGTTATACACACACCAATCTATTGAGTACACCCACTTGACAAATTTTTTATCCAAGAGGACATGTAAAATGTTCAATATACCCTTTCTGTAAAAAAATTTAAAAAACACGAAGATGAGTACACCCACCCATTTTTTTTTTTTAACGAATCATCCCCACCATCACCAATCACCATAGTCTTAAAAAAATTCTTAACAAAATACAAAATTAGAAAGAAAAAGATGTTCGGGATTTTTTTTTCGCACAAATCATTATTGTACGAAAAAAAACATGTGTTCTGGATTTTTTTTCGGACAAATCATTATTGTCCGAAAAAAAACATGTGTTCGGGATTTTTTTTCGGACAAATCAACATTGTCCGAAAAAAAACATGTGTTCGAAAATTTTAAATGAACAAAATTAAAATGTTCGAAATTTTCTTTAAAACAAACTTAGTGTGTTCGAAATTCTTTTTTGAACAACTTTCATTTGTCCGAAAAAAAAAATCGAACATGCAGATGTCCAAGAAAATCGCAAAAAAAATTTGTTGATTCTTACCCTAAACCCTAATCTGCAAATTTTGAGTGCACAAACCCTAAATAAGAAAATTGAAAATGTGCACAAAACCTAAACACCTAAACTTACCAGAATTACGGGGCGACGAGTGGACGGGGAGGGGTGCGAACGGCCGCGGCCGCTTGTAAGGGAGGGGGTGCGGCCGCGAAGGGGAGGGAGATGGGTTGCGGCCGCGAACAGCCGTGAAGCAGGTGGGCGGCGGAGTCGCAACGAAGGTGGGCGGCGACGTGGCTGGCGAGTCGCGGAGGCGTGGGGAGGTGGGCAGCGCGGAGGCGGGGATGCGCGGAGGTGGGCGGCACGGGTGAGGAGGGATGAAGGTGGGTGTACCAATGAAACAGAGAAATGAGAGAAATTAGGGTTTTAAAGTGTTAGAAGGGTATTTTTGGATTTTTCAGGTGGGTGTCCTCAACTTACAGGTGTGTGTACTCATCCAGTGGGTGTCCTCAATACATTGGTGGGTGTCTATAACCGCGCCCATCAAAATATAGGTCTTTTAAAGTCCAAATTATGTCAAATCCAGGTCTTTTGAGCCCATCAACCAATCAGTCCAATAAATTAAATCACGAAAGTTCAACAAATCTTTTCGAATAACTGCAAAGTTTTCGGATCCATCTAATTTGGCCAATAAAATCATAAATTCCACACCATGGTCTTAATCCATTCATTTGAGACACACGCAAATATAGAATACACTTACCCGTGCACTTAGCTACCATTGTTCCTTCTCTTTCCAATATCTGATTGGTACAAACAACAGGTCTTGCAGAGCCTATCAGTCGTGCACAGATCTCTTCTAAGGAGTGGCTAGGGGGGCCTGCGAGCTCTATAGCTAGTGAGGCTTTGGGTCTAGCTCTTTAAAAGGTTGGGGCGTAGCTACAGTCTTCGGTTATCTCTTTCTATTGTACCCTAAAAACGAAGATGCGAAAAAAGAAAGCTTTCCGTTCAACTCTTATCTCGGTAAAAGAAAGGTTAGTTGTAGGCCTTTAACTAAGGTTATATTGGCCGCTTAGAGATCTAGTCTAGTGATTCAAAAACTATTCTGCAAGTTCTTTGCGGGAGCTCTTCATTAGTACCGACGCTTCTCCACAGAAGTCATTCATGCCTCCGCAAAATTTCTTCACGTTCTTCATCAAGAACGGCGCTTGATCCAAGATCAAGATACCTTCGCAGAAAATTTTCATCAAGAACGATATTTGATCTGAAATCAAGATGCTAAGCCCCTCGGATCAATGTTTCTCCATAGAAGTACTTCGTTCCTTCGTAGAAGCATTACAAGTTCTTTGTCAACAACGACGTTTGGTTCGAGATCAAGATGCTCAATCTCTCAAAAGGACATCTTGTCAAACAAAGCTCCTACGACAGACTCAACTCTAACAAAGAGAGAATCAAGAGAATTATTAGAGATTATACTAAAACATTTGCTTGATTCAAGAAGAATGTCATTGAGTATGTATATATGGACGTCCGAAGATTACCTGCACACTCCCAATACAAAAAAAAATTAATACGCTCACAACATCATTTTATTTTTAAAATTGTCACTTAATTTGAATCTACATTTTACCTTACCCATCGTTAAATTCTTTTTACACTTCATATATTAACTCAAAATGCTCTTATTTATTTGACCAACACCACCCCCCCCCCCCTCCCCCAAATACAATGATCTTTGTATGCTAGTCATATGTGGGGGAGTTTTTTTTTTCCCACTTTAAATGCTAATTGATGAATGGTGGAAGTCTTAAAAAAAAAAAATCCCCCCCCCCCCCCCCCTAAAAATCAATAAAGCCCAAACTCTTAAGCGTATTTTAATTAAATTTTAGTCGAAGAGTTACGTTCATAATGTCAAACGTTAATTTCTCTCTAAATATTTTGAAATCTCAGTGTGATATATTGATGGTTTATTTTGTATGAATTGTGTATGGACCTCGCATCTAATACAACAACGTCAAATTCAATTAAAAAAAAAATCAAATAATAATAAATTCATATTTCAGATAAAATAAATGTTTTTATGAATCCAAAATTTGCTGTAAAAAATAAAATTATAATTTAATATATTGTGGGTTAAGAATGATCTCAAAACGAAAAATAATTGCAATTCCAAAATTTGGATAGAAAAAGTATAAAAAAGAAATGAAAAAAAGAAAATAAACAGTACACTCATTATTTATTTATTAATCCGAAGAGCTACAGTTTTTTGTCATGTCATGTCACAAGTACTGCTCTAATAGTTACCACCTTTTTTATTTTTATTTAATTTAACAGAATACAAAATGTCTGGCTCGAAATAAAAAACAGAATACAAAATGTACTTTTATGGACATCAATTGAACCAAAGATATTTCTAGAGTTAATATTTTCAATTTCTAGGTGCTTCTTAAACTATTCAAGTCAATTTTTGGTAAGTGATTTTTCTTTTTAACCCATAAGTGAATTATTTTAAAGAAGAGAAATTGGATTATTCTAGATTGCTACTCACCCCGTTTCATAAAGTTTATCGCATTTGATCTTAAATTTTGTTTTTAAATGTTTGTCGTTTTTCCTAATTTTACCAATGATCTATCTAAATTATCTTTTTTTTTTTTTTTTGGAAATATATTAATGACCTTTTTTTGGAAAGGTCAAAGTAATGGTGGAAAAGGAAGGTGGAAAAAAAAAGAGAAGAAAAAGGGGAAAATTAATGAGGGATAAATGTGTTAAAAAAAATATTTTTTAATTTTATACAAAATAAAAAATGGATAAACTTTATGAAATAGAGGAAGTAATTATAACTGAATTTTATCTTTTAAATCTAATTAATTAGTTCAGCCATTACCCAATATATAGGTTTAATTAGTCATTTAATGTTGAATGCTTATTAGGGGGGAAATAAAAGTTTTATATAAAAAGAAAAAGGAAAATTTTAAAAGTCATAAGTTAACCATTCGAACTATAGGCTGGATTGCCAACAAAATCCTACTCAGAAAAACTCTTCAAGGGAAAAAACCCGGGTCAAGGAAAAAACTACACTCCTAAAAACTCACCTACCAACCATAATGATAAAATTTCGAAAAGATGACCAAAATTAAAATGAACGAAACAGAGAAAATGACTTACGGGGAATCAAAAGCATTGTTCCATATACTTGAAGACAAAGTCCATCTCATTGCCAAACCCTATCGAATAGTCAATGTGGAAGACCTCGAAGGCTCTAGCCTCGAACTCATTGATAATGCTTTTCGGAGGTTGCTGATGGGATAAACCCAACCCAGACGACTTGTGGCAGTTGAGCTTCTCCGTGGAGTGGGAAGAAGCTGTAAGAGCAAGATCACGTGCGTCGTTGGCAGACGACTTCAATAAAACAGTAGCCATCATCCGAGTGTTGTCAGAGGACTCATCCAAGCGTTCGTTTACGATGACTGAGAATACATTGCTCATCGGGACCAAACCGGATGAAGAGACTAATGTCGGGGCTGAATCTGCCACAAAATTCACGGAAGGAACCCTCGTGGGTGCACGAGGTTGTTGATTCGAAGGGAAAGACCTGGACAGTCTGTTACGACGGGTCCTTCCACAAAGATCATCGCGAGGGGATAGTGGATCCGACGGTGGCGGGGCTTGCCTCTTATTACAGCGCACCGACATGTGTCCAACAATCATGTTGTTGCTGCAATGCATATTTATTAGGTAGATGTGTTAGAATTTGCTCCATACAATTATACAAAATTTCTTTAAAATTAATATTTAGTCACATTGTGTACAAAATAAAAATTAAACAAATGAAATTTTGAATTAAAAACTCGAATAATATCTAATATTAATTTTGATATTTTGATATAATAGTATTTACTTTAATTCAATTCGATTTGTTTATAAATATATTTAGTAACATAAAAAAGAGAGTGAATGATACAATAATTTTTTTTAGGAGAAAACATAGCTGTCATAATAAACGAAGATTTGGATTTTGTTCGAATCAAACTAGTTGCTAAGCAAACATACTCAAATAAATGTAGGCTCCGTTTGATAGGATAAATTAGTCCAAAATGAGTGTAATGCGACATTAAATTTATAATAAAATTTATACTCGATACACAAAAATACAATCAATTATATATATATATCAAATAACTAGAAAATACATCATTTTGCGATTCAATCTATGATATTCCTTGCAATTTGCAAAACGGAATATGTAGTGTTGTTATATCAATGGTCCACTCAACAATTTGTTGGTTGTTTGCATTCTCAACTTCTATTGAATGATTTTCCACAAAATATTCTCTATTGAATGATTTGAATAATCGATCTAAATATATTATTTGTATATATGTATCAGACAAATGTGGCCATGGGGTGATTTTTTTTTTCTTTTTTTAAATTTTGGGTATGCACGTATAAAAAATATGGATATTTTTGTATATCAAAATTTTTGGTTCAGTATGGTATTCCAAAACTTTAGGTACAGAAATGATAAGCATTTCCAAATTTTTAGTATTGACATCTCGGTAAGAAAATGTACTCCGTTTTGACATATACTTTAAGAAAAAACTGACAGAATAAACCATAAAAAAAAAGCTCCGTTTTGATTTTCATTAATGAAAAATTCGAATAAATCAAACTAAAATGAACTATAATATACATAAATTATATATTCTATAATTAATTTTATTTCAGTATTTCTTTTGTTTTCAATGTCTAATTTTTGTAACATGAGATTGTATTTCATCTATTTGTATTATATTTCATATATTGAAATTGTATTTTGTCTACTGAAATTGTATTTTATCTAATTATTTATTGTGTAGAAAAAAAAAAAAATATTTCGATTCAATCTGGACCGATCGAATCGACCACAATATTCAAATTTCAAAACGAACAATTTTCAATTTTGTAAAAAAACTGGTTTATATTTGTTTACGGTCGGTGACTGTTGCACACCCCTACCAACTATAGATATATCAACATATATAGCAAAGGGGATTTCAAAAGGATTTTATTCATGCCCAGTTTGGTGGAGTAGATTAGCCCAAAGTAGAGGGCTAATCAGTCCCAAGATAGACACTTAATCAAACCTAATTAAAATAATTTTTTTGCCTACCACTAAAAAAATATGTTTAATTGTGTACATATCAAATAACCAAAAGACACACCATCTGCGATTCAATCTGAGTCAGATGAAATATCTCAAAAATTTGGATCAGTTGAGATATCTCAACATATCTAACAAACGGAACCTCAATTTTTTTTATCCTCAGGTTCGTGAGCATGTTAGAAGAATGTTGAAAATAGCCACACTTGTGTCCTCTAACATCACAAATGTCAAGCAGATCAATGTCACATCGTCTATAACATCTCGTCTATATGGGAGTATTGAATATGTTAGAGAATGTTCTCTTTGAAATTTAATGCAAAAAATCCAGTTTATTAGCTTACTACATAAATCACTTTAGCTACCATCAAACGGTTTGAAATCACTTGTGCCAATTTTAGTGTTCCACTTTATGTTTCGTCAACACCTCATAATAATGGAGACGACAGTGTGAAACAGATGAATTGATCGGCCGTGAAACATATCTTACTACTCTTTGAGCAACAAAAGCTCATATTATTATTGAAGAACACAATCATCATTGAAATTGGGGTTTGACTGGTAAAAACCTTAACGAGTCCAACAAGTGAATAATTTGGAAACATCCCTCGATTCTTCACATCGTTCACTCTAGACAAAAATGTCTCTTGTTTGAAAGATATGGATCAAATGAGGCAAAATTTTAAAAAATGATAAAAAAAAATTGGAAAGATACTGTAGAAGATTTTGTAGGTCTATATGGAAATATGGAAGAATAATCTGGAAATTGTAAATAATTTTGAAAAAAAAAAAATTTGTCAGTTGGGGACCTCTTTGTCCTGTGCAGTGCTACTGCATATTTAGCCACACTCTATCTCAGAATTCATTCACAGCCTCTTTTTTGTTTCCTTCCTTAATTTCCCCACTATTCCTATCTCCATTAGAGCATACCAATACCTATCTTCATCTCTATACCATTCTTAATTTTGGCAATACAAAAACCATGGCAACCCTTTTACGGTTGCTCGTCTTGGCCTTGTTTCTAGCAACTACACTCGTACGAGGTTCGTTCATACTCTTTTGCTTATGAATTACTATTATGAGTGGTGGTTTTTGTTAGTTAAGTTTGTTTGGAAGTAGAATGTTTTAGTTATATGACAGGCATTATTTTTGGTGAGGTTATAAAAGGTAAATTCTATGTAATGTCTCAGCCTTTTTGACTGCAAGATTCCATGCAGTTGCAGCATCTCTCTCTCTCTCTCTCTGACTCTATCACACACATTAACTGTTGGTTGCAAGAATTCAACAACCTGTCTAAATATTGACACATTCACTTCACAGGGTCAAGGGTTGTTCATGTGGGGCTTGAAAAACATCCTACAGAAGGCCACATTTCATCACCACAAAGAGAATTAAAGCTAAAGGTGAGACAATACTATACTTGACTAATGTTCCATTACTGTTGATTCTCACTCACATTTGAAAACTGCAGGATAACAGGAAAAGACTGTTGATAGGGTCGGTGGCTCCGACCTGCACGTACAACGAATGCAGAGGGTGCAAGTATAAATGCAGGGCGGAGCAGGTCCCGGTTGAAGGCAATGATCCTATAAACAGTCCGTATCACTACAAATGTGTGTGTCGTAGGTGATGACATACCAAATTTGTAGAAATATGGTTGAGAACACTGAGGTTTGTAATACTCTTATCTAAAGATAGATTGATTTTTGTCCAGAGTACCTACTACTACTACTACTATTTAGTGTCATTTTTTATTCAGAATGGTGAACTCTGTTTAGGTTTGGAATATTGTTCAATGTCTATTATTGGTGAATAGTTTTTATGTGTCTGGTTACATTACATGAGACCACCACAAGATAATGAAAGGACTCGTGGGAGCTTCAGGATCTTTCATTTATTTAATTTTAATGTAAAACAAAATCTCATAAATGTTCTCTGTTAAGTGTTAACTACATGTTCCAGGAAAAAAAAGAATACAATGTAGTACTAAGGCATGACATATTCATTTCAACTCAAATTAATGAAAAGACAGGATCTTTCCAACAAATAAAACATAGAAAGAAAGAAAAAAACAGGCGACAGCATCACATGAATACCAAGACACAAAAATATTAAGGCCTGTTTTTCTTTCCTTTCAACTCTTGGCAACAATTTTATCTAAAGGGATTTATTAATTAACAAATTGTTGAAGCCCCTAAATAAAATAATCACACTTTTAAAATGTTTGCAATGGTGATTTTGAAATAAAAAAGACAAAATCCATATCTCTCTATTTGTGTTTGTACGTAAATGAGCAACAAATGTGGACCCAGTCCTCATGATGCTACACTCAAGCTATGTTTACTTTGGGT
This sequence comes from Galeopsis tetrahit, assembly GCA_963675135.1. Taxonomy (NCBI): domain Eukaryota; kingdom Viridiplantae; phylum Streptophyta; class Magnoliopsida; order Lamiales; family Lamiaceae; genus Galeopsis; species Galeopsis tetrahit. The sequence goes on along the minus strand of OY776128.1, from coordinate 746,277 downwards.
GATTTTTGAAATCCTAATGAATATTCCCTCCTATTCAAAATATAAGTAATTTTGGATCAATGCATGTATATTAAGAAAATAATTGATTTCTCATTTTACCCTTAATTAATGTTTGTACTTTTCATTAAAAGAACACATTTATGTAAATATTTATAGATCTTAAGGGTAAATTTGGAAGAAATACAATTAATTTGCATTGAAAAGTGTAAAACGTCATATAATTTGCAAAGAAAACGAAAGGTAAAAACGACATATATTATGAATAAGGAGGGAGTAGTAATTATGTGTGTTTCTTTTGAGTAGGGAAATATTTAACTTTATGTCAAACCAATGTAAAATTGAATGAAATTGTATTATTATATCATTGTTGAGTAGGATTACAATGATTAGAAGATTGTGTAATGATTGGAATTATTATATTATTGTTGAGTGGAATTATAATGATTGGAATGGGATTATAAGGATTCAACTTTATGTCAAAACAATAGACTTGATTGAGGTGGTTTTGAGTGATTTTTAAAAACCAAATTTTAAATTCCGAAATTAAGCCGGTGTAGGATCTTGAAATTCAAAACCAAGTAAACATAGCCTCAGTGTATACCTATCATTTTTGGTACATAAACTAGCATAGCAAACATGCACCAAATGTAGCATGCCATTAAACCTCAGAATTCACAGTGATGTAAAAAATGCAAAAAAATGGGTAAAAAGAATGAAGCAGTGAAAGTGGCACATGGAAGTGGTCCCAATGGAGCACATGGGCAATGCTGTTTGCATCTACTTAACATACAGTAAATGGCATAAGTAAGGAGATAAGAGAATAGAAGAGAAGATACCCGTAAGCACGAAGGCCCCATTTCCCGGCGTACAAAGCGAAGATGATCTCTCTATCAACAGTGATGCTGAATTGTACTTTGAAAACTTCTAGTTCTCAGAACCTTCTGGCGTCATCAACTTTATTACGAGCCAAATTCTAATAGTTCATACATAACAGGCTGGTATGGTACCCTTGTTTCTGCCATGAACCCTAGATTCCCCAACAGGGTTTGTTGGCCCCACAAGGCACTTGTGGTAATGACTGAAACTGTAATAGCATCAACAACAGTGGAGAAAAATGAAAGTAAAATTAAGGACAGTGATGCAGATCAAATGCCTTGAGAAATTACTGCTGTAAAATGCAAGTATCCTTACAAATTGATGCTTTTGCATGAAAACAGAAAAAGCTGATTGGCTATATAAATAAACAGGCATTCAAGTAAAATGTGTAGGTTCATACCTTCGCTCACGAGATAGCCCTTCAAATTCATCACACAATTACTAGAAACATAATTTGTGATGATCTTACAATTATGTTCCAGCAGCAAGAGCAGAACTAGATCCAAACAAATTACCATCTTACAATTTTATAATCTATCTAATGGAGGGAGATAACTGAAAATTTCCAAGAAGAAATAACAGCAAGGAAGAAACTCATCAAGAGGCTTGTATAGTGCAGATCATCCTTATACAGGAAAATAAATGAAAAATAGAGATGAAATGGGTGGCTATAACTACTTCAATATTCAAAGATCCTGCTCCTTAAAAAAATTACTCAAAAGGAGATCAAGATGGCCAAAAATGAACTAACATAATTCCACAGAAGCATATAAATGCTTGCATTTATAAATAGATGACTCTCACTGTATCGTCTAGTATTACATTTACACGAATTAGAGAGATATCGAAAATCATTCCAGCATCAGGATATGTGCTCTTTAATACAGAAATTGCACGACGTCAAGCCCACTAGATGAGACGCATGACACCCAACGTAAGTATCTTCATCAAAGAAATGTGGCAGGAAATTCATAATGACCCATTTTCCTCCTCATTAAGAACCACCACTAAAGATAGAAGAGTTCTTCATTAAGTAATCTTCAGATTCTAAGAGGTAGGTGGGGGAGCAGATGGTGGTGATGACATAATGGCGTGATAGGATGAGGATGCAAGTTGCGTTAGAGCTGGAATTGAACCACCTGCACAAAATTCATGTGGAAATATATAAGAGCAGAGGTTGGCATAGTTCTTAAATAATTGTAAGCAAATGGTTGAAGTGCTTAAAACTCCAATTTTTTCAAGAAAACAGGTAGCCTGCAACTACACTCAATCTCTCAATGCTAAATAACATTAATTTTTTGCACGAAAACTGAGTAGACTCAAAATCAATTAATACTACATTTCATATTTAGGTAGGTTTTGTCCTTTGATATTTGTGAAGATGAAAAAAATGTTTCAGCATAAGTGGCCAATAGAGCTGCATGTCTAAGTCATGCAGACATCAGGTGTTATAATACTCGAGATTTATGTCACGACCTAGTATGAGTTTTTAGGTATCAACTATAAGAAGTTCAGCTGTGCAGACATCTCACCTGCTAGCCCAGCACATCCTGATGAAAAAATAATGACTGGTGGAGCCTGCATCCACATAAGATAATCAGATAACTAACAGAAAAATAAGAAAACAGACAACAAAGAAAGATGATTACAGATTTACAACTAAATTTTCTTCAAAATGATTGCAAAGATAGGCACAATAGTTTTCAAGTTTCAGAGAATGTTCGTACAATAGAATTTTAACTACTTTAGTATCATGTGTTTTCACTTTTGACTTCCTCTGAATGAGATGTGCCTTCTCTTTCAAGCACCACTATGTGCTTAATTGTGTTTATACCTAAGAATGCAATCTCTGGAAAAACCCACAGGAAAGATGACTCATTTCTTGATGTTCTTCTAACAACATATAGTTACTTCTCATAGAAGTAGACAATGACTGACTTCTACTTGTAAACCATAAAATTATTCCCAAAAACAGAGGATTGTGCAGCAGCCTTCAAGAAATACTAGAGCAGGAGTGCAGGACGGAAAGTTTGAAAAACAGACAACTTACACCAACAAGGAAATGCAACCACATAGGTCCTTTAATCCACCTCCGAACAATTGGCATAGCTGCACAAGCATAGACAATAAACTTTTTTCAGCATCACGTAAATCTAACCTCAGTAAAACAAACTTTTTATGATGCAGATATCAAAATTCAAATAATGAGCAATAACAAACAATTGATGGTAGAATACCACTGAATAACTTTTGGTCTGCATATTGATACCTATATCACAGTAACACAGTTTAATCGCCCTTTGGTTCAACTATTATTCAAGGAAAATTTTACAGAGTCTGGGGGTCGGTAGGGCCCACGCTAGAAGCTTACCCATTCGAGAGGGAGAAAACTAGCCAACCTAAGTGAGGCTCCATCCTAAAAATCAATTGGTGATTAATGTAGCAGTTCAGAAAACTTATAAGCTAATCTACATCCCTCAATTAAAATGATAAGTTGTATATTGCAACCTTCAAACAAAATAAATACGGAGTAACAAGTATTGAGGTAAATTAAACATTTGAAATGACATTGTGCACTAGAGGCGTAAAGCCATAGATGTTAGCATAAGAGTTATCAAACTGACAGTTCTTTCACACTGTTAAGTAACATGAGATATAATGGTCATGTTGATGCTACATTAAAATCATCTCTCCTGCATAGTAAATATTTTCCTTGTTCAGGTTCTTTCAAAATTGATGGAATTGATAAAACCAGAGGTTCTGTGCACAAAATCCAGAAACCCAAACTAAGAAATCCCATTAAATGAAGTGTACATAATTCAACATCAATATTAAGCTTTCATCCTAAACTTTCAAAACCAAATGATCACAAACACTAGATACAAAAGAAAAAATGAAAAAAGAAACATACCATGATTGAAGCCATAAAATGCACCTGCCGTACCTCCAACAGCCGAACCTATCTAAATAAAGAGTACAAAAGGAGCCTAATCAGAAGCATGGAAAAAGAAAATGAGTATATGTACATGCAATACGAAAGAGAAAGGGAAAAAAATAGTGAATATCACACCATAGAAAAGCTGTCTCTAATGAGAGGCGCAACAGTCCACTCACTAGTCTCCTGCAATTGAATTGAAATCAAGAAATAAGAATAAATAAGATTATAAATTAGAAAAATGAAGCAAGTTGCTTAGTTGTACCATCTCCTTAGTAAGGGGACCGGCGCAGTGGGGGCACCTCATGAATCGATCATCAATTTTTCCATCTCTCGACCTAGTGTTTGACTCCCCCATCGCTGCAGCACAGTACAAATTAGTATACACTATACAGCTTACAAAAGGTTGTGAATCAGGGGTGTTTTCACTTTTCATTAGCTCAAAGTTGATTATTTAATCAGCTTCTACTTTGTAGAAGTTGGTTTGAGTTTTTTCAAATTTAATGTTTCTACTTAATTTAATCACCTAGAATCTAAAATTAAAAAGCAGAGAAGGGTATTGCTCTAACTGATTCTGTTTTTTGTTCTAATATTTTACCTTTTACTAGACACTCAACTTCTACTTGTTTACAAATTTTGCAAACATCCCCGATACATACATTCAGAGTATTCGTATAGCAGCACAGCTGAACAATGAATTGACACTTGCAGAGTTCGGCCTTGGAGGGGGGTTGGGGTGATAGTTTGTTACTGTGTCACCAGAATTAGGTGTTTGCAAACACAGGTAGCAACTTTAAACCACTTGTTTTAAACTTTACAGGTGTTCGAAAACTCTACAAACTGAATTTCTTATCATTTTGAACCTGATTTGTAGAAGCACCATCTGAGAATTGGATTTTACAACTTTAACCTAACACTATCTGAATAATCATGAATTACCATTTAACTGAACAAAAGCACTTTTGGAAATGAGAAAAAAAAAAAAAACAGATCACAGAACAACATCCAAGATCATCAATCCACCGGATCAAAAGATCATTCAAATAACACCATGGGAATATCAAAAATTCAGAATAGCCTACCAGATTGAAGACGCCGCTGGAAGAACACTCTGCAGTGTAATGAAAAGAGTTGCGAAGATGCAAACTCGTGAACAGAGCGCCAAAAACGAAAGATTTGTTCTTCTTCGTGCTGTGGTCGCCATGGAAAAAGATGGAATAAACTTATTATCTCTCGCTGGGCTTATTTGAGTTTAAGAAGCCCAAATGTTAATTGATGCCCTAGGCCCATAAGGCCCAAACGTATTATCTCGTTGTGTAAAGTTTTTTGAATTGGGACGGCCCCATGTAATGTTATATGCACCCCTATTTTCAAAAACTAAAATAAACATTCTATGTTATTCGAACCGAGTCGAGTACTTGAAGTTCGAACTCAACTCAATTTGATAACATTGACGAGTAAAAAATGAGCTCGACTCGTTAACGAGCCTAATAAGTCTAAGATCATGTTTGTTTTAAGATTATGTAGAATTGAAAAAAATTTGAATAAATAAATTTTGGACCACCTAAAGCAGTCACTTTTTTTTCTCTCACTAATTTACTTATAATTTGTTTCTTTTATATCTAACATTTTAAAATCAAGTCTTATGTTCTTATATATAAATCAAGTAAATTTCTTAAATCTAATGAACAACTCATTATAAATAATTAAATATTACACCCTCTCATTTCAAGTCCTCATTACAAGTTTTCAGCACCTCTCCTAAAACTTTAAAAAACAAAATAAGACTTTTAAAGAAATTCTTGGAAAATACTCTTATCCGAAAAAATAAATCACGTAATTACTACCATTAAAATTCCAAATTGATCAAGATAATTGGTTATTGGTCTTTGGTTTCAATGAAATAAGAAAAAAAAAATTATGCATCGAAGTACAATAAGTACTATCTGTCAATCAGACACCAATGCCAATGTGACATTGACATTGATTTCGACTATCACATCAGCTTAAACTACACAGAATAAAATAGATCGACGATTTAGGCCACCACATCAACTTAAGCTACACCGAAAAATAGGCCGATGCATTATGAATTATATAATTAATAAACACTAAAGAGATAGGAAATATCTATACAAACATATCCCATATGAGAAAGTTAACTATCACTAATTATCATATCATAATTTTCCATTCTTGATTTGGACTTGTTAAACGCTTCAATTTGGAATTGGATAGAAATTATAGTAGTCCAACAAAAGAACAAAATACATATATGGAGTAACAAAAAAGTCGTATCATAAAAACGAAATTGACAAAACTGTATAAGGGCCAAAAAAATAAAAATCGTATGAATATGAAATTGACAAAAAAAATTCCATCTCTCAACCTAGGGTTCGACGCCCCCCATCGCTGCAGCACAGTACAAATTAGTATACAGCTTACAAAAGATTGTGAATCAGGGGAGTTTTTTTCAAATTTAATGTTTCTACTTAATTTAATCCCCTTCAAATTAGTATATAACTTACAAACTGCTTCTTAGAGCACCAGGCTAGTAAATTTGATCCAAGATAAATGCAATAGTCACTAGTGCTTCGTCGATCATCAATTGAGTACGCAAAACCCTGTAAGGAAAACTTTAAAACGGAAAAAAAAAGATGCCATTGAATGAAGTACCTTTAAGATATCGAATCAAAGAACCCGTTTGTAAGCCTTCCAATGATTTTGAATGGAGTTTTGTAAAAACCGACTAAGTTTGCTAACACTAAAACAAATTTCAGACCTAGTAAGAAGGAGATATTGAAGCCCCCAGTAACTCCTTTATATAAATAAAATAAATACTTATTTCTTAATAAACTATACAGAATAATATGCCAATAAAAAGAAATTATACTTAGTATGCTACTTGAAATCTTTTCAATCTCAACTTTTTAATTCGACCTTTCTCGTTAGTTTTTTTTTTAAAAATTTGTATAGTTCGTACTTTGAAATTCAACTTTTTAATTCGACCTTTGTCGTTAGTTTTTTTTTAAAAAATTTGTATAGTTCGTACTTTGAAATTTTAATAAACTTTGTTAGTTTGGATTATGAACTCTTAAACTTATAATTTGATTTTAACTTTTAGTATAAAAAATCCTTTAAAAATGTTTGATGGTTGAAAAACAATATTTTATGCAAGAATTTCAGTTTAAATCAAATCTAATCAATCGAACTTTTAATCGGTTCGATTTCAATTTTATTTTTTAAAAATTCGATTATTTCAGTTCGGTTGAAAAAAATTCAAAATCTAACCGATCAAACGTCCACCTCTAAATATTTAGACTTCCCTTTGTTGTAAAACATATTCGAATAAAGAGAGTCATAAAAGTCAACAGGTAGAATAAACTCATTTCTTCTATGATATCGTTTCATACAATTTTTTGTTATATATTTAAAAAAATTGGTTTGCATAATAACTTCAAAAAAAAGTAATAATAATAATCTGATATACAAAAGCCAATAAAGTGATAAATAATCACCATACATACATCCATGTAATAATAAAAATAAATCACCTTAGTAACATAAATGAATAAAAAAATTCAAGAAATAAAAAAGAATTAATGTCCCTCAATAAACGCACAAAAATATTCAGTTTTTGATGAGAGCCGCGAGAGATAAGACCAAAGAAGAAGCAACGACGGCGGCGGAGAGCGGCAGAGAGTATCCGGCACCCGCGTCGGGCGACGGCGCCGGTGAAAGGGCGTCTTGTGCAAATGCACCAGCAGCCATGATTGTCACAAACATCAACATAACCAAAGCCTTTGAACTTGCCATTTTTTTTTCTTGTGATTTTTTTTTTATCTTAATTAAGTTTTTTTGCTAAAAAACCTTAATTGTGATATTGTGGTAGAAATCATAACTCTGTAGGGGTGTATTTATATGTGAAAAATGTGTATTTTTAATAGCGTGTGGGGCCAGAGAAAGAGTGGACAGGTGGATGTTGTAAGAAAAAAGGTTGATTTGAGTAAGGAATTGTGGTATGTCGACTCAGTCCAGCCTGCATGCTTACCTAACTTTAACAAACAAAAAAAAAAAAAGTTTGTACGTTAAAAATAATTACTATTTTAATGTAATTTTGAGATATTTGTAAAAGATAATTAAAAATACTACATTCGTCCATCCAAAATATGTTGTACCATTGGACACAGATTTTAAGAAAAAATAGATAAAATAAGAGTGTTATAGGGTGATTGTGACGTAAAAATAAAGTGATTGTTTTCATAAAAGAAAATGATCATACTTTTAATGGACAGATAAATAAGAAAAATAAGCATACAACTTTTGTTGAATAGAGGAAGTAATATATATATTTTTTGCTACTTTAGATAAAGATAATTTAATAAGAGAAAGATCAAATGGAAAATGAGTAATTTAATTAGACATAGAGAGTAATTTTTTAGATCAATTTATCAGTTTTACTTAGTATTTTATGTAACTTGATTTTTAACACGTGTCGGTCGAAGCGTTAAATTAACATGACATACAGTATGTTAATAAATTAATTAGATAGTAAAATATACTCCCTCCATCCCGCTATAAACTTCCCCTTTCTTTTGGGTGTGTTGATTAGAAATATGATAAAATAATAGATAAAGTATAAGTGATGTGATGGTGAGAGAAAAAATAATACGGAGTAAATGGGTATTAGATGAAGTATGATAAAATAATAGATAAAGTAAAAGTGATTGAGAGAGAGGAAATAATATGCCATAAATGGAATGAGAAACTTATAGTGGAACATCCATAAAAGGAAAGTGGGAAACTTATAGTGGGACGGAGGGAGTAACAGTGATTTGATACAATAACTTCCATACATACCATACATATATGATATATATTCATTATTCAAACAAGGGAACTATATATAAAATATTATTTTTGTTTAATTTTTAATTTTATTTTTTCTAACTACTTGTGTTTGGACTTTGCGTAGCTATGGGATGACTTTTTCGCAAATACGTTTATTACTCCCTCTTCGCGAAAAAGCTTAAAGATAATTTTGTAAAATTTTATGCGTAAAATAAATTAATTGATTGATTTGTGTGTATAAATTAAATAATGATATTTGCAGTCTCGTATAAGTAACGATAGAGTGATATTTTTGATTCACTTTGATGTCCCGTACCTCTTTAGAGAGACCCAATTGTCCTTTGTTTCTGGATTTTTTAGGATTGAATTGGTATTTCAAATTGTTTTCGTTTTAGTTTTGTTTAGAAGAGTGTCTTTTTCCTTCGCTTCAGATTTTGTTTTTAAGGAAAGTTTTTTTCGAGCAAGATTTTAAACACCCCGGACCCCAACCTCTAGTTCGACTTTTAGTTCGATCTTTTTTCTTTTTATTTTTATATACTATTTTATTTGTCAAGTAATTATGATATTTGTGGATAGGGCTAGTCTTGGTGAGACCATCTCACGGATCTCATTCTGTGAGACGACTCTTATATATAAAAAGTGATAATGTTTGAGCAAAAAGTGATAGTGTTTAGGTAAAAAGTGACCGTCACTTTTATTAAAAATATTATCACTTTTTACTTAAACATTATCACTTTTTTTACAAATCAAAATCTAAAAAAAAAAAAAATATGGGTTATCCTACCCAAAATTTTAAAAAATGTGTTAAAAATGATCCGTCTCACAGAAAAAGATCCGTGAGACGGTCTCACACAAGTTTTTGCATATTATGAAAGTGAAATTTATGAAAAAAAATTTATTTTAAAAATGTAAAAATTATTACGTGACGATATCCGAAAAAAGGGAGTGTGAAAGGGAACAATTTATATATTGGGAGTAATTTATTTGTCAATTATGTAGATGGCTTGTCTTTCTCTTAATTAAGACAAGCCAAGTCTATGAGTCTATGAAGAATGGAAATTCGGAAGATGGAGGAGATATTTCATTTTTTATTTATTTATTTATTTATACCCATAATTTATTTCAATTTATTTATTTATACCGATAATATTTTTTCAATATAAAAAAGATAATATCATGGCTAAACGGACAAATTTATTGTTTTCAATAGATAAATATTCTTTTTTTCTAACTGAAAATGTTGAAAAAAAGGGTATTAACCCATCATGAGATTTTTTTTAAAGATGTTTAATAGTAAAGTTTAAGATTACATCGCCGTAACTTTCACTTTATTTAAAAACGTTTTAAAAGGATAAAATTTTAATTTACATCTCATAATTTTATAAATTACTTAATTTACATCTAATTTTTTTTGCGGATACACTAAAACGGCATCGTTTTATTCACGCTTTTTTCAAATACACATAAAAATTATAAAAAATTAAAAAAAATTGTAACGTGATCAAACTCGACTTGTATAATGTGAAAAAATAATAATCATGTGGATTAAAAAATATATATTACAAGTCACTATTTATAATTTACATAGTGAAGAAAAATAATGTATATTAACCAATTTACGAAATTATGGGACGTCGTGAATTAAATTTTTTTCTTACTTGAAACTTAAATTAATCAATTTACAAGATTATGAGACGTAAATTAAACAATTTATGAAATTATGGAATGTAAATTAAAATTTTACTCCATATCTTTTTTGAGACATTTTTTAAAAAAAGAGTAAAAGTTAATATTTTTTTTTCTTTAACCCATTTTTTTGTCTTGATATTTTAGAGTGATTATAGAAGTATATCACGGGAGATGTCGAAAAAAAAAGTATATCAAGGGTAAATGTGTCAAATAAATAAATATAAAGTATTAACAACAATAAATTGGCGACATATAAGTACAAAAATGCCTCACTCTAATAAACACGATACATACATGTAATTATAACATAAAATAAATGATACAATAATCACATCAAATAATTATTCAAGAAATGAGAAAGAATTAATGTCCCTCCAATGTACGAATTAAGAAACTCAATTAAATAATTCAATTTTTGATGAGAGCCATGAGAGATAAGACCAAGGAAGAAGAGACGACGGCGGCGGAGAGCGGCAGGGAGTATCCGGCACCGGCGTCGGGCGACGGGGCGGGTGAAAGGGCGTCTTGTGCAAATGCACCGGCAGCCATGATTGCCACAAACATCAACATAACCAAAGCCTTTGAACTTGCCATTTTTTTTTCTTGTGATTTTTTTTTTGATATTTATAAAGATTGTTTGAAAACTTAAATTATGATATTGTGGTAGAAATAATAACTCTGAAGGGGTGTATATATACTTGCAAAATGTGTATTTTAATAGCGTGTGGGGCCAGAGAAAGCGTGGACAGGTGGAATTGTGGATGTCGACTTGGTCCAGCCTGCATGCTTACCTAACTTTAACAAAAAAAGAAAAGAAAAGTTTGTACGTTAAAAATAATTATATTTTTGAGATATTTGTAAAAGATAATTAAAAATATTTTATATGTCTATTAAAAATATGTTTATACTACTATTAGACATAAAGTAAGGGCGTTAATGATTGTTTTCATAAAAGAAAATAAATATATATTTTTTTGCACATACAGATAAGAAAAGTGAACATACTTTTAATAAATGGAGGGAGTAATATATTTTTTTTTTTTTTTGCTACTTTAGAAAAAGATAATTTAATAAGAGAAAGATCAAATGGAAAATGAGCTAGCAATTTAATTAGAGACAAAGAGAGTAATTTTTTAGATCAATTTATCAATTTCACATAGTGTTTTATCTTACTCGATCGAACTTTAATACGTGTCGTTCTTATTATTATAAAATGTTCATCATTTTTTGACACACATATCGATCAATAAATAAAATAATCGAATATAAAGTGAAATAGATACGATGATCTCGTACAATAACTTCCATACATGTATATTCAAACAAGGGAACTATAGATAAAATATTATTTTTGTTTAATTTTTTATTTTATTTTTTCTAAATATTTGTGTTTGGACTTTGCCTAACTAGTTATGGGATGACTTTTTCGTAAATACATTTATTACTCCCTTAAAAAAAATTCATGGGAGGGAGGACGAACCAAATAAAAAGACAAAAATAATTGGATGTTTTGAGAAATAATCTTATAAATATTTATATATAAAGTAAATAAATTATTATATGTAAATTAAGTAATCTATGACATTTTGCAGTAGTGCTTTTGGACAGATAGCCGGATGCTGTAAGAAAAAGTTGATTTGATTTGAATAAGGAAACGTGGTATGTCGACTCAGTCTAGGCTGCATGCTTACCTAACTTTATCAAAAGAAAAAAAATGTTTTTAAGTTAAAAATAATTAACGATTTTTTTGCAAATACATTATTACACATTTTTATGTACAAACTATAAAGTAAATAAATTGATTAAATTGTGTATATGTATGGACAAGTAATGACATTTTGTAGCCTCATATAAGAGACGATTGAGCGATAATTTTGATCCGCCTTGATGTTCCGTGCCTCTTCAGGGAGACATAGTTCTTATTTTTTTAATTTTTTTGGCATTGAGTTGTTATTTCAAACTGTTTTCGTTTTGATTTGGTATAGATGAGTTTACATTTTTCATTAGCTTCGGGTTTTGTCCTAAGAAGAGTTTGCCCAAACAAAGTTTTAAATAAATTTATGGATATTGTGAAAGTGAAATTTATAAAAAAAATCTATTATAAGAATACGAAAGTTATTATGTGATGTTCGAAAAAAGAAAGTGTGAAAGCTTTTGTCGGAAATAATTTATTTGTTAATTATGTAGATGGCTTGTCTTTCTCTTAATTAAGACAGTCAAGTCTTTAAGATAAGTATTAATGACGAGTCTATGACAAATGGAAATTCGAAAGATGGAGGAGACCCTCTATTTGGAAATTGTTTATTTCATATTTTATTTTAACTTTTTTTATACCCATAATTTATTTTTAATTTATTTATTATACCGATAATATTTTTTCTATTTTAAAAAGAGAATTTCATGGTGAACTGATAAATTTATTGTTTTCAATAGATAAATATTATCTTTTCCGGCGTGTTTTTGTAGGTCCACGGGAGTTTTGGAGGGATTCATTCACATAAAGCCTCATTAAGAGTGTTGATTCAAGCTCGAGAGTTCTATTCCAGCCCATTGAATTCAACATCACATCCCGTCATTGTTTGACGCAACAGGAAGGAATAAAAAGAAAGAAATATATGATTGGAGGTTTCGAGAGTTGTTTTATAAACTTTTATATATAAAGTAAATAAATTGATTGAATTGTGTATATATGTGAACCAACTAATAACATTTTATAGTCTCATATAAGGGAAGTTGGAGTGGTGCTTTTGATCCCTTGATGTCCGGTGCCTCTTTAGAGAGACGTAGTTCTTGTTTTTTTGATTTTTAAGGATTGGATTGTTATTTTGAATTATTTTTGTTTTGGATTTGTTTAGAGAGTTATACCTTTTTCCTTCGTTTCAGTTTTTATCTCTAATGAAGATTTTTCTAAGCAAAGTTTTAATTTTTAAACACCTTGTTCTATAGTTCGACTGGTGGATTATGACTTTAGCACTTTTCCCTTTTTCTTTTAATTCATATACAACTTTATTTGTCATATTTCGAGTATAAATTATTTTTTGCGGGGTATGTAGGTACAATTTATATTCTGTATATTTATTTGTTAATTATGTAGATGGCTTGTCTTTCTCTTAATTCGAAGTCTTTAAGATAAGTACTAATTATGAGTCTATGACAATTGGAAATTCGGAAGATGGAGGAAACTAGGGCTGTTACACGAACCGAGCCGCTCGTGAGCTCGGTTCGGCTCGATAAGGCTCGAGTTCGGCTCGGTTCGTTCGTTAAATGAGCCGAGCTCGAGCTCGTTAGATACTCGATTTACTAACGAGTCGACTCGAGCTCGATTTGTTAGGCTCGATATCTAATTTTTTTCTTTAAATTCCATTAGGCTCGTTAGGCTCGGCTCGGCTCGATAGGCTCGTTATGCTCGTTAGACCCTTTAACGAGTTGAGCCGAGCTCACTTCTTAGCTCGTCAATGTTATCGAGCCGAGCCGAGCTCGGCTCGATAAGAGCTCGAGTCGAGCTCGAACTTCAAATACTCGGCTCGACTCGAATAACAGCCCTAGAGGAAACCCTCTATTTGGAAATTGCGTATTTCATATTTTATTTTAATTTTTTTTATACCCATAATTTATTTCAATTTATTTATACCGATGATTTTTTTTTTTTCAATTTTAAAAAGAGAATTTCATGGCTAAACGGACAAATGTATTGTTTTCAATAGATAAATATTATTTTTTCTAACTGAAAATGTTGAAAAAGGGTATTAACCCATGATATTTTTTTTTTTAAAGATGTTTAATAAAGTTTAAGATTACATCTAGTAACTTTCACTAACTTTCACCTTTTTTTTCAAGACGTTTTTAAAAAGATAAAATTTTAATTTATGTCTTATAATTTCGTAAATTGATAAATTTATGTTCAATTTTTTTGCGAATACATTAAAACGGCATCGATCTTTTTCACTCACGCTTTTTTCAAGTACACATAAAAATTATGGAAAATCGATAAAAATTATAACATACCAAACTCGACTTGTATATTGTGAAAAAATAATAATCATGTGGATTGAAAAAAAATATTACAAATCACTATTTATAATTTACATAATGAAGAAAAATGATATATGTTAACCAATTTACGAAATTATGAGACCTAAATTAAATTTGTATCTTTTTATTGAAACTTAAACTAACCAATTTACGTAAGTTAAACAATTTATAAAATTATGGAATCTAAATTTAAATTTTATCTTTTTTTAAAACGGTTTTTTTAATTAATATTTATTTTCTTTAACTTATTTTTTTGTCTTCATATTTTAGAGTGATTATAGAAGTATATCAAGGGTAGTGATGTCGAAAAAAAGTATATCAAGGGTAATTGTGTCAAATAAATAAGTATAAAATTAATACTCCGTATTTAACAACAATAAATTGGCGACGTCATATAAGTACAAGAATGCCTCACTCTAATAAACACGATACATACATGTAATAAAATAAAATAGATGATACAATAATCACATCAAATAAATATTCAAGAAATGAAAAAGAATTAATGTCCCTCCAACGTACGAAAAATCTCAATTAAATAATTCAATTTTTGATGAGAGCCATGAGAGATAAGACCAAAGAAGAAGAGACGACGGCGGCGGAGAGCGGCAGAGAGTATCCGGCACCGGCGTCGGGCGACGGGGCGGGTGAAAGGGCGTCTTGTGCAAATGCACCAACAGCCATGATTGCAACAAACATCAACATAACCAAAGCCTTTGAGCTTGCCATTTTTTTTTTCTTGTGATTTTTTTGATCTTTTTGCTTCAAGACTTAAGTGTTGATATTATTGTAGAATTACAACTTTGAAGGGGTGTATATATATGTGCAAAATGTGGGTGTGAATGTGTTTTTTTAATTGCGTGTGGGGCCGGAGAAAGCGTGGACAGGTGGCAGGGGGGTGCATATACCCATGTTGTAAAGAAAAAGTTTGATTTGAACAAAGAAATGTGGTTTGTCTACCTAACTTTTTGAATCCGTGGTTCTACTTATCGTGTTTCACCTACTTGATTTTTAATATGTATCAATTTTACTATTGTGAGGTATTGGTAATTTTTTAATTAGGGTTGGTCTACTATGCACTCGAGTAGCGAATTTCTTGCGCGCAGGGGTGACGACGACGGTGAATTGGTGGTTGCAGTTTTCTTTGCCCTAATTTTATTTTAATTTTGATCGCTGGTTTGTAGCTTTGTTTGTGTTAACGAGAAAATCGGGCCGCCTAAAACCTAGCCCATTTAGACGTCACCTAATGTTTTTTTTTTTTTTTATGGAAGTTAAATACCCATCCCTTTTTCCCCTCCCATGACTCGAACCCAGGACCTAAGACCTAGGTAGTGGTGCTCTAACCACTTGAGCTATTCCACTTTGTCAAATTTTAAGTTAAAGAATTAAATATACACGTCACCTAATGTTACTACCGATTAAAAAATGCCAATTTGAAAAAAAATTGGGACATTTGAGTAGTGTTAGGCACCGATTTCTGCATCACTACAATATATAAACTAAATAATGAAATATAAAATGGAACACTAAATATGAAAGTGAATATATATATTTAAACAAGTGAACTATAGATAAAATATTAGTAGTATTTTTTTAATGTATGTATATATGTTCTAAATAAAATCTATATATTTCAATCATGATGGGACCCTGTCAAAAAAAAAAAAATCATGATGGGCGGCCAAAAGGATATTGAGACACATGGCGCAGCTGGTTGATTTAGATTTTAATAAGAGGGTCACCTAATTTATTTTCTTGCGGTCTAAGTTAAGATTCTTTTATAGTCGGTGTAGCAATTAAAATTAATTATTTGGTAAATATTATGCTAAATTATTAAAAACACGATAAATACTTGTATGCACAATAATATTAGTAATTATTTTTACTAAATAAATATTAGTTGAATAGTGATGCGCACATGCGTTACTCTAAAATAAAATTAAAGGATTTAGTGCGATTGAAAGTCTGATTTTTATTTAATTTGGAAAGTAATAAGTACTATGTTTTATTTAAAATAATAATTAATGACTTTAACAAAAAATAATATTATAATTTTGGTACACTCCATGCTAAGCAAAGTAGACATCTCAGCGGCGGTGAGGAAGAAGTTCTTATTTTGCATAATATAGCTGTACCACTATGTATATGTCATGTGATAAATATCTTTTTGAAAAAAAATATAAATATATATTAGAAATTAATATAAAATAATAAAAATTCGTATGATTCTTGAACATGTCTTCACATGGGATGTTGATTTCACACCCAACCTTCGAACCTTCTATTTTGATACCAATCTTTTTCCAATGTGTTTTATAACTCAGATTTTGTATTTTATGTTCTTACATTATAATTTTATTTCAAGAGTTTAATTTGATATAAAGTTAAATATTTATAATCTACCCTCAGTATTATAATTTTACTTGGCAATAATATAATATTCCCTTTATCTAAAATTTCACTGAAATGGGATACGTGTTTTAAAATAAAATAAAAAATAAAGTAGATAAAGATTATTGTAGGGTTCATTGTGAATAAAGTTAATGACAATTTGAGTAATTAAGTAATGATTGAAGGGTGATGGTTGACATAACTTTTATGAGACTACATTTTATAGACGAAAAATATAGGATGAATGAGACTACATTTCGTGGACGGAGGGAGTAATGCAATAGTATAATAACTTCAATCATTACATAATTATCTAATCAATATAATTCTACTCAACATTACTATAATAATACAATTTCATTTATCTTACACATTGATTTATATAGAGTTAAATCTTCTCTTACTCAAAACTAAAAAAAAAAAACACACATTACTATTCACCAAAATTTAAAAATTAAACCACAAAAAATTTAAAGTAAACATACCCTAAACTATACTCTCTTCTGCCATAAGTTTATCATTTGCTTTTTTTTTTTTTTTTTTATGGAGATCAAGAAGTAAAGTATAAAATATGTAGTGGTTTTTTAAAGTTAATTTTAATTTGTTGCTGTGTGGACTGATTCAACTCCAAGGACAAATTTAACACTTTTACATGTCTCTGAAAGAGACGGCCCACCTTAGTTTTAAGGGCGCGGCTAAAGGCACCCAGCTTTTCTATGAGTACACCCATTGGAATCTTTTTTTGTCACAGAGGATACGTGAAATGTCGTTTATACCTCTCCTGCACATTTTAAAAAAAAAGGACGGATGAGTACACCCACCGTTTCTATTTCACAACGAAACCATCCATTCCACCACCACAACCCAAACAAACAACATTCTTCAACAAAAAAATCTCAAAAAACACAACAATTCAACAAAAAAACTCAAAAAACACAACAATTCAACAAAAAAACTCAAAAAACACAACAAATCAACAAAAATAATATAAAAAAAAATCTTAAGATGTTCGAAAATATTAATCAAACAAAGTTTAGATGTACGAAAATTTTTACCCAACAAACTTATTATGTTCGAAAAAATATTCGAAACAACTTACATTTGTTCGAAAAAAAATTTGAACAAAATGTTCAAAAATTTTTCCAAAACAAAAATTGATTGTTCGAATTTGTTTCCAAAACAAACATAAATTGTTCGAATTTGTTTCCAAAACAAACATAGATTGTTCGAAAAAAATTCCAAAACAACCTAAATTTTTTCCAAAACAAACACAGATTGTTCGAAAATATTTCCAAAACAACCTAAAGTTGTCCGAAAAAAAATCACGAACTTCTAAAAACCCTAATTTTTCTAAAAACCCTAAATTTCCTAAAATTTCTAAAAAATTAAAAAAAGTACCTGGAACAGGCGGCGGTGGCGGAGGGATGCGAGCGGCCGCGTCTATGGGAGGAGGGCGACGGCGGCCGCGGCGGACGAGGGAGGAGAAGAGGCGGCGACGTGGGGAGTGAGGGCGACGCTGTCGCCGCGTGGGGAGGGGAGGCGGAGCTGCGACGCGGCGACGTTGGGAGAGGGGGCGTCGTTGTCGCGCATGTTGGGTGGGGAGACGGGGACGGCGACGGTAACGAGAGGAGGCGGCCGCGAACGGGGAGTGGGAGGGGCTGCGGCGACGAGAGGAGGCGGCCGCGAACGGGGAGTGGGAGGGGCTGCGGCGACGAAAGGAGGTGGCCGTGAACGGGGAGAGGGAGGGGCTGCGCAGTGGGCGGCGGCAGAAATGGAGGTGTAAAAATGGTGGGTGTCTGAATATTATGAGAAGAGAGAGAATGAGTTAGGTTTTAATTGAGAGAGGGAGTAATTTTGGAATTTTCAGGTGGGTGTCCTCATCCATTTTGTGTGTGGCCTCATCGCGTGGGTGTACTCATAGGAAAGTCGGGTGCCTTTAGCCGCGCCCTAGTTTTAATTGGCTTGTTTTTAGTAGCCCAATAAAAGGCCCACACTTAAGTTGTTATTCATCCACATTTTAATAGTATTACTACTATTTTCTTATATTCTACGTAGTTCTAAAATTAAATTTGACCTTTATTTAATTTTTGTTACATACACACGCATGCATGAATTGTAGTTATTACTCTGATCTTATTCCTAAACACATGTTCGACTAGGTGACACATGACTTAAAAGACAAAATAAATGGCGTTGTAGTAGCGAGCGAGCTGATGTGGTCTTCTCGCCTTGACTAGTAGACTTGATCGGTTGAGGTGGGTTAAAACCCTTGCAAAGGTGGCTGTTCGACCACCATGGCCAACCAAGTAGATGAGCTCGCCTGCTTGACGAATGACGTAGCCGATTTAGGTGGTCGAACAGAAGGTTGACCATGAGATGTAAGATAGTTGAGATGGTACTATAAATCTGTTTTTGAGGTGTTGACTTTTGACTGATTTTTCGCTGAATTTGAGTTAAATACGACAAAAACTCGTGTGCAAATGTGTAATGTTACATACTATGTCACTGAATCAATTTTAAAGATTTGAACTAGGTTATAC
Organism: Galeopsis tetrahit; assembly: GCA_963675135.1. Lineage (NCBI taxonomy): Eukaryota > Viridiplantae > Streptophyta > Magnoliopsida > Lamiales > Lamiaceae > Galeopsis > Galeopsis tetrahit. Next base: position 726,963 of record OY776128.1, on the reverse strand, counting down.
ACATAAGTCCATCTATAAGTTTAACTGAGTCACGAGTCTAAATCATTTAGTGAGTCAAGTACAAATTACAGTAACATAAGTCGATAATACAACTTTCTCTGTTTCTTTTGTTATGGATGAGAAATAGAATGATGCAAATATGTTTTGCTAGCAATTCAACGGACGTACTCTTCTTTCTTGAAATATGCGGTTGGGCAACCTCACATAGTGCAATGCACGCGCATCTTTATAGGCTCACTATAGACGGACGGAGGGAGTAAAAATGCACACGCCTTTTTATAGCCATCGAAGTATTAACACAAATACCTCATTAAGCATTACAAAATAAGCAACGGGACTGCAATATAAGGAAACGCCAGTGGGTACGTAGAAAAGATAAAACACCTAATTTTAACTCTTGGGACTAAGATACGAATTTCAATTAGCAATTAGCCTCATTACTCTGGCCCATTATATATGATTATAAATTTTACTCAAATATTAGTATTGCATTTATTAGTATGAGTCAGTTGAGTAATGCTGAGCTAGTAACTCGACTCGATTGTTAGCTATACTCAAACTCTATTGAGTCTAGTTTTTTTTTTTTTAAACTCGAGCTCTACTTGAAGTGTGAAGATGGGAGACGTCACATAGTGAACTTGGTGAGGTCTGGTGTGGATGAACTCAAGAAGAGTGCTGCATTCGAGGAGCTTCAGATGGACCATTATATGATCGTTTATAAGGCCATGTTTGATAGCTTAGATTAAACCTAGATTAACTATATATCATTTTTATTGGTTGTTTGATAACTTAGATTAAGGGTAAATTATGCTTTAAAATTTATAAAGTTTAGTTATCATCCTAATCTTAGATAATCCATCTTTGCTATCAAACATGCCCTAAAGATACTGTGAAGGAGTGCCAGAGTTTGCTGCGCAAATCGGGACGCGTACCTGAGGACATTATTCAGTTAATTGCTTCACGAGTTGGTGATGAGAAGGATGTAGAGAAAGCGAAGGAGAAGGAGAAGAAAGACGGAGAAGAGGGAGAGGGTGGAGCAGGAGAAGGCGAGGAAGAGAAGGAAGATGATGAATCTAACGAGGAGGAGGAATCTGTCGAGGACGAGGATGAAGATGATGAATCTGACGATGAGGAGGAGTCCAACGATGAATTGTGATTTATCGTAGGAATGTATTAGTACTTGTGTTCTTGTCCTTGCGTTTGTATGTTGATGTTATGATGTACTCCTCCGTCTCATTATTAATGGAATATTTGTCAAAACCCCTTTTTCCCATTAATAATGGAACATTTGCCAGCTACTCCAATCTCCTTTAACATCTATCTACTTATTTACACTCCGTGTATTACTTTTTACACATAAACAAAATATTCTCTCCCGCATTAATATTCTTGAATTCCTGGTCTTCTTTCTTCATATAATCTCTGCAATATCAAACTTGAGTATCATACCCTTCATCTTTGTGGTGAAAAATGCTCATATTTTCTGGTAAAGAGCTTGATGATGGCGGCCGTGCTGTTGGGGATTATGGCATTCGAGATTGTTCCACTCTTCACCTTGCTCGTGAGTAAATAGTGATTCATTCTTAGTTTTAATTTTGATTTATTCTAAAAACACGTTCGATTGTATGTATATCAAATGACCGTGACCCTGGCAAAAAATGATAACACATTACTGAAATGCAATGCTTAATTTTTGTTTTGATGCATTCGTAGTGGTTTTCTCTGTTTCTTATGTTAATTATTGGTATAGTGTAAAGATGCATAAGAACTGATTTGTTAGCTATTCATACTCGTTAGAGCAATCGAGTGATGATGGAAAGTAGTGTAAAGATGGTAGTTATTCTTGTGTATGTACTATATGGTGGCGGATCTAGGATTTTAAATTCGGGGTTACGGAAAATATTAAGTAAAATACTATTTTTTCGTCTCATTATTATTTGAATATTTGTCAAAAACCTCTGTCTCATTTTTATTTGAACATTTTTCGTCCTGAAAATTAGTTTTATAACTTTTAATACTAATAAACAATTCTTATATTAAAACCCGTGTAAACAGTAAATGCTCAATTAATAATTAGACGTAGGGATTATTTAATAATAGTGTTAAGCAAATAAAAACAAGATTGAGCTAGAAGAATTGAAGTTGTTTTTTATTTTTAAAGGATTGGTGGGGCAACGGAGCGGACCCTAGGAAGGGCATCAAGTGTACGAAGTGGGAGGAATTGTGCAAGTCGAAACCGGAAGGGGGAATGGGTTTTAGAAATATGCACCTATTCAACGCGGCATTATTTGGAAAGATGGGGTGGAGGTTAGCTAATGACTCAGACAGTCTTGTCTGCCGGCTGTTAAAGGCGAGATATTTCCCGGATAAAAGTTTTCTTGATGCGGCAGAGGGAAGAAGCCCGAGTTACACATGGAGAAGCATATGATCGTCAAGAGAATTGATTAGATGTGGTGTAAGGTGGAAAATTGGGACGGGTGAGAACATAAACGTCTGGAACCAACCTTGGATTAATGACGACAAGAATTTCTTTGTCACGACACCTATGGATCCCGAGATTCAGGAGATTACAGTGGCCGACCTCCTAATTCCGGGAACGAGGAAATGGAATGTGGAGTGCTTGGAAATGATATTCAATGGGGAGGACGTTAAAAGGATTCTTCAAACAGTTGTAGCGCCGATGGGGTTTAATGACACCCTACGGTGGCATGCATCAGAGGATGGGATTTATACTGTCAAGTCGACTTATAACATGGCTAATCGGATGACTCAGGAGGAGGGAGTAAATAATGAAGAGAATTGGAAGAAAATATGGAAGATCAAAGCCCCCCAAAAAATACTAAACTTTGTGTGGAGATTGGGAAGCTGTTATTTGCCAGTTAAATGGGAGCTATATAAAAGGCACATAGCGGATAATACATCATGCATTCTATGCAACGATGGGATGGAGACAGAGTGGCATGTGTTTGTTGACTGCAACTATGCGCGAAGGGTGTGGAGGGCAGCAGGTCTGGGGGATATGGTAGAAGAGATTACCTCCCAAGTGGACAGTTTTAAAGAATGGCTATGGAAGTTTGCTCCAAGGGGATAAAATTGGGTGGGCTGTTGGCCTACTGTGGAGAATCTGGGGGGACAAAAATGAACGGCTGTGAAAAGGATCCCTTGGAGATGCAAGATGGGTTCCGACAAAGGTGATGACATACCTGGGGGAATGAGAAAACGCCAGAAATCGTGTGGCTAGCAGCAACCCAGCTCAGCAATGCACAGCATGACACAAAACACCGGCGGGATTTGTGAAATTGAACACGGATGCGGGATTTTTCAATGATCCGCCGTCGACGGGGTGCGGAATGGTGGTCCACGATGAGGATGGAAGCTTTGTGTGTGGGCGAACACTGCTGGTTCCGGGAAGATACGATGTGGACGAGGGGAGGCTATGAGCCTCTACGAGGCGCTTACTTGAACAAAAGAGCTGGGGTTTAGCAGAGTCAAAATAGAAGTGGATGCTCTACTGGTGTACAGGGCCATTAAGGAGAGGAGGAGGGATGATACTGTATTTGGAAATTTCATACAACTTTGTGTTAGCATCTTAGATGAGATGCCTTTATTTTCTATTGATCATGTTAGTCGTAGAGCTAATGTAGTAGCTCACCGTCTTGCCAGAGCGGCTAGGACCTTCCCTAGTCCGTCCAGTTGGGTCGAACCTCCAAGCATTTTGGATGGTCTTCCGAATGATGATTGCTCTTGCCAATAAATGAAACACACTTTTGTTTCAAAAAAAAAAAAAAAAGGATGGACCTAAACCTTTTTTTATGGGAAAAAACATAGTTGTTGGACTTAAATTTGGGCTCAGAAAAGGGATGTGGATGCAGAGAAAATAAATTGGGCCACATTATAATTTTTATTTTATTTTTACCTAGGATTAAAAAAAAAAAAAATTTGGGGTACAACTGTACCCCATGTACCATGCTCGCTCCACCACTGTGTGTATGGTAGGGTGATGCATTTGTAGTGGGTTTTCTCTGTTTCTTTTGTTAATTATGGGTGTAGTGAACTATATGGCTGAATATGTTTATGAATTTGTCAGAATATTTTTAGACATTTTGTAGTACACTTTTGACTTTCTAGTAACAATACTCTGATCTTGTGGGTTGATGTTCCATTTGTACTCTACCATGAGGTATTTCTGGTGATAATTCGATGGAGGTAGTGAGCCTATAAAGAGCCACGAGATTTGCTATTTCTTTAAAATGATTATGTTGCTACTATTGTATTATCCCAGTTGGCCACATCTGCCTCTCAACCCTTTATAGAAAATTAGAAAGTGAGACTGGTTTAGGCTTGTGACACTTTTATAAATATACTGTGAAGCGGTGCAAGAGGCTGCTGCTCAAATCTGGACGCGTATCTGAGGACATTATTCAGTTAATTGCTTCAGCATTTAAGGATGTGGATGAGGAGTCGGAGGAAGACGATGATTAATTTTACGACGGGAGGAACGTGGAATCCTTCCGTTAATGATGATTTGTTTTTGGAATGTAGTAGTACTTGCGTTCTTGTCCTTTTGGATGTTTAAATTTTAATGTGACTTCCATCTTTCCATTTACAATTTTGTGCTCCAAATTCTTGCCTTTTTGTTTTCTTTTTTCCCATTTATTGCAGCTATGCGAATTTTATTTGAAGGACCTATCCTCGTGTACAATACGTAGGGGATTTGGTTTTGAACCATTTATTCCTCGTTAATTTTGAAATGACGAGGATGAATGGTTCAAAACCAAATCCCCTACGTACTGTACACGAGGATAGGTCCTTCAAATAAAATTCGCATAACTGCAATAAGGGGATTAAAATCAAATGTAGAATTTTCATAAATAGTCTAGTTAAAACTATCAGTTAAAAAAAAAAAAAAAACGTTACTTATACAAAATATAAAAAAATGGTAAATTTCATTTCAGTATAAAAAATATATCCTACTAATTGAAATATGACAATATAAAATTGTATTTTTATTGAATGAGTAATGAAGTAATTACATTGTCAATATATACATAAGATTGGAAGACTACTATGGAAAGTCAAATGATTACAATCCCTAAATTGGTGGAATAATTGAAGACCAAATCATCTTGATTTATTCTAATTTATTTGATACTATTATCCCCCCACAAGCAAGACGAGGGATGGGGTCCAACGCGCAGCTTGTCTCGAAAGAACTCGAACAAAGGTCGAGGTAGTGCTTTAGTAAAAACATCAGCAATCTGGAGATCCGAAGATATAAATTCAGTATGAAGGTGGCCGGCCGAAACAAGCTCACGAACAAAGTGATAGTCGATATCGATGTGCTTGGCACGTTTATGAGCACTCAGATTTTGACTGAGAAATATGGCACTGTTATTGTCCGAGTAAAGCGTGGGGCAAGAGGGAAGTTGTACATGAAGCTCACAGAGAAGTTGAAGAATACAAACTAACTCCGATGCAGTATTTGCCATAGCACGATATTCAGACTCACAACTGGAGCGAGAGACTGTAGGCTGCTTCTTAGCGCTCCAAGAGACGAGATTTCCACCTAGAAAGATTGAGTATCCATAGGTTGAACGGCGAGTTTCCACACAACGAGCCCAATCAACATCTGAGAATGCATGAAGGGTAGGAGAGGGGGCCCTCGAAAAGGAGAGTCCAAATGAAGGAGTGTGTTTAACATAACGAAGTATACGCTTTACGGCCTGAAAGTGAGGGATGGTAGGGGCATGTAAGTGCTGACTGACGAGGTTCACAGCAAAGGAAATGTCCGGACGTGTGATCGTGAGATACTGAAGAGCCCCCACTAATGATCGGTAGAGAGTCGGGTCATCAAAGAGGGGGCCATCAGTGGGAAGCTGACAGCCGGCGACCAAGGGAGTGGAGACAGGTTTGGCATCCTCAAGAGCGGCACGTTGAAGAATGTCACGAGCATATTTAGCCTGATTCAAAAATAAACCCGAAGAAGTGTAAGTAACCTCAAGTCCCAAGAAATAACTTAGCTTACCTAAATCCTTAATAGCAAACTCCTTATGGAGACGAGCAATAAACGAGGACACCTCTTTCGGAGAGTTCCCTGTAAGGATAAAGTCATCAACATATACCAAAAGGTAAAGAATTGAAGAATTGCGGATAAAAATAAACAAAGAAGAGTCAGAACGACTGCAAATAAACCCAATACTCAATAGAAAATCGCTGAGGCGTTGAAACCAAGCACGAGGAGCTTGCTTGAGACCATAAAGAGCTTTCTTGAGACGACAGACATGGTTAGGAAATCGAGAATCAAGAAATCCAGGGGGTTGTTCCATAAAAACTGGCTTTGACAGAACACCATTCAGAAAAGCATTTTTTACGTCAAGCTGATGAAGAGGCCAATTTTGTAAAACAGCAAGAGAGAGAACAACCCGAACAGTAGAGGCACGTACTACAGGACTGAACGTATGTGAGTAGTCAAAGCCAGGGAGCTGAGTAAAGCCTTGAGCAACTAGACGAGCTTTGTGACGATCGATTGAACCGTCTGCCAAGAATTTGGTGCGAAAGACCCATTTAGAGCCCACAACATTTGTATTAGCAGGACGAGGCATAAGATCCCACGTTTGATTGTCAAACAACGCAGAGAGCTCTTCATGCATTGCGGCGACCCATTTAGGGCGCTTCAAAGCAGACTTAACGCCACGAGGTTCACTAACTGCGACAAGAGCATGAAAAAGTGAAGAATGGGCATAATATGTAACATGTTTGGGTTTAAAAATACCAGACTTAGCACGGGTGCGCATAAGATGTGTAGCCCGAGGGGGCGAAGCAACTGGTGTCGGATCGACAGTTGGGATAGCGACAACCCCATGTGTAGGTGCATGATCGTCTAGCGTAATGGCGAGCGGAGTAGGTACAGGATCTAGCGAAGGACACAATGAACAAGGAAGAATAGGAGAAACCTCAACAACTGGAGGCACTAGAGCAGGGACATGGCCTGACGACCTGAAAGGCTCAAAAAATTCTGAAATTGGCAAAGAAGAAGAGTTTGTTAAGCCAGGCAATTTAGAAAAAGGAAAAGAAAGTTCATCAAACTTTGCATGACGTGAAATATAGATGCGGAAGGACGAAGGATCGTAGCAACGAAACCCTTTGTGAGAGCTGCTGTAGCCAAAGAAAATACACGCCTTACTGCGGGGCTCAAATTTGTTTTTGGTATAGTCACGGAGGCAAGGATAAACCCTGCAACCAAATGGGTGAAAATTTCCAAAATTTGGAGTAGTTGAAAATAGCAATTCATACGGGGATTTTCCATCAAGAATTTTAGACGGCAAACGATTAATAATATAGACAACACTACTAAAAGCATCCACCCAAAAATTCATTGGAGCGTGAGAGTGAAAAAGCATGGCAAGACCGGTCTCAGTGATATGTCTATGTTTACGTTCAACACGACCGTTTTGAGCAGGTGTGTAAGGGCAAGAAAAAATATGACGAACGCCCTTGCTTTGAAAATAATGTTGCACTTTATTGTTAGTAAATTCAGTACCCCCATCACTGTGAAAGGTTTTAATATGACAAGAGAATTGATTCTCAACAAATTTAGTAAATTGGAGGAGCACCTCAAAAAAATCAGATTTGTTCCGTAATGGATATAGCCAAGTAAATCGTGAAAAATCGTCCACAAATATGACATAATAACGAAAACCAGAATCAGAACACACGGGCGCAGGGCCCCACAAGTCACAATGAATAATATCCAGGACAGAAGACGCACGCTTAATGTCCAAAGTAAAAGGCAAGCGTTTGCTTTTAGCTTGTTCACACGATTCACAAAGCACGGGTTTAGGCAATAAAGCAGCAACAGTAATAAAACCATGTTTTTGTAGGAATGAAATGACATCAAAAGAGACATGGCCTAGTCTTGAATGCCATAACTCAAACGAGGCCTTAGGGGAACTAGATGCAACCAACGCTAATTGCACAACATCCAAAACGTAAAGACCATTTCTACGAATGCCCCGAGCCAGTATAGCTTGAGTGTCCCGATGCTGAACCAAAAAGCAATTATCATTAAAAATAACAGAAACAGGCAAATCAGACGTTAATCTGCTAACGGATAGCAAATTTTTGGTGAGGCCTGGAACAACCATAACATTTGACAAGGAAATATAAGGATTTAAAATTAGAGATTCAATATGAGAAATAGGAAGAGAGGCGCCATTACCAACGACGACAGAATCCAAACCTGTATATAGGACGGAAGAGTTCAGCCGAGATGTGGAAGGAGTCATATGAGCAGAAGCTCCTGTATCGAGATACCAGTCAGATGGAGCATCAGAGGCGTAACAAGCAGCCTGAAAAGCCTCTGCTATATTGGCATAGGCATCACCAAGAGAGGGCGGAGGGGCTGGAAGTGTTGTACAAGAATTGGTAGAAGCGACCATGGTGAGAATTAAAATGAACAAAGACAGACGAGAAGAGAGAGAGAGAAGGGCCTGAGAGATGTTATCTTAAGGGTAAAATAAATTAATAAACAATTGGAATTGATTGATATGTGTGCTGTACTAAAGTAAAAGTGGGTGGCGAGAGTAATAGTGAGAAAAGAGAGTAATAGTGAGCAGCACTGTATTGAATTGAGAAAAGAGAGTAGGCGGCGAGAAAGGTTTCGTAACCTAGAAAACTAATATGGTATCAAAGCCAACTCTCTACTTCGATGTGTGGATCCACCTGTGGAACCACGTGTCGACCTGGTCCCCGTCTGAGCCGTCTCACGTGAGAGAGGGTATTAAGGTATCCTACATCGGATAGAGAGATGGTCTTGGGTGGGCTTATAAGCCTAGGCAATCCTCTCACTTAACACCTTGGTTTTAAGTGTAGAGTTAGACCTTCTTATAAAATATATAAAATCATTAGTTGGAATTTAATATGCATTTTTACATTAGAGGTTTGAAATTGGGGGTTTAGTTTAGAATTTTTTATCTAATTGAAATTTAAATTATGTGAAAAATTAATATGTACGGAGTATATTTTATCATTAGTTAAACTAAAATAAATATGAATTAGTGGTAAAATCTCTCATCTACGTGAACGTTGCTGTTTCGAATTGGTTGAGTTGGAAGAGTTTTTTTTTAAATATAATATAAATATGAATTAGTGGTATATTATTTTTTAAAATCATGGTGGGCTACAGCCCCCTCAGCCATGCATAGCTCCGCCCTTGCTTTGAGTATATTGCGATGAATCGTTCTATGAGTGTTTACAATGATGTAGTGAAGGGGTGCTAGAGGTTGTTGTGCGAAGCGGGACGTGTATTCGTCCACCGTATGAGGAGGAGTATGACAATGATGAATGATTTATTTATTTTAGATTATTGATGAATTTGCTCCTCAAACTACTAGATGGAGTCATTTTATACTTTCATGCATTCGTTTTTAATATGTGCATATATATGTCACTTATTTTGTTGAGTCGAATTCTTGTGTAACTGTTACATACGATGTAATTTATATTTAACTCAAATATTATGTTCATTATAATTTAAATACAAAAACTCAGTTCACATCTTATATATTCAACTCATTAATGTATATAGTATATAATTATATGCTACCATGTAACAGTTACACACAAATATTTACGTATTTTATTTGATTTTGTTCAAAAAAAAGGGCCCAATTTTTTTTTTCACCCTAAACCTACAAAATCTCAGGACCGGCACTGTTCCTCCTTTTCATCTTCCAGTCCCCCATTTTCAGACTCCTCTCTCTCGTTCCCTCGTCTTCTCTCGCTTTCTCTCGTCTACTCGATACACTTCGTTTTATCGTCTGAGTATTTTAAGTAAGGCACGTTCCTATAGTGCACCTCTAATAAAATTATTTAAAATTCATTGATCTTCATTTTGTTGCTATAAATCAATTTAAACCAAAATCAAACTCTAATAAAATTATTGCTATTATTAGCTTATGAAATTTAGACAAGAAAAATCCAAATTAGTACACCTCCGACGACCACAGACTGACTCGATTTCAAAAAGTGTATGCATATATCATGGCTGTAGAAATCGAGCTAGGTGGCCATATCGACAGAGATTTAATTTCTTGCAAATCGATAGAGAAAATTGGTTTTGAGGCTAGGCGACTACCTTGGCGGCCGAGTCCGCTTGTGATTTTTTTTGAAGGACAGAAACACAATCGGGACGGCTTAGGGCTAAAAAAATATAAACTCTTCGAATTTTTTTAGTTTTCGTTAAAACATGTTAATTTTATTTTAATGATCAAATACTAAAGTAAGTAAATGTCTAAAGTTGACTCTGTATGATCAAATACTAAAGTAAGTAAATGTGTAAACAGTTGACTCTGTGGCCCAATGGATAAGGCGCTGGTCTACGAAACCAGAGACTCTGGGTTCGATCCCCAGCAGAGTCGTTTTTAGTAGTCAAATTTTTCCATTTTTAGTAGTCAAATTTTTCGGATCAAGTTGAGGTTGGTTCAAGTAGTGGCTTGTCGTCGTTCGTGGTGCCAACAGAGTGGAGTCATTCTGGGACGAAGAAGATTGATGCAAGTATGTTTTTGCTAGCAATTCAACGGCCACTTCCTTCTTGAAATCTGCGGTCGATACGGAGGATTGTGGATCCAATCCTGAAAGGAAAAGGGATTGACATCACAATAATTCAAGGAGAATAAGTTCCACGCCTTAGCTCTGATCTCGTCGAAGGTCCTCGCTGGATTAGACTGTACTGCTTTGAAGATTCGGTAATTTCTCGCCTTCCAATTGGCAGCAGCCCAAATGCATTCCAAAATGTGTTTTTTCCTGTTGCCTCACAATACTAATGCTTCCTTCTTGATTCAAGAATCGAGTAAACCAACGTGCGCTCTTGGAAATAACAACGCACATGCCTTTTTATTGGTACACAGACGAAGGGAGTTACAATGCACATGCCTCTTTAGGCCATCTCCAACCACAAACTTCCAAATGAAGATCTCTAAACTTCAAAATACACTTTTTCACACTCTATTTTAAAAACCTTCTTCAACCATGAAACTCTATATCTTACTCTATTTATTATTTTAATCATTTTCAATATATTACAATCATTAAATAATATATTTATCTTCGTATTTAAATTAATTTATACAATTAAATATTCAATTAGTAAATTAAATTATAAATTAAATATTATTAATTTTATCAAAATCATAAAATGTAAATAAATTTGTAGTTTTCAAATATTACTTTTATTATGTGTATTTGTATTTTTTTTTCCAATTTGTGTTCACTTATTTTAATATGTCGGTGTTATATGTAGCTAGCTAATGCATGTATGTCAGTTTTAATACGTAATGTATTTCATATTTCATATATAATGTATGTTTTATTGTATTTTACGTTATTTTTTTTGTAGGTAATAATAATACACAAAAAATTAATTAATTAATTACACAATTAAAATTAAATTATAAATTAGTATAACAATATAATTGTAATTATATTTAACAAATTATTAATATAGAATTGTAATAAAGAATTGTAAATATTAATAAAATAATAGATATAAAATATGGAGTTTTGAATAGTAAACTTCATATATAGAGTTTACTATTCAAAACTCTATTTCAAAACTTCAAAATAGAGTACGGTTGGAGGAAGCAAAACTTCATAAATGAAGTAAAACTCCATTTTTAAAGTACCGCTGGAGATGGTCTTATAGGCATCAAAAGTATTACCACGAATACTTCATTAAGCATTACAAATGAATTACCGATTTGACACTGAAAGGAAACACAAATAAGCAACAGGATTGCAACAAAACAAATGGGCAAAAACGTAAATACAACATTCAAAAAGCAGGACAAGAAACATCTAAACATAAAATAAATCATTCATCATGGTCACCGGATACCCGAGACTTAAAAAAAAAAAACTATTGCTGCCCATCCTATGTATGATCGAGTAACTGAATTATGTCCTCAGATACACGCCCCGATTTGCGCAACAACCTCTGGCCATCCTTCACAACATCGTCGTAAACAATCATAGCACGGTTCATCACAATCTCTTCAAACACATCACTCTTCTTGAACTCTTCAACAGCAGACTTCTTCAAAGACACAATATGGTGTTGTCCAACCTCAGATTGCAAGAAGGAAACGCCAGTCGAGCTCGAGCGCTCCACATCGAGCTCCTGCATCAGCTTCTTACTGTCGGACATCTCTACCCTATCAATTAACTGAATAATGTCCTCAGATACCCACCCTGATTCACATAACAATCTCCGGCCCTCCTTCACAACATCGTCATAAACACTCATACAACGGTTCATTACAACTTCCTTAAAGGCATCACTCTTCCTGAACTCATCAACTGCCTGCTTCTTCAAGGTCACAATGTGATGTTGCCCTGCCTCAGATTGCAAGAACGAAACGCCAGTCGAGCGCTCCTCAACGAGCACCTGCATCAGCTTCTTCATTTCATCCATCACGCAAGCATTCTCATTAGTTAGTGCAGCCTTTTTACGTGCAGCAATATCCACAACAGCATCTGAATGAAGTAAGCAACAAAAAATACTACGAATAGCAACAATAGAATGTATGAATGAAGAATAAACAAACATAGAATGCACCAGCAATTAGCACCTAATCTATGAATTTCAATTAGCAATTAGCCTCGTTACACCGGCCCATTATATATGATTATAAATTTTAATCAATTATTAGTAACACAAATTGTGCAAAAGTAAAAAAATTGCAGTTGAACGGATTTCAGTCAGCCTAACGCCTAGGCCACCCATAGATTTTTATTTTTTTTAATCATGTCAAAAAATATAAAAATGCAGTTTTAACCCCTGACCCTACACGATTAATCTTGGAGAATTAATTCCACAAAAAAACAAAATATGAGTTGGTAGACTAGACTCACCACCAGCTCCTTGGAGTCGTCGAACAAGGCGAATAACGGACTCATCTCCGATACCGTAATCCCGAAGAGTGCGATCTCCATCGTTGAGCTCTTTGCCTGAAAAGATGAGCCTCTGTTCTTTTACAGGGATACCCATCTTCTCTTGAATTCTGTCTTTCACATCCTTAATTGTGAAAGTTGAATTTACAGGGACTCATCTTCTCTTGAATTCAAATGAAATTACTTTGGCAACCTTTCGTGTATATTGTAATTAATTTTAAATGGGATATTCAAGTGAAAAAATTTAGGTTGAAATTAAGCAGAGCACTTATAGAAAAGTTGTGTTAAATTAAAATTGGGAAAATGTATATATGTCAAGGTTGTAGAAATCGAAAATTGATAGTTGGACAGATTTCAGTCGTCCAAGTTGGCCACCAATTTTTTTTTTTAGTGATTTGTGGGACACAAATTAAATTAAATTGTTAAATTGACCCGTGGGTATGGAAATTAGGGGTTTGAAGCAAATTGTTGCAAAACCTGCATTACAACATTAGTAAAGGAAAAGGTGTGACGCAAACAAGTGGGTAAGGTCACCATCGTAGATTAGGCCATGTTCCTATTTCTCTTATTAATTTGTTGAATAAAATGGGTTTGCTGTCTCTTACTTCTGTTTTGCCCAAACCGGGCTTATGAACTCCATATCAGTTGGTTAAGAGTAAACACTTATCTTTTGCAATAAATGAGAAGCGAGCATCTCGTGTGTTGGATTTAGTTCATTGTGATCTTTGGGGACCTGCCCCTGTTGCTTCGAATGATGGTTTTAAATACTATGTCATATTTGTTGATGATTTCTCCAGATTCACTTGGCTTTATCCTCTGCACACCAAGTCTGATTTTTACGATGTGTTTGTTCGGTTTCACACCTTTGTTTGCAATCAGTTTTTCACTTCTCTTAAGGCATTCCAGAGTGATGGTGGCACTGAGTTTGTTAATGGTCGTGTTCGCGGATTTCTTGCCGACCATGGCATCCACCATCGCATCTCATGTCCTTACACTCCTCAGCAGAATGGTCGCGCTGAATGCAAACATCGCCATGTCACTTAAACTGGGCTATCTCTATTGTTTCAGGCGAGCATGCCCGCCCACTTATGGGTTGATGCCTTTTCCACGGCTGTCTACAAGGGGTTTCGGTGTTACGATCCGATCGCTTCCCGCTTCTACACTACTCGTCATGCTCAGTTTGATGAATCCGTGTTCCCGTTCTCGGCTTCTCATGTTCCATCCTCGCCTGTTGAATCCCTTGAGATCAGCTCATTCGTGGAACCATCGGCTGCTGCTCGCCATTCTCCTTGTGGTCTCTGCCCTGACCCACCAAACATGATCATGCCCCCTGCTCGCCCAGCAGCTCCGCAGCCTCCTGCTCGCCCTGCAGTTCAGCAGCCCCCTGCTCGCCCACTCCTGTCTCGACTCACCCCATGGTTACTCGTGCCAGATCTGGAATATTCAAGTCTCGACACATTGCCGACATTGCGACCATCGGTCTCCTGACCGCCCTCTCGGTCTCTGATGAGCCTAAGGGCTTCAAATCGGCACTTAAGCTTCCACACTGGTTAGCTGCAATGCAATCTGAGCTCGATGCCCTGCATGCTAATCAAACTTGGGAGCTCGTTCCTCGTCCTTCCTCCACAAACATTATTGGTTCGAAATGGGTCTTTCGCACCAAATTTCATGCGGATGGTACTATTGATCGCAACAAAGCTCGCCTGGTCGCCCAGGGTTTCTCGCAGGTTCCCAGCATTGACTTCTCGCACACCTTCAGTCCAGTTGTCAAGGCCGCTACTGTTCGCATCATCCTGTGTCTGGTTGTTCGGAATCAGTGGCACATGCACCAACTCGATGTAAACAATGCCTTTCTCCATGGAAAGTTGACGAACACTGTTTATATGGCTCAACCTCCTAGATTTGTTGATCCTCGCTTTCCCGACCATGTTTGTCGCCTCAAGAAGGCATTATATGGTCTTCGGCAAGCTCCTCTCGCCTGGTTTGTTCGCTTCAGTGACTTTCTGAAATCCTTGGGTTTTCTATGCAGCCGAGCAAATCCCTCGCTCTTCTACTTCAAATGTGGTACACTCACTCTTTACCTCTTGCTTTATGTGGATGACATTATTGTTACAGGGAGCGACCGGCATGCTATTCGGCGATTTATTCGCCGTGTCAACAAGGAATTTGCGATCAAGGATCTTGGTCGCCTTAGCTACTTCCTTGGCCTTGAGGTCACCCACTCGTCAACTGGTCTCTTTCTCAGCCAAGCAAAGTATGCTCGCGATGTCCTCTCTCGAGCGGAGTTGCTCGACTCAAAGCCTGTCTCCACTCCCCTCGCAGCTGGGGAATCTTTGGTGAGCTCTGGGGAATCTTTTGCCGACCACACTCTATATCGCTCGCTCGTCGGTGCGCTACAGTATCTGACGATCACTCGTCCTGATCTTTCATATGTTGTGAATCATGTTAGTCAGTTTCTACACTCGCCGACCACCAACCACTCTCTCGCGGTTAAAAGGATCCTCAGATATGTTAAGGGCACTATCAATTATGGGCTCTCCTTTGGCCGGATTGGTGACTACTCGCTCGTTGGTTATTCGGATGCGGATTGGGCGCGTTGCACTGAAACTCGTCGCTCCACTTATGGTTACTCGATTTTCTTAGGTGGAAACTTAATCTCTTGGAGTGCGAAGAAACAACCCACTGTTGCTCACTCGAGTTGTGAATCCGAGTATAGGGCACTCGCGAGCACAACCCAAGAAATGATTTGGGTTACTCAACTTCTTCGGGAGCTTGGTCAGCTTCCTTCCTCGGCTCCAACCCTGCTTTGTGATAACAAGAGTGCCTTGTTTTGGAGTCAAAACCCTGTTGCTCATAAACGAGCAAAACACATCGACATTGACTGCCATTTTGTTCGCGAATTGGTCTCATCTGGTCGCCTCATCACCAAGTTCATCCCATCTACTCTTCAGGTCGCCGACGTCTTCACCAAGAGTCTTCCTCGCCCCAGTTTCAAGTTGTTACGTTCCAAGCTATGTGTTCGATTGCATCCACAACATCGCTTGACGGGGGTAATAGGGAATAATAATATATGAATAATATATAATAGAAAATAATAATATAGGAATAATATATAATAGGAAATAATAATATAGGAATAATATATTTTAATTTGGTCCATATCTTTGTATATATGGTTGTTGTATTTATTTTAATTATCTCTTTGTAAATACTCTTATAAATAGTGAATAATTCCTATCACCTCGTTAACGGTCATCACATACCTATTCTCACAGTTTTGTCTTTGATCAAGGAAGGATTGATCAAGGAAGGATGTAGAGACCCAAGTGATTTTTTTATTATATTATGATATTTGTTTATTTTTATTTTTTTGCAATATTAAGAATCAATGAGTTTTACGATTGTAACCTTTAATTTTAAAAGTAAATAAAATTATATTATTTTTCTGTAGCCCGTTAGTGGCCCAGGCCTGATAGAGTTAGGATTAGGGTTAGATCTACTGTTGTTGATGATGGTTAAAAACAACCCTATCTCGATAAACATCTCTACTAATATCTAGTATATAACTTATATAACCCCCTTTCAAAAAAAAAAAAAAAAAGTATATAACCCCGGTAAAGTAGTCTGAGCCATATTCTTGAAATTCATTATCATTACAGAGGTGTAAAATGCTTATCTTTATTAAGGATCTTAGTGGGAGGAATATCAGCCTAGAAGTAGAAAGCTTTAATTCGATTGATTATGTAAAGGGGTTAATCAAGAAAAGGGCAGGCTACTATCGATTGATTATTTGAGTAACATTTATATATAATATTCATATATAATGGGCCAGGGTAATGAGGCTAATTGCTAATTGAAATTTCTCTTGAATTCGGTGTTTGGTCTACTCTTTGTCTACTGTTTGCTTTGTTTCACTTCATTTATTTCAATTGTTGTATTGCGTAGTATTGTATTTAATATTTTTTGTTGCTTACTTCCTTTAGAAGACGCTGTGGATATTGCTGCTGTGCAAGCACGTAGGAAGTTGGCTGCACTAACTTCTAAACCTAAAGGAATTGAGGATCAAGTTGGTTCAAGTAGTGGCTTGTTGTGTCGCGGTGCCAACCGTGTGGAGGGCGTGGAGTCGTTTTGGGACGAAGAAGATGTTGGGTTAGCGTGGAGGAGGTCCCAATCTCTCATAAGTTCCTATGACTTGAGCAGGTTTGAATCGAAAAGTCGTCGCACTTTGATAGAGTCTGTGGCTAATGATTGTGTGCGGGTATGTACTTTGATGCTATATATGTTAAAATTTGTATGACTGATCAGGAAGCATTTATGTGTATGTTGTTTTAATTCGCTGCAGACTCTGAACGTCGCGGCTTTTATAGATAGCCAATTGCAGGAGTATGAGGTTAAAATGAGTCGTGCGGAGGAAGAGGTGAAGCGGTTAACTAATGAGAAAGCTTGCGTGATGGATGAAATGAAGAGGCTGATGCAGGCGCTCGTGGATGAGCGCTCGACTGGCGTTTCGTTCTTGCAGTCTGAGGCAGGGCAACGTCACATTGTGACCTTGAAGAGGCAGGCAGCCAAGTCTGGAGTTGATGAGTTCAGGAAGAGTGATGTGTTTGAGGAGATTGTGATGAACCGTTGTATGAGTGTATATGACGATGTTGTGAACGAGTGCCAGAGATTGTTGCGTGAGTCAGGGCGGGTATCTGAGGATATAATTAAGTTAATTGATGGGGTGGATGGGGTAAAGATGGCTGACAGTAAGAAGCTGATGCAGGAGCTCGATGTGGAGCGCTCGACTGGCGTTTCCTTCTTGCAATCTGAGGTTGGACGACACCATATTGTGTCTTTGAAGAAGTCTGCTGTTGAAGAGTTCAAGAAGAGTGATGTTTTTGAGGAGATTGTGATGAACCGTGCTATGAGTGTCTACGACGATGCTGTTAAGGAGTGCCAGAGGTTGTTGCGTGAATCGGGACGTGTATCTGAGGACATTATTCAGTTACTCGATCATACATAGGATGAGCAGTAGTATGACGATGATGAATGATATATTTTGTGTTTTGATGTATCTTATCCTGCGTCGTATTTAAATTGTTGCCCATTTATCTTGTTTTTTCTACCTGCTGGCTTTTCCTTCTTGCAATCCGTTGCTTATTTGTGTTTCCTTTCAGTGTCAAATCGGTAATTCATTTGTAATGCTTAATGAAGTATTCGTGGTAATACTTTTGATGCCTATAAAGAGGCATGTGAATTGTAACTTCATTTCGTCTGCGTATAGTGTACCAATAAAAAGGCATGTGCGTTGTTATTTCAAACAGCGCACATTGCTTTACTCGATTCTTGCATCAAGAAGGAAGCATTAATGATGACCCGATTTGTGCAGCAAACTCCTCTGGCACTTCTCTACGTAAACGGTCCTTGTGGATAGGGGTGTAAGTGAGTCGAGCCTACTCGTGCTCGACTCGAAAAAAGATCGAAATCGACTCGAAGTTAATCGACTCGAATTTCAAGCTACTCGAGTAGCTACCGAGTTCGAGCTCATAAATACTCGGCTCGAAAGGCTCGCGACCCTAATCGAGCTTGAACAATATTTACTATTTTGCCATTAATATATAATTTATATTTATATACGAGTAATCGAGTCGAGCTCGAGTTTATTTTAGAAAAAAATATGTTTTAAAATTAATTTTGAAATTTACTCCGTCGAGCCGAGCTCGAGTTTATCGAGTTTCTTATCGAATCGAGCTCAATCTTCAAAATTTTAGGCTCGACCGAGTCGAGTCAAGTATCGAGCTTCGAGTATAACAATCGAGTCGAGTTTCGAGCTCAGCACTACTCGGCTCGTCTCGGCTCGTTTACACCCCTACTTGTGGATGGCATCACTTAATGTGGAGTTAATATCAAGATTTTTTTTGTAAATGACCATGTTCAATTTTTGTCCTTGTATATATTTTTCAATTTTTGTCAATTTGGTCATTTTGGTTTCTAATCCGGTATGTCTTTACATTTTTCGCAAAAGGATCAAAGTTGACATTAAAAGGATCATAATTGAAAGAGTAAAGACTATCACACTAAAATTGGACACGAACTAAATTACTGGATGATTCTTGATATGTTAAGAAGGAAACGCCAGTCTGTAGAATAAATCAAACAAAAGAGTAAAAATGTAAATGCAACATTAAAAAAGCAGGACAATAAACACCAAAACCTAAAATAATTAAACCATTCATTGTCGTCATACTGTTCCTTATACGGTGGACGATCAAGTAACTCCCGATTCGCGCAACAACCTCTGGCACTCCTTCACTACATCGTCGACGTAAACACTCATAAAACGGTTCATCGCAATATACTTATAGTAGGACAAGAATACTGCTCATCCTATGGATGATCAAGTAACTGAATAATGTCCTCAGGTACACATCCCGATTCACTCAACAACTTCTGGCACTCCTTCACAACATCGTCGTAAACACTCATAGAACGGTTCTTCAAAATCTGCTTAAAGGCAGCACTCTCCTTGAACTCATCAACCGCAGACTTGGCTGCCAGCCTCTTCAAACACACAATATGGCGTCGTCCAACCTCCGATTGCAAAAATGAAACACCAGTCAAGCGCTCCACATCGAGCTCCTGCATCAGCTTTTTACTGTCAGACGAAAAGCCCGTTTCTTGATTCCCCGTTAGTGCAGCCAGCTTCCTACGTGCTTGCACAATAGCAATATCCACAGCATCATCTTATAATCTTTGAGGGTTAGATGATCTTCCAGTTGTCTTCCATTGAATATCAATTTTTGATCTGATGGGCGAGTCCCTTCCTTTTCCATAATTAATCCCTTAACATAAAATATTGTATCAAAGCTTTCAACCTCTAGGGAACACTTATTCCCCCTCGCCAGTTTTGCAATAAAGATGCGCATTTTCACTTTTTTCTAACAGACTATATAAGATGAATGAAAATAACAAGAATATGCGAGGTTTTATAATTGTAATCCAAAGGCTAGTCAAGAGTTTCAATTTTGAAGAATTGAACCGAATTATCAAACGGCAAAGGGAAGGTCGGGAGTCGTACTTCATTCATTCATTCTTTCTTTGTTAATTATATGACGTTTTTGCAATTTTTTTTTTTTTTTTTTATGGAAGTTAAATAACCATCCCTCTTTTTTCCCCTACCCATGACTCGAACCCAGGACCTAGGCCTAGATAGTGGTGCTCTAACCACCCTATCCCACTTTGTCTGCAATTTTTAATGTAAATTAATTAATTTTTTTTTAATTTTGTTAAATTTATTTATATTCAACTCAAAGTTCTAATGTGTAGTATGTACAATATATATAGAGAAGACTCACTTCTAGAGTCTTCCATCTAACAACTATTAGTTAGTTATAACAAGAATACAACTACTCTTCTTCTAGACACTTCTTAAGTGTGTGTATTGCTACATTCCATGTTGCAGATAATGCTGCAACATTATCTGCAACATTATACTTCAACATGCCCCGGAAGAAGTTGGACCACCACGCGATGTAAGCTCAAACCAGTCAAGTAAGTGCAGAAAACGAGTTGGAGCAATAGGTTTGGTTAATAGGTCTGCAGGCTGCTCTTCAGAAGCAATAAAACGTACATCAAGAAAGCCATTTTGTACCTTCTCCCTCAAGAAGTGAACATCTATCTCAATATGCTTTGTCCGTGAATGAAATGCTGGGCTGAAAGCAAGTGTTATGGCCCCTTGATTATCACACCACAGCAAGCAAGGAGTGGTAATTGGAATGTGTAGTTCTGTGCATAAGCTAGCAATCCACATGATGTCTGTGGTAGCACTGGCCAAAGCTCGATATTCTGCCTCAGTACTGCTACGTGCCACCACTGATTGCTTCCTAGAACTCCATGAAATCAGGTTGTTGCCAAGTTTGATGCAAAATCCAGAAGTGCTGCGCCTATCATCAATGCTTGAAGCATAATCAGCATCCACGAATCCTTTTATCCTGTAATCTGAAACGGGAGAAAAAGAGATACCATGAGTAAGAGAGCCTTGAAGATATCTAAGAACCCTCTTACAGGCTTTCCACTGATTTTGTGTAGGATTTTGCAAGAACTGAGACAACTTGTTCACACTGAAAGAGATGTCAGGTCTGGTTAGAGTGAGGTACTGAAGAGCACCAACAATGCTCCTGTATAATGTGGGATTGTCAAAGAGAGGGCTGTCGAATGTGGAAAGTTTAGAAGAAGGACATATAGGGGAAGGACATGGTTTGCAGGTTGAAAGATGTGCTTTGGATATGATGTCTTTGGCATATTTGGCTTGTGTGAGTTTGATATGAGAGGAGGTGGAATGAGCTTCAATGCCCAAGAAGTAGTTGATCTCCCCAAGATGTTTGAGAGAGAACTGAGAGTGGAGATCATTAATGAGATTCTGAATGAGAGTGGAGTTATCACCAGTGATCAAAATGTCATCTACATAGACAAGCAAGAGAGTAGTGTGTCCATGTAGAAATCTGTGGAACAGGCAGTGATCAGAAGATGAGTGAGTAAACCCTTGTTGAACCAGAAAAGCCTTGAGGGTATCATACCAGGCCTTTGGTGCCTGTTTTAGACCATACAAAACCTTTTTAAGCTTGCAAACATACTGAGGGTGTTGTGAGTCAATGAATCCTTCAGGCTGAGCAATGTAAACTGTCTCATGAAGCACTCCCTTGAGAAAAGCATTGTTGATATCAACCTGTTGTATAGCCCACCCTTTGGAGACTGCAAGGGTGAATACAATTCTGAGTGTAACTGGCTTAATCACAGGACTGAATGTGCTAAAGTAGTCAATTCCAGCTTGCTGTTGAAACCCCCTAGCCACCAATCTAGCTTTGTATCTTTCCACAGAGCCATCCTTATTGTATTTTACTCTGAAAAGCCACTTGGTAGTAATAGGGTGAATATCAGAGGAAGGAGGAACCAGAGCCCATGTCCCATTCTGTATTAAAGCATCATATTCTAACTGCATTGCATCTTTCCATTTAGGACTGAGAATAGCTTCTGAAACAGTGTTAGGCTCAGGGATAGGGAGTGTAGAGAGGAGGGCTTTGGGTTTGTATATGCCAGATTTTGATCTAGTTTGCATTGGATGAGATGTAGGAGGAGGGGCATCTGGAGTAGATATAGAGACAGAAGATGGATTGAGCATATATCTGGAGGAACTTGATGAAGAACAGTCATGATGAGTAGATGATGAGCTTGGTTGGACATTGTTAGGTGGTGGAGAGTTGTTATATGAGGGTGTGGATATATGGGAAGCAGATTCATGATTAGAATGGGGAGATTGAGATGGAGATGGAGGATGTGAGGGATGATCAAGGTTAGTTGGTATCTGTGCTGAGAACTTGAAGAGAGGTTGAGGACATGGATGTGTTTGAGGGAGCTGGGAGAACTGTGGAAATTCCTCTTCATTAAACTAAACTGATGCTGAAATGAAGATCTTTCCAGACTCATGTAGACATTTGTAGCCTTTATGAGAGTGACTGTATCCCAAAAAGATGCACTTTGAGCTCCTGAATTGAAGCTTAGATGAGTTATATGGCCTGAGGAAAGGGAAGCATGCACAGCCAAAAACTCTGAGGGAGTGATAATCTGGAGATCTCTTGTGAAGAAGCTCAAATGGGGAGTGTTGCTGTATCACTGGAGAAGGGAGCATATTGATCAAATGTGCTGCAGTGGAGAAGGCATGCCACCAAAATGCCATGGAGAGCCTGGATCTAGCAAGCATGGCTAGCCCAAATTCTGTAATGTGTTGGTGTTTTCTCTCAACCAATCCATTCTGAGGATGTGTGTAAGCACAAGAGAGCCTAACTTGAATGCCAAGAGGCTTTACTAGCTTAGCTACTGGTAGAAATTCAGTGCCCATGTCATGTTGAATAGCCTTGATAGACACCCCAAAAGACCTCTCTACTGTGTTCATGAACTGTGAGAAGACAGTTACCACCTCAGACTTTGCCATTAGAGGAAACACCCAGACATATCTTGTGTAATCATCTACTATAGACAGATAATATCTATACCCCTCAATAGAAACACTAGAAGCAGGACCCCAGACATCCATATGTATTAAATCAAAAGCATGGGAAGTGTGATGATGCACAGAAGAAAAATGTTTCATATGTAACTTGCCAAGCTTACATTCATCACAAAAACCAATGTTGGAATCCTTACAAGTGATATTCAAGCTCCTCAAGACAGTAGAGAGAGCTGAATCACCAGGATGACCCAATCTACAATGCCATAATCTCCATATGGACTTATTTTTACTAGCAACATCACCATTCCTAGTTTTATTAACAGCAGCAGCAGAGAAGTTTCCTTTATTCCAGTGTGAGCTTGAAGCTTTATGAATGTCCAAGCCTCCAAAGTCCAGAATGTATAAACCATCTTTAAGCACCCCTCTCAAGAGTATCTTGTTGGACTTGAGATCCTTGACAATACAACAGTCAGCATGGAAAACAATTACTGCATCATTATCCTTGAGAAACTGTGAAATGCTCATAAGATTCTTAGTAATGGCAGGTACATGCAATACATTATTCATGACCAAATCTGGAGCACCAGTGACAGGTATAGAAAGAGATCCTGTGCTAACAATAGGGGTAGATTCACCATTACCAACAACAAGAGCATTCATACCTTGGTATGGAGAGTTAACTTGCAGATTAGCTAGTTGAGATGTCACATGGTGAGTTGCACCACTATCAACACACCATGTAGAATTCTGAGGCTGATAAGTGTTAGTAGATGAGGTACCAAAATCCATGTGATTGGTAAGGGCAATAGGAGATGGAGGAGTAGGTTGATAGTGAGACACAGAAGGATAGTAAGAAGGAGAATGATTTGAAGTGGAAACAGATGGATAGTAGGCATGTGATTGGTTTGGATTGGTGTAAGTGAGATGAGCATGAAAAGAGGGAGGTCTAATGTTGGAGTTCTGTGATCTGTGCTGAGTGGTTTCAAGGCCAGTGAATGACTGATCAAATCTCTTATAACATTTAGCTGCCACATGATATTTTCTACCGCACAACTGACATACAATTTTAGGTTTTGGAAACACCTTGCCTTTGTGTGATTGTCTAGGAGTAGCACCACTATCTCTAGACACAAGATGTGCAGATGGAGTAGATATGTTACCTCCAGATAGCTGAATAGAGTGTGAGGTGTGAGAGATCAATCTCACTTCATAGGCCTGCAAAATAGACTGCACCTCTGCTATGGAAGGTAGTGTGCCTCTTGTTGTCAGATTTACCACCACAGCATCATAAGCAGCACCCAATCCTCCAAGGATATACAACACCAATTCTGAATCATTTACCACTTGTCCAGCATGATGCAATCCATCTGCAATGGACCTCATCTTCAGAATATAAGCATCAATGCTTAGATCTCCTTTCTGCAAAGTCTGAAGCTGCAATCGTAGTATCATAGCTTTTGCACCAGATTGTGACTGAAACAATGATTCAAAAACCAGCCATAGCTGATAAGAATGCTCACACCTACTGACATGACCGAGCATTGTGTCAGAAACTGAGCTTAACAACCAACTCAGAAGAAATTGGTCTTTCCTCTGCCAAGATATAGACTCAGATGTGGACTCAGCTGAGTTAGGAGGAACTGCCTTGCAAAGAAGCACATCCTCAAAGCAATGTGCTCGAACAGATGCTAGAACCTGATTTCTCCAGAATGGATAATTGTCATTATCCAATCGAATAGACAAAGTAATGAATCGAGGAAGAGAAATAGCTGAATTTGATTGAGTAGCCATGAATTCAGATGGAAGCGGAAGCAGAAACAAAGGATCGAAGTTGAAATGAGCTGAATAGAGAATCAACTCAGAAGGTAGAGATGATCATAGCAGTTATACTATGAACAGAGCAGTTACAAGGATGAAGATTTGAAGATGTGAAGAAGATGTGAAGAAGTTGTGAGTAAAACACGGCAGTTATTTGAAGAACAAAACAGTTATGGATGATGGAATGTTGAAGATACGAAGGAGATGATAAGAAGATGTGAAGAAGATGTGAAGAAGATGTGAAGAACAAGTGTAGTTGCAAAATCAGAAACAAAATCAAGGAGTAGGCCTTATGATACCATGTTAAATTTGTGTATATTCAACTCAAAGTTCTAATGTGTAGTATGTACAATATATATAGAGAAGACTCACTTCTAGAGTCTTCCATCTAACAACTATTAGTTAGTTATAACAAGAATACAACTACTCTTCTTCTAGACACTTCTTAAGTGTGTGTATTGCTACATTCCATGTTGCAGATAATGCTGCAACATTATCTGCAACATTATACTTCAACAAATTTACACTCAAACTAATTACTTAAATAATACTCCTACTCCCTATTTTTTACTCCAATATAGAGAACGCAAAATCAATTTAAATCAATTTATTACTAAAATCAAACTCTACTAAATTTATTACCAAAATCAATTTATTACTAAAATCATCTTTGAAAAATTCATTCTATTTTCATCTTGGTGTTGTAAATCAATTTAAACCAAAATCAAACTCTACTAAAATTATTACTATTATCGATCAACCGATAAAATTTAGAGAACGCAAATTCAAATTAGTACACCTCCGACGACCAATGATGCAAAAATCAGGCTAGGCAGCTTCGACTGACCCAATTTCTTGCAAATTAACATGCTTAGACGATTATGCAGCCGAGTAGGTTCTAGAAGGCTATTTTTAAAAAAAAAATTAGTAGGCGCCTTTCACGTGTATGCATATATCATGGTTGCGGGAATCAGGCTAGGCGGATGCCTATATATATATATATATAGCCACCGTCCGCCATGATTTCTTTCAAATTGACCGATAAAATCGATTATTAGGACGGTTGACGCCAAGTCCGCCTGTGATTTTTTATTTTTTTTTGTAGAAAGACATAAACACAATTGGGATGACTTAGTGCTCAAATCCGAAAAAATAATTAAAAAAACCAACTCTTCATTGGCTCCTCCTCCTTCTTCTTCGGTCTTCAGTCTTCATTCAAGAATCAAGACTTCAAACCCGTTGCCCCGTCGTCGCCACACCTCCTGCCATTGCCACTGTCAAAAATCAAATTGGCAGCTAAAATTCTTCAAAATCCTAATTAATGACCTTATCCACTTGTTTGCGTCACACGTACCTTTTCCTTTACTAATGTTGTAATGCAGGTTTTGCAACAATTTGCTTCAAACCCCTAATTTCCAAACCCACGGGTCAATTTAACAAGTCAATTTAATTTGTGTCCCACAAATCAGTAAAAAAATAAAAAAATTGGCGGCCAACTGTCTAATTTTCAATTTCTGCAACCTTGGCGTAAATATATTTTCCTAAGTACCTCTACTTAATTTCAACCTAAAAAATTTCACTACAAGTTGAATTTCCCATTTCAAATTAATTACAATATACATAAATAAATACGGAGTATACACGAAAGGTCGCCAAAGTTATTTAATTTGAATTTTGACGGACGCTTCACTTGCTCTCTACTCTATACTCTTGTGTGTATATATATATATGTATTCTTTAAATTCTTCATTGCAGAGTTGTAAAATGCGCATCTTTATCAACTAAGTCAGGGCTTGTCAAAAAAACAAGAAACTCGAGTGGAGTAGAATCACCCCCTTGAAGTGGAAAGCGTTGATTCGATCCAATTTTTTTTGTTTTTTTTAGTTGAATGACCGGGTACACTTTTTTCAAGTGGAATTAATTCTCCAAGTGAAATCGTGTAGGGCCGGGGGATTAAAACTGCATTTTTATATTTTTTGACATGATTAAAAAATAAATCTATGGGTGGCCTAGGCGTTATGCTATTTGAAATCCTTTCAACTACAATTTTTTTACTTTTCCACAATTTTTCATTACTAACAAGTGCAATACTAATAATTGATTAAAATTTATAATCATATATAATGTGCCGGCGTAACGAGGCTAATTGCTAATTGAAATTCATAGATTAGTCCCAAGAGTTCAAATTAATTAGGTGCTAATTGCTCGTGCATTCTTTGTTTGTTTATTCTTATTGTTGCTATGCGTAGTATTAATTGGATGTTATATTTATTTTTGCTTACTAACTTCAGATGCTGCCGTGCAAGCACGTATAGCTGCATTAACTTCTAAACCTAATGGAATTGAGGATCAAGTTGAGGTTGGTTCAGGTACTGGCTTGTATACCCAATATTTTATAGATAGCCTATTGCAGGAGTACAAGGATAAAATGAGTCGTGCTGAGGAAGAGGTGAAGCGGTTAACTAATGAGAATGCTTGCGTGATGGATGAAATGAAGAAGCTGATGCACGCGCTCACTGAGGAGCGCTCGACTGGCGTTTCGTTCTTGCAATCTGAGGCAGGGCAACATCACATTGTGTCCTTGAAGAAGCAGGCAGTTGATGAGTTCAGGAAGAGTGATGCCTTTAAGGAAGTTGTGATGTACCGTTGTATGAGTGTTTATGACGATGTTGTGAACGAGGGCCGGAGATTGTTATGTGAATCAGGGTGGGTATCTGACGACATTATTCAGTTACTCGATCATACATAGGATGAGCAGTAGTAGTATGACGATGATGAATGATTTATGTTATGTTTTGATGTTTCTTGTGCTGCTTTTTGAATGCTGTATTTAAATTTTTGCCCATTTGTCTTGTTTTTTCTACCTGCTTTCTTTTCCTTCTTGCAATCCAGTTGCTTATTTGTGTTCCCTTTCAGTGCCAAATCGGTAATTCATTTTTAATGCTTAATGAAATATTCGTGTTAATACTTTAATTTGATGCCTATAAAGAGGCACGTACATTGTAGCTCCCTTCGTCTGCGTATAGTGTACCAATAGAAAGGCATGTGCGTTGTTATTTTCAAGAGCGCACATTGCTTTACTCGATTCTTGCATCAAGAAGGAAGTATTAACATTGGGAGGCAATAGGAAAAAAACGCATTTTGGAATGCATTTGGGCATGCTGCCATTTGGTTCATTTGGAAGGCGAGAAATTACCGAATCTTCAAAGCAAGCAGTAGAGGCTAAACCAGTGAGAACCTTTAAGTTGATCAGAGGTAAGGTGTGGAACTTATTCTCCTTGAATTATTATGGTGTCAATCCCTTTTCCTCTCAGGATTGGATCCACAATCCTAAATTATGTTGCAAAAAAGTTTGAGCTTTTGGGTCCTTATCGATAGTTTTATTTGTAATTCTCCCTTTGTAACTTTTGATCTTCGAGTACCCCTGGTAATCTATCAATAAAAAGCTTCCCTTTTTCGATCAAAAAGAAAAGAAGGAAGCTCTGGCCTCCCCCTCCAAGCTCACTATGTGAGGTTTACCAACCGCAGATTTCAAGGAGGAAGTGACCGTTGAATTGCTAGCAAAAACATATTAATTTGCATCAATCTATTTATAACCCATAACAAAAGAAACAGAGAAATCTAATCTTCAAATGGATCCAGTTACTTGTTGTATTGCAATGTTTGTTATTTTTAATGACAAGTTCATGCATACTACAAGAAGTATCAAACTTCATTGTGGACGTTGATGTAACCTGTTGTATGTGCTTTTTGGTGGATGATCTGGATGTGGACTTTGTTAAGCACTAACAAACATATATATTTGAATGGGTTTTACGTGGATTAAAAGGATCAAAGATGATTAAAGATGAAGAACAAGCAAAGCTTCCTGAGGAAGCTTAGAATAACCATAATAGAGTTGTAGACACTACAAAAAACGCATCGATTAGAGACCGATTTTGAGACTGTAAAGGCAGTCTCAACAAACGTTAGAGACTGATTTGGGACCGATTTTTTTACATAATTTCCACCTTTCGACAGTTTTTTTACACCCTTATATATGGTTGCTCATCCTTACAACCTAAGTCTTAACTACTATATGGTGTTCACCTGTCCGTGTAACTTCTATTAACGTCTGATGTAAAAGCAAAACTAACTCAACTAACAGAAAAACTTATCTGAAAGCAGAAACTAAAGACAATAGGAAAAAAGGACTAAAATTGATAAATAAAAAATTAGTGGATGCAAGTCAAATATAAATAAAAAATTAAAATTGAAACTAGAGGCAACATACAGTAGGGTACAGGAGAATTTGACCTTAAAATTATAGTACCAAACTACATGAGCATCGGAATGTTGACAAATATTTATTATATAAATAAGTATGATTTTAAAATAAAATATATTATCTCATTTTGTTAAGAAATTTAAAGTCATACATTCACAAATCCAATTAATGAAACATAGTTGTGTTCAGAAGTGAAGCACAACATGAATGAGTAAGAATAGGGCAAAACTTAGCTTAATCCCTTAGAAATCCTTCCAAATGAACAATGAGGGGTAGATGACTCCGGAACTGGATGACCTGCAACAAAACCGGGCCGGAGGGAGCTCCGGCGACGGCCCTCCGACGCTCAAGTCAGTTGGAATCAAGAAGGTAGCAATAAATCGTGATCATCTTAGAAAAAGAGAGAGAGTGTTATATGTGTAGAAAGAATCACTTAACTTTTACAAATGATAAGAATGAGCTTTTATACCTTCATAGTTTGAGGGTAATATCGTAATTGCTAAGTCTAGGGTTTGCCTTTGGGGACCACGCCACGTCGTCGTACTGTGCTGACATTCGGTTATTAATTTTTATGGAGGTGGTATATTTTCTCAGGAGATGTTTTGTTCAGTTGCAACAAAGGTATAATAGTACAAGGGGACCATTTGGATGAGCTGTCAATATGAGCTTTATTAGATAAAATCAGATGAGAGAGATTATAGAACTGAGGTTAGATAAGTTAGCCTCCCGAAGGGAAAGTCAGTTCTGATTCAGATCTTAAAGGTGTCTCCTCTAGTTCAGTTCCGAACTAGATTGAATATAAATAACTCATGTTTTTTATCATCTACTCCCCCCTATTATGGACTATCGTCGTCTCTAATGCGATTGTTCAGAATAATATCTCTTGTGAATTGTGCAACATATCACAAAATAACTCACTTTAGAGTTAAACATCTTTCAATTCAAATATTTTCTAAAGCTTAGAAATATTTCACTTCTGAAATTTATTTTCGAAATTCTCATACGGAATTCTCTCTCGAAATTCTCATCCGAAATTTACTTCCGAGTTGAAAACCTTTCAACTTCTAAAAATTAAAATATTTTCAATACTTGAAAATATTTCAATTCTCACATTAATCTAGAGCTCAATATCTTTCAGCTCTGAATACTTAAAATATTTTCTATTGCACGAAAATATTCCAGTTCACATATCAAACTAGAGCTGAATATCTTTCAGCTCTGAATACTTAAAATATTTTCTATTGCACGAAAATATTTCAGTTCTCATATCAATCTAGAGCTGAATATCTTTCAGCTCTGAATACTTAAAATATTTTCTATTGCACGAAAATATTTCAGTTCTCATATCAATCAAGAGCTGAATATCTTTCAGCTCTGAATACTTAAAATATTTTAAATACTTGAAAATATTTCAATTATCACATTAATCTAGAGCTCAATATCTTTCAGTTCTGAATACTTAAAATATTTTCAATACTTGAAAATATTTCAATTCTCACATTAATCTAGAGCTCAATATCTTTCAGCTCTGAATACTTAAAATATTTTCAATACTTGAAAATATTTCAATTCTCACATTAATCTAGAGCTCAATATCTTTCAGCTCTGAATACTTAAAATATTTTCCATTGCACGAAAATATTTCAGTTCCAAATTAATCTAAAACTGAATATCTTTCAGCTCTCAATGCTTGAAATATTTTCCAAGGTATGGAAATATTTCAGTTCCACTTCAATCTAGAGCTGAATAACTTTCAGCTCTGGATACTTAAAATATTTTCTATTGCACGAAAATATTCCAGTTCACATATCAAACTAGAGCTGAAGATCTTTCAGCTCTGAATACTTAAAATATTTTCTATTGCACGAAAATATTTCAGTTCTCATATCAATCTAGAGCAGAATATCTTTCAGCTCTGGATACTTAAAATATTTTCTATTGTACGAAAATATTTCAGTTCTCATATCAATCTAGAGCTGAATATCTTTCAGCTCTGAATACTTAAAATATTTTCTACTGCACGAAAATATTTCAGTTCTCATATCAATCTAGAGCTGAATATCTTTCAGCTCTGAAAACTTAAAATATTTTCTACTGCACGAAAATATTTCAGTTCTGAATTAATTTAGAGCTGAATATTTTTCAGCTCTCAATGGTTAAAATATTTTCTATTGCACGAAAATATTTCACTTCCGAATTAATCTAGAGTTGAATGATATTCAACTCTGAATACTTAAAATATTTTCCAAGGTATGGAAATATTTCAGTTCTCATATCAATCTAGAGCTGAATATCTTTCAGCTCTGAATACTTAAAATATTTTCTATTGCACGAAAAAATTTCACTTCCGAATTAATTTAGAGCTAAATATTTTTCAGCTCTCAATGGTAAAAGAAATTTTCTAAGGAAAATTAATTCAGATATCAATTCAGTTCTGAGTTGAGAGTCTTCTCTCAACTCGTATTCATCCCTTGAAATAATTTTCTGAGGAAAATTAATTTCAGATATCAATTCAGTTCTGAGCTGAGAGTCTTCTCTCAACTCGTATTCATCCCTTTGAAAAAAATTTCTGAGGAAAATTAATTCAGATATCAATTCAGTTCTGAGTTGAGAGTCTTCTCTCAACTCGTATTCATCCCTTGAAATAATTTTCTGAGGAAAATAAATTTCAGATATCAATTCAGTTCTGAGTTGAGAGTCTTCTCTCAACTCGTATTCATCCCTTTGAAAAAATATTCTAAGGAAAATTATTTCAAGATATAATTTCAGATCTGAGTTGAGAGTCTTCTCTCAACTCGTATTCATCCCTTTGAAAAAAATTTCTAAGGAAAATTTATTTCAAGATATAATTTCAGATCTGAGTTGAGAGTCTTCTCTCAACTCGTATTCATCCCCTTGAAAAAAATTTCTGAGGAAAATTATTTCAAGATCTTAATTTCAGATCTGAGTTGAGAGTCTTCTCTCAACTCGTATTCAGATCTGTTATTCTGGTTATGCTCTTCTTCTGTTTTCGTTCGTATCCTTCTTTCTTCGAGTTCTGGATTTGTTTGTGCTCCGAAAAGTTGTAGATGTTGAATTTTTATACTACGGGGAGTTATTTATACTCCGAAGAGTTTAGATTCTGCATCTTTATACTCCGGAGAGTTATTTATACTCCTAAGAGTTATTTATACTCCAAAGAGTTATTTATACTCCTAAGAGTTATTTATACTCCTAAGAGTTCGTAGGGATTATACTCTCCCAAAAGTTATTTATATTCCTAAGAGTTTGTGTGTCTCGTTGAAAATTCAATGTCGAGCATTACCCTTTGGGTGAGATTGTTTTCATTCCTCGGCGATGAATCTGGCATTCAATCATTAAATTCACAAGAATGTTGACAAACTTCTCTAAATTTCTCCTTCCAAGAATTTCTGCTCCTATCCTTTCAATATCACAACAGAGAGGTTAAACAGTAATTTATACAAAGATTGTGCACATATTTTGTCAATATTCTAGTGCTCATTCATCAAAAAGTGCATTCTCATGCAAATCTTATCATATACTCAGTATGTATCATACTTTTCACAACATCACAGTTAAGCAGCAATCATTTTTGCTGTCAAGTGTTTGTAGGAGCACTGCCAAGTTTAAAATAGAATATAAATGCACGCCTTGGCCAAATTTTGGCCTAGTGATCCCATTGCAGAAATGAGCAGAAAGAAGTGATGCATACTTAATTAGTTCTCACGCAGAAAAGACTCATTCCATACAAGTATTAAGAGAATATAAGAAAGAAAATAAGAAGCAAGCATGGGATAAGATAGATATGACCTTCTCATTGCTGTGATCTTTTCTGATACTGTATTAGGATTATATGATCTCCATAGTGGAATTAGCTCGCTTTTAGTAACTTGAAAAATAATGACAATGCTTTCGACCTTGCTTCTAGGTATCGTAGCCAATAAGAGTATGTTTGGGCTCGAGAAGCCAACCTTTTAAGAATCTCATCATGCAATTGCAATTGGTGTGATTTTTTTTTTTTTTTTTTACCTCAAACACAGACATGAATATTCAGATGCTCAAAAGGAATTCAAAAGAAATACAGTACAATATCAAGTTGCATAATCATGTAAAGACAAATGCCCACACACAACTTCTCAAGAGGCATTTACAAAAGAATTCAACAAAGATTTAACAGGTGTCTTAGGCATTGCTTCAATCACCTTGAGGAGTGCACATATGCTTAGCTTCTAGGAATTAATCAACCAATGAAGCATTTTAAAATATAAGAAATATGAAGTCACAACTCCTACGGTAAACTCTCAGAGACAAATCAGAGGCAAGATTTGAGACTAAATTTAATAACGCAGATTTTCAAATGACCACAAATCTTGTTGTTCTAATTCAGAGAAAAATAATATCTCATAGTACTAGATAATTTCATACCTCTTGTTGTTCATGCCGAGAATTAAGAATTAAATGGAGGACACCACCTCTGCTGCCTCTGAATTACAACTTTAGATTGGGAGTAGGGTGCTTGCACCTTGAATCAAGAAGTGGAGGCAGAGCTCGTCAGCTCGTTTTCCTTGAATTTTAGGTCGTGCTCAACAACGAGCAGACCTGGCCGGTGTGCAACGAACACAGGGAGCATCACATTGAAGCCAAGTGAGGTCACTTCCTGTATCAGGATCAAGAAAGTAGGGCCTTGGAGGATATCCCAAGTTTACTTGAACAAAATAAAACCCATTGGGATAAACATTGCCATATAGAGGGAAGAGAATTGATGAGGCATATTTAGTGCTACTACTTGAAGGCCCCCATTTTCTCCATTTTAGTTTCTGATTTTGATCATCACCGCCTTCTCCCCATGATGCACACAAAACCACTAAAACTATGATCATAAATATCATCAACTTCCCTCTCTTCATTTTTACTCTCTACTCTATCTTTTCAACAACTCTAGCCAGGTGTTATATTATTGTGTGGTGAGTGTAGACTTGTCTCTTCTTGATAGTTTTTAGGCATCAAAAATCTTTTTAGGTGCCTTGTAAGCATTCACATATGGCCTCTTAATTATATCCCTCAATAAAGCTCAGTTTATCATTTCTTCTTTCAATTTGGTATTAAATTTTCAGAAAATCACCAGGTTCTAAAATTCAACATAAAGCCAAGTAATTGGGAGATTTTACAAGACTACACAATTCAAGGTTTACACCCAAATGAGGTTCAGATCCTCAATGTATAATGCGAGTATGGAGTTCTCAGAAAAGAAACTATAAATCCTTAAGGATAATAACCATAATTTCTTAGCATGAGCATTCTAGTCTAGAGAAGGAGAGATTTCTGAAAACAAAGGATGATGCAAATGAAACCAAGAAGCCATGTCACACTTATGCAATTCATTCAACACATTATAGTGTGCCAAGCAGAGGCATGAGTATTTATGAATTAAATCAAATATTCAGATCAATCATCTCAGAAAATACATAATTTACCTGATTCGCAATTTAATGCCGCACACCATACCTTATGACTATTTATTGTTGGATCGTGGCAAATCTTGCCAAGTGCTTGAGCACCGAGGCCAAACTGAAACGCTATAAGGCAACAATCAATTGGAAAATCACTGGCAAACAGAGAGGAGCAATCCCTTTCTCTTTGTCCTTTTTTTTTTTTTTTGCTTCGCCTCATCCGGCTCTCTCTCCATCGACCTCAGCAACACAAAACAGGTTCATTCATTAGCAGAGAGAAAAACAAAAATGAAAACATACAAATATAGGGTTCAGAGACATGAACAATTATAAATATTGAAGAAATGTAGGGTGTGCGTGTGTTGCTGCTTTGTTTTCAGTGAATTTGTGCACAACTTGCGTTGACACAGTGAGTTAATTCGGTGAGTGGAGCGTGTGAGAGAAAGTTGTTGCAAAACTCGTTCTCCAATTGAGCAATCTGAGCCACGGCCTGACTGCGCGTAGATTAGGGCTTTGTGGAGGCGAGAAACAGCGACATATAAGAGCGATGTAGTGAAAGAGCGCGGCGGCGCAGATCTGAGCAGTAGCTGCTTTTGCGCGAGGCTTTGTCGCAACGATCGGCGGTGGAAATAAGACCGTATGAGGTTGCAGAGGCTTCTTCTTCGAATATTGGGGGGCAACGAAAACATAATGCAAGCGAGGAACACCGCCACCGCACGATTGATGCTCCATGGGACTTTACACAAGAGTTTTTCAAATCTGGGATTTGGGGCATTTGCCGTATCCTATAGACAGAATCGGCTTCTTCAATATCTTCGAAATTTCTGGAAATAGCTCTCATGTGTATCCCCTAAATTTGGAAATCCTCACGCCTTAGCTCGGATTTCCCACAGACGGCGCCATTTAATGAAACATAGTTGTGTTCAGAAGTGAAGCACAACATGAATGAGTAAGAATAGGGCAAAACTTAGCTTAATCCCTTAGAAATCCTTCCAAATGAACAATGAGGAGTAGATGACTCCGGAACTGGATGACCTGCAACAAAACCGGGCCGGAGGGAGCTCCGGCGACGGCCCTCCGACGCTCAAGTCAGTTGGAATCAAGAAGGTAGCAATAAATCGTGATCATCTTAGAAAAAGAGAGAGTGTGTTATATGTGTAGAAAGAATCACTTAACTTTTACAAATGATAAGAATGAGCTTTTATACCTTCATAGTTTGAGGGTAATATCGTAATTGCTAAGTCTAGGGTTTGCCTTTGGGGACCACGCCACGTCGTCGTACTGTGCTGACATTCGGTTATTAATTTTTATGGAGGTGGTATATTTTCTCAGGAGATGTTTTGTTCAGTTGCAACAAAGGTATAATAGTACAAGGGGACCATTTGGATGAGCGGTCAATATGAGCTTTATTAGATAAAATCAAATGAGAGAGATTATAGAACTGAGGTTAGATAAGTTAGCCTCCCGAAGGGAAAGTCAGTTCTGATTCAGATCTTAAAGGTGTCTCCTCTAGTTCAGTTCCGAACTAGATTGAATATAAATAACTCATGTTTTTTATCATCTACTCCCCCCTATTATGGACTATCGTCATATAATTAACAAAGAAAGAATGAATGAAGTACGACTCCCGACCTTCCCTTTGCCGTTTGATAATTCGGTTCAATTCTTCAAAATTGAAACTCTTGACTAGCCTTTGGATTACAATTATAAAACCTCGCATATTCTTGTTATTTTCATTCATCTTATATAGTCTGTTAGAAAAAAGTGAAAATGCGCATCTTTATTGCAAAACTGGCGAGGGGGAATAAGTGTTCCCTAGAGGTTGAAAGCTTTGATACAATATTTTATGTTAAGGGATTAATTATGGAAAAGGAAGGGACTCGCCCATCAGATCAAAAATTGATATTCAATGGAAGACAACTGGAAGATCATCTAACCCTCAAAGATTATAAGATGATGCTGTGGATATTGCTATTGTGCAAGCACGTAGGAAGCTGGCTGAACTAACGGGGAATCAAGAAACGGGCTTTTCGTCTGACAGTAAAAAGCTGATGCAGGAGCTCGATGTGGAGCGCTTGACTGGTGTTTCATTTTTGCAATCGGAGGTTGGACGACGCCATATTGTGTGTTTGAAGAGGCTGGCAGCCAAGTCTGCGGTTGATGAGTTCAAGGAGAGTGCTGCCTTTAAGGAGATTGTGATGAACCGTGCTATGAGTGCTTATGACGACGTTGTGAAGGAGTGCCAGAGATTGTTGTGCGAATCAGGGCGGGTATCCAAGGACATAATTCAGTTAATTGATGGAGGGTTTAGTGAAAAGATGGCTGACAGTAAGAAGCTGATGCAGGAGCTCAATGTGGAGCGCTCGACTGGCGTTTCCTTCTTGCAATCTGAGGTTGGACGACGCCATATTGCCTCTTTGAAGAGGCAGGCAGCCAAGCGTGCTGTTGATGAGTTCAAGGAGAGTGCTGCCTTTAAGCAGATTTTGATGAACCGTTCTATGAGTGTTTACGACGATGTTGTGAAGGAGTGCCAGAAGTTGTTGAGTGAATCGGGATGTGTACCTGAGGACATTATTCAGTTACAAAAAAAATCTTGATATTAACTCCACATTAAGTGATGCCATCCACAAGTAGGGGTGTAAACGAGCCGAGTAGTGCTGAGCTCGAAACTCGACTCGATTGTTATACTCGAAGCTCGATACTTGACTCGACTCGATTGAGCCTAAAATTTTGAAGATTGAGCTCGATTCGATAAGAAACTCGATAAACTCGAGCTCAGCTCGACTCGACCGAGTAATTTTCAAAATTAATTTTAAAACATATTTTTTTCTAAAATAAACTCGAGCTCGACTCGATTACTCGTATATAAATATAAATTATATATTAATGGCAAAATAGTAAATATTGTTCAAGCTCGATTAGGGTCGCGAGCCTTTTAAGCCGAGTATTTATGAGCTCGAACTCGAACTCGGTAGCTACTCGTGTAGCTCGAAATTCGACTCGATTAACTTCGAATCGATTTCGATCTTTTTTCGAGTCGAGCACGAGTAGGCTCGACTCACTTACACCCCTATCCACAAGGACCGTTTACGTAGAGAAGTGCCAGAGGAGTTTGCTGCACAAATCGGGTCATCATTAATGCTTCCTTCTTGATGCAAGAATCGAGTAAAGCAATGTGCGCTGTTTGAAATAACAACGCACATGCCTTTTTATTGGTACACTATACGCAGACGAATGAAGTTACAATGCACATGCCTCTTTATAGGCATCAAAAGTATTACCACGAATACTTCATTAAGCATTACAAATGAATTACCGATTTGACACTGAAAGGAAACAAAAATAAGCAACGGATTGCAAGAAGGAAAAGCCAGCAGGTAGAAAAAACAAGATAAATGGGCAACAATTTAAATACGACATTCAAAAAGCAGGATAAGATACATCAAAACACAAAATATATCATTCATCATCGTCATACTACTGCTCATCCTATGTATGATTGAGTAACTGAATAATGTCCTCAGATACACGTCCCGATTCACGCAACAACCTCTGGCACTCCTTCACAACATCGTCGTAGACACTCATAGCACGGTTCATCACAATCTCCTCAAAAACATCACTCTTCTTGAACTCTTCAACAGCAGACTTCTTCAAAGACACAATATGGTGTCGTCCAACCTCAGATTGCAAGAAGGAAACGCCAGTCGAGCGCTCCACATCGAGCTCCTGCATCAGCTTCTTACTGTCAGCCATCTTTACCCCATCCACCCCATCAATTAACTTAATTATATCCTCAGATACCCGCCCTGACTCACGCAACAATCTCTGGCACTCGTTCACAACATCGTCATATACACTCATACAACGGTTCATCACAATCTCCTCAAACACATCACTCTTCCTGAACTCATCAACTCCAGACTTGGCTGCCTGCCTCTTCAAGGTCACAATGTGACGTTGCCCTGCCTCAGACTGCAAGAACGAAACGCCAGTCGAGCGCTCATCCACGAGCGCCTGCATCAGCCTCTTCATTTCATCCATCACGCAAGCTTTCTCATTAGTTAACCGCTTCACCTCTTCCTCCGCACGACTCATTTTAACCTCATACTCCTGCAATTGGCTATCTATAAAAGCCGCGACGTTCAGAGTCTGCAGCGAATTAAAACAACATACACATAAATGCTTCCTGATCAGTCATACAAATTTTAACATATATAGCATCAAAGTACATACCCGCACACAATCATTAGCCACAGACTCTATCAAAGTGCGACGACTTTTCGATTCAAACCTGCTCAAGTCATAGGAACTTATGAGAGATTGGGACCTCCTCCACGCTAACCCAACATCTTCTTCGTCCCAAAACGACTCCACGCCCTCCACACGGTTGGCACCGCGACACAACAAGCCACTACTTGAACCAACTTGATCCTCAATTCCTTTAGGTTTAGAAGTTAGTGCAGCCAACTTCCTACGTGCTTGCACAGCAGCAATATCCACAGCGTCTTCTAAAGGAAGTAAGCAACAAAAAATATTAAATACAATACTACGCAATACAACAATTGAAATAAATGAAGTGAAACAAAGCAAACAGCAGACAAAGAGTAGACCAAACACCGAATGCAAGAGAAATTTCAATTAGCAATTAGCCTCATTACCCTGGCCCATTATATATGATTATATATAAATGTTACTCAAATATTGCATTTCTCAGTAAAGAGTATGTAAAAGAGTCGAGCCAGGTAGTGCTAAGTTCGTAACTCGATCGAGTCCAAAAGAAATTTAACTCGAGCTCGACTTGATTCGATTGGCTGTATAATTTTAAAAAAATAAAAGTTACACATAATCTTTCTAATATAATTAATGCTAAATTAGAGTGTAAACGGTATATAAATATAAAAAAAAAATCACTTTTGGTCACCCACATTTAATATCAAAAGTGTAGTTATTATTTTGATAGAAAATAATATCGAGTGACCAATTTTGACCGTAACTAAACGTGAATGATCAAATCTAAATATTAAGAGACAAACTTAATATAAATTATAAAACTCAATCTTTTTCGAGTCACGAGTTGACTCGACTCACCAGCATCTCGAACAAGGCGAATAATCGACTCATCTCGGATACCGTAATCCTGAAGAGTGCGATGGCCATCGTTGAGTTCTCTGCCAGAAAAGATGAGCCTCTGCTCAGTTACAGGGATACCCATCTTCTCTCGAATTCTGTCTTTCACATGCTTAATTTTGGACGATTTATGAGCCGGGAATATTGTGAAGGTTTTTCCAGTAAATGTGTGAATTCGAACGTCGATATACGACAAAAACCTAGGCACCAGACTTACGGTGGACTCATTCTGGATATTGTAATCCGCAACAGATTTTAAATCATCCAACAGAATATTTTCGAATACTAATTTCTGATCTGATCGATAGTAGCCTGCCCTTTTCTTGAGGACGGAAAAGTATTAGTTCATATAAGGAAAAGCATTACTTGTATATGGAAAATGTAAGTAAAATAGTGTAGAAATTTAAATTCAAATTAGATTTTTAAAAATCAAAGTAAACATAGCATGCATCTACTTGAGTTATCTCAACTTGTAAAATTAGTACTAAAAATACAAAGTTTATGCAACATAATTTTACACGTTCACTTTAATTTGTAGGTGATCAATCTCATAATTAGTTTTAGACAATTCCATTATGCATTAAAGTCAATCAAAATTTCATTAAAGGTTTTATCACATTAGACAGCCAATCAGGATTGCTAATAAGTCAGTGGTGTACTTTCCATTTGTTGATTATTGATTCAAATTTCTTTGTCATAAAATTCAATAAATTATAATGATGTTTTAGAAAGAAAAAGAATGAGTAAGTATTTATTATTCATGGCCAGTGAATGCATTTAAATTTTATTGTTTGGTGGAAAAAGAAAAAAAAATAGTCTACTCTTTAAATATGAAAATAGAAAAATTTACGAGTCGAAATCGGGTCAAATGGACCTTCTTACAAAAATCGTGCATCACATACTTGTTGTTTCATTAACATATACTCCATCTGTCCCCCTATGAGTTTCCTCTTTCTTTTGAGTGTTTTGATTAAGAAATATGATAAAATGAAGGACGTAGTACAAGTGATATCATTGTGGGACATTCATAAAAGAAAAGTGAAAAATTTATAGTGGGGTGGAGGAAATATTTGTTATTATAGTAACACAAACCAGAGAGCAAGTTTTTCTATTTGTCTTGCTCAAACTTTTTAGAATGATCCATTTGACCCACTTCAATCCACGAACGTCTCTTTCTTAATTTGTGCTAATACTTATGTCTCATTAAATTCTTTGTCAATTTTAATCACAATGGTATCTTTCAGACATTTAATATATACACAATCGAGCATATTTTTACGAGTTTGGTAAAAATGTTACTCCTATTTTAAACAAGATTAGACATCTATTTTGAACCTGATTATCCATCATATTTGAACTAATCTACCCTATCAAACCGAAACTAAAATTCGAATCAAATTCGTTCATTTAAAAGAAGGATGCAATGAGTGGAAAGACTTGAAAATCAAGGGAAGTTGCTGGTGGATTCATTTCTTGCTTCAATAGTACGTTCTTTCCGCCATTAACAATATGCCAAATGCTCAAGTTCGTACAGTTTGAATATCGTGTACTTGGTTATATTACTGAATATGAAATTCTAACCACACTTTCTGTGTACTCCCTTCGTCCCGCCACAAGTTTTTCCTTTGGGTTTTGCACGAAGATTAAGAATAAGAAATACAGTATTAAATGTGTAGTAGATAGTTGAGGGAGAGAGATGAGAGAAAGAAAATGTAACTGAAGAATATAGAAAGCAACGAAACATCCAAAATAGGTAAGTAGAAAGTTTATGACGGGACGGTTAATGGTATCGCTAATCCTGCAACAGACACTTCATAATAATGAATATGAAGACGACACATAAGCAAAACAAACTTCCTATCGGAGTATATAATTCGGTTGATAAAATTAAATTGAAAAGCTAATTATTTCAAAATTATATGGCAATTTGTTGATTTATGTGAGTGTTGTAATGTATCAACAACTTTTATCAATGGGAGTGATGCTCATTCTCATGCACCAAAAAATATGTCCAAAAAAAACAAGATGATACCAACACCAACCCTCCAATGCTCAAGGACAAAACATCGAGAAAAGATGGAACGCGATATAATCACCATTTATACGGCGTCAAAGTTAGTAGGTTGGCGAAGAAATCGCTCCATCTGAAGAGCTCTGGTGCGTATAGACATGTCCAAAACTTTTTGTCCAAATTCCACCACAATCCCGCCAAGAATATTGGGATCAATCTGTCGATTTAGGGAAAATGATGGACGTTAGCATTCGCACCAACAGAAGAGAATGCTATGAATGTAATAATATTATAGCTCACCTTCTGATCAACCTTAACTTTCTTCCCTTGTCCAAGTATACCTTGCAACGTTTCTTTCAATTCCTTTTCTTCTGCGGGAGGTAAAGGCTGCAGAGGACGAGCATATACGTTAGAACAGAAAATATATTTGGAGACGGTTTTAGGATTAAGAAATATGATAAAATGAAGGACGTAGTACAAGTGATATCATTGTGGGACATTCATAAAAGAAAAGTGAAAAATTTATAGTGGGGTGGAGGAAATATTTGTTATTATAGTAACACAGACCAGAGAGCAAGTTTTTCTATTTGTCTTGCACAAACTTTTTAGAATGATCCATTTGACCCACTTTCAATCCACGGACGTCTCTTTCTTAAATAACTTTACAAAATTACCCCTCAACACTCCACTCATTACACTTTTTTCTTAAAAAGTGTGCCCACTTTGTGGTGCAAACACTTTCGGGACGGAGGGAGTACTTATTTTCTCAACAAAAAATAAATTAAAACTTTACATAATCAATCGAATTAAAGCTTTCTACTTCTAGGCTGATATTCCTCCCACTAAGATCCTTAATAAAGATAAGCATTTTACACCTCTGTAATGATAATGAATTTCAAGAATATGGCTCAGACTGCTTTACCGGGGTTATATACTCTTTTTTTTTCGAAAGGGGGTTATATACTAGATATTAGTAGAGATGTTTATCGAGATAGGGTTGTTTATAACCATCATCATCAACAGTAGATCTAACCCTAATCCTACAACAACCATATATACAAAGATATGGACCAAATTAAAATATATTATTCCTATATTATTATTTCCTATTATATATTATTCCCATATTATTATTTTCTATTATATATTATTCATATATTATTATTCCCTATTACTCCCGTCAAGCAATGTTGTGGATGCAATCGAACACATAGCTTGGAACGTAACAACTCGAAACTGGGGCGAGGAAGACTCTTGGTGAAGACGTCGGCGACCTGAAGAGTAGATGGGACGAACTTGGTGATGAGGCGATCAGATGAGACCAATTCGCGAACAAAATGGCAGTCAATGTCGATGTGTTTTGCTCGTTTATGAGCAACAGGGTTTTGACTCCAAAACAAGGCACTCTTGTTATCACAAAGCAGGGTTGGAGCCGAGGAAGGAAGCTGACCAAGCTCCCGAAGAAGTTGAGTAACCCAAATCATTTCTTGGTGTGTGCTCGCGAGTGCCCTATACTCGGATTCACAACTCGAGCGAGCGACAGTGGGTTGTTTCTTCGCACTCCAAGAGATTAAGTTTCCACCTAAGAAAATCGAGTAACCATAAGTGGAGCGACGAGTTTCAGTGTAACGCGCCCAATCCGCATTTGAATAACCAACGAGCGAGTAGTCACCAATCCGGCCAAGGGAGAGCCCATAATTGATAGTGCCCTTAACATATCTAAGGATCCTTTTGACCGCGAGGAAGTGGTCGGTGGTCGGCGAGTGTAGAAACTGACTAACATGATTCACAACATATGAAAGATCAGGACGAGTGATCGTCAGATACTGTAGCGCGCCGACGAGCGAGCGATATAGAGTGTGGTCGGCAAAAGATTCCCCAGAGCTCACCAAAGATTCCCCAGCTGCGAGGGGAGTGGAGACAGGCTTTGAGTCGAGCAACTCCGCTTGAGAGAGGACATCGCGAGCATACTTTGCTTGGCTGAGAAAGAGACCAGTTGACGAGTGGGTGACCTCAAGGCCAAGGAAGTAGCTAAGGCAACCAAGATCCTTGAACGCAAAATCCTTGTTGACACGGCGAATAAATCGCCGAATAGCATGCTGGTCGCTCCCTGTAACAATAATGTCATCCACATAAAGAAAAAGGTAAAGAGTGAGTGTACCACGTTTGAAGTAGAAGAGCGAGGGATCTGCTCGGCTGCATAGAAAACCCAAGGTTTTCAGAAAGTCACTGAAGCGAACAAACCAGGCGAGAGGAGCTTGCCGAAGACCATATAATGCCTTCTCGAGGCGACAAACATGGTCGGGAAAGCGAGGATCAACAAATCCAGGAGGTTGAGCCATATAAACAGTGTTCGTCAACTTTCCATGGAGAAAGGCATTGTTTACATCGAGTTGGTGCATGTGCCACTGATTCCGAACAGCCAGACACAGGATGATGCGAACAGTAGCGGCCTTGACAACTGGATTGAAGGTGTGCGAGAAGTCAATGTTGGGAACCTGCGAGAAACCCTGGGCGACTAGGCGAGCTTGTAGCGATCAACAGTACCATCCGCATGAAATTTGGTGCGAAAGACCCATTTCGAACCAACAATGTTTGTGGAGGAAGGACGAGGAACGAGCTCCCAAGTTTGATTAGCATGCAGGGCATCGAGCTCAGATTG
Organism: Galeopsis tetrahit; assembly: GCA_963675135.1. Classification (NCBI taxonomy): domain Eukaryota; kingdom Viridiplantae; phylum Streptophyta; class Magnoliopsida; order Lamiales; family Lamiaceae; genus Galeopsis; species Galeopsis tetrahit. The sequence goes on along the minus strand of OY776128.1, from coordinate 682,689 downwards.
CATTGCAGCTAACCAGTGTGGATGCTTAAGTACCGATTTGAAGCCCTTAGGCTCATCAGAGACCGAGAGGGCGGTCAGGAGACCGATGGTCGCAATGTCGGCAATGTGTCGAGGCTTGAATATTCCAGATCTGGCACGAGTAACCATGGGGTGAGTCGAGACAGGAAGTGGACGAGCAAGGGGCTGCTGTATTGCTGGGCGAGCAGGGGGTTGGTGAACTGCAGGGCCAGCAGGAGGCTGCGGAGCTGCTGGGCGAGCAGGGGGCATGATCATGTCTGGTGGGTCAGGGCAGAGACCACAAGGAGAATGGCGAGCAGCAGCCGATGGTTCCACGAATGAGCTGATCTCAAGGGATTCAACAGGCGAGGATGGAACATGAGAAGCCGAGAACGGGAACACAGATTCATCAAACTGAGCATGACGAGTAGTGTAGAAGCGGGAAGCGATCGGATCGTAACACCGAAACCCCTTATGAGAGGAACTGTAACCCACAAAGATGCATAAAGGTCCTAAAGTTGGCAAAGTTCGGAGTAGAGCCGAATAAAACTTGAAAGGGCGACCTGTCCCCAAGAACAGGCGTGGGCAGTCTGTTGATAATGTAGACAGCCGTGGAAAAGGCATCAACCCATAAGTGGGCGGGCATGCTCGCCTGAAACAATAGAGATAGCCCAGTTTCAGTGACATGGCGATGTTTGCGTTCAGCGCGACCATTCTGCTGAGGAGTGTAAGGACATGAGATGCGATGGTGGATGCCATGGTCGGCAAGAAATCCGCGAACACGACCATTAACAAACTCAGTGCCACCATCACTCTGGAATGCCTTAAGAGAAGTGGAAAACTGATTGCAAACAAAGGTGTGAAACCGAACAAACAAATCGTAAAAATCAGACTTGGCGTGCAGAGGATAAAGCCAAGTGAATCTGGAGAAATCATCCACAAATATGACATAGTATTTAAAACCATCATACGAAGCAACAGGGGCAGGTCCCCAAAGATCACAATGAACTAAATCCAACACACGAGATGCTCGCTTCTCATTTATTGCAAAAAATAAGTGTTTACTCTTAGCCAACTGACATGGAGTTCATAAGCCCGGTTTGGGCAAAACAGAAGTAAGAGACAACAAACCCATTTTATTCAATAAATTAATAAGAGAAATAGGAACATAGCCTAATCTACGATACCAACACTCAAAAGAAGCCTTCAGCGACGAGCTCCGTAAAGCAGCGACCAAGGCTGGAGTACCCTGCTCCAGGGCATAGAGTCCTCGACTATGCCGACCCCTCGCCAAGGGTTGCTTGGTCGCCCGATTCCGAATGACAAACGAGTCATTAGTAAACAAAACATCAACAGGAAAATCTGAAGTAAGCTTACTGATGGATAACAGTTTCTTAGTAAGATGTGGAACGACGAGCACATTTAACAAATGAACATCCTTATTAACCGAACACGACCCAACATGAGTGATTGGAATAGTAGAACCATTAGCAACAATAACATTGTCGTTACCAGAATACGGGTGAGGATTGTCCATGAAAGTGTGTGTGGATGGTATTACTAGTGTTTAAGTGAAAAACAGAACGATGTTACACTCAATGTTAGAACACTCAATGTAACACTAACTCGATTACAGAATATCAGAATACGAATAGCGGAAGACTTTAAAGAATGAAAACACAAAGACACAAAATTAACTTTTTAACATAGATTTTAATTTAAAATCTATGCGAGCCTCATGGCGAAACTTTCACTAATAATTATGTGAATACAAATGGTGTGAACAAATATTCACAACGGAAATAAGACTCGATAAAGTATCTAGTATAAAGACGGCTTAAGTGTAAAAATTACACTACCAAAAACTAATCTAACTCTATGATCTCTCTATCAAAGAAGTATAGAAAAGTCTATGTTGTACAGGAAGTTTGGACTCTTCGGCACAACGACATGAACATGTTAATGACAATTAATTCCTAACAGGATGAACACTAGTTTAGGACTTAAAGAATAGCACTTCGTGAAATATGTGACTCTCGGATCTGATGTGTATTTCTTCATGTTGTACGAGAATCTGATGAAGAAGAAATAATAATCACGATAATGTCTAAGTAGGACGAACACTTCACATAGACATTATGTGATTACTCTTAATTCTCCATGTTGAATAATGAAGCCTTCCTTGAGTATTTATAGTGGTAAAAACGAATTCTAGAAGCTTCATAATCCAGATCCTATTTTTTAGGATCTCATCCCTTCTTTTTAGCCCACTCTTCATTCCAATAAATTCTAGCACCTTCCAGCCTATTCTGGACGTTTTCAAAGGCAACCGCATGATCTACATACTTCTGCAAGCTTCCAAATCCTTCCAGTCTGGAACTGTGTAGAATGTTCTAGATCTTCAACCTGCGATGTTACAACATCCAAAGCAGCATCAACTAGAAAACAAAATTTAGACTTAGACAAAATAAGAAAGGTCGAATTAAGATGTTGTTATGAATGTTAAGACATTTAAAAGTAATAACATCTACAGTCCAGATCAGCAGAGCGAGGAGTCATGTGAGCAGACGCACCGCTATCAAGGAACCAATCAGAGGCCGGAGGCTGCGTGATTAGTGTGAAAATTGCTTGAAATTCATGTGTTTATTTTGCATAATTTTGAGGATTTTGTTGCATTATTCACACTAAATTGACCAATTGCACTTGAAATGAGAAAGGTATGTGTTTTGCTATTTTTTTAGGTAAATTGAACTTATTTGGAAGCAAAATACGTGTCTGAGAATTCATGAAGTCAAGAAGATAACTGCACCATTGGATGCGTCTCGAAAAAATGAGTGAAATGGAAAAAATAATCAAGTCAATCGGAGGTCGGAAGCTCAAGATATGATCGAAACAAGAAAGTGTGAAACTGAAACAGATTCCACTCGGGCAGCCGAGTCAACCCACTCGGTTGACCGAGTGAAATCTGCTTCCAGGTCAGTTTCTGGACTTCCAACTCACTCGGTTGGCCGAGTCAAAACACTCGGTTGACCGAGTCAACTTGCTGATGCGCGAAAATTCGAGAATTTTAAAGGATTTCAAGGGCCTAAGTGCAAATCTCGTCTCAAGCATTCTTCCAAGCTATAAATAGCTCCCCAAATCAGATTATTGAGAGGCTTGGCCTCACTTTCACACACTCAAGCCCTAGTTTCATTCTTAGGTAGATTTTTACATATTTTGCAAGTTTCATTCCATAAATTAGTTTCAAATTTAGTATTTAGGTTGGGTTCTTGAAGATTTTGGCTACATTCACTTGTAATATTCTAGATTGTTGAAGAATCATCAAGGTGACTTCCACCCAAACTCTCATTTTCTATAATATTGTTATTTTCATGTTTATTACTAGTTTTCTTGTTGTTTTAGCCATGGGTGTTTTCTCAAACACCATGGGCTAAGCTTTTTATGCTTTGGGTGTTTGAAACCATGTGAATATTGAATGTGTGAATTGTTTAAGCTTTGATTATTGTTGATATTTGGATTATTGCTTCTCTTATTGGGTTTTATTGGTGCTTTGTGTATTAGCTTCTATTAATCCGTATTTTGAGGCATGTTTAGCGTAGACGAGAGTTACATGAATATGTTAAAATGTATGGTGTGAGTTGTTGGTATACAAATGCGTTTATTATACTTTTAATTCGTCGAGAGAGAGTTAATCGTATTAGAACCCCTATTAGGAGACATTAATTACTTGAATGGTTATTTGGGTAGTTGATGAGGATTAGGTAGATGTCTTATTACTGGGTTTGGGAACACCTTAGACGTAAGGCTATAGTACCCGAAGGGAAATGATTTTCATCCTAGCATCTTGATGCTCTTAGCAAGTCCAAATTGAAGCATAAAAACGGTATAAACAATCCCACTCGATTTCACTAGGTAGAGAACACCCGAAGCATTCCCAACCTTTGCACTTCTTCGAATTTAGATTCGTAGTTGTTCTTTGTCTTTAATTGTCATTTTCTCGTTTTCTTAGTTTAGTAGTTAATTTACTTACTAGCATTGTGTTTAGTTTAATTTATTGTCTTTAGATTATTGTTTAGCTTTAGTTTTGCATCCAACTCCCGAAACCGTAGCTACATTATGTATGACAACACATAACTCTAGGGATCCATTGCACTAGCCCACCTCCCGTGGTTCGATACTACTTGGTCGAAATACTTACGCGTATACTACTACGATCCCTTATGCTTGAGGGGAAGTAGTTAGTCCAAAACATAGTGACTAAAATTCGTTCAAGTCAATGGCGCCGCTGCCGGGGAGGTGACGTAGTGTTATAAGTGGGACTTAGAGTTAGTTGAGTACTAGTGTTAGCTACATTACTTGCTTTATTTTATTTTCTTTTCATTTTGAGAAATTTGATACTTTGGTTCATTGTAGGTGTGCACTTCATTGAGATGGATGGATATAATCAATACCCATTGAATCATTGCTATGATCAACATGGTATGATTTATCCTCCACAACATGGAGATGTGAGCTACGATGATTGGAGGAACTTTGATCATCATTATCAAATGCAACAAGTTCCCTCCTATTATCAAGATTGGAGGAATGAAGAAGCATCACCTCCTCCTCAAGGATATTATCCTTATCCTTACCCACCTCAACCACAAGCATATTACCCACCTCCTCCTCCACAACACCCATATCACCCATATCCATATCCTCCCCCACCACCTCAAGAGGTGTATCGTCCACCTCCTACTCCACTTATGGAAGAGCTTCATCAAGTTCATTATCAAGAGTGGAACAACAATGAGTTTTGGCCAAGCAATGAGGGTAGGACTACTATCGAAAAGCTCCTCATTGCACACATGAAGGAGATATTGGATGCAAAGAGATATCCACTTGAAGACATGAGCATGGGAAGGAGCTTAATGGTGATTGTCAAAAGAGATGAAGAGGAATGTCCTTTGATGGACATGAGCTACAAGGAACAAGAAAATCAAGAAGCATCACAAGATGAGTTGGAGAGCGAAATGAGCATTTCTAAACCTTTACACTCTTCAATTTGCACTTTACTTGATATGGATGCTTCTATTGATTTCATTTTGCCTCTTGATCACTTTGATTTTAAGAAAGAAGTTGAGAAGAGCTTGGGCATCCATGGAAAAAAGGAAAATGAATGGCAAAAGATGTGGAAGGAGCAAGATGAGCCTTCATTGATGAAAGTATGGAAGAAACATGTGGATGAAAGGTCTTCCATTAATAAAAGCCTCCTTGAGTTTGAAGCTCAAATGTTGAAATACAATGGGAAGGAGGACCGATATCCATGGCCATTCCGATGAGCTTATTTCATTTCCGTCCGGCTTGAAGACGTTAAACTTAGCGCTAAATGGGAGGCAACCCATTCTTTATTGCTTTCTTTTATTTTTAGATTTGTAGCTTGTTTGATCTTTTGTTTAGTTTTTGTTTTGTAGGTTGAGTGTTGTGTTGGTGGTCAAGGATGAGAGATACGCATGGTGGAGCTCAAGGGTAGTGGTGTTTTGGTGCTAAAGGTCGAAGGGACAATTGGTAACGATAGCTTGCTTCTTTAGTGAGCATAGTTGGTGGCAAAATTCTAAGGTAACACACTCATTCCCAAACTTTGCATTCAACTAGATAGTTTCATTTAAGTTTGGGGGGATTTCGTGTGTTTACTTTCATTTTTTTGCACCATTTTTCATAATATTTTGAGCTTTGGAGGATGAAATATCTTGTGGATTGTTGGTGTTTGATGCTTAATTGATGGTGATTGTTGGCTTTTGAAGTTTGGTTGAGTTTTGTGGTATTGGTTGATGCTTGCTTGTTCACTTGATTATGTGAAGATTGTGCTTGATTTTGTGCTCTCAATTCATGATTAGACAAGCTTGTGAGCTTTAGAGCCTTTAGACTTTCATATATTATGGTCTAATTTCCTTCTTGTGAGTATCATTCATGTTTGTGTGCTCTAGAACTTGCCAATTGTCTTGTTTGAGGCTACTATTTGTGTGAAATCTTTGGAAGTGATATAAGGCCATCTTTGTTTTGATAGTCACTTGGCCAAATTTTCCATACCAAATGAAATTTTTCCGTAGTTAGCCACTTTGAGCCTATTGACCTATATTCTTTGGCAACCTACAAATTTAGCCTATTTGTCCATCTTGTATGAGCCTAATTTTCCCAATGAACTAGTGGAGCTTGAATGTTGACAAATGTGGTTGAATTGAGGTGAAATATGAATTTGGTGGATTTGTTTGGTTGGAAAGTGAAGAGATTGAAAAGAAAAGAAAAAAAAAAAGATGAATTGTGAGTTGTACATAAAAAAGATTGAGTTGATGTGAAAAGAAAAAAGAAGATTGAAAAATAAAACTCTTTTTGTGTACGAGCATTTGGTAGAGCTTCAAATTCAAAAGTGTTGATTGGTTGGTGGTGAAAAATGAGCTTGAAAAGAAAAGAAACAAGTAAATTGTGTGAGAAGAAGAACTTTGAGTTGCAACTTGATCAATTGCAACATTCCTCTTGCTTCACTAGTTTACGAGTCACTTTATCCAAACTTTTCCCACCTTAACCAAAGAGCCTACATTACAACCAAATGTGAAGTCCTTATTGATTCATTGATTGAACACTTTCATGTGGTGGAGAACTTAGACATTTGGCAAGCATATGGTAGTGCACTTGTGTGATTTTATGTTGAGAGCATACATTTCCTTGATATACACTTTGAGTGATGAGAGATACACTTACTTGTGAGGAAATTGTGAATTGAGCACTTAATCTTGCATTGATTTGAGCATAACTTGTGAACTTGTTTGTGGATTTTTGTACCTCTTGGCTTGACTAGATTGAGGAAAGTTGACAATCACTCATTCAATCTTGATTGAATTTCTTCGCAATCCTCCCACTTGTTCTATATTTCTTTCGTTGCTCGGGGACGAACAACACTTTAAGTTTGGGGGGGTTGATTAGTGTGAAAATTGCTTGAAATTCATGTGTTTATTTTGCATAATTTTGAGGATTTTGTTGCATTATTCACACTAAATTGACCAATTGCACTTGAAATGAGAAAGGTATGTGTTTTGCTATTTTTTTAGGTAAATTGAACTTATTTGGAAGCAAAATACGTGTCTGAGAATTCATGAAGTCAAGAAGATAACTGCACCATTGGATGCGTCTCGAAAAAATGAGTGAAATGGAAAAAAGAATCAAGTCAATCGGAGGTCGGAAGCTCAAGATATGATCGAAACAAGAAAGTGTGAAACTGAAACAGATTCCACTCGGGCAGCCGAGTCAACCCACTCGGTTGACCGAGTGAAATCTGCTTCCAGGTCAGTTTCTGGACTTCCAACTCACTCGGTTGGCCGAGTCAAAACACTCGGTTGACCGAGTCAACTTGCTGATGCGCGAAAATTCGAGAATTTTAAAGGATTTCAAGGGCCTAAGTGCAAATCTCGTCTCAAGCATTCTTCCAAGCTATAAATAGCTCCCCAAATCAGATTATTGAGAGGCTTGGCCTCACTTTCACACACTCAAGCCCTAGTTTCATTCTTAGGTAGATTTTTACATATTTTGCAAGTTTCATTCCATAAATTAGTTTCAAATTTAGTATTTAGGTTGGGTTCTTGAAGATTTTTTGGCTACATTCACTTGTAATATTCTAGATTGTTGAAGAATCATCAAGGTGACTTCCACCCAAACTCTCATTTTCTATAATATTGTTATTTTCATGTTTATTACTAGTTTTCTTGTTGTTTTAGCCATGGGTGTTTTCTCAAACACCATGGGCTAAGCTTTTTATGCTTTGGGTGTTTGAAACCATGTGAATATTGAATGTGTGAATTGTTTAAGCTTTGATTATTGTTGATATTTGGATTATTGCTTCTCTTATTGGGTTTTATTGGTGCTTTGTGTATTAGCTTCTATTAATCCGTATTTTGAGGCATGTTTAGCGTAGACGAGAGTTACATGAATATGTTAAAATGTATGGTGTGAGTTGTTGGTATACAAATGCGTTTATTATACTTTTAATTCGTCGAGAGAGAGTTAATCGTATTAGAACCCCTATTAGGAGACATTAATTACTTGAATGGTTATTTGGGTAGTTGATGAGGATTAGGTAGATGTCTTATTACTGGGTTTGGGAACACCTTAGACGTAAGGCTATAGTACCCGAAGGGAAATGATTTTCATCCTAGCATCTTGATGCTCTTAGCAAGTCCAAATTGAAGCATAAAAACGGTATAAACAATCCCACTCGATTTCACTAGGTAGAGAACACCCGAAGCATTCCCAACCTTTGCACTTCTTCGAATTTAGATTCGTAGTTGTTCTTTGTCTTTAATTGTCATTTTCTCGTTTTCTTAGTTTAGTAGTTAATTTACTTACTAGCATTGTGTTTAGTTTAATTTATTGTCTTTAGATTATTGTTTAGCTTTAGTTTTGCATCCAACTCCCGAAACCGTAGCTACATTATGTATGACAACACATAACTCTAGGGATCCATTGCACTAGCCCACCTCCTGTGGTTCGATACTACTTGGTCGAAATACTTACGCGTATACTACTACGATCCCTTATGCTTGAGGGGAAGTAGTTAGTCCAAAACATAGTGACTAAAATTCGTTCAAGTCACTGCGAGATGTGACACTGAGAGTCAAGAGCATTGGCAAGGTTGGCCGCTGAGGGGGCAGGGCGAGCATAGCGGTCTGGGCAGTGGTTGGCATAATGGCCTTGTTGTCGGCATATCTGGCAGGTAGGAGGACGGCGAGCAGAAGCCGAGCCACCAGCCGAGGCTCTAGTGGTCACCTGGCCACCAGAATTCCGAGGGGAGAAGGTACGGGATTTGGGGCCAAGGCAAGAAGGTTTACCCGAGCGAGTAGAAACAGAGAATGCTGGAACGGGCGAGGACGAGGAGTCCATCGAACGAGTAAACTGGTCATAGTGTAAGGCTTGATGGATCAGATCCCGAAAAGCAGGCATGGGCGACATAGCTATGCGAGTGTCAGAGAAGCCAACTAACTGGGGGCCAAGACCGGTAAGAAACCAATGACACTTGTCGTCATCATCAACATGCTTACCAATGGAGGCGAGTTGATCGCAAAGAGCACGAAACTTCTTGCTGAAGTCGTCGACGGAAGTGGATCCACGACGAAGGAAGAGGAGCTGATTCCGCAGTTGAGTAATACGGGAGACCGAGGTGTGGCTGTAGGCAGTCTTGAGGACGGAGCGCGAGGTGGCACAGCCGAATGACCTCGGCCATGGCTTCTTCAGAAATGGAGGAAATAAGAAGACTAAGGATCTTCTGATCCTTCTCAAACCAAGCGATGTAGGCTGACACGTATTTTTCAATACTCACCTCTCAAGTGTAAGAGGATCCTCGTAGTAAAAGTAAGTGCCCGGTTAAATTATCGAACCACGGGACTAGTTAGCTAGCGTAGCCTTAGTGTTGTGTGCGTCACGTAATTATAGTGAAAGAGCATGGGGTGAGCTATTAAAACTAAATGCAAAAATCAACAAGATAAATACTAACTAAGAAAAGCAAGTAAAATGATGATCAAGATCAAATGGAGAGAAGTAGTGTTCGGGTGTTCTTCATTATGAGAAAATCAATTAAAGTTTAACTTGGACGTTTAATTCATTGATTGGTGTATGATAAGAGCAATCACTAAAAATGTATCTAATAAAGCACCTAAGATCGGGAGAAATGATAGAGTCGTTCTTATCCGGGTAATCACACAATTAGGGGGTTCTACTCTATCTAAATTAATCTAATCTAAGCCGTAATCATGATTTTCCACCTGAATACTAGAAACCAAGCTCCTATGGTCTCCTCACTAATTACCTAAATTCTCATTCAAGTAATCAATGTAAATTAATGGGGTTCTAATGAAATTTACCCAACTCTCGTTGCGATAAACCAATATATACTCAAATCACATTTATCCCAACCCTCGATTATACGATCTACACAACTAACCAACTCTCTCGTTGCACTAATCATGCTTCAACATAAAATCTAACAATTGAAATCATGCAATTGATCAATAAATACACACTAATTTAATCAATACACCACCAATAGAATTAAACAATCCAAACTAAACTAAAAATCTAATTTCATCATAAATCAAAACACCCAAACACCAATAAACCTAACAAATAACTAAATTAGCAAAATAAAATAATCTTATGAAATATAAATAACAAAGCATTAAATTAAAGAAATATATCACCTCAAATGTCTTTAAATTCTCCAAGTGTACCACCAATTGATAATTCATCAAATGGGCCTAATAAATTGGAGAATGTGAAATGGGCTCAGGCCCAATAGCTATTAAAAGAATCAGTTGCTTGCTTGACATCTATTCACGCGTGTGGGCTGTTTCAACAATTGATTTTTCTATTTAATTAAATGGACTCCACAAATTAATGGTCAATCCCAAATAATTTTGACCTTCCATTCTTTTTCGTTCCGACTCCATTGTCGTCTCATTTCTTCAATTGACTTCAAAATATAATTTAGGCGTGTTTTGCTTTAAAAATGCTCATTTCTCTATAAAAATAGAAAACAACATCACTTCTCCAAATCAAGTGCAATTAGTTAATTTAATGTAAATAATGCACAAAATTCTATATAATTATGCAAATTAAGCACAAGAATTTTGAGCAATTTTCACACTAATCATAGACTGGGTTTGGAGCCGATTCACCAGAAGTGGTGATCGATTTCGCCGGAGCGGGTGTCGTGCCATGAACGTGAGAGATAAGATCATGACTTGACAGGACCGGGACCAATGGTGAGAATAGGTATGTGATCATCGTTAATGAGGTGATAGGAATTATTCACTATTTATAAGAATATTTACAAAGAGATAATTAAGATAAATACAATAACCATATATATACAAAGATATGGACCAAATTAAAATATATTATTCCTATATTATTATTTCCTATTATATATTATTCCTATATTATTATTCCCTATTAAAAACATCATCAGTAGAGATATCGGGTTAGCCCTAGCACTGTAGGATCAATCTTACAAGGTCACGGGGTTTTATTCCATTCTCATTATTTCACATAATTACCTCTAGTGGCAAACACTTTATAATTCAAGTTTCAGAAACATGCCCCTACTGTTAACGACGTCAAGGCCGTAATTGAAGAGGATAAGGGTATCCCCGTAATTGAGCAGAGGCTTGTGTTCTCTGGTAAGGAGCTTGATGATGGCAGCCGTACTATTCATCTTTTTAGACTCCGAGGTGCTGGTGAGTAAATAGTGATTCATTAGATATTCCATTCTGAATTGTTGCTTTGATTTACTCTAAAATCGATCGATTATATGTATGTCAAATGATTGAAAGACGCATGTTTTGCGACTAAATCTGGGTCCGTTATTTCAACATATCTACCAGACGGAGTCTTAAAATGAGTATACATGTGACATGACTGAAATGCATGCAATTCTGAAATATGTATGGTAGGTGGATGCATTTGTTGTGATTCTCTCTGTTTTTTATGTTAGTTAATTATTATTTTTTTTGAGGTCAGTTAGTTAATTATGGGTATAGTCTAAAGATGACAAAAAAAAAATTGTTACATTAATTGAGTAATAAATCTTTCAATAATAATCCATTTCACTTGTACTAGCTATATCATGAGGTATATGTGGTGATACATTGATGGCGGTAGGAATCCTATAAACAACCACGTAATTTGCTATTTGCCGTTTGTTTGGTAGGTCGATTAATTCAAGATAGTTGTCGAATTAAGCCTAAATTAAAATGTATGTCAACACGTAAACTTGATTATTTGTATACCAAATTACTTTTAAGACACGTCATTTGCAATTCAATCTTGTGACGCTTTGTTTGCCTTGTGTTTTTTGTATGGTGTTGTGTTGGATGTAACAGTTTTTGTTGCTTACTTTGTTCAGATGAAGTTGTGGATATTGCTGTTGTGAAAGCACATAAGAAGGCAGCAGCACTTTCGAAAGATAAGGGAACAGGGAAATCAAGATGAGGCTGAGGTTGGTTCAAAGAGTTCATCTGCAATGCCCTAGCAATCTAAGAAGGATTGTCGTCGCTAGGTGCCAACCGCGGTGTTGAGGGGGTGGAGTCATTTTGGGATAGCGTGGAGGAGGTCCCGATCTCTCATAAGTCCCTATCACATGAGCAGATTTGAATCCGAAGCTCATCGCACCTTGGTAGAGTATGTGGCTAAAGTACTGAGTGTGCCATTAAAGTTCAATTCAATTAAAAAAATATCCATGCCATTATTCCGTCATTGATTACCAATTTTCTCACACAGGAACCTTCAATACATAAGGTAATCCGGTTTCCGCCATTGATTACCAATTCTCTCACACGGGAACCTCCAATACATGAGGTAATCCGGTTTCGAAAAACAAAAAGAATGAGAAAAATTGGGGATCCGCAGCAGGACATGATTTGGAACTATTTGTTCCTCATAAGATCATGTTGACATTGCTGATAATGAAAACAAAATAGTAAATTGAAAGGATGCAAGTAGCATTAAATTTAAACATCCAAAAGGCAGGACAAGAACTCAAGTACTACTACATTCCTACAATAAATCACCAGAAATCTTCCAATTCCATCACAATTCTTTCCCTCGCCCTCTCCCTCTCCCTCTCCGCATTCTTCTGATCATCATCTTGTGAAGCAATTAACTGAATGATATCCTCAGGTACGCGTCCCGATTTGCGCAGCAAATTCTGGCACTCCTTCACAGTATCTTCATAAACGCTCACAGCCCGGTCCATCACAAGTTCCTTGAATGCAGCACTCTTCTTGAATTCATCCACACCAGACCTCACCAAGGTCACTATGTGACGTCTCCCATCTTCACACTGCAAGAACGAAGTCCCAGTTGAGCACTCCACATCGAGCTCCAACCTCAGCTTCTTCAGGATCTTATCGTTCTTCTCCAAACAATCCTCCAGGTAACCATTCTCCTTAGTTAGACGCATCACCTCATTCTCTGCCCGAACTAATTTATCATGATACTCCCCTAATTGGTTCTCGAGAAAAGTCGTGATGTTTAGCGTCTGCAGAACAACAAGAACAACGTAAATATTTCCCAAAAGAAAAGGAGCATGCAAATAAACTTTTAACACAGAAAGAGCATTGCGTATGAGAAATGCATACGCGCGCACAATCATTTGCCACAGACTCTATCAAGGTGCGATGAGTTTTGGATTCAAATCTGCTCATGTCATAGGGACTTATGAGAGATCGGGACCTTCTCCACACTTATGAGAGATCGGGATTCAAATTTTGCTGTAATTTTCTGTTTATTTTGAATTATGGATGGTATAAACAAGTATGGATGATTAAGTGCTATGATGGAATTGATTTTACCTTTTATACTCGAAAATTATAATAATAATATCATTAAAGGCTAAAACAATCGAGTTCTTTTCTAGGAGATGGCTAATCGACGTGAGGGTCAAGGTAACCGTGCACGAGCTACGAATAACAGAAATCAAAATCAGCGAAACGAGGAAGATATTTCATTGGCAGATTTGTTTGGAGCCCAAAATGCTGCTAATCCGGGCCAAGCTGCTGGAAATCAGAATCAACCTCAAGGTGGAAATGTTCTGTTGGAAAATTTGGCCAACCTACTTCAAACTCTGAATGCACAAAATCTTCCTCAACAACCCCCACGTCAACTCCAAGTTGTTGAACAGTTCAACAGATTCAAACCTCCTACTTTTAACGGTCGGGATGGACCGGCTGCACTTGAAGAATGGTTGGAGACCATCGAGGGCATTCTTGGACTTATAATGTGCACTGATGCACAACGAGTAGCTTGTGCATCCTTTCAACTTCGGGAAGACGCAAGAATATGGTGGAACTCATATTGGGGCATGCGACCAGCTGCTGAGCGTGCAACACTATCATGGGAGGAGTTTAAACGTATCATCAAGGTGAAGTACTATCCCCCATCGTACCAGGTGAAGATGGAATCAGAATTTTTCAACCTTAAACAAGGAAACATGACAGTGGCAGAATATGAGCGGAAATTCAGTCAGATGAGTCGTTTTGCTCCACATCTGGTGGACACAGAGGCTAAGAAGGCTCAACGTTTTAGGTATGGTCTCCGTTCAGAAATTAGAAATGTGGTTTCGGGTCAAGGCATTACAACTTTAGCTGAAACGTTTGAACGTGCTGAAGAAATCGCCGCTAGCATTGCCATGGATGCACCAAAACCAAGGATTGAAGGGGATCGTGGAAAACGAAAGAGGGAAGGATCGAGTGAAAAGGAAGATGTAGGTAACAAGCGAGTAAATGGCAATGGTGATGTGAGAGGTAAAGAAAGAATAGACAGACCTACTTGTCCGCAATGTGGAAAGAATCACAATGGTGAATTTTTGATGGGTCAAAATCTGTGTTATTGGTGCAAGGAAAAGGGTCATATGATCGGTGAATGTCCAAAGACGAAACGTGGAGCTGGAACAAAAGGACCAAATACGGGAACTGGTGGCGGAGCTCGAACTTTTGCCATGGGTCAAAATGATCAAGGTACATAACCAATTTCGAGGACGAAATTTATTTTAAGGGAGATAGGATGTAACACCCGTGATTTTCAATCACGATAAATTATTGAAGTGCATAGGATAATATTTCAATATAAATAAATTAAGATATACATATGTTTATTAACATATTTTAAATAAATTAATATATACATATACCTAATAATTAGGAGTTATAAGATACGTATATATATTTATTTTAAATTAATTATTTCATATATTTTTATAGCGTGAGTTTCTCTTTTTATTTATTTTAAGAATTCAAACTCTAATTTCGAATATTACTCAGTCCACTCCCACTTCAAAATCCCAAATTTTATATCTCTCCTACTCACTCTCGGTTGATGTCCTATATACAAACTAATAACATGGAATCAAGGAATATTCCTTTTTGATTCCACATATCCAAATAGCAAGAACTGAAATGCCTGCAACATCTTGTACAAGTTTGTTATTTGAAGGAGAGGACATTTTGTTTGTGAGTGATAGGTGTCCCCATATTATTGGGTAGCAAATTATATAAATAGGTATTCTTGTTTTCCTCTTTCAATCATTCAATGTGAGCCAAAACCCTATCCAAGAAAATGGTAGCTAATGTCTACCTCTCTCTCGACATCTTACAAACTGCATAAATTAGTGAAACATCAACTCTGCAGTGTGCTCTCCCCGAATTAAAACTTTCGTAGCAGCCTCCCTCATTGTTGAAGCAGTTGACCTCCTTCTCTTTTGAAGCATTGTAAATGTTTCTTCTCCCTTGCTTTTATTTATTCTCTCTTCTAATGCTTCGCATACTGTTGATAGTAGTGTCGGTTTGAGGATGCAAGTGTTTTGGGTCTATTAGTGTATTTACTGAGTTTTGATTATGTTGTTGGAGAAACAATTTCTTCTGCTGTGACTTTTACAAATCTTAAGGCTACCTTTCTTGTATATATTTGAAAAGGCCAGTCTCTGTTTATGTTAGACTTTTCTTCTACCAAATGCCTTCATGGGATGAACTTTTTATTCAAGTTTTAACCTCTTGTAGTAGATGTCGATTTCGAAACGAGCAGAAGCTTCAAAATAAATTTTCAGTTAATTATCATTAAGTAAATGAGTAATCTATGCAGATTGTTCTTTAATTCTCTTAATTCTCATAAGACCGGTCAAACCAGATTTTAAAGTTGTTTTTATTATTTTATGTTAATTAATTCAATAATTTTGTCTACAAATACTTATAAGCCGTACTCTGTTCTGCTTATATTAATTTAGTGAGTAATGCTTTTGTACAGATATGAGTTGTCTCTCTCAAGTAGATACAAGACTTACTCATTTTCATTTTTATATTTATATTTATTATAACTATTATTATATGATATTTTTTTGTTCCAGTTTTATAAATTTCATTTATTTAGTACAGATTGTCGTAGGTGTAGGTTTATAGGTATTATGGAAGTTTCTCATACGCATTAATATTACAGTATATAATATTACTTATTAATTTAATAATAATATATTTATTATCTAATGGTAATAATTCTAAATTATATTATTCTTTAATTTTTAGGTGACGTGACTCTCTTGCGTTAAATCAATCCACGTATTTACGAGACTACTAAAGATTTAAGGTGGGGTTTTCTTACACTTTGTCACTTTTAAATGTTATGTGAATTTAATTGTTGCTTGACTACATGATCATACGTTTATGCTTATGCTTATTATGGGTTATCTCGACGGAAAGGTCGTTGTAACTAGGGGGACTACGGTCCGGGATGGTAAGATCCTTGGGGGCAACTCCACCGTATACAGATTGGCCAATTTAATTGGTCAATATATGGAAGACTTATTTACGCATGTTTGTGAGTTTATGATTTTATTTGCATTATATTTAACGGTGACAAAGGGGACCCCACTGAGCTAGTTGTTTTGCTCACCCCAATCTATTTAACATTTTACAGATTGACGGAGTTGCGGTGGAGGGTCGGTGGATGTGGATGTCTTGCCATGCAAATGCTTTTCTCTTTATTAGTTTTCCTTTTAATTAATTAGTCGCATCTTGAGTTAAACACATTCTTAAATGATGCCCTACTTTAATTTCGTTTGTTAGAGTCTTGTCTTTTGAATTAAATTTGGTAATGATCTTCTTTAAGAAATTTGAGTTTTATTTAACCTTCCGCGCAAATCTTTTTACAAATTCATAAACTCGAGTTACATTAGCATTCAAAATAGAAGTATGGTGTTTTCATCTATGCCCTAAAATCAGGATGTGACATCAGGGCTTTTGGCTTGTAAGGGGCAACTGGTCGGATAAAGATGCGCATTTTTCACAACCAAGATCAAAACTTTGATATTGCAGGAGATAATTATATGAAGAAAGAGAAGACGAGGAATTCAAGAATATTCACTGCATTTCCAAGGCCAAATCCCTGACAAGTGATAAGCCCTTTTTTTAAAGGGCACGGTTATATACACGATTGATTGAGGAAACCACCTGTATCTGTATGGCACACTCACCGTGGGAGTCGTACTTCATTCATTTACTACTGCCAAAAAAAATTCAAACCAAAATTTAGGGGAAAAACTTTCGAAGTGAGTGTTTGGAAACACTAGAAGTTGCTTAAAAACACTTTTTTTCAAATAGAATCACTTTTAGAGTGTTTGAAAACACAACCAAGTGATTTTGGTGAAGCACCACTTCACCTACTTCTAATAGCTTCTGTGCACTTCTGATTCGGGTGGAATTTACACGTTTTAGAGGCACATGTGAAACGTATTTTAATGTGGATTTCATTGATTTATGCATTGAATATGATTGTTTTAGCCAAAATGAGAGAAAGGTATTGTTTTGTCGATTTTTTAGGTAAAACGATGGAATTTGGGAGCAAAACACGTACCACAAGTGATCGGACCGGAAAGAGGAGTGCACCATTGGATCCGGCTCGAAAAATAGAGTGGAATAGCCAAAAGAATCGAGTCGATCGGAGGTCGGAAGCTCAAGAAACGGAGGGACGAAGTTGGAGGACGAAAACGAAGGACGACCGAATACGAAACTTTGGCCCGGCCGGGTGGCATCACTCGCCCGGCCGAGCAACAATTTTTGGGCCAAGTCGAAGCTATGGCCCGGCCGGGCGGCCGAATGCACCAACATCGCCTCCCATTTACGAACCTTCCGCCCGGCCGGGCGGCACCACTCGCCCGGCCGGGCCAACCTGCCCCTGTTTCCATGCTTGGTCGACCAACACTCCGCCCGGCCGGGCCACTTCCCCACCCGACCGGGCCACCCTATTTTCGGTGTCAAACGCGAAATTTCTCCATTTTTGAGTGGTCAACTTGCAATTTTGTCATCCAAACCCTAC
Organism: Galeopsis tetrahit; assembly: GCA_963675135.1. NCBI lineage: Eukaryota > Viridiplantae > Streptophyta > Magnoliopsida > Lamiales > Lamiaceae > Galeopsis > Galeopsis tetrahit. The sequence goes on along the minus strand of OY776128.1, from coordinate 664,803 downwards.
CCCAACACTATAAATACCCTCTTTCTTGAAATTCAAGAGATCCTCCCCCAATTCCTCAATCCCCACACATAGTTACACATATTTGGAGGTGTTTTAGCCATATCTTCTTCATCCCTTCACCAATTCATGCAAGAGAGGAGGCATTAGCTTGGGAATTCCATTCCCTACCACATTTTAGACTAAGCTTTCTCTTTCCCTTTCTTTTTATTTAGTTATTTCATTTGGATTGTGTAATTTGAATATGTGGTTGATTGGCTAACACAATTTGTGGTTCTAAGGCTATGTTTACACTTTGGAAGATGTTTATGAATTAATTTCTTGTTTATTTGGTGGTTGTGTTGCTATTTCTATTTGGAATGCTTAACTTTCATTGCAAAACATATTGTCAATGGCCATGATAGTATGTTTTATTTATTGTTAATTGGAATTGGATTGAGAAATCTCTTTCATTAACCGTATTTAAGCATTCGACCCAATATTCTTGTGAGCTTGAGAGAGAGGATCAATTATTAGGAGGGTATTAGATGATCTTAGGAACCTTTTGGGAATTTCTTATGCATGCTAAGTAGAGATACTAGTTTGTGTGATATATCTCTTGGATTAATTGGATCGAGAGAACTATTAATTCATCATTTTGTGATCAACCTTATAGTAATCAACACACCACCACTTAATTAAGCTCCTAATCATAAATTGAACCCTTAGTGTGACATATGCCTTGGAACCCACCTTCTCTTAATTGAGTTTTCACCCGTTTTACTTTCGTTTTCGTGATTCGCATGCTAGTAGATCGATTTCCATTACTCTTTATTACTTATTTGTGACACTTTGGTAGGTAATCTTAGAGTAATCCATCACTTTCACTATTATCGATCGCGTCTAAATAGAACTGCGTTAACAAACTACACTTTTACGCTAAACCTCCTTGTGGGATCGACCTCGTGCTTATCACGCTACGATAGACGTCTTACACTTGCGGTTGTTTATTTTAGTGTTGCATAACACGTGAATCAGCTTCTCATCATTATAATAATCAATTTTACAATTTTGCCCTCGCAATTTTACAAATGTAATAAGGGTGTTTTTTGTAAATTTATAAAAAAAAAAAATGGGTTGTTTAGTAAACACCACAACATATACACAATTGATTTAAAGTGCTTAATTTTAAAACACTATCAACTTTTTATTTTATTGCAAAAATCAATTTTAATCACTTTGAAGCAATCACTATGATTTACAAACACACCCGAAAAAAAAAAAAAACAACAACAATAAATAAACTAGTCGTTTTTCAAATTGATTGTTAGAGGGCGTTGCCTAAAGTATGACAAGTTGCTCTAATTTTTTTTTTAACAGTAAAAATGGTAATATATTATCGAGTACCCGGTGTACTCAAAAGGGTCAATCAGAATTACAATTATAAAATAAAGCGAAGACTAATCTAAGCATAATCAAGCCTATCACTTAGAGTTTCTTACAACAAAGTCTAGGGTTGCAACACCAATCCTGAACCGAATAGTGGTTAACACCACTAAAATGTAAAGAAAAAAGACTCCATACTTTAGCTTGAATCTCCTCAAAAATCTTATCCGGGCAACATTCTCACCTTTAAAAATTCTACCATTTCTAGATTTCCACATAAACCATAGAGTACCGGATCAAATACACTCCATGACATGTTTCCTTCTCTTGCAGCCCAAGTTGCTCTAATATATTTGATATACTCATGAGAAGTTACTCATTACAAATGGTTGCAATTAGGTTATTAAGAATAAATCAATGATCCGACACTTGAATTGAGTGACTTAAGGTATTGATGAGAGTGCTGAAGGGTAATTTTGTAAATTTTTATATATCATCCCTATATACTACTTCCTCCTATTCATATACTTTTCGTTTTTTTGCAAAATATAAGTCGTTTTGCACTTTTCAATGCAAATTAATTGCATTTATTCCAAATTTATCCTTAAGATCAATAAATATTTACATACATGTATTTTTTTAATGAAAATTACAAGCATTGATTAAAGGTACTGATGAGAGTGTTGAGGGTAATCTTGTAAACTTTTATATATATATATATATATATATATATATATATATATATATATATATAAATATAAAGTAAATGAATTGAGTGTATGATTAACCTCAAAAGTAATAACATAAAAAGTAAATATGTGAGGGTGATGATTGTGATGATTATTTATATTTTGTAATATGTAAATTTTTGGGAGACAAATTAAAAAGAAAAGTATGAAAACTTTTGAAAAATAAGGGAGTAATTGTTTTTTAAAATTGAAAAATGAAATGAAAAGAAAAACTAGAATTCTTATAAAATAAGAGTGTAAAATATTACTCATACTATTCAAAATATATGTCATTATAAGTTCATACACACGTATTAAAAAAAATATTGACTACCTATTATACCATTAATTAATTATTTTGTGATTCTCGTAGAATTTTGAAAAATATTACTCCCTCCGTCTAATTTTATAATTCCCACTTTCCTTTTCGACCTGGCAAATTTTATTATTCTCATTCCTTATTTGGAAAATTTATTATTCACACTACTTTATCTATATCCTTCAACCATCACTTATTTACTCAAATTATCATTAACTTTATTCATAAACAATTACTACCTCCGTCCCTGAAAAGTTTTCATAGTTACTTTCACGATATACACGTATTTATCTTCATACAATATCTTTTGGGGTCCATCATACACTCAATCAAAACTACATTATTTACTTTATATATAAAAGTTTACAAAATTACCTTCAAAGCTCTAATTATTATACTTTTTCCTTAAACTTCGTTCCATCAAATGAAAGCTTTTCAGGGACGGAGGGAGTACTACATTATTTTAAAATGGATCCCACAATATCTCACCATACCCACAATTTATCTACTTTATATATAAACTAATCAATATTTATTAAAACTCGTGTCCGGAGAAGTGGACATAATAAAATTGGATTGAGGGAGTATTATCTAAATAATTATTAATGAGTTTAAGGGTAAATTGAAAAAAAACACATTTAATTGACATTAAAAAATACAAAACGACATTTAAATTGAAAATAGAATGAAAAATCAAAACAACATTTGAATTAAATATGTGTGAGTAGGGGTGTGCACCGGTCCAAAACCAGATCGGACCGGGACCGGAATGTATGCTAAAGGGCGGACCGGAGACCGGAATGTATGCTAAAGGGCGGACCGGAGACCGGACCGTAATTAATCCGGTCCGGGTTTGGACCAGTTGGACCAATTTTTTTTTTTTAAATATTTTTTCAAGTTTATAGAAGCAAGAACAAGATTGATGAATTTGTGTAAGAAAATTAAAGTTTCTGCTCTTCATTTGAAATCAATCTACGCCAATGTGAATTTTATTTACATTATTATTAATGATCTTTTAACCCTAAAAATAAATTAAATATGTTTGTTAAATTATATATTTGTAAAAAATGTAATATATCTCACCACATTTTCATCAATTGTTTGGTTTTAAAAAATACGTGAAAGTTTATTAGTAAAAATAAAAAAAATTCGGTTCAAACAGGTCCGGACCGGAAGATCGAAATTCAAAATTTATCGGACCGGAAACTAACCGATCGGTCCGATTCCGATCTTTTTTTCTGTCCGATTTTTTTTTTTTAACACTCCGATGTGTGAGTAATAAATTTTAGAATGCAAGTACTAATGAGAAAATTTAAAAAATAAATTTAAGAGGGCATGCAAGTAATTTTAAAATATTGAAATAAAAAAGAGTGTAGACAGAGAAAAGAAAGTATATGCATATTACCAAGGCCAAATAATTCTTGACAAGTGACAACACCTTTTTGTCAAATGGGAAAGGGAAGGTCGGGAGTCGTACAGTACTTCATTCATTCATTGTAGCTAGAGACAATTTAGCACATTCTTCCAGGAAGCTAAAATAAATTAATCCCTACCAAACTTAAATTAATATATGAACAATTTAAAAACAAGTTACACAAATTCATAAATTTCCTATATATGGTCTATATCCATTTATTTTGTTTTCGAATTTTTTAATAGTTAAAAAAAAGATATATACTAGTGCTCATTTCTTACTCCCAAAATATTTTACATCTAAAATATACTATTTAATTAACTTAATTTTTAAAAATTTGTGAGGTATGAGTTCGGATTCGAATTGTAAAAAGATAATTTACTATATAACTATAATATTGTTAATATAAAGTTAAAATATTATTATTGTAAGTTAAAATTAAACTACTATATGTTCAAGAATATTCTAATAAATTCGTCGAAAAAATTAAATGTCTATACGTATAGTAATACACTTTTAAAACTATTTTACGTTTTTCAAAATGGAAATAAAAACTATTTAATTTAGACATATAATAATAGCCCCTCCTCAAAAGGGAAACAAAACTATTTTATGTTTTTCAACTATTTTCTTCTAACATCTTAAAATTATATCAAATTAAATGAGTACCCACATATTACGTGGAATGTTAACAATTATTATATAAAGATGAAGAAGAATAAAATAAGTATCGTATGATTTTTTATATAAAATATAGTATATCTCATTTTTTAAGTATTTAGTAGTAACATTAATTAATATAATTATTTATTTGATTATAATTAATATTATTTTAGTCAAAACTTTCTATTTTTTATAAACTCAATACAATCTTGATATATAAAAAAAACATACAATAATAATGACATATATAAAAATCAATCAGTAAAATTAGGTTTAACAAATATGTAACTCTTTGAAATATCGACACATTAACAAAATTAATATAAAACGACACATAATCAGAATTAATATAGTGACAACAAGTAAACTTTCTAAACTTCCTATTAGTAATATAAATGATGTTATTACTTTTTTCACATATAAAAATATAGTCCTTTATTTGTTTTGTCACATTCTCCTCAACTAACAAAAAATAATTTATCTATTATAATATTAATAAATAATTTCTAAATTAAAATTTGTGATAAATCTAAGGGTATGTCTGTTTTGAGATGTAATATCTAAATTTTGAAATTCAACCATTGTTCTACTTTAGGATTTTAAAGTAAGAATTTTAAAATTTTATCCTATAAATTTACCTATAAAATCTAATATTCTAAAATTCGAAGTAGAATAACCCTTTTTTTTTCAATTTTTTATTTATAAAAAAAAAAGTAACAATGTTTAAGTAAAAAAGTGATAATGTTTTTAACAAAGTAACTATCATTTTTTTCCTTAAACACTACTCCCTCCATTCCATAACTGTTTGCACACTTGTCTTATTTGTCCGTCCCACAATTGTTTGTAGAGTAAATTATTGTTAAGGTCATTTCACTAAGAATTTTATCTAATTGAGAATAGATTATTGATTTAAATCTATTAGAGGCAAAATGACACCTAATAAGACATAGTTGCCCTTTACCCATTTAAATTATTTGAAATTAATAAATATTAATTAGATTTACATCAAATCGTTTGAATTAATGCATTCCCTCGTTATACGCGCTATTCTATCACCTTCCAATTTGTTCCTAAATTTAAGCAAAATCGAATTAATTAGTTGGAAGGATTTATTTACCAAATATTCTACAAACATCGTTGGAGAGATTTCAAGAAAAGGAAGTCCACTGTTTCCGACGAAAAGTTCATTTCAAGAAAATCAACACCTGTGAGAAAAGGTATTCCGATATGAAGTTCATTTCAATATGAAGTTTAAAACGGCATACGAGAATGAATTTTTTGGTATGCATAAAATAACATGAAACAATGTGCACAGAGTGACTTGCATATCAATATGTAAAATAGATGTGCACATTTGTAAATGGCATATTCAAACAACGATTTTTTTAACAAACAATTAATCAGTATATATACATAAGAAAATACAATCACGGATCGTTTTAAGATAATGTCTGCAGAACGATTCAAAGGAGACGGATAAATATAAATGCAAGGTTACATACAGATCGTCGATTTGCTAGAATGATGTAGAAGATATGAACATTTCAAAAAAAAAAAAAATTTGTAAATTCCATAATTTAATCTTATGGATTGAACGCCCTAATTTATGTTTCGAGAGGATTTGACCTGGAATGAACAGTTAAACTGAGATGATGAACTTTAAAATGGAAGGAACTTACGGATAAACAGATTGCTGAAATGAATTTGATGATATGAACAATTGAACAAAAATTCTCGAAATTTCCTATTTTGGTTTCTGCATTGACAGATTTTCTGGAATGAAATGTTAGGTTACGAATTTGGGAGAGTCAAGTCTTTTTTTGAATATGAGCTATAATTGGGGGAATTGATGTCAAGCAATTAAAATTTGAATTTAAAATTCGAATTAATGTGTAAAATATATTAATTAAGAGGTTATATGAATATTGAGGGCAATTAAGGTTTTTTGACATTAAATTGACTTAGGGAATAATCTCTTGTTTGTATATCCATAAAAGGAAACACCTCATAAACTTCACCCTCACAATATTCACATATTTACACAAAATGTCATTACTACTCTCTTTTCAATCACATTTTTACTTTATCCATATAACTTTACAAAATTACCCCCAACACTCTACTCATTACACTTTTTTCGTAAAAAGTGTGTCAATTTTATGGTGCAACACTTGTGAAACGGAGGAAGTATCTTTAACACGGTTTACAAGACCAGCTATACAAAATGTTCAACTGATCTATTTACTTCCGTCAAAAAAAAAAAAAAAAATACTACTCCCTCCGTCCCATACTTGAAGCTACAAACCAAATTGACACGGGTTTTAATAAATGAGTTGTTTATTAGTATTGTGTAAGATAAAGTGGGGGTAGTAAAGACTTTTCAACTTTATAAATAGTAATAAAGTTACTTTTTAGTGTAATAAAGTAGTGGCATTTGTTGTAATATTGTGATGTTTTAAGGAGAGTGTTTAAAAGTGTTTTTGCTATTTTAGGTAATGTAGCTTCAAATATGGGACGCCCAAAATAGTAAAATGTAGCTTCAAGTAAGGGACGGAGGGAGTATTAAATATTGAAATCTTGAAGAAAGAAACACTTGAGTGCCTCTCTACACTCTAGTCTTGTCTAATGTCTAGTCTACTAAACTTTGAGATTTCAATTATAAACCTCGCATGCATCCATCTTCATCTTCTTCATTCATAGAAGTACTCTCTTAGAGCAGGATTGAAAATGCGCATCTTTATTCATATAATGGGTATTGCTGCAGAGGGGGGCAACAATTTCCCCCTAGAGGTTGAAAGCTTTGATACAATAGGTTACATAAAGGGCTTAATTGTCGAAAAGGAAGGGACTCGCCCATCAGATTATAGATTTTTATGGGATGGAAAACGCCTCGAAGATCATCTAACCCTCGCAGATTATAATATCGAAAGTGATTCCACTATTGATATGATGCCCGTGATGGGATGTATGCGCGTTTACATCAAGCCCTTTTCCGATAAGCCCTTTTCCGTGCGCGCTTCGAATTCGGACACTATTGAGTATGTGAAGGCCCAAATTCAAGAGCAGACGGGTGTCCCCGTAGATGGGCAGCGGCTCATGTTTTCCGGCAAAGAGCTCCACGACGGCGACACACTTGGGGATTACGGTATTCGGCATGCCTACACTATTCGCCTTGTTCGACTCCGAGCTGATGGAGGTAAGCTACTCGTGCTGGACTTGAAAATTTAATTGAATGAGTTTCGAGCTCTGCTCTAGTCTGTGCATGTGCAGTATTTACTACTCCATCCGTTCCGGTATAAGTTTCCCCTTTCTTTTTTCTTTTGGTTGTTTTGATTAAAAAATATGATAAAATAATAGATGTAGTGATGTGACGGTGAGAGAAAAAATAATAGATGAGTATGAAATGAAGTATGATAAAATAATAGATAAAGTATAAGTGATGTGATTGAGTTGAGAGAAAATCATATGCCAAAAATGAAAAAAAAATGAAATGAGAAACTTATTAGGTGACATCCATGTATAAAAGGAAATTGGGAAACTTATAGTAAAACGGAGTGAGTATTTTTTTCATTTAATTAGTACTCCGTAATTTATATTTGTATGCTAGTAAGTCGAGCTTGAGTTTATTTTGTCATTAATTATTTTAGAAAAAATATACTTACTCTGTCTCTGTCGTCTGATCTTGACACATAGTTTAAGGAAAAAGTTTTAAATTGGTGGAGTAATTTTTTATATATAAAGTAGTTGAATTGAGGATATTTTTAAGACTTAAAAATAATGACATTAAAGTTAAATATAGTATATTGTGAGAGTGAAGATTGAAATGATTATTTTCATTATGTGGGACGAAGGTAATTCTGTAAAATAATACTAGTAATGTTCATGATGAAATACTATGCTCATTGTATTTGAACTTCATATCTTTCCTTGTCGTTGTTAAAGCATTAACTTCATTCTTTGCCGTATGCATACTTTTGTTGTACAATCTAATATAAAAAAGTATGAAAACTTTTGTGGAATATGATGAAGGTAATTCTGTAAAATAATACTAGTAATCGAGTCAAGCTGAGCTTGAGTTTTGAGCTTAGTTTATGATGAAATACTATGCTCATTGTATTTGAAATTCATATCTTTCCTTGTCGTTGCTTCGTTTAACTTCATTCATCCGATGTGATGCATTGGGTGTTATACTTTTTGTTGATCAGATGATGCTGTGGATATTGCTGATGTGCAAGCACGTAGGAAGCTGCAGGTTGCACTAGTTGCTAAAGCTGATGGAACAGGGAATCAAGACAGGGGCTTTTCGTCGCGTGGGGCCAACCGCGTAGATGGAGTGGAGTCATTTTGGGATGAAGAGGATTTCGGGCTAGCGTGGAAGAGGTCTCGAAGTCTCATTAGTCCCTATGACACTGCCGGATTTGAATCAAAAAGTCGCCGCACTTTGGCAGAGTCTGTAGCTAATGATTGTGTTCGGGTATGCATTTTCATGTTATGTTTTTTCTGCATCTAAGTTAATTGTTCTGTCCTTATACATTTGTTTTTTGATGCAGACGCTGAATGTGACGGCTTTCATGGAGAGTCAATTGGAGGAGTATGAGGATAGATTGAGTGTAGCAGAGAAGGAGGTGAAGCGGCTAACTGATGAGAATGGTGGCATGAAGCATAAAATCGAGAGGCTGTGGAAGGCGTTTGATACTGAGCGTTCGACTGCTGCTTCGTTCATGGAATCTGAGGCTGGGAGACGCCATATTGCGTGTTTGAAGAGGCAGGCAGCCAAGTCCGGAGTTGATGAGTTCAAGGAGAGTGCTGCCTTCAAGGAGATTGTGATGAACCGTGCTATGAGTGTTTACGACGATGTTGTGAAGGAGTGCCAGAGGTTGTTGCGCGAATCGGGGCAGGTATCTGAGGACATAATTCAGTTAATCGATGGAGTGGAGGGAGAGGGGGATGGTCAAAAGATGGCTTACAGTATGAAGCTGCTGCAGGAGCTCGATGTGGAGCGCTCGACTGGCGTTTCCTTTTTGCAATCTGAGGCTGGACGACGCCATATTGTGTGTTTGAAGTGGCAGGCAGCCAAGTCTGCTATTCAAGAGTTCAAGAAGAGTGCTATGTTAAACGAGGTTGTGATGAACCGTGCTCTAAGTGTTTATGACGATGTAGTGAACGAGTGCAAGAGGTTGTTGCGCAAATCGGGGCGTGTATCTGAGGACATTATTCAGTTACTTGATCATCCACAGGATGAGGAAAAGTATGACGAGGATGATGAAGAGGAAGAGGAAGAGAATGACAACGAAGAATGATTTATTTTAGGTTTTGAAGTTTCTTGTCCTGCTTTTTGAATGTTGTAATTACATTTTAGCTCGTTTGCTTTATCGTTTCTCTATCGACTGGCGTTTCCTTCTTGCAATCCTGTTGCTTATTTGTAATGCGTAATGAGGTATTCGTGGTGATACTTTGATGGCTATAAAGAGGCATGTGCGTTGTTACTCCCTTCGTCCGTCTATAGTGAGCCTAGCTATAAAGAGTCATGTGCGCCGTTACTCCGTCAGCCTATATATTGTGCAGATTTCAAGAAGTAAGTGCCCATTGAATTGCTAGTAAAAGTGAAACATATTTGCATCAATCTATTTCTCACCCATAACAAAACAGAGAATAACAACATACCACTAATAGCTTAATTACTGCAAGAAAAACAACAATAAGCATAATGATAATTGAATATGATCACCTTAAATTTTTTTGTTATTTTTGTATATTTCGTAGGATTGCACATGCATAATATCAATTATCACGTTGACATTCATAATATATAAATACAAACTTACAACATTTGATCAAGCACCACATTGTCAGCCTAAACATGTTGTTGAGTATCGGGTCGTCTCTGGACAAGCCACTCCGACAAACGAACGGGCTCAATCATGACCTGATAATCAGATCAGACAGTGTAGAGAGCAAGGACCAAGTAACATTTGAATAGCACTCACAACTTACTTGTCACACACTCCACTCTCAATTTCACGTCACAACAAGGAAAAGGGAAGACTGGTCAGTGTATGTTTAATTTGTGAGGGTGCCTCCAAAATATAGGACAACATGTGGTTGGACCTTTTGTGTTAAAAGTCTAATGGCCAAATTAAAGCACAATGGTGAGCCGACTTTTTTTTTTTTTAAGAACCTCGAAATTCAAGAATTAATGCATAAAAATAATGACTGAATTGGTCTTCATCAACTAATTGAACCATTTGGTAATTAATTAAACATGAAACAACCATAAATTAACAAAGAACGTGCATATCAGTTCTGTACTCGTATTCATGAATAAATAATTGATTAATCTCAAATATCATTCTACCAAGTCATGGCCACTTGTATCCTTATTTATTATTATTAGTCCTCCGTCCATGAAATGTAATCCCATTTGCCTCATTTTCTTTGTCCACCAAATGCAGTCCCATACACTTTATGGAAACCATCACCCCTCAAACATCATTTAATTACTCAATTTGCCATCAAACAGACGAGCTCATCCACATGACTACCTCTGCAAGGGTTTCAACCCACCTCAGTCGATCAAGCCTAGTCAAGGTGAGATCTAAGACCACATCAGCTCGCTACAACCATATCATTAATTTACTTTGACTTTAAGTCGTAAGGGTCCATATGCCACCTAGTTGAACAAGTGTCCATCTCTAAAGATATGATCAATGTAATAGATACAATTCATGCTTGTATACAATATAAATACGTTATTTGACCTAATAATAAACATACTTTATCTCTCCCCATAAACTTTTTCGAGCTTTAGTCACCCCATAAAGTCATTGTTCGATTTAGTCAATCTAGCCATATAACAATATCTTACTAGTTAAGTTAACCGAAGATGTTACATATATCGATCATGAGAGGAGGATTATATGAAGAAACAAATTAACTCTTCACTCCCTCATTAATTCTCATAATGCGAATCTTTATTCAAAAAGAAAAGGAGTATAGGTTCTCCATGGAGGTGAAAAGCTTTGATACAATACATCACGTAAAGAGATTAATTATGGAAGAAAAAATGATTGGCCGATTAGATCATAAGAATTTAACATTGGAAGCATTGGGAGGAGATTACCTGTTTGATAATCTAACCCTGGCAGATTACAATATCCAGAATGATTCCACTATTTATATTCAGCCTATGAGAGAAGGTATGTACGTTTTCATCAAGACCTTGTTGTTTGCTTAGTTTAAATTCATTCATTCCATGGCAATGGCAATGGGGAGGGTCGGGCCGGGTAGTTGAATACCCGGACCCGCCCCGTTCGAATATATTATGCACCTGACCCGCCCCGCACCCCGTACGGGTTCTAGATAGTCGCCCCGTGCCTCGCCACGCCCCATTTTTAATTTCATGTCATTTATATTGAATTTTTTAAGTTGTTTTCTCACCATAAATTTTTTTTAATTGACTAATTATGATTTTCAAACAAATTAATTTGAGAATTCTGATTATATATATGAATTAGAATGATAATTCATATTAATTAATTATTTTTTAAGAAATATTTACTATAATATGATATGATATCTATTAATGATACGAGATTTACTTAATTTACGATTTTCATAATTTCTATATTTTAAAAATTAAAAAAATGTAGAAAGTCATTTTTTTTTATAAAATTAATATTATATATATATATATGTGTGTGCATTTTACTAATAAAAAAATACTCCCTCCGTCCGCCTATAAGCTTCACGTAACTTTTTGGCACACAGATTAAGAAAAGTGATTAAATAATAGATATCGTACAGTGATGTGATTGAGAGAGGAGAGAGATAGACAAAAAAGGTAAGATATAAAGTGAAATGTAAGAAAAAATACTTACCAAAAAAAGGTATGAAAAGCTTATAGGCGGGCGGAGGGAGTATATGTTTATAAAATTCGGGTCAGGGCGAGTACCCTCGGGTCGAACATAAAACCCAGACCCGATCTGTTTACAAACGGGGCAGGTCCGACCCGACCCATTCTCAATACGGAACGGGTCCGACCTGACCCAAAGCTCGCGGGGCGGGTCGGGTCAATATTGCCATCCCTATTTTCAATGGAAACCGACTTCTTTTTTTTCCCAATGAAAATTACCAACTTCTTTTTTTACAATTTTATTTAGTGGTGTGCTAAAATCTCTAACAAATCGTCGATAGAAACTAGGAAGACCATGATAACTTCTTACTTGAGCAATGTTTGTAGAAACTGGCCAATCTAAAATAGCCTTGACTTTATCCCTTCCCATTTCAATTTCAATTACATTAGCACTTACCACAAAACCAAGAAAAATAACTTTATCCATGCAAAATGAACACTTCTTAAAATTTGCATACAAAGATTCTTTTATTAAGGCTTCTAACACTTCACGCACATGATCTAGATTTTCTTCCATACTTTTGCTATTGATAAGGATATCATCAAAGTACACAACCACAAAATTTCCAATAAAATCACGCAAAACAGGGTTCAGTAATCGCATGAAAGTACTTGGTGCATTAGTTAAGCCAAATGACATTACCAACCACACATATAAACCATATTTTGTTTTGAAAGCAGTTTTTCATTCATCTCCTTCTCTGATCATATTCGATGATAACCACTTTTCAAATCAATTTTAGAAAATAAAAGAGCCCCATACAATACAACATTGGATGATATACATTTTGTTGATCAGATGATGTTGTGCAAGCACGTACGGTTCAAGAAAGGGGCTTTTCGTCGCGTGGGGCGAACCGCGTAGATGGAGTGCAGACACTGAATGTGACGGCTTTCATGGAGAGGCAATTGGAGGAGTATGAGGATAAATTGAGTGAAGCAGAGAAGGAGGTGAAGCGGCTAACTGATGAGAATGGTGGCATGAAGGATGAAATCATGATACTGATGGAGGCGCTTGATATGGAGCGTTCGACTGTTTTATCATTCTTGGTATCTGAAGCTGCGAGATGTCACATTGTGACCTTGCAGAGGCAGGCAGCCAAGTCCGGAGTTGATAATTTCAACGAGATTGAAATGAACCGTTTTAGAAAAATTTGCGACGGTGCTGTGAAGAAGCGCCAGAGGTTATTGCGCAAATCGGGACGTGTGGCTGAGGACATTCTACAGTTACTTGATCATCCACGCGACGAGGACGAGTATGACGATGATGAATAATTTATTTATTTATTTTATTACAAAAAAAAATATGGTGTTTTGCGACGAATTTGTGGCGGAATAAAAAACTGGCGCAATTTGCAACAAATTTAAATTCTAAAACAAAACAGAGTCGTTTTGTGCTAATTTGTGACGCCATTTGCCGTCGACGGCTAAATACCATCGCAAATTGTCACGATTCTGAAACAGTTCCAAGGCACACTATTAAAGTGTATTAAATTAAGCTGTCTTTATTTGCAATAAAAATTGTCGTCGCAATCACCAACATTTGCAGATTTTTTTAGATGTTGCAAATCCGTCACAAATTTTAACAGTATAAATAGGGTCAGGCGGTCATTTTTGTTCATTTACGCATTCTCATTCTTACCTCTTTTGTCTCTCTAACTTATCGAAGGATTTCAATTGAGGAGGTGATTAACATGCACCCGGAGGTCGCGGAAGACACTATAATTGTACGTTATTTATTTATTTATTATGTTTTTTTTTTTTTTTGAAAAATTATGATTTTTTATAATTAGGTATATTTTAATTAATGTTTTTAGTTATATATTTGCAAGATCGATTTATATATTAATTTGATGTAACTAATTGCAAAAATTTAATTGTTAATTTGTTTATATGTTTGAATTAGATTGATTTTGGTTGATTTCTAGACTAATGGTTAATTAGGATATTTAGATTGTTGGTTAATTTATAATTAGGAAATTAAATTAGAAATTGTTGGTTGATTAGGAAAAGGTGTGATATCATTTAATTTGTTTAATTAGATTGTTGGTTGATTATAAAAATTAGATATTATTGGTTTAATTAGATTGTTGGTTAATTAGGAAATTTAGAAATTGTTGGTTAATTTTTGACTGATTATGAACATTAGTGTTGGTTACAATCAAAACTCCAACGAAATTAATTAAGTTATATATATCTAATTTGTTGTATATATGATTACTTCAATTACATATTTGAATGTTTAATAAAAATGAGTGGACAAGATAACACCCCTCCTCACCAGACACCCAATACTGCCTCACGGGGAAAGATGAGGCATGGTTCACTCGGACCTCCGGTGGACGATCCTCGCACGAGGAGGATGCCACCGCTTTCTCAATTGTCACCTCAATCACCACAGTCGCCTTCACAGCAGTTCTCCGCATCTCCATCTTCTTCGTCTCCTCTCGCAAGAACTCCATATCCCGCCTCTTCTTCGCTAATGGGGGGATCTTCGGGCACCACTCTGGCCTCGTCATCATCGCGCCAGCATCCTGGTGCCCGAGACCACAGGTTGCCCATTGAAATCAGACACGGAATGTAAGTAATTAATTTAAATGTTTAAAACAAAAGTTTCAAGTTATATTTATTATATATTCTTGTTAATGTCACAGTATTATACCTGGTCATGAGGCGGCCAAGGTAGCGTCGAAAGTCATCCTTATCGAGAAGATTGTCCTTGGTGCATACTGCTGGACTAAGGTCCCTATGCAACAACGTTGGAATTACTTCAACGAGTTTAAGGTATGTGTATGATTATAAATTCCCTCCGTTCCGCTATAAGTTTCTCCTTTCTTTTGGGTGTTTTGATTAAAAATATGATAAAATAATAAATGTAGTACATCACTAGTTAATTGATGTGATAGTGAGAGAGAAAATAATAGATGAGTATGAGATAAAGTATGATAAAATATAATTGATGTGATTGAGAGAGAAAAAATAGTATGCCAAAGATGGATAAAATGAAATGAAAAACTTATTATTGTGGAACATTCATAAAAAGAAAGTGGTGGGTCAGAGGGGGTAGAATTTATTATATTTATAATAATTCATTGATTAAATGTAGAAAGGGTGTGTTTGGGACCCCTCGATCCCAGATGATGTTATGTTCAACTGCTTCTCTAAGATTGCCCAGTCCCAGTACGAGGATATCATGCACATGCGGAGGGGTGATTACTACGAGAATGGGATCGTCCAATCAATCGACCTCAATGACTGGAGGTCTTTGACTGCCTTTTGGGATGACCCGGAACATCGGGCGTGGTGGCAAACGAACTCAGCCAACCGCAAAAGTGAGCCAGAAGGAGGTGGGGTCACAATGCATCGGGCGGGGTCCCAGTCCATCTACGAGCAAGGTCATGCCATCGTAAGTATTACGTAATATTAATTAATTTATCTATTAATGATTATTTATTACTCCCTCCGTTCCGGAATTACTTGCATAGTTTGACGGGCACGTTGTTTAAGAAAAGTGAATTTAGTGGTTGATGATGTAAGATAAAAGAGGGGTATTTTAGATAATTTGATGATGTGTAAAGTGAAATGTATGGAAAAAGGGAGTGACAAATTTAAAAATAAAATGATGTTGTGAGGTTATTAATTTTGTGGGTTCCATATTAAGAGCGTAGAAAGTAATTTTAGGACGTCAGTATTTATTAATTTATTTATATGTTAATTTGGTAATATGAGCAGGAGACGGGACGTGCACCAACACACATGTAGCGGTTACATATAAATGATCTATTTGATGAGGATATGCAGAGGCCCACGTACCAGCACACGACCGAGCTACACGTGAGTTTACGTAATATTAATTAAATTAGTTATTAATTTCATATAATTAATAAATTAATTTTATTAAACGATTTTGTAGTTGAACGTCAACCAGAGGCTAGCGGAGGGCCAGTCTCGGGTGCCGACTCAAGAGGATGGTAGCTCGTTGCAAATGCATACTCCCCCACCAGCTGATCCTGGTCAAATCTTTTTGAAGACGACCAGGGTCAACCGGGGACAGGTCCTTGGCCTAGGCAGCGTGGCCAGGTCCATCAAGTCAACATCTCCATCATCGTTGCAGGCCTCCATATCCTCAATGCCTACTCCCGATGTGCACGAGATGATCAATGAAGCGATTAGGGTACAAATGCAGGGGGCGATTTGTTTGATGGGTGTGATGTTGGGGTTGACTCTCGATCAGATGTCTACAATTGCTGCTACCTCTACCGCGGCAGCTCCTGCTCCCGGTGTTGATCATCAGAACGTGTATGGCGACAGCGACAGCGACGACAACTGGATGGACAACATTGATTTTACTTCGGGCCGATATCATCCTTGAAGAAGTTGAGCAATTTACTTTTATTTTTATTTAAAAATTTATGTTTTACATTAATTTTGTATTTGAACAATTTAACATGTTACGCTATTTTTGTATTTGAGCAATTTACTTTTAAGTTTAGTTATATTTTTTTTTTTGCATATATGCTTAATTTGAATATTTTAACATAAATAGATTTTATAATTACAATTAAAATCTAGAAATTAAATTACATTTCCAAACACTCCCTTATTCTCGTTTCCTTCTTGCAATCCCGTTGCTCATTTCTAATGCGTAACATATTTGCATCAATCTATATTTCTCACCCATAAATAAAAGAAACAGAGAAAAACATCTCACTGAAATGCATCCACAACCCAACAATAAAAGTATAAAACAATCAGAATTATACTTCTTCTAAGTAATGATGATTTGCACAGAGGCAAGTAAAATATGTCCTTACAATAAATCATTGTCATCCTTCTGCACCAAGCAACTGAATTATGTCTTCAGATACGCGTCCCGATTCGCGCAGCAACGTCTGGCACGTCACCACAGCATCATTATAAACACCAATAGCACGGTGCATCACAAGCTCCTTGACAGCAGCACTCTTCTTGAATTCATCAACACCAGACTTTGCTGCCTTCCTCTTCAAGATCACAATGCGGCGTTGCCCTGCCTCAGATTGCAAGAACGAAGTGCCCGTTGTGCGCTCCACATCAAGCTCCTGCGTCAGCTTCTTGACGCATTCCTTTTCCTTATGCAAAGAATCCTCCAAGTATGCATTCTGCTCAGACAAACGCTCCACCTCTTTCTTTGCCCGACTCAATTTATCCCGATACTCCTTCAACTGGCTGTCCAGGAAAGCTGTGATGTTCAGCGTCTGCAGCAAAACAAAAAAAATGTTTCACACGTGGTATGAGCAGAACAAACACAGAAAGTACATTGCATAATTTGGATGGAAGTGCATAACCGCACGCATTCATTAGCCACGGACTCTATCAACATTCGAGGACTTCGGGATTCAAATCTGCTAGTGTCATAAGGACTTATAAGGGATTGGGACCTCCTCCATGCTAATCCAAAATCTTTTTCGTCCCAAAATGATTCCAGACCCTGTACACGGTTGGCACCACATGACAACAAGCCCTCGGAGTGCCTAGGGCTTGTAGACGAAGAATCCTCCCTGGCCCTCTTTGAACCAACATTAGGCAGTTCAGCATCTTGATTCCCAGTTCGCTTTTCTTTTGAAAGTGCTGCATTGTTACATGATTTCACAGCCGCAATATCCACAACTTTGTCTGAAGAAAGAAAACTGTTACATTCAAGAGAACACGAAGCAACAAATTGATTGAACTAAAACAACAGCCACACTGAACCGTATGCACAAGCGTAAGCAGATTTGATGCAAGAACATCAGAAAAGCAACAACATTCCACGCCCAATCGCCTCACTTTTATTTCAGGAGTCCCTCAACTGCTCTAATGCATATGGATAGCTGGCAAAATAGTTTGTGTATCTATCCTCTATACCACATGAAATCACCTATTCCAATTTTGGAGTTTCACATTGTGGATGGCGGACACGTGTAGTTTAAAAAAATAAAAAAATAACGCCTCATAATCCATAATAATGGGAGCGACACGTGTTAGTTAATGATACGACAAGGTGGAACATCAAGAGGAATACGAAAAGGGAAAGAGAGAAATTAAACTGCCTCTATACCCATAAACCAGAGAAAAGCAACATGCCACTAAAATGCATTCACCCAGGCATCATTCAATTCATCACACCAGACACAACATTTCTATAATAATACTGTAAACAACTATAACTATAAAGTAAAAAAAATAAAATAAGGCCCCATAATCCATAATAATGGGAGCGACCCGTGTTAGTTAATGATACGGAAAAGGTGGAACATCAAGAGAACTACGAAAAGTGAAAGAGAGGAATCGAACTGCCTCTATACCCATAAACCAAGAGAAAAAAAAGAGAGAAAAGCAACATGCCACTAAAATGCATTCACCCAGGCATCATTCAATTCATCACACCAGACACAACATTTCTATAATAATACTGTAAACAACTATACCTATAAAGTTAAAAAAAAAATATAAGGCCCCATAATCCATAATAATGAGAGCGACGCGTGTTGGTTAATAATACGGCAAGGTGGAACATCAAGAGAACTACGAAAAGTGAAAGAGAGGAATCGAACTGCCTCTATACCCATAAACCAGAGAAAAAAAACAGAGAAAAGCAACATGCCACTAAAATGCATCCACCCAGGCACCATTTAATTCATCACACGGACACCAGACACAACATTTCTATAATAATACTGTAAACAACTATAACTATAAAGTTTAAAAAAAAAAATTAAGGCCCCATAATCCATAATAATGGGAGCGAGTGTTAGTTAATGATACGGCAAGATGGAACATCAAGAGAACTACGAAAAGTGAAAGAGAGGAATTGAACTGCCTCTATACACATAAACCAGAGAAAAGCAACATGCCACTAAAATGCATCCACCCAGGAACCATTCAATTCATCACACCAGACACAACATTTCTAAAATAATACTGTAAACAACTATAACTATAAAGTAAAAATAAATAAATTAAGGCCCCATAATCCATAATAATGGGAGCGAGTGTTAGTTAATGATACAGCAAGGTGGAACATCAAGAGGACTACGAAAAGTGAAAGAGAGGAATCGAACTGCCTCTATACCCATAAACCAGAGAAAAGCAACATGCCACTAAAATACATTCACTCAGGCATCATTCAATTCATCACACCAGACACAACAGTTCTAAAATAATACTGTAAACAACTATAACTATAGTTAATGATACGACAAGGTGAAACATCAAGAGGAATACGAAAAGTGAAAGAGAGGAATCGAACTGCCTCTATACCATAAACCAGAGAAAAAAAACAGAGAAAAGCAACATTCCACTAAAATGCATTCACCCACGCACCATTCAATTCATCACACCAGACACAACATTTCTAAAATAATACTGTAAACAACTACTCCATAACTATAGTTAATGATACGACAAGGTGAAACATCAAGAGGAATACGAAAATTGAAAGAGAGGAATCGAACTGCCTCTATACCCATAAACCAGAGAAGAAAAAAACAGAGAAAAGCAACATGCCACTAAAATGCATCCACCCAGGCATCATTCAATTCATCACACCAGACACAACATTTCTAAAATAATACTGTAAACAACTATAACTATAAAGTAAAATTAAAAAAAAAAAAAAATAGCATACTAACCAGAATCTGGGATTCGAACAAGGCGAATAGTCGAATCAGCGTAGGGTTTAATACAACTCCAGCCAGATTCAAGCACTTTACCAGAACATATAAGCCTCTGCTCATTTACAGGGACGCTAATTCTCTTTTCGATTTCAGCCTTCAAATCGTCAATCGTTGGCTTCGGCGTCCGAATCACTACTGTAAAGGGGCTCCCAGGAGAGGCCTTGATGTGAATGCGCAAACCTCCCTCCAGATTATACATCAGACTAATGACTGGCTCATTGCGGACAGATGAATTTTCTAGGGTTTTTGAATCCTCCAATATTCTTCCGGCAAGTAATAGTATTTGCTCCGGTCGAGAAATCCCTTCCTTTTCCTGAATTAATCCCTTTACATGATGAATCGTTTCAGAGCTTTCTACTTCTAAGGCGAATTTCTTCCCCGTAGGTGTGTTGATAAAGATGCGCATTTTTCACCTCGAAGATGAGAGTGAGAGGGAGAAAGTGTGTATGAAACGGAATGAAATCATTTTTTTATATTTTTTTTGTTTTCGAGAAAATTGCGGATTTGGTCCCACTAAACATGTTTTATTACATTTCTGGGAAAATACATTTTGTTGTCCCTTAATTTGTTTGAATTTTAATTTTAGTCCTTTAAATTTTTCGACTTTGAAATTAGTCCTTTCTGTTTATAAAATTTAAGAATTTAGTGTATGGCAATTTGCAGATACGAGATTTGAGACTCGATATGCAGGTAAACAATAAAGCCAATGATTTGCAGGTAATTACATGATATTTACCTTTGATTGCATGTAATAAAAACTAAAATAAAAATATGTAAATATAACGGAATAATTTCAAATCGAAAAATTTAGAGTACAAAAGTCAAAACTGGTACAACTTATTAAAGGACAAAAAATAATGTATTTTCCCAAAATTATATGTACCAATTTTTTGCATTTAAAAATGGCGTTATTTTGTGCCATGCGTCGGGCATGTGCGTCTGAATTGTAATTAGTGAACTATAGAAGAGATTAAATTCAAAATTGTCTCATAACTTTACATCCTTTTTTTAATAGGTCTTATTACTTTTAAATGCAATAAATTAATTTCACAAGTATTTGAATTGCCAAATTTTAGTCCCAGTTCGTCAAAAATTGTCAAAATCGACGTCGTTTTTTCCTCGTACGGATCACGTGCTTTCCTATCAAGCACATGTTTTCGATCAAGAATGTGTTTCTGATATAATATCTACGTGGTTTACGTAGAAAAATGTGACCAGCGAGGAAGAAACGACGCTGTTTTTAACAATTTTCGGCGACTTAGAACTAAGATTGAACAATTCAAATATTTGTGCGACTAATTTATTCAATCCAAAAGTTGCAGAATCTTTAAAACAAAAAATCGAAAAGTTACGAGACGAGACCTCTTAAAAAATCTTAAATTTTGTACGAAATATAAAAAAAAATCTTAATTTAGTATCTATGTGGTTTACAGTCTTTATGTCGAAAAATTAATTTTTTCGCCTGAAACTGACACTTGCGGCTCGAACGTGTGTTTAAAATTGAGACATCTGGCAGATTTGGTGGGAGACGCTAAAGTAGTCGTGGATGCTATTAATGGATCGGACGCTAGGGAGTCTCTCTTTGGAGATTGTGTTTTAGATTTCCGGGATTTATTGGCGAGATTCACTAATGTTAAAGTTACGTATATCAAACGGGTAACCAATGTGATGGCGCATACTTTTGCTAGGAAATCCTGTGAATTTTTCAATCCTTGTTCATGGCTAGACTCGTCGGACTCTGTGGTTGAGCTACCAAACTCCATATGCTTTTGCAATAATAATGGAAGCTTTAAAAAAAAAAAAAAAACACGTTCGAGCTGCGTGCGTTAGTTTTCGACGAATATTTTAATTTTCCGACTAAAAGGATGTAAATTGAACAAAAAGGATGTAAAATTGGACAAAAATGATTTAAATCGGAAACCTTAAAAATTTTGAAAAAGTGAAAACTTAGACTTAAAATTGACACTCGCGGCTCAAACGTGTGTTTAAAATTGAGGCTTCCTGCAGATTCGGAAGGAGACGCTAAAGTGGCCGTGGATGCTATTAATGGATCGAACACTAGGGAGTCTATCTTTGGAGATTATGTTTTAGCTTGCCGGGATTTATTGGCGAGCTTCACTAATGTTAAAGTTACGTATATCAAACGGGTAGCCAATGTGATGGCGCATATTTTTGCTAGAAAATCAAGTGAATTTTTCAATCCTTGTTCATGGCTAGATTCACCGCACTTTGTGGTTGAACTAACAAACTCTATTTGCTTTTGCAATAATAACTAAAGCTAATTTATTTTTGCTTTAAAAAAAAAAAACACATTCGAGTTGTGTGTGTTATTTTTCCGCAAAAAATTAAATTTTCCGACAAAAAAAAAAATGTAAAATTGGACAAAAATAATGTAAATCGACACCTTAGAACTTATTTTGAAAAAAAATGAAAATTTAGACTTAAAATGGAATCGACCTAAGTTACATAACGTATTTTGAAATTTTAGATCCGGACAAAAATGAAAATTTAAAAATTAACATAACCAAAATAAAAAAAGTCATAAAGTTAAAGGATAAGAAAGAAAAACAAAAATTGTCCCTGCTGGCTCAGGCACATATGTAATGGGTTCGATTTCTACTGAAAGCATACTTTTTATCAAGCAGGGGACAGGGAAGATTTTCCCCATAGAAGCGGAAAGCTTTGATACGATTCGTCATGTAAAGCGATTAATTCAGGTAAAGGAAAAGTTTCATCGATTGCAACCACGGAGATTGGTATATGCCGGGAGATTACTGGAGGATTCAAAAACCCTAGCAGATTACTATATCCAGAATGAATCAACCTTATATCTCACGGTTGAAATGGTGGGAGGTATTCACATTCGCATCAAGGCCTCGGTTAATCCCTTTATAATTTCGATTTGGCCGCGGGATCCAACGATTAACGATGTTAAGGCCGCAATTGAAGAGGAACAGGGTATCCCTGTAAAGGAACAGAGGCTCGTGTTTTCTGCTAAAGTGCTTGACGATGGCGGCCGTACTGTTACGGATTACGGTATTCAGAATTTGTCGACTGTTCCGCCTTGTTCGACTTCGAGATGCTGGTGAGTAATCGTTACTTATAAATGAAATGCTGATTTTTTGTTTTGATTTGAAATCCTGATTTTGAAACCCTAGGATTTGAAATTGTTGATGAATAGTAAAAGTTTAGTAGTGTTTGATATTGAGGAAAGTAATAGTAGGTGTTATAGGTAATTTTAGGTGTGGATTGAGCTTGAGATTTGAAATCGGGGAATTGGATGGGGGTCGTAAAGTTTTAAGTCTTCCCGTGTGTATCCCAAAAGAAACATATACAAGTAATACTCCCTCCATCCCATGAGAATTTGCACCCTTGGGATGATACTTAAAATGTGTAATGATTGATGTTTTGAGGGGTAGTTTTGTAAACTTTTATGAATAAAGTAAAAAAAAAAAAAAAAGTAGATTGAGTGTGAAAAAGTAATAGGGTAAATATGTGTATATTTAGAGGGTGAGGGTTATGCAAATATTTCCTTTTATGGGGACATCCAAATATGGAAAGTGTGCAAATTTCTGTGGAACGGATGATGGTGAGTAATCGTTACTTATAAATGAAATGCTGATTTTTTGTTTTGATTTGAAATCCTGATTTTGAAACCCTAGTATTTGAAATCGTTGATGAATAGGAAAAGTTTAATAGTGTTTGATATTGAGGAAAGTAATAGCAGGTTTTTATTATACTCCCTCCGTCCCATGGGAGTAGGTAATTTTAGGTGTGGATTGAGCTTGAGATTTGAAATCCGGGAATAGGATGGGGTAGTAAAGTTTTAAGTCTTTCCGTGGGTAAAAGAAACATACGTAAGTAATACTCCCTCCGTCCCATGGGAATTTGCACCCTTGGGATGGCACTGAAATTGTGTAAGAAAAGGTGTAATGATTGATGTTTTGAGGGGTAGTTTTGTAAACTTTTATGAATAAAGTAAAGAAAACGGTAGATTGAGTGTAAAAAGGTAATATGACATATGGGTAAATATGTGTATATTTTGAGGGTGAGGGTAGTTTTGTAAATTTTTATGAATAAAGTAAAGAAAACGGTAGATTGAGTGTAAAAAGGTAATATGGCATAAGGGTAAATATGTGTATATTTTGAGGGTGAGGGTAGTTTTGTAAACTTTTATGAATAAAGTAAAGAAAACGGTAGATTGAGTGTAAAAAGGTAATATGGCATATGGGTAAATATGTGTATATTTTGAGGGTGAGGGTTATGAAAATATTTCATTTTATGAAGTGTGCAAATTGGTATAAGACATCCAAATATGACAAGTGTGCAAATTTCTGTGGGACGGAGGGAGTACAAGACGAAGGAGAAATTCTGTATTTTTATTTTTTATTTTGAAATGGAGAAATTCTGTATATTAGTATTCAAGGTTGTGGTACAATATGAATGGATATGCTATTTCTAAGCTCAGAAATCAGAAGGTTCTAGAATCTACTCGTTAACAAACTAGCTGGAGAGGGTCATAATCTGGAGATATGTGGATAGCATGTTTCTATACATGTTGTTTTTAGTGGTATGTTGGTTTTCTCTGTTTCTTTTGTTAATGGGTGTAGTGTATAGATGCAAAAACTGTTGATACTCATTAGAGAAAGTGATGATACTTTGATGGCAGTAGTTTGCCTTTAAAGAGAATATGTTGCTATTGTTGTCTATCCCAAACTGGCCTTGTTTGCATTAAAAACGCTTAGAATTGTGCATTCGGTGTGGCTATTATGCTTAGTTTGTTGTTTCTTTGTTTTAGTTCATTCAATCTGTTCACTACAAAAAAAGGGCGTTTTAGAGACGGATTTATTACCGACGGAAAGTCGGCCGTCCCCTTTCTCGGCGTCAGCTTTTTTTGCCGACGGATTTTTGAATTCCGTCGGAATTTCCGACGGAAATACCGAGGGAAAATGGCCGTCATCTTTTTCCGACGGAATGTCCGTCGGTATTCCGGACAACCCGTTTAACAAACCGGGTGAACATTCCGTCGGTAATTCCGTCGGAAAGAATGAATTAAAATAATTATAAAAGAAATTAGAATGAATTAAAATAATTATAAAAGAAATTAATTTTTGAATAAATTGATTTCGAAATTCACATATCGACGGAATATCCGTCGGCATTTGACCGACGGAATATCCGTCGGAATTTTACCGACGGAATATCCGTCAGTAAAACAAAATTTTAATAAAAAAAATATATGATTTCGAAATTCACATACCGAGGGAATATCCGTCAGTAAAACAAAATATTAATAAAAAAAATATGGGTGGCCGGGGAGGCCCCGACCAGAATTTCATTTTCCGACCAGAATTACATTTTCCGAGAGGTTGGGAATGTGAAGAAATTTCGTAAAAAATGTCATTATGTAAAAATTAAAATATTATGTAATGAAACAATAATATTACATGAAATATTATGTTGGGAATGTGAAGAAATTGGCATTGTTTTTATTACATATCCTCATGCTTCAAAAAGTATTCTTCAATTCATCCACCTGCACCAGTAGTACAATCACATTGATCAAATTAAACCAATTTCTTTAATATATTATAATCAAATCAAATTAATACTAGTAATTAATTAGTAGCTTACTTGATCATTATCATCATCATCTAGTACTTCCAGAAACTGACGGTGGCTTCGTCTTCTTCCAGTCTCCGGCGAAGGGCGGCGACTTCGTCTACTTCAAGGAAACAACCAAAAAATTAAAAAAAAAATCGATGTTGAAGTTCAAAAATTTTCAATCTAAACTCAAAATCACTTACGTCGGAGTCGGCCCACTTATTAAAACGCCGGAGGAGCACAGATTGGGCGGCGGCCATGCTTCACGGTGGAGAGAAATCGGCGCGGAAGATTAGTTAGAGTGCCGAGGGTGGCGGGAATAGGGCCGGTGAGGTAGTTGTCGCCGATTCTGAGGATTTTGAGGTGGTGGAGGGAGGCGAGGTGGGGGGAATGGGGCCGAAGAGTTGGTTGGAGAAGAGGAGTAGGGATTGTAAAGAGGAAAGTTTGGAAAGAAAACCCTAGGTTGAGGTTTTATATAAGGGCTTATTTTCCGTCGGCATGTACAAATACCGACGGATAATCCGTCGGTATTTTTCAAAAATTAAATACCGACGGAAAGTTAATTCCGTCAGCATTTTGGCGATTTTTTTTATTTTTTTTTTAAATAATTCAATTTTTTCTATATACTAGCTAGACCTACTAAATTACCAAAATATTTTTTAAAAAAATCACAAAATTCATTTCTTCCACATATATTAATATATATATTGGTTGTGACTTATATTTATAGTAAATTTAATTTTTATAATTTGTACCTAAATGATAAATAATTAATTAACTTTTATAAAATAAGAAATAAATACATTACATTAATTGAATTAATTTTCATCTTCATCGTCTTCATCCTCCTCTTCGTCCTTATCCTCCTCCTCCTCATCATCATCTTCCTCATCCTCCTCATCATCCTCATCTTCTTCATTCTCCTCTTCATCCTCATCTTCATTCTCCTCTTCATCCTCTTCTTCATCCCCCTCCTCTTCACCTTCAATTTCGATTAATTGGGGATTTGCAGCCGTCAAGGGTACAGAAAGATTGAAATCTCCCGTAAAGACTTCAGTTGGAGTCTCTATTTGTTCTGTTTGAAATGGAGATTCATCTTCAGTATTTTTGTCCTTTTTAGGGACTTCTACCATTGACCTTGCCTTTACTTTGCAAACAGCATGACATTCATAACCACGTGGAGCTCCCGGATATGTGCAGTAGTATACTTGAGATACTTGATGGGCAAATACAAATGGATCATCCCCAACATACGTCCTTTTCGAACTAACATCAACGAGCTTGTACTCCGGGTGAATTCTTGTTCCTAGATGGCCTGAATCAAACCAATGACACTTGAACAACACTACAGTCTTTGCTGGATATCCTGGATATTCTACTTCGACGACTTCCCGTAACACCCCAAAGTAATCACTTGCATCTGCATTGTAATTCGCACTGCTAACGCAGACGCCACTGTTGGTAGTTGCCTTTGTCGATGCCTACCCAAACGTATGAAATCTGTAGCCCTTCACAATATAACCATTGTAAGTCTTTACACGACGTAGTGGTCCCTTGCTGAGATCTCGTAAGAATCGACTGTCTAGAGCGTTATCCCGTCCCTATACGGCTCAATTTAAAATTAATTAAAATAAATATTAATTTATTTACGTAAAACATAATTAATTAAATGGTACTCACATAACGTTCGAACCACCGGGAAAATTCACGTTGAATACGAGCATCTATATATGCATCTGAGATGTTTAGTTCTGCTCGTCGTAGTTCTTGAGTGTACATCCTAATTCACAACATTCAAAAACTTGGTTAATATTAAATGACATAAATGAAGTGGTATTTAAATAGACGATTTATATATGAAATACTTACTCAATGTATGGCTGAACTTCATCACAATTCAATAACACATACGTTTGTGCTATTTCCGCCTCCGAGTTCGTCTCCCAATATTGTTCAGTGGGTTTTCCTATTGGCCGTCCCTTAGACTTGAATATGGAGAGCATTCCATCGACCTCTTCACTGATATCGTCAGCGGATGTACCACCGAAGTTACGTGGAGCACTTCTTAACTTTGTGTTGACGTGGTCTTCAAAGTAATAAGAACAAAACATGCCAACCTCTTCATTCAAATAAGCATTCACAATCGATGCTTCAACGTTTGCCTTTTGTTTAGCATTACGTTTCAAGTTGTGGAGATACCTGATATACACACACACACATATATATATATATATAAAACTTATAAGAATGCATGTGTAATTGTAATGAAATAAAAAAAGTAAGATTTTACCTTTCAAATGGGTACATCCACCTGTATTGCACCGGACCACAAATTCTCGCTTCATACGCTAAGTGAACGGGTAAGTGTTCCATCGAGTTAAAGAAGCTAGGTGGAAAAATTTGTTCCAACTTACACAAAATCACTGGAATGTCTTCATCTAAACGAATCATATCATCGATCGTGATCGTTGTAGCCATTAAATCTCTAAAAAATAGACTTAATTCAGTGATAGCCCTCCACACATTGAGAGGAAGAAGTTCCTTGAACGCAATCGGTATCAAGCGTTGCATAAATACATGACAATCATGACTCTTCATCCTTGCAACCTTACCCGTTGTTGTGTCTACGCATCGACTCAAGTTCGACACGTAGCCGTCCGGAAAGTTCAACTCCTTTATCCACCTACACAATCTTTGTTTTTGTGGCTTATCCAGTGTGTAGCTAGCCTTTGGAAATTTACCTGTACGCTCATCCTTTTTCAACTCTGGACGGCGACAAAGAGTGTCCAAATCCTCCCGAGACTTTGGAGTGTCTTTCGTCTTGCCTTCGGTGTTCATGATTGTGTGGAACACATTGTCAAACACATTCTTTTCAATGTGCATCACATCCAAATTGTGTCGTATCAATAGTGAACTCCAGTATGGTAAGTCCCAAAAAATACTCCTTTTGTTCCAACCACCCTCAATTCCTCTGTTGTGTTCCGCTGCATTTTCCTCAGTACTTTTTTTCAACCCCGTCCACTGAATCTCATATAACAACCTACGTCCTGTACGGAGAGTAAATTATAAGTGACACTAAAAGCAATAGATAAATATACGTTTAATACTCATTAAATAAATGTATAAAATACCATCTCGAAGTGGAGGTCGATTGTTTGTGACTGCTCTGTTCTTTACGAAGTTCTTCTTATTTCTTCGAAACGGGTGACCTTGAGGTAAGAACCTACGGTGATTATCGAACCATGAAACTTTTCTACTCACCGGGAGACTGAAAGCTTCAGAAATCTCCATACAATACGGACATGCTTTCTTTCCGGCCGTACTCCACCCGGACAACATACCATATGCAGGAAAGTCGCTAATGGTCCATAAAAGAGCAGCACGCATCGTGAAGTTCTGCCTTCTAAAAACATCGTACGTTTGGACTCCATTCTCCCATAAGAAGATCAAGTATTTTATAAGAGGTTGGAGATAAACATCCAGTTTGTCCTTTGGATTCGTTGGTCCAGGCACCAATACAGTCAGAAACATTGTTTGAGGTTTCATGCACATCCACGGAGGAAGATTATACGGAGTCAGTATCACCGGCCACAAAGAATACTGCTTCCCATGCATCCCAAACGGTGCAAAACCATCAGTACACAAACCTAATCTCACATTCCTCGGTTCACAAGCAAAATCTGGAAACACGTTGTCAAGATGTTTCCAGGCCTCTGAGTCTGCCGGATGTCGCATCTCCCTCGACTCAGCCGAAGAGGAATCTGTAGCATGCCACGTCATGTGTTGTGCAGTGGCACTTGATTGATATAATCTCATCAAACGAGGAATGATAGGAAGGTAGTACATCTTCTTATATGACACTTTCTTCTTTGTCTTCTTCGATTGACCACCAGGTCCCTTTCGACGTGCCTCTTTGTACCGGGGATGGCCACACAATCTACACATTTTTAGACTGCTATCTTCGTCACCCC
The DNA here is from genome assembly GCA_963675135.1 of Galeopsis tetrahit. Lineage (NCBI taxonomy): Eukaryota > Viridiplantae > Streptophyta > Magnoliopsida > Lamiales > Lamiaceae > Galeopsis > Galeopsis tetrahit. The sequence goes on along the minus strand of OY776128.1, from coordinate 635,133 downwards.
AATATAACATGCAACCCTTCACACAACAATCAATCTTCTCAACCGGCAAACCAACATTCTTCAACATTTGTTTGCTTTGATGAAACGTCGTAGGCACCTTATTATTTTGAGGACAAATTTCACTGCATAACTGTGTCACTTGCTCATATGCCCTGTTAGAAAAGCTTGTTCTCGGTCTTAATGTTCATGAGTCGTGCATTAAATGACAACTGTGAGTGAGATTCACAACCCGGATATAAATCTTCTTCGACTAATTTGAGCATCTCATAAAACCGAAATGCCTCATTCGTCGGCTCCTCTTCCATGTTTGAAAAACCAGCTTCCCTGATCATTGTTTGATACATATTCGGTTCTTCGTCCCCAAACTGTTGTTCTTCGTCCCCAAACTGTTGTTCTTCGTCCCCAAACTGTTGTTCCTCGTCCCCAAACTGTTGTTCTTCGTCCCCAAACCGTTGTTCTTCGTCCCCAAACCGTTGTTCTACCTCGTTACTAGTGCCAACATGATCGAAATTTGCTTCTTGTTGATAGATTCCAACAGTGTAATAGTAAAACACTTCATCAAATCTATAAGGCCAACGTGTTTCGCCATGACTAGTCCAATTATAATAATTATCAACGAAACCATTCTTCACAATATGTACTAGGACCTCATCAATCTCTTTATATTGCTTATTCTGACATTTCTTAGCATTACACGAACACCTAATGCAATTTCCACTCATGTAATGTGGCTGGCTTTTTGCAAATTCAACAAATAACACGAGTTCATTATAAAATTCCACATTCACATTTCCTCTAATCATTCTAGGAGTACAATACATCCAACGACGGTCAGGTAAATCCATCTGCTAAACATTTAAGTGGAGCAACACATTACTAAACTAAACTTATAATAAATTCAAACAAAACTTATGATATATATAAAACATGTAATTACATTATATTGAATTTTATATATAGAGTAAATTAAAAATGGTAGAAAATGTACCGTAATTTGATGTTTCTGAATACCCGGACGGCTGCGATGCACTCCGGGCCGACCGACCACTTGGTGTCCTCACGGCGTTGCTCATCCCACCAAGGCCAAGGACCCTTCCCTTGGAGGTCGGGGCAACGTCAAGGTAACACCGGTCCACGTCAACAACCGGAGGGGTACCGTTGCTTCCGGATTCAGCAGTAGTCGTGGCGGCTTGCGTCTCGGCCTCTTCAATCCTCTGTCGGACGCTCAACTACATAATTAAAAAATTAAAATTAATTTAATTATCTATATATATATATAATGTAATTAATACATAAATTTAATTAAACTTACGTGGAGGTCAGTAGTGCGCCCGTAGGTGGACGTCTGTGTATCGGCATTAAACGGATGAAGAAGACTCATCCGATCCAAGTGGGTGTGTGGACGTCCAGTCTCCCGCTCCTATTACGTATCAAATAAACATATACAAATTAATTTAGATAACTAATATAAAATAATTAACTATAATTATTTAATTTTTAAAAATTAATGAAAACTTACGATAGCAAGTGATTGCTCGAGGACGGACCGAGCTCCCCCCCGATGCACTGCCATCCTGCCTCCAACGTCGGTTCTGCGGTTGGCCCGAGCTTTGTCACACTTCTCTTGGTAAGCCGGGTCCAACCACTTCTCAACCAACGACTCCCACAGGTCAACACCATCCTCCACCCCCAGAACAAGATTTCTGTCTTTATCACGCCAGGCCGTTCTCCAGTCGTACATCATGTTCGTGTACCGACTAGAACAAACACCGTACCACTTCTCGTAAATAGCGTCGTCCGAGTAGATCGCCGTATCCCAACGGGCCTTTTTCTATACAAATATTCAACATATTTATCAAATAATATGAATAATTAGTTATTTAATAAACTTTAATTATTGTAATTATATACCTGGAACTCCTCGAAGTATTCATCCTTTATAGGTTGTGGCACCATCAACCAAGTGATAGCACCCTTAGAAATCTTGCACTTCTTAAAGGATTGTGTGCAGATCCTGGACACCTCATTACCGGGCACCAACCTGTAAAATTATTAACAAATTTATAAACTAACACATTATAAATAAATAAATAAATAAAGTTAATCGTTATTGAATACTGTTAAACATTAGAATTATTGACTTACGCTCCTGAAATGATTTCAAGGGGTTGCCTTTTGTCTCGAACGGGATGCTGACGAGAAGAGGATGACGAACCAACCGACATCGTAGTCGGCGGCGGCGGCGGCGACACTGCCACAGGAGGAGGAGGAGCCGTCACAGGAACTGATTCATCCCGAGACCTCCTTGAACGACGTGACCAAAATGACGACCTACGTGAACCAGAACCCTGATTCGGTACTTGTTCACTCATCTGTTTCAATCAATAAAAAATACATAATTTTACTAATTATCAATTTAATGAACATATTGCTAATTTAAATTTTTTACTAATATAGCATATTCCTAATTTAATCAATTCCTAATTTAATCAACATATTCATAATTTAAATCAAAACAATATATATATAACCTAATTACAACGTGATACCACCGTCGAACCATCTAATTAACTAATAATTTAAACAATTGATTGAAACATGCATCACCTACATTAAAAATATTTCTAAATTAACATATTCCTAAATTAACAAATCTAAACATAATTAAAATAATACTTTTCTAATTGGAGTTTTCTAATTATCAATTTAATGAACATATTCCTAATTTAATTTTTTTACTAATATAGCATATTCCTAATTTAATTAATCAACATATTCCTAATTTAATCAACAATAACCTAATTTAATTATTATTTTTCTAATTATTATTTTTCTACCTAACTTAATCAATAATAAAAAATTGAACATATATATTCCTAAATTAACAAACCTAAAACTAATTAAAATAATAATTTTCTAATTGGGTCAATAATTATCAATTTAATGAACATATTCCTAATTTAAATTTTTTACTAATATAGCGTATTCCTAATTTAATCAACATATTCCTAATTACAACGTGATCCAACGGTCGAACCACTATATCTAAACTAATTTAAACAATTGATTGAAACACGCACTACCTACATTAAAAATATTCTATATCAAAATTACACCATTAAATTAAACTAGTAATTAACTATATAACAATTAATTAATGTATACATATAACAATTAATTAATTAATTAATTAACCTTAAAAAACTACTCTATCAAAATTATTCTTAATCAACAAATTAAATTAACTAACATACGTACTAACATGATCATAATATTTTAACAACTAACTAAATCAATATAACATGCAAATCAACATTAAATTATTCATATTTACATATATCCATGCATAAACATATATAAGTATTAAAACTAAGTAATAGAACTAATTAAGAAAACGTACCGTATGAATGTAATCGGAGAAATTTGCTTCAATAGCCTCGTCCTCGTCTTCGTCTTCCCCACCGAATCCTCACTCACGCACGCCCCTTTTTTTTTTTTTCTAAAACGAATTCTCATCTGATTTGAGGCCCTTATATATAAAAAAAAATAAAAAATTACCGACGGATATTCCGTCGGCATTTCCCTCGGTAACCGCCGACTTTAATGCAAACGGTTACCTTATTGGAAAACGAGGCGGTGCGAATTCAACGGGTCAGTATCCGTCGGCATTTCCGTCGGCATACATATTTCAAAACATCCGTCAGCATTTTCCCTCGGTAAATGCTGACGGAACGGAAATCCGTCAGCATTGATGTTGACTTTTCAATCCGTCGGCATTCCGTCAGCATATCCGTCGGAAATGCCGACGGACTATAATCCGTCGGCATTTGTTCGTCCCTATGACGCGCGTTTTTTGTAGTGGTTGCTTCGTGTTATCTTGAATGTACTTTCTTCAGATGACGCTGTGGACATTGCTGCTGTGAAAGCATATAAGAAGGAAGCAGCACTTTCGAAAGATAAAGGAACTGGGAATCCAGATGAGGCTGTGTCTGAAGTGCCTGATCAGGTTGGTTCAAAGAGGGCCAGAGAGGATTCTGAGAGGGGTTTGTCATCTTGTGGTGTTAACCGTGTAGAGGGGGTGGAGTCATTTTGGGACGAAGAAGATTTAGGGTTAGCGTGGAGGAGGTCCCGATCTCTCATAAGTCCCTTTGACACCAGCAGGTTTGAGTCAATTAGTCATCGCACATTGATAGAATCTGTGGCTAATGATTGTGTACGGGTATGCATTTGTATTCCATGCAATGCTCGTTCTTTCTGTATCTAAATGCTAATTTTCTCCCGTTGTTGAGCTCATCCCACTTTTGGTGCAGACACTCAATGTCACGGCTTTCCTGGAGAACCAGTTGAAGGAGTATAAAGAAGAATTAAGTCGGGCAGAGAACGAGGTGAAAAGGCTAACGGAGAGGAATAGTCTCGTGCAGGATTCTTTGCAGAAGGAAACGTATAGGCGCAATAAGCTGTTGCAGGAGCTCGATGTGGAGTGCTCAACAGGCAGTTTCTTCTTCCAATCTGAGGTTGGGCGACGTCATATAGAGAGCTTGGAGAGGCAGGCAGCCAAGTCTGCTGTTGATGAGTTCAAGAAGAATGGTAAAATCCACACACTTGTCAAGGGTCGTTCTTCATGCGTTTATGACGATGCTGTTGAGGAGTGCCAGAGTTTGCTGCGCAAATCAGAACGCGTATCTGAGGACATCATTCAGTTAATTGGTCCACAAAATGAGGAGCAGCAGCAGCATCAAGTGGACGAGGAGGAGCAGCAGCAGCAGCAAGTGGACGAGGAGCAAGAGGACGACGATGAGTCAGAGGAGGAGGATGACGATGTGGAGATGGAGATGGGTGAGATTGAAGATGATGATGATGACTTTTTTTACGGATTTTTGTTTTGATGTTTTTTGGATGCATGTTTACAATGCTTCTTTCCATTGACATTTTATGCTCCAAATTGTTGCACTTCTCTGTTTGCTTTATTTATCCCTTCTATGCCCCCCTTGCCTGGAAAGTAATGTGTATCCCCATTAGCTACCCGCGCCCTAGTTGAGTTGTCGACGGTGCATATTAATGCGGTCGGTTAATTCGGCCAATTTTGTTAATTTAGTCGAAAGAAAAAGAGATGATTTTATCATTGTTTGGTTTTTTAGATTTTAAAGATGAACCATGTGAGCTATGGTGGGGCCGCTCTCGCCTCATATAGCCAATCTTTCTTTTCTCCGAACCCTAATTCTCCAAAACAACACCTTCCGGGGCCCAATTCCTCAACAGATTGGTCTCTTGACGAGCTAGACTCGAGATTCTCTACGTCAGTAATAATTCCTTCACGGGCGCGATTCTCAAGAACTTGTCGGCCTGTCGGAACCTCGTTTATCTGGATTTGATCGACAACAACCTGTCGGGAAACATACCAAACGAGCTAGGTTTCATGCCCAAACTCGAATTTCTACTATTGGCTAAAAACATCTTTTCAGGGGTTATTCCTCCATCCATTGGAAATATAACATCACTGAAGAGGCTTTCTGACGAAGTTGGATAGTTCAAGTGGTTAGAGCACCACTACCTAGGCTTTAAATCCTGGGTTCGAGTTATGGGGAGGGGAAAAAGGGATGGGTATTTAAATGTAATTAAAAAAAAACAAACTGAAGAGGCTTTCTTTAGCATCCTGCGGCTTGCAAGGACCAATTCCGGAATCATTTGGCAAACTTCGAAGTCTCACACGTCTCATATTACGCAACAATATATACTTTAACTGGTACCTTTCCTATCATTCTCTAAATTTTAATTACCATTCTTATTACACACACATATATATTCCACTATGTCATTTTTTGTTTCATTTGCCTAATTTGTGTAACAAAAGATGGGATATGAAAGAATTCCGTCTCATCTAAAAGTTCGAACTTGTAGTGAGATTGAGAATTAATTCTTGTATATTAATTCCTAACACTCCCCCTCACTCGTGGGCCGAATAATCAACTCTTACCCTTTTTGGGGAGGAGGCCCATCGAGTGGACAAATTTAAATGGGTGGAGTGCTTTCAACAGGAATCGAACCCAGGTCGTTTTGCCCGGTTAGCTCTGATACCATGAAAGAATTCCGTCTCATCTAAAAGTCCGAACTTGTAGAGAGGGTGGGAATTAATTCTTGTATATTAATTCCTAACACTCCCCCTCACTCGTGGGCCGAAATAACACCTCTTACCCTTTTTGGGGAGGAGGCCCATCGAGTGGACAAATTTAAATGGGTGGAGTGCTTTCAACAGGAATCGAACCCAGGTAGTTTTGCCCGATTAGCTCTGATACCATGAAAGAATTTCGTCTCATCTAAAAGTCTGAACTTGTAGAGAGGGTGGGAATTAATTCTTGTATATTAATTCCTAACCATATTAGAAGGCCTAACTCTACACTTAAAACCAAGGTGTTAAGTGAGAGGATTGCCCAGGCTTATAAGCCCACCCAAGACCATTTCTCTATCCGATGTGGGATACCTTAATACCCTCCCTCACGTGAGACGGGGACCAGGTCGACACGTGGTTCCACAGGTGGATCCACATATCGAAGTAGAGAGTTGGCTCTGATACCATGAAAGAATTCCGTCTCATCTAAAAGTCCGAACTTGTAGTGAGATTGGAAATTAATTCTTGTATATTAATTCCTAACAGGATAGAATCTCTTTCCGTTGCATAATTTTTCACCTTTTTCAAAATGGTCCTAAAAATTATAAGTGTATGAATCTAGTTTCAATTATTTTTTTATTTTTTGCAGTGTAGGTTCTTGTTTTCCGGAGAGACAAAGCATCGTCGGAGAGATTGACAAAGACGAAGACTAAATCCGTCACGATCCGCCATTGTTGTCTTCTTGATTTTGAAAAATGAGATTTTTTCTGGGTTTTTTGATCACGTCAATTTTTTTGAGTTTTTCATTTATAATATTTTTGGGTTTTTATGGTTAAATACAAGACATTTGATGATCCAAATTGTTCAACAAATTGTTAGAATTTTTGTAAGCATTTCTGTCAAAAAAATTCGTGACTTTTTAGTAGATAATTAATTTATTTTTTTCTATTATTGATTGGTTATAGTTGACTGGGGTATTATATCTTGGAATAATTCGATTTTTTCTGGGTTTTTAATTTATAGTTTTCTCTCAAAGTATTATATTTTGCAGTTATTTTCATGTTTAACATTTAACAGGAATTCAAAATAGTAAACTTAAGAGTAAATCAGAAATAGATAACTCTTATGCAACAAATTTCAATTTTAAAATGTGAATAGATTTGCAGAAGAGATAGTTATATGTCAATTATAAATAATGGGTATGCATAAACATAAATGTTATATGCAAAAAAGTTATTTGTTAATGTTTGCATAATGTACAAATAACATATACTCTTGTTATGCAATAAATTCAATTTTAAAATGTGAATAGATTTGAAGAAGAGATAGTTATATGCAAATTATAAATAATGGGTATGCATAAACATAAATGTGAGGGAAAATATCACAAACAATCCTGTAACTTTTGTCGAATCCGCGTTTGGTCCTTTATCTTTTTAAATTATTGAATAAAAGTTATAGGACTATTTGTGTTTTTTTCTCTAAATGTGATATGCAAAAAAAATCTTTTGTTAATGTTTGTATAATGTATAAATAATATTGCATAACATCAGTATTAAAATGCATATTTTTTTGTGATTTATGCAGTTTACATTGAACGAAATATATTGTAATATTAATTAATATGCAGAAAAAGATAATTATATATATATTGCATAAAAATATAGCATAGTTGTTTAAAAACTTTACAATTATTTACTTTAAATAAAATTTAAATTTTTTGAAAAAAAAAATTACTCCATATCAAGCTGAAATAGTATACGAAAATGAAATAAACATTCAAAGTTAATATTTAATGGAATAATACCACGTCAAAATGATGTATCGTTTCATTATATTTTTATCAGAAATTTGAAGTATAGTTAACGTTTAAAAATAATACTCCTAATACAAATTATAGAGTGTTAAAAATGATGCAGATTTTAAAGCGAAAACTAAGAATTCTGGAATACAAATGCTATTCTTTGTCAAGTTTTCTTGATTTATTTTTTCTTATGCAGAAAACCCTACTACCTGTTTTGCTATTATGATGTATTTTAGATCGTTGATTTTGTAAGATTCTACTGAAATTGAATGTTCTTAAGTGTTTTGGAAAGTTTTGATTTAGGAATGTTTTGTTATGGAATGCGTCAATTAAGAGGAAAGAGATTTAAAAATATTTACATCGTTGACTTATTAAAGATGTTTTATGCAATTGAATGTAGGGGTAATAGGGTAAAGTTATGTGGGAATTTGAACTTAATTGTAACTCTAAATCAATTTTGTCCCTAATGCTAAAGACTATAGGTAGAATGACATTTAGGTGATGTTTAAGTTTTGAATTTTAAGATCTTACACCATTTTTACTTTAGAATTTAAAAATTGGTTTTCAAAATCCACTCAAAACGCTCATATCAAACATATTGATTTGACATAATATTATATGTACAATCATTATAATATTTCTTAATAATAATATAATAATACAACAATATAATACATTTAATCATTACACAATCAACTATTGGTGTGCCAGCCCGATGGAAGCCTGTGCATAAATGGTCATTTTTAGATAGTAGTCTGGTCTGGTATTTTATCTTTCCTTAGTCTGGGCTGGTGTTTTATTCATTTCCTTGTAACTGAACCTTCTCTTTAGAGTACCAATGGTACTCCACAATGCTCTATATAAATTTTTTTCCTTTAAAAAAAAAAAAAATTACACAATCAACTAATCATTGATTCATTATAATCTTACACAACAATAATATTATACTCTCTCCGTCCACAAAATATAGTCTCATTTGTCTTATATTATTTGACCACCAAATGTAGTCTTATACACTTTATGGAAACAATCACTCTTCAACCATCACGTAATTACTCAAATTGTCATCAATTTTATTTACCAACAATCACTTTATTCATAATGGACCCCACAATACTTTATAATACCCTTACTTAGGGGTGGGAATAGGCCAGGCCGAGCCAGACCTTAAGAAAAAAAGTCTGGGGCTGGTATATAATATTTGGGCCCAAGCCTGGCCTGTGGCCTGTTATAAGCTTTTTTTAGAGGCTAGGCCTGACCTTTTTAGTAAATAGGCCTAGCCCGAAAGCCTTTTAAAGACCTCTTTAATGTTATTCAAAATTAATTTTTACCACACTTGTATTACCATTAAATTATAAAAACTAACTTTTTAAATCTCAAAATGAAGAAATAAGAACAATAAAAAATTAATCAAAAGATCCATCAAATTATACTCAAATGCAAATATTCATATCAATTATTTTTAACTATTACAAAGAAAAATAAAACAAAAAAATATATAATTTCTTCAAAGATAATCTCATCGTATATTGTATATTATATTATATATTTATTGTATTTTTATATATTATATATTTATAATATAGAATAGAGTTAAATAGGTCGGCCTGTTGGGCTTCAAAGACTTACGAAAAAGCTCAAGCCCGGCCTATTTAATTAAAAAAGCTTTAAAAAAAGCTTGAGCCTGGCTTGTTTACGAGCCGAGCTTTAGAAGGCCGAGCCGTAGGCCCCTGTCGGGTAGCCTGGCCCATTCCCACCCGTACCCTTACTTTATGTACATCTATATATATATAATAATAGAATAGTAGCTTCTTGAGCAAGTTCCCGCCAAAATGTTGAAATATTAAAATATTTTTTTTGTGAGTCCCACCAATAAAATATCATATTTTAAAATTCTTTTTCTCTCACTTCCTTTATTTTCATTTTCTCTCTCCCTCTTCACCAATTTTCTCAATTATTTTAATCTTCTTCCCTAACAAATTATGGTCAATCTTTTTTTTAAATCTTATTTTCTTTCTCATTCTCCATTCTACTCTCTCCACCATTTTTCTCCGTAATTTTCTAAATTTTTTTTCATTAGTATATTTTATCATAGGTTCTTTTAACAAATTATCCCCAAAATGTGCTTTCTCCATTAATTGTTTTGTCTACTCATTTTTTTTAGTCCGGTTCTTCTAACAAATTATTCTGAGTTTTAAATTTCCAATTCGCTTCCTCTTTGTCCAACGCCGTTGGCCGCTGATTTGAAATTAAGCTTTATAAAGGTTAACTTGATTGAGAGAATTTCTAATTTGGAACGATTCAATTCACACAATTATTGTTGTCTGAGTTAATTTGCAAATTGATGATGTATTCATCAGTTCTTAAGTCGCTGGCTTTCTACACATTTTTTTTAGTCCGACTAAACAAGATTCCACAAATAATTTTCAATCTTTAATTTAACATTCATGTTGTATATAAAAAATACTCCAAGATTCACACTTATGATATTAAATCTATTGTTTGAATTTTAAGACTTTTTTATTTATCTTAATTGTAAGAGTTGAACTAATTTATAGTAATTTCTTTATTTTGTAATTTTTTTATTTTAATATTATTTTATTAAATTTTATGAAATAACATATTTTAAGTGGTTTGAATATATCTTCAATTGTTGTGATGTTTATTTTTATTCAATATTATTGTGACGTTTATTTTCTAAATAAAAATATTAAATTAATGGTCCTATAAAAAATATTCTTATACTATTGTATGTATACAACAATCATTTATTAATATCACATTATTTATATAAGTTTATTAATATATAAACTGTGCAACGCACGGGAGAAATACTAGTTTTTCTTAAAACTTCTGCCCCCATCCAAAGGACTATGGAGAGAGAGGAAGTAATACATTTTCACACAATTTTACACATTAAAATCTTCTACTATTTCAAAAACTTAAAATAAACACGCATGTTACTATTTAAAAAACTCAAATTTGAGAAAGAGACCATTATTGACTCTCTGTGCAACCTCTCAGTCTCACCAATATTCTTTCAAGGTGAAAAAATAATGCGCATTTTTATCTTGCTGCTGACAGGGGAGATTATCCCCATAGAAGCGGAAAGCTTTGATACGATTCATCATGTAAAGGGATTAGTTCTCGAAAGGGAAGGGATTCCTCGATTGCAACAGAGATTAGTATTTGGCGGGATACGATTGGAGGATTCCTTTCATCATCGCTTTGGATTATCGGTTTGGCCATGGGACCCAACGATTAACGATGTTAAGGCCGCAATTGAAGAGGAACATGGTATCCCTGTAAAGGAGCAGAGGCTCGTGTTTTCTGGTAAAGAGCTTGTCGATGGCGGCCGTACTGTTGCGGATTACGGTATTCAAAGTTTGTCGACTCTTCGCCTTGTTCGACTCCGAGATGCTGGTGAGTAATCATTACTTATAAATGCAATGCTGATTTTTTGTTTTAGAAATGTATGCTGTTGGATTTGGGTGGATTTGAAATCCTGATTTTAAAACCCTAGGATTTGAAATCGTTGATGAATCGTAAAATTGTGTGTTTATTTGAGTTTTGAAGTTAGTGAGGATTTAATTTTACCTCTTTAATGTTTAATAGTGATTGATATTGAGGAAAGTAATAATAGGTTATACTGGAGTATGATTTTAGGCGTGCATTGAGTGTGGGATTGTAAAGTTCTATGTATTTCCGTGTGTATCTCGAAGGAATCGTACTTAAGTAATTCAAGACGAAGGAGAAATTCTGTATTTTTATTTTCTATTTCGAAAGGGAGAAATTCTGTATATTAGTATTCAAGGATGTGGTACAATATGAATGGATATGCTATTTCTAAGCTCAGAAATCAGAAGGTTCTAGAATCTACTCGTTAACAACCTAACAAACTAGCTGGAGAGGGTGATAATTTGGTGATGTGCAGGTATCATGTTTCTATACATGTTTTTAGTGGTATGTTGGTTTCCTCTGTTTCTTTTGTTAATAAATCATTCTGTAATCAATTTGTACTGCATCACAAGGTATTTAATTGGTGATACTTTGATGGCAGTAGTTAGCCTTTAAAGAGCCACGAGCCCACGAGCATTGCTATTTATTGTTGTCTATCATAAACCAGCCTTTTTGGCCTCCTGAAATGCATATTGACATTGAGCACTTGAGCTCGTCCCCTGTCTCAATCCTCGATAAAAACGTTTTTGCATCAAAAGTGCTTAGGCTCGTGCATTCGGTGGGGCTGTTATGCTTAATTTGTTGTTTCTTTGTTTTAGTTCATTCAATCTGTTGCTTCGAGTTATCTTGAATGTAACAATTTTTGTTGCTTACTTTCTTCAGATGACATTGTGGATATTGCTGCTGTGAAAGCACATAAGAAGGCAGCTGCACTTTCGAAAGATACAGGAACTAAGAATCAAGATGCGGCTGAGGCTGAGGTTGGTTCAAAGAGTTCATCTGCAATTCCTAGGCAATCCAAGAGGGGATTGTCGTCGTTTGGTGCCAACTACTGTGTGGAGTCATTTTGTGACGACACTGTTGATATTGCTGCTGAAGTGCCTGAGGTTGGTTCAAAGAGGACCAGAGAGGATTCTGAGAGGGGTTTGTCATCTTGTGGTGTTAACCGTGTAGAGGGCGTGGAGTCATTTTGGGACGAAGAAGATTTAGGGTTAGCGTGGAGGAGGTCCCGATCTCTCATAAGTCCCTTTGACACCAGCAGGTTTGAGTCGATTAAGTCATCGCACATTGATAGAGTCCGTGGCTAATGATTGTGTACGGGTATGCACTTGTATTCCATGCAATGCTCGTTCTTTCTGTATCTAAATGCTAATTTTCTCCCATTGTTGAGCTCATCACACTTTTGTTGCAGACACTCAATGTCACGGCTTTCCTGGAGAACCAGTTGAAGGAGTATGAAGAAGAATTAAGTCGGGCAGAGAACGAGGTGAAAAGGCTAACGGAGAGGAATAGTCTCGTGCATGATTCTTTGCAGAAAGAAACGGATAGCCGCAAGAAGCTGTTGCAGGAGCTCGATGTGGAGTGCTCAACAGGCAGTTTCTTCTTCCAATCTGAGGTTGGGCGACGTCATATAGAGAGCTTGGAGAGGCAGGCAGCCAAGTGTGGTGTTGATGACTTCAAGAAGAGTAATGCCCTCCGCATGCTTGTCAAGGGCCGTTCTTCAAGCGTTTATGACGATGCTGTCGAGGAGTGCCAGAGTTTGCTGCGCAAATCAGGACGTGTATCTGAGGACATCATTCAGTTAATTGGTCCACAAGATGAGGTGGAGATTGGAGAGGATGACGACTATGACCATGTTTGATAGCTTGGATTAAACCTAGATTAACTCCATCTTATTTTTATTGGTTGTTTGATAACTTAGATTAAGGGTAGATTATGCCTTAAAATGTATAAAGTTTACATATCATCCTAATCTTAATTAGTTTAATCATCTTTGTTATCAAACATGGCCTATGTGGAGATGGGTGAGATTGACAATGATGAGCGATGACTTATTGTAGAGATTTTGGTTTTGATGTTTTGTGGATGCATGTTTAATGCTTCTTTCCATTGACATTATTTTGTGCTCCCAATTGTTGCATTTCTCTGTTTGCTTTTTCCCTTCTATGCCCCCTTGCCTGGAAAGTAATGTGTTATCCCCATTAGCTACCCGCTTCCTAGTTGAGTGGTGATGCCCGTCGACGGAGCATATTAATGCGGGATATAAACCAATTTAGTCCCATAACTTTCTACCTTTTTGAAATGGTCCCAAAAATGTTAAATTTACCAATTTTGTCCCTTTTTTTTTTCAATTTGTTCTGTTTTGGTCCTAAAAAGTTAAATGTACCAATTTAGTTCAATTTTTTCACAATTTGTTTTGTTTTGGTCCCAAAAAAAAGTTAATGTAATTGTAAAAAATTCGGATTAAATTGATAAATTTAACTTTTTTGAAACCAAAATAGAATAAATTGTAAAAAATTCGAACTAAATTGGTACATTTAACCTTTTTGGGACCAAAATAAAACAAATTACAAATAAATGAGACTAAATTGATACATTTAACTTTTTTAAAACCATTTTAAAAAAATGTTAAAATTATGAGACTAAATTGACTTCTATCCATATTAATGCGGTCGGTTAATTTGGTCAATTAATTTTGTTAATTTAGTCAAAAGAAAAAGAGATGATTTTATCATTGTTTCTCGTTTTTTAGATTTTAAAGATGAACCATGTGAGCTATGGTATATATTGAAAAGGTCAAATTTGATAGTGAAAACAATAAGCTAGTTTCACACGATATTAGTTTTCTATTAATTTTTTTGTCACTTAGTATATGTATATATGCAATATAGCTAAGTAATTGACCATATGCAACAATGACAATTTCCACATATCTTCCTTTCTTGATCATCTTTTCTTTTGTGTTGCTTCCGGCAACAATATTTTCTAGCAACGAAACCGATTTAGTTTCGTTGCTAGCCTTCAAATCCGCCATAAGTCTCGATCCCCTTGGATCGTTGAGCTCGTGGAACGAATCACTTCACTTCTGCCAATGGAACGGCATCCAATGCGGTAGCAAACACCGCGACAGAGTCGTTGAAATAAACTTGAGATCCCAAGGCTTGGTGGGGCCGCTCTCGCCTCGCATAGCCAATCTTTCTTTTCTCCGAACCCTAATTCTCCAAAACAACACCTTCCGGGGCCCAATCCCTGAACAAATTGGTCTCTTGGCGAGACTCGAGATTCTCTACGTCAGTAATAATTCCTTCACGGGCACGATTCCCAAGAACTTGTCGGCCTGTCGGAACCTCGTTTATATGGATTTGATCGACAACAACCTCTCGGGAAACATACCAAATGAGCTAGGTCTCATGCCCAAACTCGAATTTCTACTATTGGCTAAAAACAACCTTTCAGGGGCTATTCCTTCATCTATTGGAAATATAACATCATTGAAGAGGCTTTCTTTAGCATTCTGCGGCTTGCAAGGACCAATTCCGGAATCATTTGGCAAACTTCGAAGCCTCACACGTCTCATATTACGCAACAACGCTTTAACTGGTACGTTTTCTCCCTACAAGAAAATTAATTTTTAGTGACGGGTTGGTCTGCTATAGACTCGAGTGCTTGTTATGCACCCTAGTCCATGTTGCACTTTTCAATTTTATTGACTTACACTTTTTGGTAAATGGTGTTGCACTTTTCAATTATTAAACTGTATAATAATATTTTTAGTAATAAATGAAAAGTGCAACACCATTTACCAAAAAATGTAAGTCAGTAAAACTGAAAAGTGCAACATGACTAGAGTGCATAACATGCACTCGAGTGCATACTAGACTTTACCTTTAGTGACATAGATGTGTTCAAATATGATTGAATAGAAGTGTTCAATACGTTAATTTGACATCTAATTTAATTTAATTTAACTTGAATTTTCAAAGTTAATAGAAATTTAGTTTCAACCGTATGTATACTTGCTTACAGTAGACACAATTAAAATTGAGTGGAAGTTACTTTCAAATTTCAATTATATAATTTTTCCACGCACTTTCAAATTTCAATTATATAATTTTGTTTAGAATTGATTTTATTGCAGCCTTGTGGCCGGCCGGCAGACTATATATATGCCGACAACAAAATTAAACTTAAAAATATAATTAAGAAAATAAATAATAAGTCAAATGAGCTAGTATGAAAATGACTTTTTTTGTGTTTTATGATACGTGTGTGTATATATTATATGATATGTATAATTAATATACACTCCAATTTTGGCCGGCACGTGCGGTGTAAGCGTGACACAAAATGGTGTCGTTTTCATTCTTCCCATGAAAATTGTCAATATTTTTGACAATTTAATCAATTGTGGGACCAAAGTTAGACAATTTAAGGAAGAATGAAAATTGTCAATATTTTTGACAATTTAATCAATTGTGGGACCAAAGTTAGACAATTCAAATAGTAGCTAGTGCGATCAAAATTGAAAAGTTAAAAACTTTTGAACCAAATTACACTACAAGAAAAAACATTTTTTCCGACAAAGGTATTGGTCGGAATACATTACAATTGGTCGGAAATGCATCTTTACCGACCAATGTTCCTTTGCTAATGTTCGTCGCAACAAGCCTACTCGGTATTGTCTTTACCGTCCGGAATAATTTTTTGTTGGTATTCTTTAGTTATTAGCGACGAATACGTGGTCGGAAAAAAATATTTTTACTTTAATTTTATTTCATAGAAAATAGGTTATACTGACGACAAATTTATCGATAAAAAATAAGGGTGCTTATTGTCTTTTCATCTCATTATTTATACCGACTCGAGATTACTCGGTATAACTTTTAATGTTGCGCGAATTCTTGGTTTGAATAATAATTTTCCGCAGGACTATTTATTTGCGAAATGTTGTGCCGACGGATGGCCCATCAGAACCTTATGTTAACAAACTTTTAAAAGTGGACAACAAACTAGTTATGTGACCAACAAACCTTTTTTTCTATGTAGGGAGGGTTGTTTGAGTTAATTAATATTGTAGTATTAGTCTACTTAATGTAAAATTAGTAGCATATAATTAATTTTAGTTGATAACTAAATTGAGTTTTCTCAATTTAATTAATTTATAATTTCAGGTAATATTCCAAAAGAGATTGGTCAGCTAAATAATTTACTATTATTGCAATTGGGATTGAACAAGATGAGTGGATCATTGCCAAGAGAAATCGGGAACATTACAAACCTTCAAGCATTGTTCTTGTGGAACAACCATTTTTCTGGTATGATATTATGTCCCATTATATGTTTTTTTTTTAAGTTTCGGTATTCAACCCAAGGACCGATTAATTCGGGGGATCAATCCCAGCGTCCACTAGCGGGGGCCAGTCCATACAGAGCTTAGCTCTGGCTTTAAGCGGGGGCCCGTTAGTGGACGGTGGGATTGTCCTCTATATTTCCCAAGATTTAATTATTGTTTCAATTCGTTTGATAAATTACTTGGAGTATTATAATTTTTTTTTGAACGGGAAAAGGGTAATTGCATTATCGAATTACATTACCAGAGGTACTCAAAAAATTACAGCCAAAGTCAAGAAGTGTACGAAACAATTACAAAAGTAGTCCTCCTTACTTACAAACTAATCTGGGATTTCCGCACAAGTCTTGAAAAGAGAGGAGCGAGTTGCAACCTTGCTTATAGTACATAATACTCCACATATCTTCGCCCTAACTTCGTTGAAGGTCTTAATTCTCTGGTTGTACCTCCTCGTTTGCGAACGAATATTTTGTTGTTCCTAGCTTTCCACAGAAACCATACCACAGAACACCAAAATTTGGAGTATTATAATAGTCCTATTTATATTTCACTTCTAATTAAATGTAATGTGTGTGTATCAGTGTGTATATATATGATGACTAATTTGAAAGCTACCTAAAAACAAGAATTGATCATGATGTATTCATGTTAAAATTGAATTATAGTATCAATTAACCCCAAGGAGTTGGCCTAGTGGTGTAGATTTGGGACTTAGGAGTGTGGTCCTCTCTAGGTCTCAGGTTCGAAACCCCTAAGGTGCAAACAATTCCTATGGGGCCATGTCCATACAGAGTTCAAAACTTTGGCTTTAAACGGGCCCTCGCAACTAGTGGACGGTGGGATTGGTCCTCCGAATTAGTCAGTCCTTGAACCGGATATCGTGGCATAAAAAAAAGGAAATTATAGTATCAATTAATCACAAGGAGTTGGCCTAGTGGTACAGACTTGGAACTTAGGAGTGTGCTCCTCTCTAGGTCTCAGGTTCGAAACCCCTAAGATGCAAACAATTCTTATGGGACCATGTCCATGGGACCCCGCAAGTGGACGGTGGGATTGATCCCCCGGATTAGTTGGTCTTTGGACCGGATACCGTAGCATCAAAAAAAAGAAATTATAGTATCAATTATAGTCCATTAATGAAAAAAAAAATTCTTAGATTAGTCTTCGCGTCATTTTATAATTGTAACTCTGATTGACCGTTTTGAGTACCCCTGGTACTCGATAATATATTACCATTTTTGCTGTTCAAAAAAAATTAATGAAAAAAATTTGTACTAATTTGAAAGCTAACTAAACTCAAGTGTTTTTTTTTTTTTTTTTTTCTGTTCTTTTTCAAAGTATATATGTATAGAATTTATAAATTTGTATATAATTGCAATTCGCACATACAGGTAATATTCCTAAAGAGATCGGTCATCTTAAAAGTTTAGAGGAATTGGACATGGGAGGCAACCAACTTAATGGATTATTGCCAAGTGAAATTGGGAATATGACAGCTCTTTACATCTTATATCTATGGAACAATTTTTTAACTGGTAAGTCATTTATTCTTGTTTCTGCTTTGCCATTGCAAAACTTCAAATTTATTTACTTTTTTGTTTTCATTAGGTTCGTGTTCATTTCTTATTTGGATGATACCATCATATAGGCAATTGTTATACATATTGTATCATTTAACATAAAAAAGGAAAAAACATACCTAGAAAAGGTATAATTTAAATCTATCAATTATGTGGAGTTAATCTCAAGAATTGTTTTGTAATTAACCATGTTCAATTTTACTTCTGTAATTTGTTACTTTTTTTTTTTTTTTTCAATTTTGGCCTTTTATATTATTACATTTTTCTAAATTTTCGTACTTTTGGTGTCTAATCCTGTATGTTTTTACATTTTCTCAACTACTTCACTTAATTATGTGCATATAAGAAGTTGTATTTGATTAAATATAATAATAAGCGTGCAAATATTTACTATATAATAATAAGTTGTACTATTGCAAATTTCCCCTGAGCAAATCTAATCGTACATAATTTTGACAAATTCAATTCTATCTCATGCCCTTTAAAGCATGTTTGATAGCAAATACTAATTATCTAAGATTAGGATGATAACTAAACTTTATAAATTTTAAAGCATAATCTACCCTTAATCTAAGTTATCAAACAACCAATAAAAATGATATATAGTTAATCTAGATTTAATCTAAGCTATCAAACATGGCCTAATTGTGGTTAGAAATCAAGACAATTATGGTTAGACAATAAGACAATTATATGCCTCCTTTAATTATTCGCACATGTGTACATCGTGTAAGTGTATTTGTCAATTTAATCAAAGTCTCGAATTTGATATAATTCATGGATAGTCGTCCCGTAACTTTTCACCTTTTCAAAATAGTCCCCGAACAAGATAAATGTACGAATCTAGTTCCAATTTCTTTTATGTACCAATTTCATCCCAAAATTGCCAAAATCCTTGGAGCGACGTCATTTTTTGCAACAACCTCGCCGGAATCAACTGCTCACGTGTTGAGCACATGACAAAATACAACGTTATTCCGAAGATTCCGCCAACTTTGGGAGAAATTTGTACTATAAAAGAATAATTGTACGAGATTCGTACATTTATGTTTTTTTTGGGACTATATTGGAAAAGGGGGATAGAAGCCAATTTAGTCCCATAACTTTCTACTTTTTTTAAAATAGTCCCAAAAAGTTAAATGTACCAATTTAGTCTCATTTGTTTGCAATTTGTTCTGTTTTGTTCCGAAAAAGTTAAATATAGCTATTTAGGCCCATTTTTCCGCAATTTGTTCTTTTTTGGTCCCAAAAAAATTAAATGTAATTGCAAAAAAAAAAAAGGGACTAAATTGGTACATTTAACTTTTTTGGGACCAAAATAGAAATTGCAAAAAAAAGGACTAAATTGGTACATTTAACTTTTTTGAGACCAAAATAGAAATTGCAAAAAAAAAGGGACTAAATTGGTACATTTAACTTTTTGTGACCATTTCAGAAAATGTTGAAAGTTATGGGACTAAATCCCTTGGTAGAGGTGAAAAGTTATTGGACGAAAATAGATTTTATCCCAAAAGGGTAATAAGATCACATTAAAATGCATATATTTATTGTTGTATACCTTCTTAATCCGTATGAAATATCCTTAAATTTCGACAAAGAGATAGAATTTGATATATAGATAATCAATTTGATTATGATATGTTTTATGATTTTGCAGGTATTCCAGAAGAGATTGGGCAGCTTAATCAACTAGAAGAGTTGCAAATAATGGTTAACGAGTTGAGGGGGCCTTTGCCTTTAACCATTTATAACATATCCACATTGAGAATTTTGTTGTTATCAAATAACATGCTTACTGGGAACCTGTCAAGAGAAATTTTAAATATGACAGCGCTTGGAACATTATACATCAGCGACAATGCTTTAAGCGGTATGATTCTCGCCTTTAAAATCTGTAAATGTAAGACAATCGAACCCCAATTTGCCCAAACCAGGCCTATATGATGAATATTGGACATGCACGTAAACCTGTAAATATAGAAGCGGGATTGAGCCCCTACATTTACAAATATAAAAACACTACATTTATAAACTCGTAAAATTAGTGTTCTTAAAACACGTCTCCTCCTAAGTTACGAGCCTAAAAAAATATTTTTCTCTACATAAACCTAACTAGTTATTGGATTACTCATAATTATAATTTGACCATTTTTGAGTAAATATCTATTTAGATAAACTCTTGTATACACCAATTACATGTACACGACTAATGTGTATTTTTTAAAAGTACAAGGTCTTTTACTAAAAATGGAAAATATACATTTGTTGTTTTTTTGTTGGAAGAATCACAGTTCAATTTGGTCGTAAGGCATTAACATCCCTTTGATTTGGGGAAACTTAATTTTTCGGACCAAAATTGAAAAAGTAAAAACATGCAAAACTTAAATTGGACATGGACAAATTTACAGGATGATCTTTGATATTATCTTAAATTATCACTATTAATTTGTAATCTTTTTCAGGTAACATTCCTGCGGAATTGTTCACAGCCAGCATCCAAACTATTTCAGCTTCCCGTAATTTTTTTGAAGGCTCCCTACCTACAAATATTGAAAAATCCCAAAGTTTGAATTACCTTAATCTCGCCGAAAACCAACTTTCAGGCGCATTGCCTTCCACGATTGGCAAGATTTCTCGTTTAAAAACTATAGTACTCCATTCCAACAAATTAAGTAGCGAGATTCCGTTATCCATTTGCAACTTGACATCTCTTGAATTTCTTCATTTGTCAAACAACACCTTGGAAGGGCCTATTCCTCAATGTCTAGGAAACCTTAGCAAATCTTTGCAAGTCTTGCATCTAAAGGATAATCGCCTTCACGGTCTCATTCCATCAACATTTACCGAGGATTGCGCGCTAAATTCCCTTAACCTAAACAACAATCAGTTCGGAGGATTGCTACCACGGTCCCTTTCCAATTGTCGACAACTTCAGGTTCTTGACGTTGGGAACAATGAAATACGAGACACGTTTCCCTTTTGGATCGAGACTCTTGTTGAGCTCCGAGTCCTTGTTTTAAGGCTGAACAAATTTAATGGCACCATATTACTCCCTTCAAAGAGTACTAATGCCACATTTCCCAAATTGCAAGTTTTCGACATTGCCCAAAATGAATTTACCGGCACTTTGCCTGATAGGTATTTGGATCATTTCAGAGCCATGATAAATGCTACGGAGAACATGACAGACAGGGATTGGTTTAAGAAGTACGATGAGACGATGACATTCGTCTTAAAAGGTTTGGAGCTATCAGTGGAGCGGATTCTGACGACCTTCACGACCATTGACTTATCGCAAAATGGATTTTATGGTGGTATTCCGAAGTCCATGGGAAACCTCGATTCTCTAAGGTACTTGAATTTGTCTTATAATGATTTCACAGGCGATATACCTTCGTCTCTTGGGAATATGACTATTCTTGAATCATTGGATCTGTCGTCGAACCAATTGCATGGCGAAATTCCAAAGCAATTGACAAGTCTAACGTTTCTTGCTAAGTTAAATCTTTCGATGAACGATCTTGTTGGGAGGATACCTCAATCTCATCAATTTTCTACATTTGAAAATGATTCATATATTGGCAACCAAGGATTATGTGGATCTCCATTGACTAAAGAATGTGAAGATGATTCAATTCCATTTTTGCCACAAGATGATGATGATGATTTTTTTGATGCATTTACATGGCAAGCTGTCCTTTTGGGATATGGATTTGGATTTGTATTTGGTGTCACTGCAGGTTACTTCTTTTTTCGATATAGAAGACCCAAATGGCTTGTGAGATTCATTGCCTAGCTACTTTGTTAAGAGAAATATATACTCCCTCCGTTCCAAAAAGAATGTCCGTAAATATAATCCCTTTTTTTGGAATTATGTAAAATGTTCTAAATACTCATATTTAATAAATGATTAGTGTTTTAATGTTTAATAAATAAAGACATATTTGAAAGTTTATACGTAAATTAATTCATGTCATGATTAGATATCAATTTACCACCGGCCTATTTTCTGTTAGTGACTAGTAACTAATATTAATGAGTTACGTATTCTTGTCATGATTATCAATTTACGACCAGCCTATTTTCATGCTAAGAGTAGACTCTAGCTAGTCATTATCCGGATGTGCAGAAATTCTAAAAAAAAAAATTAAAAAAAGGATTTTTTTTATCTAAATCGAAGAGATTCGGATATCCCGTTAAAGGATATAAGTCAATTTAGTCAGGAGGAATCAATGAAAGGACATCAATTCCAATCCTGGATTTTCGAATTGAGAGAGATCCAGAATTCTCACTATTTCTTAGATTCATGGACCCAATTCAATTCAGTGGGGTCTTTCATTCGCATTTTTTTCCACCAAGACTCATACTCCCTCCGTCCCAAGTTATGGGATTAAATTGGTACATCGGCTTTTTTGGGACCAAAACAAAACTAATTGAAAAAAAAGGACTAAATTGGTACATTTAACTTTTTGGGACCATTTCAAAAAAAATAAAAAATTATGGGACTAAACTGACTTCTATCCCGTTTATTATGTCTGGATAATTTTATTAATTAATTGAATTGATAATTTTATTATGTCTCGAGTATCCGCTCCAAGAATTCGTTTAGTAGTTGAAATAATTGAAATATTATTTATGTATATTTGTTTAAGTCTGTTAGGTTTAGACAACACATCTACCTAACACAAGAACTGTCTTATTATGACATGATGTATAGCCGCAAGTTAAGTAAATGTCTTATCATCATCTTATTTATGTATATTTGTTTAAGTAAATAATATTTATGTATATTTGTTTAACACAAGTCTGTTAGGTTTTAGACAATACATCTACCTAACACAAGAACTGTCTTATTATGACATGAAGTATAGCCGCAAGTTAAGTAAATGTCTTATCATCATGTTAATGAGCATGAATGTCGGAGACTTAAATCTTTTTATTTATAGCAACAACTCCTTTCAGTTTTCATCAATACTTAACAAATTAAAAAGGAGAATTAAATAGAATTTCATCATAATGCAAATAGTGATAATTAATTCTTACAATCCAACAAATATTCCTTCTACAGTTGATCACCGGAAAGCTTCAAATGTTGGTCCAAGTTCTTTCGAATGCAATGCGGAACGGCGATCCGGAAATTACAAGCCTTCTCATTGGGATTTCGACTCTATTCAGTCACTAAACACTCAATACAAGGTATAAAATATTTGTACATGCTAAAATGTACAAGTGATTTATATATGCAAATGGTGGGTTCCATAAGAAACTTACCATCGGGTTTCATATCATTACTATATATATATAATATTGAATTTTAACCATATATATATAGGAGGAGAAATACTTGAAAAGGGCTTCCGAGCTAATGGGGAAAGTGAGATCGACGTTAATGCTGGTGGAGACGACTGATCAACTCGAGCTCATTGATGACTTGAAAAAGCTTGGAATTTCTTCTCATTTCGAGGCTGAAATCGACCACATTTTAGGGAGTGTATACGAGCGAAAATATTGCAACAAGATTAATTATGGGGCTACGGAAAGAGATTTGTACTCTACTTCTCTTGAATTTAGACTCCTAAGACAACATGGTTTTAATGTCTCTCAAGGTACATACCTTATATGAACTTCCTAATTATATATATAATTAATTAAATTGTGTGGACATATTTCGCAGTTATTATAATGTAGTTCGTGTTCGATTTTAGTCATGTGTGTTTTCTTTTTCAATTTGATCCTTTTTTGAGTCAAATTTGATCCCATGTGTTTTACTCCCTCTATCTCAAATTCATTTTTACACTTTTCTTTTTCGTCCGTCCCATATTTACCCTGAAAATGAAGTTCTTTCATAATTCTTGCCCTGAAAATTCTCACATATTTACCCTCTATGCCGTCACGTTTACTTACACAATACCATTACTTTATCACTTTTACTTAATTTACATGCACATATCAGTGTGGAAACTGATCAAGGACGGAGAGAGTAACTTTTTTCAATTTTGGTCTTTTTTATCTAATTTTAGTCTTGTATATTTTAATATTTTTTTAGTCTTGCAATGCGTGGGACAATTCCCATTAATATATATATATATTTCAGAAGTGTTCGATTGTTTCAAGAATGAAAATGGTGGTTTTATGTCGGGGCTTGGCTGCAATACGAAAGGATTGGTGCAACTGTACGAAGCGTCTTTCTTATTAACCGAAGATGAAACGACACTGGAGATTGCAAAAGAGTTTGCCACTATTTGTTTGCAAAAAAAAGTGGATGATAATGACCAACACCTTTCACTGGAACTTCCAATTAATTGGAGGGTACCAAGGCCACATGTAAGAGGGTATATTGATGCCTATGAGACAAGGCCTGGCATGAATCCAAATGTCCTCCACTTTGCAAAATTGGACTTCAATATTGTTCAAGCAACACACCAACAAGAACTTAAACATGTCTCCAGGTGATCATTTAATTAAGGCAGGGTAAATATATATTTTTTGTCCCTTAATTAAGTTGTACAAGTTTTGATTTTATCCTTAAGTTTTTCAATTTTGAAATTAGTTTTCTATGTTTACAAAACTCAGCATCATTACCTTACATATCATCATCCCCAGACTGGATGGGTTGTCTCTGATTACTGGTAAAAAGACTATTAGGAATTAATATACAAGAATTAATTATCCGCCTCTTTACAAGTTCGGACTTTTAGATGAGACGAAATTCTTTCATGGTATCAGAGCCTCCAGGCAAACAATCTGGATTCGATTCCTGCAGGAAGCAACTCCACCCATTTAAATTGTCCACTCGATGGGCCTCCTCCCCAAAGGGTAAGAGGTGATAATTCGGCCCACGAGTGAGGGGTATTAAGAATTAATATACAAGAATTAATTCTCCACCTCTCTACAAGTTCGGACTTTTAGATGAGACGGAATTCTTTCAAAGACTAAACCACATAATTTTGTAAATATAATCAAAAAAATTAGAGGACAAAAATCAAAACTAGGACAACTTAGGAGATAAAAAAATGTATTTTCCCTCTAATGAATTAATATAGAAATTAATTTGTTTTAGAATTAATATTCTTGATCATTTAATTAATAGCTTCAATAATTAATTATATGTATGTATGATTATGTATGAAGGTGGTGGAAAAATACAAGCCTAGCTGAAAAGCTCCCATTTGCAAGGGATAGACTTGTGGAATCCCACTTTTGGACCATTGGGTTTTTCGAGCCTCGTGAAAATGGATACCAGAGGATTATGGCCACCAAAATTATTGCAATAGTAGTAATAATAGACGATATTTTTGATGTCTATGGTACTCTTGAAGAACTGCAACTATTCAACCACGCCATTCAAAGGTAATTATATATTTCTTTGGTCCGTCTATAAACTTTTCGCTATTTTTGGGCACAGAGATTAAGAAAAGTGATTAAATCCTACATATAGTACAAGTGATCGATGTGATTGAGATGGGAAAACGAATGATATATATAAAGGCAAAATTTAGTGGTTTTAATTATATGTAAATAAGAACTGAAGTGTAGGAGCTTATAGGTGGACGGACCAAAATAGTAAAATTATAGACGGACGGAGAGAGTAATACTTAGTCACGTAATTAATAATATTAATTACTCCATATTGTGTATATATACAATTGACTCTTGAATTTTTAGATGGGATATTGAATCAATCGAACAGCTTCCTGATTACATGCAAATTTGTTATCTTGCACTCTACAACCTTGTTAACGACATGGCTTACGATGTTCTCAAAGACCAAGGTTTCATCATCATTCCATATTTAAGGAAATCGGTAATACAGTACTCCCTCCGTTTTTCAATAAGTGAAAGTTTTAGCTTTTTTTTTTAAACAATTAAATGAGTAAATCAATTAGAGTTGCATGCATCAATGTATTTAATTTAATTTAATTACTCCATGTATATATTTTGCAATCTGCAGTGGCAAGACTTGATTGTTGCTTATATGCAAGAGGCAAAATGGTACTACAATGGATACAAACCAAGCCTGGAAGAATATCTCAACAATGCCTGGATTTCAATATCAGTCCCTGCAATACTTTCCCAATTTTATTTTCTACTAAAAAATCCAATTAAAGAGGAAGTTATTGAGAGCTTATATAAGTACCATGACATACTTCGTTGGTCAGCGATGATTTTAAGGCTTGCCGATGATTTAGGAACATCAGTGGTATGTACAAACACTACAAGAAAATTGGGTTTTAATGGGCATCCTTTCATTAAAACTTTTCTAGTTAATAGTTTTTCATGCAGATCCTGTCGGTAATGACTGCAAGATTTCTGTCATTTAAAGTCAATTTTCTTGTAGTGAAAACCTTCTATTCAACCCCATGTTCTAGCTTGTGAATTCAATTATTTAACAAGTAGTACTTTTTTTTTCACAATTTCTTATAGGATGAGGTGAAGAGGGGCGATGTGCCAAAATCAATCGAATGTTACATGAATGAAAAAAATGTTTCAGAAAAAGAGGCACAAGATCATGTAAGGTTTATCATAGGGGAAGCATGGAAAAAGATGAATAAGGAAAGGTTGTCGGATTCTCCATTTGCAAAGGAATTTATTGAGTGTGCAATTAATGTTGCAAGAATGGGGCAGTTTATGTATAAAGATGGAGATGGGCATGGCATACAACCCTCTCAAATACATGATCACATCACAAGCTTGTTGTTCGAGCCTTACGACGAGATGTAATCAAATTAAGCCGTTCACGAATTATTCGGAACTTTGTTTGAATAGTATTTATTTAAGCTTGTTTAATAAGGTTCATTAGCATAAACGAACAAACAGGATCTCAATGAGATTGAGTTTGTTATGTCTTGAACACACTTTGTTAGTAATTCTCTCGTTATTAAGTTATTATAGTGAAAAAATATAATGAGGCAAAATCTTTTTTTTTTCTTGTCATGACATTCATAAATGAAGACAAGGGTCTGGTTTTTGTAAATTGTTGACGTTTTAAAACTTAAACTGGGGTCTTGCTATTTGTAGGGCGTGTTTGATAGTTAAGACTGGTTATGCAGAGATTAAGATGATATCTGAACTTTACAGATTTTAAACCATAATGTACCCTTATTCTTAACTATTAAACAAGAATTACAATATGTGAATTCTTCTTCCCGTAATGCGTAATGTAAAGGATATAAAATAGAATTGTTTCTTTTGTAACTACTTTTATAACTTCTTAGTTAGTGGTTAGTTAGTAACTACTAGTTGTTACTTAGTCTATAAATATAGATTAGGGTCTTTTGTATTCATTATGCATTTTATGCATTGTAAACATTGTAACACTCAATCTATGAAATACCTTTTGTTTTGTATTTCCTTCTTTACAATTATAAGATGAGTGTGTGTTCACATCTCTACATGGTATCAGAGCTATGTATGGATTAATTTATGATCGATTAAACAAGTTTGTCGATCTAGATATGTTTCCGCAATTCGGTATGCATGGATTTCCGAATTTCTTGAGTTTTTGTACTCATTTCTGCCAAATCTTTGATGGATTTGGATTTTTTTTTTCTCTTTTCGAGATTTCTTCTTTACGGGTTTTATGCTCGTGAATTTTAAATTCAATTTCATCTTGATTCGAATTTTTAGAGTTCTATGCTCATTTCTTTGAATTTCTTTGAGTTTTATACTCAATTTCTTTGCAGGTTCTATGCTCGTGAATTATTGGATTCGATTTTATCTTGATTCGAATTCTTCTTTGAGTTTCTTGAGTTTAATACTCATTTCTTTGCGAGTTATATCCCCGTGAGTTTTATATTTGATTTCATGTTGATTCGAAATCGATTATTTCGTGTTTATCACGATTCCATTTTTTTTGGAATATTTGTGGAATTCCGGCGAGAATGGCGGTTGAATTCCAGTGAATGGTGAAGTGGTAAAGAGCGGTTGAGAAAAAAAAAAGGTTACTTCCTTCAATGTCGACTGGAGAGATTATTGAGATAGAGGAGGATGTGTCGATTCCCGATGATGCCGAGGCTTCAATTCCCGACGTGGAGGCTCAAATTCCAAACATGGCCGAACTGAATCCGCCGATGGCACCCATTCCGTGGAAGCAAAGGCTTCGGAAACGTATCCAGATGGGGTTCCTGAATGTGCAGCATCATATGCGGAGGTTTCGAAACCAGATCATGAACCCTCAGAATTGTTTCCTGAGGGAACCGTGCCCTTCCACTCCGTCGCACCAAATATTTCAGAATGCGCGTTACTTTGTATGGCTGCGTATCCAGTTTTGGTTACAGAATTTGCGGAATTATGTATGGCATTGTATCTTGAGGGTTCGGAATGGGCTGAACTATTGAGGATCGTATTAGAAGACGGTTGTTTCTGATCACCAGTTTTATTCAATGAGTGCCCTGGATATTTTGAGAGAAAGTGTTTGGATTCTTAGATACAATTCAGCAGGATTCATGGCAATTTTGGCAATTTCGGAGGCGATTGGAAGTTATTTTTGGAGGCTGATTGCGGTTATTCTTCGCCGGAGATTAGCTTTTGAGTTGTTGTGCTCGGAATTGGTGGATTTTTGTGTTGTTTCCGTCTAATTCTCGACGTTTGGTAAGATTTGTTCTTGGTTAGTAAAGTTTGGTTATGGGGCCTTTGACTTTCAGTTGGAGATTGATCAATGCACTTTATCTATTGAAGATTCTTTGTTGATTGAGGTTGGTTGTGTGTACTAGCGTCATGGTACGATTTGAAAATGCACTTTGCTAAGAATTACGACTATTGCCAAAATGAGGTTGATTGACATCCACTCTCATTTTGAGGGGGGTGTAAAGGATATAAAATAGAATTGTTCCTTTTGTAACTACTTTTATAACTTCTTAGTTAGTGGTTAGTTAGTAACTACTAGTTGTTACTTAGTCTATAAATATAGATTAGGGTCTTTTATATTCATTATGCATTTTATGCATTGTAAACATTGTAACACTCAATCTATGAAATACCTTTTGTTTTGTATTTCCTTCTTTACAATTATAAGATGAGTGTGTGTTCACATATCTACACGTAGTTAGGAGAATTAGAATAGTAGTATAGTAGATAATGTTGTAGAAATGGGTTTAAATTATATTATTTTAGATTAAACACTCGTCTTTAATTCATTCTTGAGGGCTATAAGTGTAATTTCAAGGAAATTAAATCTAGAAGCAGATTATCGTAGTGTATTTAAAATCTCAAACCTAAATTTCGGTTTATGAAGTTAAAACGTCAAGTAACACATTGTATGCTTTAAAGTGTTACATAGTAATGTGTGGGTTAATTATCCCACATTATTGATTAATGTGTGCATTATTCCACTCCTAACTAAGTATGAGTTTGTTAGAGTAGTTCAAATTGTAAAAGCTAATGAGCAATCCAATAGTTCACAGGTGCGCTCCCATCCGGCCGAGCCTGATCTTGGACATTGAATTTTGGCATTGGTATGTGGCCCATTTATATTTTTGGAGCTTGAAAATTTAGGTTTGGTCCATACTAAGTGTCCAGAAAATTGAAGTCCAATCGGATTGGGTTGTATCAAATGAATTAACTCCGAGGCCGCCCTCGGCTTTCGGTTTACAGATGTCATTCCACGAAACCCATGGAATTTTTGAAGAATTCACACCTCCCCCCATAAGAAATTTCTTTGAAGCTTAACTAGCTCTCCCAAGGTTTGTTTTGGTATAGGGTAAAAAGATAGATAATAAATGGGCAGCGAATTGAGTAACACATTGAGGAGAACGATTCTGCCGCCAAACGAAATATGTCGATCCTCCCAAATGCATAATCTGTTATTGACTTTCTGAATTACTCCCTTCCAATTTTCACATTTGTGATGATTAATGCCCACTTGTATACCGAGGAAGTTCAACGGGAGGGAACCCACATTTCAGCCCAAGAAAGAGGCCATTCACTCTGCACATATCCATCAACATTGATACCCAAGAGGTTGCATTTTGAGTAATTGATCTTGAGCCCAGATATGAGTTCGAAGTTAATCAAAATGCATTTTAGTGCCCAGATATTTTTCGGCGTCGCTTCCCCTACTAAAATGGTGTCGTCGGCATATTGGAGGTGTGAAATCGGGATGTTATGCAGCCCCACTTTAGCTGCGTCGAAGAGGCCAGCAGCTGATGTCTATTGATAAGGATGCTAAGGCCTTCCACAGCAATAATAAATAACAAGGGAGAGAGGGGATCTCCTTGTCTCAGTCCGCGTTTGAGGTTGAATTCTTTCGTTGGGCTCCCATTCACAAGAACCGACGCAGTTGCTGTGGTGATGCACTCCTTTATCCATTTGCACCAAAGAGGGTCAAAACCCATAGACTTCATCATATCTCCTAGGAATCCCCAATTAATCGAGTTGAAGGCCTTTGCAAAATCGATCTTGAATAGGAGTCGTTCAAATTTCTTATTTTTTGCCTCATCTATCAGCTCATTGAGGATGAGGACTCCATCAAGAATCTGCCTTCCGTGGATGAACCCAGACTGGTTTTCAGAAATTATGCTACCGATGATTTTCGAAAGTCGTCGGGCTAGCACCTTTGCCACTATTTTGTAATAGCTATTAATCATGGAGATGGGGCGTAAGTCCCCAATACAAGAGGGGGACAGCTTCTTTGGGATGAGAGCAATGAAGGAAGGATTGAAGCCTTTAACGAACTTGCCATTCTTGTGGAATTCGGCAAAGAGCCTGTGGAAGTCATCTTTGAGAAGTTGCCAATTCTCCTTAATGAATGCGAAGCTAAAGCCGTCTGGGCCTGGGCTTTTAGAGGATTCGCAGTTCCACACGACATCTCGGATCTCTTGTTCAGTGAAAGGTTGAACAATATTAGTTTATATTAATAAATAATAAATAAAGAAACGTAAAACTAGTTTTGACTGAAAAGTAAAACTTTAATTAAAACGTGACGAGTGCACGGATCTACATGCATACGAGACCTTGACTATATGGTTAAGAGTTATATGTGATCGAAAAAATTAAACCAACAAAAAAAAATGACTATAAGAAAATGAACTAAATGTGGATTCGAGCAAAGTTATAGGATCAGTTGTAAAAAAAAAATTGTTCTACTGATGAGATAGGCTCTTGTCATTATCAATTTAACACATACTCCCTCCTATTCTTAATATAAGTCGTTTTGATCTTTCGTTTTCTTTGTAATTGATATGACGTTTTACACTTTTCAATGTAAATTAATTGAATTTATTCCAAATTTAAACTTAAGATCACTAAATATTTACATAAATGTGTTTTTTTTTTTTTTTATGAGATGTATAATCATTAATTAAGGGTAACATGAGAAATAATTTATTTTCTTAATATGTGTGCATGAGTTTAGGATGACATATATTTTGAATAGGAAGAAGTATTTTTTTGGTGACTGAATCTAATTTCTATTAAAGAGATAGACTTGTCATAATTATCAATTTAACAAACATAATTAATTAGGTGGCTCTTGTCAATATCAATTTAACATAACTTTTATTAATAAGTTAGACTCTTTGTCATGATATTATCAGCTATTTTCATGCTAAGAGTAGATTCTAGTCATTATCCGGATGATTGAATCGTGCATGAGATTCGGTTAATTATTGTTTAGTTAATTTTATTAATATAAAATAACCTAATTATTCGAATTGATAAAAATATCTTGATTTATTTATACTCCATTTGTTTTAACTAGCACATGTCTGAGATTTAGACAGCGCATATCTAGCTGTCTGTCTTATCATGTCATGAACGCAAGTTAATTAAGTAATTAATCTTTTTATTTACATATAGTATATAGCAACAACTCTTTCTAGAGGAAAACATGGCTATCCAGAATCTGAAGAGTAAATTGAGTAATTAATTTTTTTCGTAATTTTACCGTAATACCCTCGTGAAATAAAATATTATAATATTTAGTTAGGGGTATTTTCGATCTTTTACATATCTAGAATCTAAATGGATAGTAACGCAAGTTAATTAAGTAATTAAATGTCTTAATCATCATGTCGGAGAGACGTAATCTTTTTATTTATATATAGCAACAACTCTTTTCAGTTTTCATCAATACTTGACAAATTAAAAAAAAGAAAGAATTAAATAGAATTCGATCATAATGCAAATCATGATGATTAAATCTTACAAGCCAACAAATATTCTTACTACCTTTGATCACCAGAAAGCTTCAAATGTTGTTCCAAGTTCTTTCGAATGCAATGCTGAACGACGATCCGGAAATTACAAGCCTTCGCATTGGGATTTCGACTCTATTCAGTCCTTGACCACTCAATACAAGGTATCATATATAAACGCATCATGTCGATTTTTATACAGGTGGTGAGTTCCATAAGAAACTCACTATCAGACTTCATATAATTATTACTATATTTATAGGAGGAGAAATACTTGAAAAGGGCTTCTGAGCTGATGGGGAAAGTGAGATCGACGTTAATGCTGGAGGAGACGACTGATCAACTCGAGCTCATTGATGACTTGAAAAAGCTTGGAATTTCTTCTCATTTCGAGGCCGAAATCGACCACATTTTAGGGAGTGTTTACGAGCACAAATATTGCAACAAGATTAATAATGGGGCTACGGAAAGAGATTTGTACTCTACTTCTCTTGAATTTAGACTCCTGAGACAACATGGCTTTAATGTCTCTCAAGGTACATACATGAATTATATATAAAAAAAATTAATTAAATTGTGTGAACGTTGAACGTGTTGGAGCCCCTGTTATTGCTCCATATTTTATCGATGTAACTTGACTTTTTGAGTACCTCTGGTTAGGAGTGTGCAAAAAATGACCTAATCGGAAAAAAGATCGGAACCGGTCCGGTCTCCGGTCCATCAAAATCTAGAATTCCGGGTTCTGGTCCGATCTAAAACAGGAATTTACCGGACCGAAAACCCTGAATTTATTTATTTTTATTATTAAAATATTGATAAAATGTAAGACCTTTAAATGAAGAGTATAAGGGGTACTCAACCCTTACAAATACAGAAAAACTCCTAAAATGACATATTAAAGCTAACCAAAACTATTGACCGAGAACAACATCACAAGGCATTCTCTTCCAATCTGGAATACTGCACTCCTTAACCTCCTTTATTTTGGATTCTAACCATGATTTCAATCTCAGTTTAATGGTCTCCACTGATTTTTTTCCTATCCATTTTTCTTCATGTTAGTACCTAAAATATTTTTCTTTAGACTTTTATTAATTCCTATAAAACGTGTATTGGTTAAGAAAATTTTATATTAACATATTACATCGGACGTCAAAATTTTATATATGAATGGGTTTTAAAAAAAATTATAAAAAAGTTCCGGTCCGAAACGGGAGAAAAATATTATTTACGTCCTGTAACTTTCACCTTTTTTAAAAAACGTCCCAAAAAGATAAAAAAAAATTAATTTACGTTCCATAATTTCATAAATTGCTTAATTTAAGTCCCATAATTTCGTAAATTGGTTAATTTACGTCCCAAAAAAGATAAAAATTTAATTTACGTCCCATAATTTCGTAAATTGGTTAATATACGTCATTTACTTCATTATGCAAATTCTAAATAGTAACTTGTAATATATTTTTTAATCCACATGATTATTGTTTTTCGGCGCTATACAAGTACATCGAGTTTGACCACGTTATAACTTATATCGGTTTTTCATAATTTTTATGCACACTTGACAAAAGCGTGAGTGAAACGATGTCGTTTTCGTGTACCCGCAAAAAATTGGACATAAATTAAGCAATTTACAAAATTATGGGACGTAAATTAAACTTTTTTCTCTTTTGGGACATTTTTAAAAAAAAGGTGAAAGTTATAGGACGTAAATAATTTTTTTCTCTCCGAAACGGTCCAAACTGTTAGGAAATAAACACACGCACACGATAACGATAAGAAAATAACACACAGTTTGTTTACCTAGTTCCACTACAAAAAAAGTCTGATTTTGATACCAATGATTTAGAGACGGATATCCAATCTGTCTCTAATAGGTACGGTTAGAGACTGATTTTCATTTATTTTTGGTTTCAAATCTTAATTTTTCTACAAATCAGTCTCTAATCCGTACCTATTAGAGACAGATTGGATATCCGTCTCTAAATCAATGGTATCAAAATCAGACTTTTTTTGTAGTGTTCGTCTTGCGACTACGTCTGGGGGCGATGCCAAGCCAGGTATTTCAATATGTTTTTCGGATACTGATTACAATGAGAGAACATCTATTTATAATGGAAAACTTGCCATAATTAACCCTAAGCTTATTAGGAAAAGACTTGTTCCCTACTCCAAGCCATTAGGAACAAACTTACCATAATTAACTCTAAGCCTATTAGGAAAAGACTTGCTCCCCACTCCAGGCCCGTTAGGATCAATCTTGTCCTACACTCCAAGCCCGTTAGGATCAATTCAGGCTCCACACTCTAACAATCTCCCACTTGGAGACTGAATTCTCCATGTAACCATATCTTCTTGATTCTCCTCCTGTATCCACTTGGCATCGCCAAACCTTATCTTCAAGTTCCAAGGCCAATTGAAACTATACATAGCTTCAACTTCTCTAAGGTCACTACCTTAGTAAACATGTCTGCTGGATTCTCACTTCCAAGAATCTTCACAAGCTGCAAGATCTTCTTCTCTAAAAGGTGACGAATGTAGTGGTACTTCAACCCAACATGCTTTGTCCTTGAGTGGAACGCCGGATTCTTTGCAAGAAATATAGCACTTTGACTATCACTGAAAAGAGTGCTATTCTCATGCTCCTTCCCAAGTTCTCCCAAGAAATTCTGCAACCACACTATCTCCTTACTTGCCTCTGTCACAGCTACATATTCTGCCTCAGTAGTGGACAGTGCAACAACCTTCTGCAACTTGGAAGTCCAAGATATAGCAGTACCACCATAAGTAAAGACATATCCGGTTGTACTTCTTCTCCCATCAAGGTCGTTTGATGCCAAGTCTGCATCCACATAACCCACCAACTCCATACTCTTGCCTTTGAAACACAAGGCCTTGTCTGTGGTACCTCTCAAGTATCGCAGGGCCCACTTGACTACTTCCCAATGTTGCTTGCCCGGATCACTCATAAACCGGCTTACTACTCCCACTGCATGAGCAATGTCTGGTCTCGTACACACCATGGCATACATGATGCTACCAATCGCTGAGGCATACGGAACATTCAACATCTGGGCACGCTCCTCCTTGCTCTTGGGGGACTCCCTTCTTGAAAGCTTGAACTGACTGCCCAATGGAACACTCACAGGCTTCGACTCTGACATGTTGAATCTTTCCAGGACCTTCTGAATGTAACTCGCCTGCGAAAGATACACACTTCCTGTCGCCTTATCACGTCCAATTCTCATACCCAAAATTTGTTTGGCCTCTCCGAGATCCTTCATTGAGAACCGTTCGGACAATTGCCTCTTCAACTTATTCACTTCTCTTGCATCAGCTCCTATGATCAACATGTTATCAACATATAGCAAGAGAATAAGAAAGCTTTTGTCAAACCTCTTGTAGTAGCAACAATGATCTGCGTAGCATTTCTGGTAGTCGATCTCCATCATGAAGCTGTCAAACTTCATGTACCACTGCTTTCGAGCTTGTTTCAGGCCATACAAGCTCTTCTTTAACTTGCATACAAGTTCCTCCTTTCCTTTCTCTACGAACCCCTCAGGCTGTGTCATGTACAACTCCTCCACCAAGTCACCGTGGAGGAATGCTGTCTTCACATCCATCTGATGTAACAACAAGTTTTCTGCAGCTACCATACTCAACGCCATTCTAATAGTGGTCAGTTTCACAACAGGAGTAAAGACATCAGTATAATCAATACCATGTCGCTGCTCAAACCCCTTGACAACCAGTCGGGCCTTGTAACGTTTGCTACCATCAGCTTCATTCTTGATTCGGTAGACCCACTTGCAGTGCAAGACCTTCTTTCCCTTTGGGAGCTCAACAAGTTCCCAAGTGTCGTTCAACAGAAGAGATGCTAACTCATCATCCATAGCAACTCTCCACTTCCGTCTATCTGCACCCTGCTCTGCCTCTGCATAGCATTCAGGTTCACCACTATCAATAAGTAACAAGTAGTAGTTAGAGGGCGAATACCTATTAGATGCACGTCGCTCTCTAACGGGTCTTTGCAGCGGATTCTCCGGTGGTGGTGGGGTCCTTGGTTCTTCAATAAGAACCTCTTCTTCATTCTGACTCTCCTTACTCCCACTCGAGTTTGAGATGTCTAACTCGACCTCTTGGGTATTGATTTTGTCAGAATCTGATGCCTCCAATCTGTTCTTGTACATAACCTGTTCATTGAAAACTACATCTCTACTGCGAATAATCTTTCGGTTATTCTCATCCCAGAGTCTATAACCGAACTCATCACCACCATAACCAATGAACGTACACTTAACAGATTTAGCATCTAATTTACTTCTATCAACAGAGCTAACATGAGCATAAGCAACACAGCCAAAGACACGCAAGTAAGACAGATTTACCTCTTTTCCCGTCCATGCTTCCTCGGGTACTCTGTTCTCCAACGGAACTGATGGACCTCTGTTAATCAGGTATGCTGCTGTATTTACTGCATCTGCCCAAAACGTCTTAGGAAGCCCACTCTTCAGCCTCATGCATCTTGCTCGCTCATTCAACGTTCTGTTCATTCGTTCTGCCACTCCATTCTGCTGGGGAGTTCCTCTCACAGTCTTCTCCATGCGAATCCCATTCTCAGCACAATATTCCTTGAACTCACGGAGTTCATATTCACCTCCATTGTCAGAACGAAGACACTTTACTTTCAGCCCTGTTTCATTCTCTACAAGAGCTTTCCACTTCCTGAAGGTATCAAAAGCATTTGTTTTATTTTTCAAAAAATAAACCCATACCTTTCGAGTGGAGTCATCGATGAAGGTCATGTAATACTCCGAACCACCAAGGGACTTCACGGGCGCTGGTCCCCATAGATCGCTATGCACCAGCTCCAGCTTTTCTGCCTTCAATGCTCTACCACCTCTCGAGAAACTCACCCTTCTTTGTTTCCCGAAAACATAGTCCTCGCATAGGCCAACTTCAACAGATTTCAGCCCTGGAAGTCTCCCTTTCGAACACATTACCTTCATCCCTTTCTCGCTCATGTGACCCAACCGACAGTGCCACAAATCAACGTTGGTCGTAGCTCCCACAAGGTCAATACAATCCTTGGGGTTAGATGTAGTATACAACGTACCTTCCTTCTTCCCCCGAGCTACTATCATGGCTCCTCTACTGATCTTCCAGCTGTTGTTGCCGAAAGTCACTGAGTATCCTTCTACATCAAGCTGCCCGATTGAAAGCAAGTTTCTTTTCAATCCTGGAATGTGCCTCACACCATTCAGCTTCAACGTTGATCCGTTTGGTGTGGTTATCCGGACATTTCCTTTTCCCACGATTTTCAGGGGCTCATCATCAGCAAGGTAGACTTGTCCGAATTCGCCAGACACATAGTTCTCCATTATTTTAGCATCACTGCAAGAGTGGAATGATGCTCCAGAATCCAACACCCACGATTCTAGCGGACTACTGACACTTAAGACCAACGCGTCTCCAATATCATCTGTGGTTGCGTTTGCTGTCTTCTTCTCGTTCTGTCCCTTCTTATTTTTCTTTGGTGATGAACACTGGTTGCTGTAGTGACCAAACTCATCACAATTCCAACACTGGATCGAGTCTTTATCTTTCTTGGATTAAATCTTTCCTCTGGACTTTGATCTGCCACGATTCTGCCTACTCTTCGATCTGCCCCTTTCCTCTGTTTTCAGCGCTGACCCTGAAGTGGATCCAGACTCTTTCCTGCGAACCTCCTCGCTAATCATCAGATCCCTCACTTCGTCAAGCTTCAGTTTATCTTTCGCGGATGAAGCGCTAACTGCAGTTACTGTTGCAGCCCAACTGTCAGGCAAAGAAGATAACAAAACTAAAGCAAGTACCTCGTCACTGAATTCGATCTCGACAGAACACAACTGCCCAATGATCATGTTGAACTCGTTCAGGTGTTGTTGCACGGGTGTGCTCTCCGACATTCTGAGGTTGAACAACCGTCTGATCAGGTGAACTTTGTTCGCCGTTGTGGGCTTCTGATACATCTCCTCCAAGATCTGCAGCATCTCTCTTGCGGACT
The DNA here is from genome assembly GCA_963675135.1 of Galeopsis tetrahit. Taxonomy (NCBI): domain Eukaryota; kingdom Viridiplantae; phylum Streptophyta; class Magnoliopsida; order Lamiales; family Lamiaceae; genus Galeopsis; species Galeopsis tetrahit. The sequence continues at coordinate 596,656 of OY776128.1, read as the reverse complement.
TGGCTTTAGTCGTGTGGTAGGCTACGTTCATGGACAGCGATAAACGTATCGCACTCATCGTCTTTCTGTTCAACAGATTCCACTCTTTCAGTTCCATCTTTTCGGGTTTCTCCTTCTCCTCTAGGGGCACATACAAATCTTTACCATAAAGGTAATCCTCGATCTGCATCTTCCAGAACTCGAAATTCGATCCGTCAAACTGTTTGATTGAAATCTTCTCGTCGCTCATCGTGACTGCTCCCTCCGAACCCGAAGCTCTGATACCAATTGTTAGGAAATAAACACACGCACACGATAACGATAAGAAAATAACACACAGTTTGTTTACCCAGTTCGTCTTGCGACTACGTCTGGGGGCGATGCCAAGCCAGGTATTTCAATATGTTTTTCGGATACTGATTACAATGAGAGAACATCTATTTATAATAGAAAACTTGCCATAATTAACCCTAAGCTTATTAAGAAAAGACTTGTTCCCTACTCCAAGCCATTAGGAACAAACTTACCATAATTAACTCTAAGCCTATTAGGAAAAGACTTGCTCCCCACTCCAGGCCCGTTAGGATCAATCTTGTCCTACACTCCAAGCCCGTTAGGATCAATTCAGGCTCCACACTCTAACACAAACCCGGACCAGACCGGAATTTAACGGTTCGGTCTGGACCGGATTGATTCAGGTCCGGTCTCCGGTCCACCCATTTGGGTGAATTTCGGTCCCGGTCCGATTTTGGAACGGTGCACACACCTACCTCTGATACTCCGTTAATATTAATTCCTTTTTTCTGATCAAACATATTTCGTAGTAATTATAAAGTAGTTCGTGTTCAATTTTAGTCATGTATGTTTTCTTTTTCAATTTGGTTTTGTTTTGTGTCATTTTTGATCCATAGGTTTTAACTTTAATTTTTCTATCTTTTTTTATCCAATTTTAGCTCTGTATGTTGTTTATTTTTCAATTTAGGTCCTTCTGGTGTCAATTTTGGTCCAAAAAACTAAATTGTTGGCAAGGCGTGGGACAATTCTCATTAATATATATATATATTTCAGAAGTGTTCGATTGTTTCAAGAATGAAAATGGCGGTTTTAAGTCGGGGATTGGCCGCAATACAAAAGGATTGGTGCAACTTTACGAAGCGTCTTTCTTATTAACCGAAGATGAAACGACACTGGAGATTGCGAAAGAGTTTGCCACTATTTGTTTGCAAAAAAAAGTGGATGATAATGACCAACAACTTTCACTGGAACTTCCAATTAATTGGAGGGTACCAAGGCCACATGTAAGAGGGTATATTGATGCCTATGAGACAAGGCCTGACATGAATCCAAATGTGTTAGACTTTGCAAAATTGGACTTCAATATTGTTCAAGCAACACACCAACAAGATCTTAAACATGTCTCGAGGTGATCATTTAATTAAGGCCGCGTAAATATATATATATATATATATATATATATATATATTTATTTGTCCCTTAAGTTGTACCAGTTTTGATTTTGCCCTTACGTTTTTCGATTTTGAAATTAGTTCTCTATGTTTACAAAACTCAGTGTTTTAGTCATTTTATCGACAAACATAAGTTATTTTTTGTCTGAATTAAAGACCAAACACTTTCGAATGAGCATTGCCTTTATCTGAGTCTTTCGCAGTATAAAAAATCAGCATCACTACCTAACATAGCATCCATCATCCCCAGATTGGATGGGTTGTCTCTGATTACTGATAAAAAGACTAAACCACATAATTTTGTAAATATAATCGAAATATTTAGAGGACCAAAAATCAAAACTAGGACAACTTAGGATACAAAAAATGTATTTTTCCTTTAATTAATTAATTAATATACAAATTAATTTGTTTTAGAATTAATATTCTTCATCCTTTAATTAATTTGTAGCTTCAATATTTAATTATATGTATGTATGTATCTATATGTATAAAGGTGGTGGAAAAATACAAGCCTTGCTGAAAAGCTCCCATTTGCAAGGGATAGACTTGTGGAATCCTACTTTTGGACAATTGGGTTTTTCGAGCCTCGTGAAAATAGATACCAGAGGATTATGGCCACCAAAATTATTGCATTAATAGTAACAATAGACGATATATTTGATGTCTATGCTACTCTTGAAGAACTGCAACTATTCAACCACGCCATTCAAAGGTAATTAATTATATACTTCTTCTCGCAATTTTTTGGGCACAGAGATTAGTGATTAAATCATAGATATAGTACAAGTGATGTGATTGAGATGAGAAAATAAATTATATACTTTCTTCTATTCAAAATATATGTCATCCTAAGCTCATGCACACATATTAAGAAAATAAATTATTTCTCATGATACCCTTAATTAATAATGATTGTACATCTCATAAAAAAAGAACACATTTATGTAAATATTTAGAGATCTTAAGGTTAAATTTGGAAAAAAAATACAATTAATTTGCATTGAAAAGTGCAAAACGTCATATAATTTACAAAGAAAACGAAAAGTCAAAACGACTTATATTAAGTATAGAAGGGAGTATATATAAAGGCAAAATTGAGTGGTTTTATATGTAAATAAGAATTGATCAGTGTAAGGACTTATAGGCGAACGGACCTGTAATGAACCAAGGATGGGTATTTGACCCAAACTAAATAATCCCACTTGAGTTTTGCCCAAGATTTGATGGCAGTCTCAATATTTGACATTTCCTTGATTGTGGATTCTTTCCATTAATTTATGATTGTGATTCCCTTTTCACGGTTATAAATGAAGGTGATGGGTGTCATTATTTCTTGTGGGTTCAAAAAAATATCTTTGTGTGTGTAATCTTTGTATACAACTCAATCGACGGTGGAGAAGGCGGTCCCAAAACCCAACAGGACCATATTAGTAAAACAAAAAGGTTATAGACGGACGGAGAAAGTAATACTTAGTCACTTAATTATAATATTGAATAATTGACTCTTGAATTTCAGATGGGATATTGAATCAATCGAACAGCTTCCTGATTACATGCAAATTTGTTATCTTGCACTCTACAACCTTGTTAACGACATGGCTTACGATGTTCTCAAAGACCAAGGTTTCATCATCATTCCATATTTAAGGAAATCGGTAATACAGTATAATATAATTATGCTTTAATTTTTTTTCTACATACATACATATATATATACTAATTAATTACATGAGTTAATCAATTAGAGTTGCATGCATCAATGTATTTATGTTTTACAAATTGCAGTGGCAAAACTTAATTGCCGCTTATATGCAAGAGGCAAAGTGGTACTACAATGGATACAAACCAAGCCTGGAAGAATATCTCAACAATGCTTGGATTTCAATATCAGTCCCTGCAATGCTTTCCCAATTTTATTTTCTACAAAAAAATCCAATTAAAGAGGAAGTTATTGAGAGCTTATATAAGTACCACGACATACTTCGTTGGTCAGCTATGATTTTAAGGCTTGCCGATGATTTAGGAACATCAGTGGTACGTACAAACACTGCAAGAAAATTGAGTTTTAATGACGGCATCCTCTCATTAAAACTTTCTAGCTAGCTAATAGTTTTTAATGACAGGTCCCGTTGATTTTTGTTATTAAAAGTCAATTTTCTTGTAGTGAAAACCCTCTATTCAATCTCATGTTCTAGCTTGTGAATTCAATTAATTAACAAGTACTTTTTTTCACAATTTCTTATAGGATGGGGTGAAGAGAGGCGATGTGCCAAAATCAATCGAATGCTATATGAATGAAAAAAATGTTTCAGAGAAAGAGGCACAAGAGCATGTAAAGTTTATCATAGGGGAGGCATGGAAAAAGATGAATAAGGAAAGGTTGTCGGATTCTCCATTTCCAAAGGAATTTATTGAGTGTGCGATTAATGTTGCAAGAATGGGGCAGTTTATGTATAAATATGGAGATGGGCATGGCATACAGCCCTCTCAAATACTTGATCATATCACAAGCTTGTTGTTCGAGCCTTACAACGAGATGTAATCACATAAAATCCTTCACGAATTATTCGGATCTTTGTTTGGATAGTATTTATGTGAGATTGTTTAATAAGGTTTGTTACCATAAACGAACAAACGGGATCTCTATGATATTCAGTTTGTTATGTCTTGAACACACTTTGTTAGTAATTCTCACACTTTGTTAGTAAATCTCTCCATTCATAAATGAAGACAAGGGTCTATGACCGATAGCTAAAATTGTTTATGTAGAGATTAAGATGATATCTGAACTTCAGAGATTTTAAATTATAATCTATCCTTAATCTTAAATATCAAACAAGAAGTATAATATGTGAATTCTTCTTCTAGTAATGCTTGGTTAGGAGATCTTAGAATGGTAGTAGATAATGTTGGAGAAATGGGTTTAAATTAATTGATTTTAAATGAAACACTCGTTTTTAATTCATTCTTGAGGGTTATAAGTGTAATTTCAAGGAAATTAAATGGCCTAGAGTCGTTCAAATCTCGAAGCAGATTGTCATAGTGTATTTAAAATCTCAAAACTGAATTTCGATAAATGAAATTAATTCACGAAGTTAAAACGTCAAGTAACACGTTTTATGCATTAAAGTGTTACTTCAAGCTTATAGTGTTTTGTTTGTCTGAAGGGGCAACAGTTAACACGGTAGCTTCTCACTCGGCTACAGTTACCACTAGCACCCATGCATTAAAAGATAGATTTGGGTCATGTCCTTTTTTTCATATTCACTACGGCATGCTTGTGATGAAAGAATGCATTCCCTCCACAAGAAAATAGTCATATTTCTTAAACCAAATTAAATTGACCCCCAAAAGAGTCATGTTATAAAAGTTAATTCTCAATTGAAATTTCTAAAGTGACCAATGGCAAAATATGATTTGAGTGAGTCTCGTGTGCACCAGTTGCATCAATGTTAATTGTATTTTAGAAGCTGGTGATTTAAAATGGCTAAAATTCATTATTAGTATAAGACATTCTGGGCGAAGGTACAAATAAGCCATTAGAGTTCATGTATAAAAGAATCAACTGCACCTAATCATACGCACTACTCACGTCAAATGAATCACAAATGAATCATCCAGAATTGGCAGACGCATTACCAGCTTTGCGAACACTCAGTCCAACTGATCGACAACCAGCTCGAGTATCTACACAAATGAACAGTTGGAGTTTTTCATGCCAGCATTTTCATTCAGGTTGAATGTACTGACAACCAAAAGAAAAGGAGAAATAAACTCTCCTTCAGAGTCATCAGACTATAAAAGCAAACTCACCTAGAAAGAAGTTGCAAGAATAAGCGTAGAAATTTGTCAGAGCAAGAAAGGAGAAGAACATTATCTCTCCGGCATGATCTCAGGCAATCCATAATCAAGAGTATACGTTGGCTCAGCTCTTGCAAGCTTTGGTTTTGGCTAAGATGTTAATAGGACCAAGGAATGAGCATACGGCTATGTTGGCAAACGGTCCATCTTCTAATTCTGCACCGAAAGGTGGAAAGAAGAAGAAGAAGGCAAATGGCCAGAAATAAGCTAATAACAAGGAAAAGATACCAATTGAGGGAGGTGTCAAGAAAAAGACTACTAAGAAAAAGTGTTTTAGTTGCGGTCTGAAAGGACATTGAAAGTCAGCCTGTACCTGCAAGCCTAAGAAGGCTGGTAAGCAAGGTAATTCTCACGCACTAGTAATTGAAACTTGTTTAGTGGTGTATTCTTCCCATTCGTGGATGGTGGATACGGGAGCCACTGATCATGTTTGTTTCGATTTTCAGGGGTTCAAGCTAACCCGACAACTTAGTGGGAATGAGATCATCATCACCATGGGCAATGCTACTAAAGTGGCGGCTGTTGCAGTGGGAGATGTGCAACTATCTTTTAGTGATATAATTTTAGTTTTAAAAGACGTTTTTTATGTTACGAGTTTTAGAAAGAATTTGATTTCAGTTTCTAAACTAATTTTGGATGGATACTCATTTTTTTTTAATAAGATTGTCGTTATTTTTCGTAATGACGAGATTATCTGTTCGGAAGCATTGGTGAATAATCTTTATACTATTAATTGTTCACATTCCACACAAAATGAATCGCATAACACATCGACTATTTCTAAGAAAAGAAAGCATTCTTCAGACATGAACGAAACACTTCTGTGTCATCTTAGACTTGGTTATATTAATCTAAGAAGGATTCAAAGGTTGGTGAACGACGGCTCATTGGAATCACTCCAGGTTGAGCCGTTTCCAACATGTGAATCATGTTTAGAGGGTAAAATGACCAAAAGAGCATTTGGGGCAAAGGGGAATAGAGTTAGTGAAGTGTTAGAACTCGTTCATACTGATGTATGTGGACCAATGTCAATTCAAGCAAAATGTGGTTTTGAGTATTTCGTTACTTTTATCGATGATTACTCAAGATATGGATACATCTATCTAATGCGGTATAAGTCTGAGACCTTTGATAAATTCAAAGAGTGTAAGGCTGAAGCAGAAAAGCCTAGGAAAAAGAGTATCAAGTTTCTACGATCAGATCGTGGAGGCGAATACCTCAACAATGAATTTTTGGGCTACATATCAGGCGAAGGGATTGTATCCCAATTAACTGCACCCGGAACCCCTCAACAAAATGGAGTTGTAGAGCGAATAAATCGAACTCTTTTAGAGATGGTCAGATCTATGATGAGTTATTCAGATTTACCTAAGTCGTTTTGGGGTCATGCCTTGGAAACAGCAACTTACATTCTGAATTTGGTACCTTCCAAATCACTTCCTAAAACCCCCTACAGAATTGTGGACCGGGCGAAAGCCTAGTCTAAGACACATAAGAATTTGTGGGTGACCTGCATACGTGTTGGACAAGGAAGCTGGAAAGTTAGACCCTCGTTCAGAATTAAGGTTGTTTGTAGGATATCCTAGAGGAACGAAATGGGGTTTATTCTATAGTCCAAAGAATCAGCGAATTGTGATAAGCACACATTCTAGATTGTTGGAAGAAAACTATATGAGTAATAGAAAGCCCAAGAGTGAGATTACCTTAAATGAATTAAGAGGGCCAACTCCTATACCAAGTGTACAAGTAGATGTACCAAGCGATACACAAACACAACCGGAACCTTATCGTAGTGGGAGGGTTGTGAGACAACCTGAGCGATTCATGTTCGTGGGAGAGTCTTCGGACTTGGTCCCCGGAGAGGATGAATCTGACCCCTGGACGTACGATGAGGCAATCCAAGACAAGGATGCAGATTCTTGGCAAACTGCAATGGAAGTAGCCATAGGGTCTATGGATCATAACAAAGTGTGGGAGCTTGTGGAACCAACCACCCAAAGGCGTAAATTATATTAGATGCAAGTGGGTCTACAAGAGAAAAAGAGGATCAGATGGGAAGGTTGAAACCTTCAAAGTTAGACTAGTGGCAAAAGGATATACTCAAAAAGAGGGAATCGATTATGATGAGACCTTTTCGCCTGTAGCTATGCTTAAGTCTATCTGTATTCTCTTGTCGATTGCAGCTCACCTAGACTTTGAGATCTGGCAAATGGATGTCAAGACAGCTTTCCTAAATGGAAGTCTTGAACAAGAAATCTACATGCGCCAACCCGAAGGCTTCATTGAAAAAGGCCAAGAGAATCTTGTATGCAAGCTTAAAAGGTTAATATATGGACTTAAGCAAGCATCGCGAGCTTTGAATCGATGTTTTGATCAGGTGATACAATCCTATGGATTAATATTTGATCAAAATGAGTTTGAGAGTTATGTCTATAAGAAGTGTATCGGAACTCCCTTGGTATTCTTAGTATTATACGTAGACGACATTCTGCTTATTGGAAACAATAAAAAGGTGTTGATAGACGTGAGGGTATGGTTGTCAAAACAGTTTGATATGAAGGATTTAGATGAAGCTGATCACATCCTTGGGATTAAGATTACTCGAGATCGTCAGAAAAGGATGATATGCTTATCCCAAACCTCATACATAGACATTATTTTGAAACGATTCAGCATGCAAAATTCCAAGAAAGGATTTGTTCCTTTCAGACATGGAATTCATCTATCTAAAGAGATGTGTCCTAAGACACAAAAGGAGATGGATGAGATGAGAAACATTTCATATGCGTCGGCAGTTGGAAGCCTCATGTATGCAATGCTGTGCACGAGACCGGATATTTGCTTTGTTGTGTGCATGGTAGCAAGATATCAAAGTAACTCAGGGAAAGAATATTGGACTGCAGTTAAAAACATTCTCAAGTATCTAAAAAGAACTCGAGATAGAATGTTGGTTTATCAGTCAGACAGTCTATTTCCTGTGGGTTATACGGACTCAGATTTTCAATCAGACATGGATTCTAGAAAATCTACCTCGCGTAGTGTGTTTTGTTTGGGGGTGGAGCCATGACATGGTGTGAAGTAGAAATGCATCGTTGATTCTACCATGGAAGTCGAATATGTAGCTGCTTGTGAAGCAGCGAAAGAAGCGGTTTGGCTTAAGAACTTTTTAGTGGACTTGAATGTGATTCCGAATTTGCCCAGCAGTATCACTATTTATTGCGATAATGCTGGAGCAGTTGCAAATTCAAGGGAACCAAGAGCTCATAAGGCAAGCAAACACATTGAAAGAAAATACCATCTTATACGAGAAATCGTTAAGAGAGGAGATATAGTGGTGGCAAAGATCGCATCGGAAGACAACATAGCTGATCCCTTCACAAAGGGTCTGCCTTAGAGTACATTCGAGAGACATGTGGAAGGAATGGGGGTCAAGTGCGTTGCCAAGCTGCTTTGAGTATAAGTGGGAGAATTTATCAGGACATGTAGAACATGGACGTGCTGTAGTATACTTAAAAGCAGACTTTAAGTATAAGTGGGAGATTGTTAGGGTTATACTGGCAAGTATGCTTTTAGTGTTACTTATGTATACAAACTGATTTCTTATTAATGAGAATAATTTTTTGTCATTGGTTGCTTTAAATATAATGAATGGTAATTATTTATTGGATAAACGTTCAGATGTACTTTACATTGTAGACAATGTGGTGTGTAGAAGATCACAGAAGATCGTATTGTCAGTTCCTTGTATATAAGTATAATTGATTCACAACTTAAATGGAATTGAACAATCCATTGGTAGAAGTTGAAGTGTAAGGCTCGGATTGGTTTGTCTTGACCAAGAGATTACACTAGTGCATTATAATGTGTTGAATAGGACCTACAGAGAGGTAATTCTTATAAACTGACTTAAGGAATGAAGAATTAGACCTCAGTGGTTGTTGATTTCTTAATCTCTGTCACTTAAATGGAATTGTTTGTAGTTGAGAAGTATTGCTTTGATTTATTATGGGTAAAGAATCAATGTGATTCAATACTTTGTATTTTGGGCAATATTATTAATTATAGGACAGATTGCCAAAATTAATAAAGAGAATCGTGTCTTGGAGTGTCAAGTTAATTATGTCCCTTGTAGGTTCAGAAGGTTTATCATATTAAATCTGATGAATGAAATTTATTTCTGGTATGATAGTAATGTTGAATTGTCCTTACTCCGAGAAATAAAATATATTAATTAATTAAAGCATTTAGTAGCTTAAATTAATTAATGGACATTGAATCTTAAACACGTGAAATAATAACCGGGAGCCATATTTCGTAAATGGATTAGGATGGATAGTGCAATATTAATTCTATAGTAGAATGAATTAATATTAATGGATGGAAAAATAGGGGATTTCACCAAATAGGTCTTTCCACTTAGAGTTTTTTCAAAATGGAGCTAGGTTCAAATTACTTTTCAATTAAGCTCAAAAACCAAGTTAGATGTACCATTTTACCCTTAATAATTAAAATTGTGTTTTAAAATAGTATTAAGTGCAATAATTTAAATTTAGAATGCATATCTCTCAACAAATCGAAAAAGCCGCTGATTAAGTCAACCATTTTTTATTTTTGAAATGCAATCTCTCACCACATCGTAGAAGGCGCTAATTACTCACAGTTCCCAAAATGAAAACTTTCTCAAGATTTCAAACTTTTGAATTGATTAATCTGCAGAAATTTAATCTCTTTCAAATTTCAATTTATTTTGGTATTGTGAGGAAGACCTAAGAAAAGGGAGCGATTGTGCAGATAACTCGAAAAAAAGGTTTAACACTTTGTCAAAGGTAAAGGATTATACTGATTTACTGATACTTTGTAAGTTGATATTTTTGGATGATATGGTTTGTTTCATCTGCATCGGTGTTTTCAGGTTAGTAATGTATGCATAAGATATATTTGGGTTTACAATTTCAACCAGAGCTTATATTTTGAAATATAATCTGTTTTTTTATGAAAGATTCGAGTCCCTTTTGACAGTGATGAAATATCCTCGAGTAGGCCTGTGATGAAGAAACCCTAAAATATGAACATGCATTTTCGAAATTTGAAATTGTGTTATTTTTTGTGTTAAATGATATAAAATATATATTTTGTACAGAGCTTGTGATTTTGTTGTTTAAAAACGATTTTTGTACAAATGACAAAATGTATGAAACAAAGAAATAAATTAGGGAAATATGAATCTTGGAAAATCATATTTGTTTGGGTTTTGCATTTAAGTGTATATTAAGAGGTCTCTGTTTTTTGTCTTGGGTCCTTAATTTACATTTATCTATTGATAAATTAAAAGTATTTGATTTTTGCTTGCTATCTGCAGAAATGGCTAAAGAGAAACAAAAAGGAATTAAAATCCGGGATGTCGATGAACGAGGAAAACGAAAAAGGGAAGAAAAGAAGTACGGGAAAGTTAACTTAATGAAAATTAGAGGTAAGACATATGAATATATGATATGAGTAATGGTGATATGTTGTAGATGCAGGTTATTTATGCAATCTTCTGCATTTGAATATGTTGCTTAATATAATCTGAACTGAATTTAATTTAGATAACCATATGGTAAAATTATATTCATTAATGAACTACATTTGTAAGTTTATGCTATCTGATACAACTTAGTTTGTTAAGTGCTTATTGTTTTGTGTTAATTAAGGAATGAATCTTTGTGTGCAGATTCAACTAGCAAAATGAAGCATAAGAAGGAGGGACATGGAAAACGTAAAGGTTTCATTATCTAATTTGAAAGTTATATGTTATATGTATTCATATACCTTTATTAATTAATCTAAATCCTGTCAATACAGGAGAGCGTATAGTAAGATGCGTGATACTGCCTTCGGATTCAGGTTATTTTGTAATTTTTTATATTGTATTTATAAATATATAGAAACTATTGAGTATGGCAACTCTAGCATTTGATTATATATCTTTATAGATTTTGAGAGCGAGGAAGAAACTAAGAAAAGAAGGATTTTGAAAACTTCGTCGGAGTCTGAAGGTAAATTTGCTGGTATTTTTAAGTACTAAATGTAGATTTGTAGTGTAATCTTTATTTGAAATGTTATAAAGTTTATATCTTATATATTTATGCAGATGTCGAAAGCGAAGATGATAAAGGAAGCATATTTCTAGAAGATATGTTAAAATTAACAATAAATTTGGTTAGTTCCTTGTTTCTTTCATTCGTTTACGACTAATGTTCTGTTACGCTATGTATCATAAAGAAGATATGCTTATTTCCAAAGTTGAAATGTGTTTTTTTTTTTCCTTTTTGAAGATAAGGTGGATGTTGTTTCAAAGGACAATTATTTCAGATCAAATTTGAGAACTTCCTTTAATGAACTGAAACAGATGCAGTTTAGTGAAGATCACTTCAGGGAGCTAAAACATACACCTTTTTGGTTGTTGTTGGAAGCTGTACTGAAAAATGGAAGTACAGAGATGATTAAGAACACGACCAAGTTTGAGGAGGATATAATAGAAATTGTGAGAAGTTTTGATGAAGATTCTGGATGTTTTATAGTTTCATCCCAAGAGTTGGAGGTCAACAAACATGATGCAGAATTGATTTTTGGTATTGTTCCTGGTAATGTCCAAATCCCAATGAGGGGTACCAACTATGCTCATCCTGAATGGGTACGGAGGTGTTTTAGGGAAGAAATTTTGACAAAGCCACCAAACTTTCCTCTGTATAGATCTCTTTTAAAAACAAAGATAAATGAAATGAGGGAGCTAAGAGACAGGCAGTCAGTTCAGGATGTGGCAAGATTGTTATGCTGCTATGTAATGGCTGGAATACTGTGTCCAGTCAGAAGTGGAGCGACACCATGGTTTCTGACGTCTTATGTGGAAGATTTATACCAAATGTGCAAATACGATTGGAGCACTTACATTGTCGATGCCCTCAATAATCAGATAAAAAAGACCAAAGATATGAAGGCTGGTGGTTGCGCTATGCTTTTGCCGGTATATATTGTTTATTAACTTATTTGTTATACTTTATTAATATCCTTTGTCTCCGATATGAAATACATATTCATTCATATTTGAATGTTTTCATGCAGTATTGGTTGTGCGAGCACACCAAGTGGGTTGATCCGATAGACGAAAAAGCATTTCCGAGATTCTTGAAATGGGATCTGCATCATTTGAATAATGTTATATCTAAGGGGAAAATGCATAGGCATTCTAAGGTAACTCCTGACATTTGAATAGATTAGATAATTAATAATTATAATACTTTAAATTATTATATTATATATATATATATATATAACTCAATACAATTATTTGTAAAGGTTTCTACTGGAAGTCTGAGAACAACAAGTTGGGAGAGGAAACAGTTTAACGATCTACTGAAGTACAGAGATACAGAAAAGTTGGCTAGGGGTGTTGTAGTAGAAAGTAACATGACGAATGTTCATGTACATTCTGCTGCAGATGGTGAATCAGTTCCGGTTACTAAATCTGTTGAGAAGGATAATGTAGTTCTAGGTCAGTCATCAACAAAACATTTTGAGGTTGGTTCTAGTTCAAAAGTGAACGAGATTTGTATTAATGAGGGTCCTTCATTTGATCTTGGAGATGACTTTACTATTGATGCTAATGATGCAGCTTATGAGGATACAGTGATGAAGGTCTGTCGTGACTTGAACAAGACAGTTCTTCATACAAATGAAAATATTAGAGAAGGTCTTAGTGATGATATTGGAGTGCAGAATAATCAGCAAAACAATTGTAGAACTGGTTTGGTTGTTGAAGGAAACACAGGGCCAAAGGTTGATGAATTACTACGTCAAATAAATTTGCTGCGACAGGAAAGTCAAGTGAAATCGAACAGAGTCGATGAATTAATATTTGAACTTGACTGTCTGAGAAAGGATATTGAGAAGGAGAGAGCTCTGTTTGATGACGAGAGGAAATCAAACAACGAAATAATTCAAAAAATGAAGGTGGATAATGATGTTATGCAGAGGGAATTAGATATTCTTAAGGCACAGAACGAACTTGTTTATGAAGATGAATATATCCTTGACGAAATCGATAAGATTGAGAATGAAGTAGTGATGAGGTCTTCAGGTGGTAAGGGTTATGAAGTAGAAAAAACTGCAACTGTTGAGGTTGAGCAAGCGTCGGAGAAAACTCCTTCCCCAGCAGATAATTTAGATAAGAAAAAAAAGAAAGTGGTTGATCCTAGTTCATTGGTTATTAGAGTTAGAGATAGAACTCTAAAAGGTAATAGAAGGGCGGTGCAGATGACTCCACAGGTTCTAACCCAAGAGCTGATGTATGTGCACGAAATAATTGATGACAGCCGCGAAGAAGATTTGAATGCACGTAATGAGAACAAAATTCAGAAACAGGTAAAGTATCCATTTGATAACAGGCTGCTTACGGTTAAAAATTGTCCTAATGATTTGAAGGACCATATTTTTGATGAACTGAAGAAACATGGAGAGAGGTAATTGAAGTACTTTATGAATTGCATTTCAATAATTGTTTGTATGTCAGGGCATGGTTAATTTTCTTTTTTTGCATACATTTCTTTTTTGGAATTGCAGTAAATTAGTATTTCGGGGAACTGGGCAGTTGACATACATTACCATCCGAATGCTGATTAATCTAATAAACAACAAAACAGTTGATAATGAGGTGATGTTAGAATCAATATTCCTTTACAACATGGATTATAAGATGGTTTAAGAAATTATGCTAATCGTGATTTTTTTTTTCAAACAATATAGGTGATAGATGCGTGGTCGGAAATTATGCGTTCGATTCTGTTCAAGAGATATCCCTCTGCACGGCGTGTGACTGTTCTTACATCGTCATGTTGGGTACGTATGTAATATAATTTTTGGTAGCCTTATTACATAACAATTATTAAGATGTTATTTTATAATTGTTATTTCAATTGTAGGCCTTGATCACCAAACGTGACGTATCAAAACAAAAATGCTTTGCATCGCTCATTGAAAAAGTTTTAGAGGATGCCGTTGATAAAGATATTTTGTTATTCCCGGTAATTGTAAGTGAAGGTGATTCAATATCGAGGACAACCGTTTCAGGCCATTGGACTCTCTTGAAGTTGGACCTAATAAAGTGTGAGTGGACATTTTACAACTCAATGCGTCCAAGGGCGAGTGGGGCTAAAGACCACTACTTCGAACACGCTCTTTTGCTGGTGAGTTTTTCTAAATTCTATTACTAAAAAATATATGTATACCAACTAATTACCAAAAACTAGATGTGTACAAACAACTATTTCACTAATACTTTGCTCGGTAAATGAATTATTATATGTATACCAAATAAGTAGATTATCTTTATGATATTTTAAGAACCTTACAATATTTTAATATCTGCATTTAAATTTTTTTATTAAAAAAAAGTAGATTATCTTTATGTAAAGTTTATATGAAGCTTTAATGATTTATAGGTTAAGTATGTAGAGGCGAAGTTAAGGTCGAGCTTCTTGAAGGATTGTCCAAGACATCGATTTTTAAAGACTACGTTGGAGAAGCCTAGTCCGTCTGAAATACTGCAGCAGGGGCATGGTACGTTAGATTGTGGAATAGTAGTTTGCAGACTTATAGAGTATTTCTTAAGAGGGGAAGAGCCGCCTAATGCAGCATTTGGCAGTAATGAAGCGATGGATATGCGAGTCAGGATTGTTGGTGCCTTCGTGGACACATTTCGTTACATTGAAGTTTGAGTATGAACTGATTGGCGGAATCCCCTTTATGTTATGTTGTTTAAGAAACAAGTTTTTTTTGAAGTTTTGTTCGTTCCGTAAAGCAGCAAAACAATAACTCTTTTTTTGTTGCATATGCTGTTTTTCATAATTCATATCTTATGAATGTATGACATTTTAATTTCAATATATGTCATGGTTCTTTTAATAAAAAATTTGTTTATTTTTTCTACCTTATGTTTTACTTTGATGTTCAAATTTAGTATGGGTGTTAATATTGATGTGAATATGGAAATAAATTAATATGAATCTAAGTATATTATGAAACTGGAATAAAGTATTTTGGCAACAATAAATATATATATATATCATAAATGTATTAATTAAAATCTCAATAATACATATAACCCACTAGATGACCCACTTTCTCCACTATGCAGAAAACAGTTACATCATTTTAACATTTCAATTTTCTAATATAAATACTGCATTACAAATATACATGTTAGACGAACCATATATTGTTCATTCCATATACAATCATTTGATTATTTTTCGAAGAATCAATTAACAAAAAAAAAAATGCAATCCTATGGTTTATCGGGCATCATTCCGGACGAGTTAATTTCAGAAATTCTGGAGAGGTTGCCAGCAAAGAATCTGAAACTCCTCAAATGTGTGTCTAAAGGATGGTATGCTTTTATACGCTCTCGTTCTTTTGTTAAGAATCATCTGAGGAAAATGAAATTTGGAAGTTGCTTCTCCTTAATGCACAAGAAATGTATTGCTTATCCGCCTATATGCTACTTGTTCGATCCAAGTAATATTGGATCAATTGAACGAGTGCACTGTGATTATTATGAGGAGTTTGAGGTACTCGGTACTTGCAACGGTTTAGTATTGTTTTGTGATATTCACGATACTTATTCTTTGTCGAATCCTATTACAAGAGAGACATTAATAATTCCTAATGTCCATATAAAGTTTCCTACAAATTTCACAAACGCTTCGTTGTTTTTTGGTTTGGGTTATGATAACGATAATGATGATTATATAATCATTCGATTTTGTCGTTTTTGGATTCGTGGGGATTTTCAAACAGATGTTAAGTTGTTCTCTAGGAATTTAAACATTTGGTATACCGTTAATTGTTTTCCCTTCAAACACCCACCATCTTGCAATGCCCACTTCGTAGGTGGATGTTTTCACTGGAAAATTTATAAAGGACAAGGTGTTTATGCAATTGCAACATTTGATTTGAAGAAAAAGATTTATGGATGGATTGATTTGCCCGTTTTTTATTGCGAGACTTGGTCTTTAATGGTTGATGCTTTGGATGACAACAATCTAGCTGTTTATGGATGTCGGATTGGGAACGAAATCCTTGGTGTAAGGACATACTATTTTGAGATGCATATATTATCGTACTCTATTTCAGGTTCAAAGTGGCACAAGTTTACAATTTCACAAAAAGGGGTGATGTCGCCTAATTATAAACTCGTACCAATTCAGTTCATCAAAAACTCCAAAACTAAGTTGATGTTCAGGAGTGATCCAAGTGGTACGTTTTCGACGTATGATTTCACGACGAAGGAAATATTTGATTTAGAAGAAGTTGATAGGGTATATGGAATTCAACATACGTATAAGTATGTTGAGAGTCTTGTATCACCGGTTCAAAGTTTGGACAATTAAATAAAATATTTACTTTACATTTGATGATATAGAAGTTTTTATGTTTGTTATTTCAACTACTCAATAAGTACAAAGTGCAATATAATACATGAAATGCAGAAAACAAGAATAAAAGTATTGCATAAGCGCAGTACAAGTGCAATTAAGGTTAATAAATAAGCTACATATATAAATTTGTTATGCAGATTATGTAAAATAATGTAGTACAAAACTGCATAAATAAACTTATTGTATTAATCTTAACATTAGATGTATAATTTCGAAAAATAATTATAATGTCTTCATACGCCTGCATTGCTATACAACAAATATGTGTTTTTACACAGTATAAATTGTACGAATATCCATGACTATTTAGCGTTGTTTAATTTTTTTGATTACAACCCAACCGTACGTAATAGATGAAGTGCAATATTATTAAGTGAACAAATGCAATATTCTATATGAAATGCAGTTAATCCCAACTAAAATGGTGCATTCCAAAATAGGGAGCGTCGCATTGAGAAAGATAAATTTATGTGTGTTATGAAGTTGGTTAGTACTCTGCAAGCCATAAATAGGGAGCGTCGCATTGTAATTCATGGCCACTTGTCCAGTCTAATAGTCTCTCATGATTTGGGCTCTCCACCACTTGTCCGTTCTTTGATATCTAAAGGTCATGGGAGGTTTAACTTTAGATTGTTGAGGGTACTAAGTGTAGTTCATAAAAAAGGGACACAACGCATATGATTTTTAGAAGCTGATTTGAGGTGTGTAAACTTGTGGTGCCTTCATCACCTATTTGTTTGGTCAAATAACTATCATCATCCACATACTTCTCTCCACATCCCTAAGAATATATCTTTACTCTGGAATTTGCAATTGGTGAGAATTAAAGGATACCTTGCACAAATTATTACACCATCTGAACTTTGATTACAACACAACTCAATTAACTTAGATGAAGTGCAATAATATTAAGTGAACAAATGCAATATTCTAGACGAAATGCAGTTAATCCCAGCTAAAACGCTGCATTCCAAAAAAGTGGAATGGAGATTAATCAGTGTATTGTCTGCCTATTATGAATTTGATATGCAGCAAATAATACAACATTATTGCACCATCTGAACTTTGATTACAACCCAACTGTACGTACTAGATGAAGTGCAATAATATTAAGTGGACAAATGCAATATTCTAGACGAAATGCAGTTAATCCCAGCTAAAATGTGGCATTCCAAAAAAGTGGAATGGAGATTAATCATTGTATTGTCTGCATATTATGAATTTGATATGCAGCAAATAATATGTGACTGGAACAAAGTAGAAGGCGGCAGTATTCACTTTATCACATTTTTTTATCCATTCCATGCATATCAACAAACATTTTTTTAATTTTATTTTAAGGATATAGCCCAACTATATCATCTAGATATTACATTTTTATGGATATTGAAATATAAACAAAAGTAGAGACTAATATAAGAATGTGAAAGGATTATATAAACTATAAAACTGCATGTTTAATACTAACAGGGAATTATGTTTAAAAAACAGTTAAATAGAATGAATTCAAAAAAGGAAATAAATGCATGAAATAAATTACATAATTCTAATGAGAAATGTTTGTCTTGTCGGTTCCAAAAACAATAGCACATGTCAAAGAATCATGCCTTCCTTTTTTGCCGCACCTCTTACAAATAGTGGGCTTA
This sequence comes from Galeopsis tetrahit, assembly GCA_963675135.1. Classification (NCBI taxonomy): domain Eukaryota; kingdom Viridiplantae; phylum Streptophyta; class Magnoliopsida; order Lamiales; family Lamiaceae; genus Galeopsis; species Galeopsis tetrahit. The sequence goes on along the minus strand of OY776128.1, from coordinate 578,224 downwards.
ACCTTCCGAAATTCACCATACGAATTTATCCTCTTCTGTTTTGGTCTTCCTGGAGGCTTACGAAGAATTGGAGGTAGAATCATTTCAGAATCATGCACAGTCGTTGACTCGTATCTTTCTGTTTGGGGAACAGGAATTAGATCCACTGCATAACATTGCTTGTAACTAGAAGTAAAGAAACACTCCTCGACTACATTATGAATAGATGTGCAATGCCTCTTTATCACAGCAACTGCATGTGCACATGGGAAGCCTTTGATTTGCCAATCAAAACAAGTACATATATTGAATTCAAGATCAACAGTGACAGACGTTTTTTAGGAAACCAAAAACTGTCCATTAGGATACAATGAGACAGTCCATGCATCACTGATATTCACCAATTCGTGCCATAGTTTTTCTTTGCTAGGCACCAGCAAACCAGTCCACTTATTACTATCTTCCCGCCTCTCCACAAACCATCTAGATATCTCTTGCCTTATAGAGTCAATCATGTAAGTAACTGGTAGACCTCTAGCTTCACATATCCACGAGTTAAATGACTCGGCTGCGTTGGAAGTCATTTCTCCGTACCTCTTCACACGGGGTGAGTGTGCGATTGCCCATTTTCCATAAGGCAAATCTTTAAGCCATTCTTCAGCTATTACACCTCCAACTTCCTTGAATTTATGGATTTTTTCGTCGAAAATTCTGGTATTAGGGGCATAAGCACATTGCTTAAACAAATCAGCCATATTTTCACGATGTTGAGTATTCCATCCTCCACCATACCTACCCCTTAGATTGGATAACAAATGGTAAAGACAGTAGAAGTGGTTAGGGTCCTCCCATACGTCGTAGAATGCAGACATCAACCCCGTATTTCTATCAGAGATGTAAATTATCTTTTGGGGATGAGTGATTAGATCGCGAAGCTTAGTTAAAAACCAAGCCCAATTGTTCCGATTCTCAGAGGAAACAATTGCAAACGCAACAGGAAACAAACCTATAAGAAGTCAAGATATATATTATAAACGTATTGAACATATAGAATTTATGGATAGAGCAACCGATACATATAATTAGCCTAGTTATTTTTTTAACAATACAGAAATGCAGGCATGAATGAATTACAATAACATTATCAGCAAATGGGAAATAATAGCATAATGCCAAAATCCTGTTAAACACAATCTGCACAACTTAAAACTGGAAACTAAAATTGGTAACACATGGGACATTAACAACAAAATTTGGCAACATCAATTGACTTAGATTTCTATAAAATGATTAGATTTTAATTGTGAAACTAGAAATGCATAATTGTTTGGTTCACACTAACATTGGCAAACAAATTAGACGCAACAGACTACTGTACAAATCTTCATGATATATTTTGACAATAATGATGAAACAGGCAACACAGTGAAATAAATTATTGATTATAATATTATTACCGTTGTTACCATCCTTGGCAGTGGCAGCAAGTAATACACCCTTTGATCTCCCCTTCAAAAATGTGTCGTCTATAAAAAGAAGTGGTCTACATTTTTTGAACCCTTCCTTGCAAGCGTTGAACGAGACGAACAACCGTTCAAAATGGTTGGTAATATCGTTTTTCTCTAGGTCGACTATACTACCAGGATTAGTACGTTTGACCGCATCAGTGTACCATCTTAATTGGTCATACGATTCGTCATAGCTGCCAAAAATATCGCCACGTGCAGCTTCAATTCCACGCCAAGCCTTCGAATAAGTTAGGTCAAATCCGTAATCACGCTTAATATATTTCATTGCGTCGTCTACAGTGATAGTAGGATTGTCCCTGACACTTGGCAGGATAAGTTCTTTGATAAGTTTGATGCCCAACCTGTTCTTGTTATTAAGCAGAAGGTTACCTACACATTTGTGCACAAGGTTTGCTTTTGACACTATGAAGCCTGTATTCATAGGCAGTTGTTTGGCCTTAATAAATCATTCGCAGGAAGATGAACTATTTTCACTACACACCACATATACATACCTAGGGGTATTCTTACGGTAAATATATCCAAAATTTAGTTTTGTTGAATACTTCATCAGCTCAATTCTGAACTCGGGTGCACCTCCTAAAAAAACTTCACCTATTTTCATTATACTACCCCAGTGATCAGACAGGTAAGTCTTTGTTTTCTCGTTGGGGCTGATATCAAACTTTGGAATGCTACATACCTCTGTAAACTCCGTCAAACTATAATGCTCGACATTTTTTTGGGAATTAGTGGACACAAGTATCTTATGTGCATTTGATCTAAAACTTGAATGCGATGTAGACTTACTAGGATGATGGTGATCTACCGTTGTTGAATTCTGCAAAACACAGTCTTGACCCACATCACGTGTATGATTATCAACTAAAGAAATAATTTCTACCATCTGATCAGAATTCTGCATCTCATTCCCTTGGTCCTTGTGATGTTGGGATTCTATACAAACGTTTACTAGCTTTTCAGAAGAAATCTGGCAAAACTCAATTAACCCATCCAAATCATCATCCGACGCTAAACAACAATTATTTATGCATCCAACCGAATAATACATTAATACATTACTGGAAGATAATATGGGCCAAATACCACTGACCTGATTCACAATGTCTTGAAAGAGTGAAGACTGATTAACACGAACCAACTTGGTCTTGCCATCGAACTCGATCTTTAGTATAACGCAGTAATCCATTGATCGTAATCCGAAACGTATGTGGATAAAATCACAGATTAAGTGCAGAACAAATGCGATGAACAATACGCAATTATGTAAAACGGTTTAGGGTTTAGGGTAATTCGAATCATACGATTTTTTTGGGGGAAATTGACCAACATTAACAATGATTCTGTAATTTTCGATTTATGTAATTGAAAATGGAAAGTGAAGAGAATTAAACCAATTCCCACAATTAAAGCATAATTTGAAAACGGAAGATATAGAATTTTTATATTTTAAAACGGGTTATGGGCATTAGACGTTTGTTAAGGAATTTAAGGGCGTGTGTTAAGAAATTTTTATATTTTAAATTGGGTTAAGGGCATTATGGGTTATTTACGTCCAATTTTGGCCTAATTGGAAATGATTTTAAATTTTGTACTAAACTTGAACTATACCTATAGGAATGGCCCTTTTTGTAAAAATTCTCGAAAAAATATTGTGACTTAATATTGATTTTTGGGCCCATTGGGAGGTTCAATCCTAATTAGGACTCATAAAGGCTCCTCAAGTAGCCCAATAAAAGTCCATTAACTAAGGTAATTAAAAAGATAAAAATTAATCTTGTGGCAAGAAAGAGAGAAAAGTAGTGCTTATTTTGGGAGAGAATATTATGGAGAAATATATGGAAATAATATAATATCTTTTTTGAAGAATAAAATATTTGTAGATTTTCAATATTTTCTAATAAATAAATTAGTTGTTTTCTCTCTTATAAATATAGAAAAACCACCGGTGTTAAGTTAAGAGTTGAAAAATTCGGTCATCTCTAAGAACAGAAAATAGAGATCTGTGTGGAACGAGAAAAAAATAATCATCGGATCAACGGCTAGAACTCAGGGAATACTTGATTGAAGTTGATCCTAGAACTCAGGGAATACTTGATTGAAAGTTAATAGTTCGTGAGATCTCTCATCGGATCAACGGACTAGGACTTAGGAAATACTTGAGAAGGCAATTGAGTTGAAGTTGTTATTCTTCTCAACGATATTCAAAGGTAAACACGTAATCCATTAGTTCCGCATGTTTAGGGATTTAATAAGTTTTAAATACACCCACCATTCATTTCCTATTTTGTCCCTAGGTGAGAGAAGAAATCCCTTAACTACCCTTTTGGACCGTTATGTTTCCGATGGCTACAGACGTGCACTCTCCGTTACCCAGATCGGCGACAGATTTATTCGGCGATCCGATTGATGATTCACATCCACTATGGCTGAATCCATCGAAGTTCTCCGACCCGGAATTCGACCCGGAATCGTACATCTCGGATCTCCACACCTTCGTACCATTCGATACTCTCCGTTCGGAACTCCGATCCCATCTTGGCGCTCTGAAGCACGAGCTAGTTGATTTAATTAACCGAGATTATGCTGATTTCGTCAGCCTCAGCACGAAGCTCGTCAATGTGGACAGCGCAGTGGTGCGTATGCGGGCGCCGCTCCTCGAGATCAAGGAGAAGATCTTGGGTTTTCGTGGTTCCGTTGATAGCTCGTTGGCGGCGCTGCAGAGCCGCCTCAAGCAGCGCACCCAAGCCAATGAGTCCAGGGAGGTTTTGGAATTGTTGCTCGACACGATTCATGTCGTTTCTAAGGTATTGGATAGTCACTGCGTTTCAATTAGATTCGTATTTCAGCCGGAATTTGTCAGTCCATATTGAGATTCTGTATAGTTTTCTTATACTGTAGTTGTAGAAGTATCAGTCTGTTGACACACATGTTCTTTTTAGTAGTAAAGTAAGAATAAGAGTTGTTTATGACACATATTGAACTTCTTACTTTATATTTGTCTCTATACTTGTGCTTTGTCTTTAAGCATCCTTAGATATGCCATCTTTGTTGAGATTTTTCTTGAACTGTATCGGCTGATGGGCAGATGATGAAAAGACCATTCCATGCAATACACATCAGCTATTCCTTTAGTTGCTATATTTCTTACGAAGTTCATACTATGCTGGTCAGGTTGAAAAACTGATAAAGGAGCTGCCTACTGTTCCAGCTGATTGGACTAGTGGAACCATCAACTCTAAGGAAAAGGGTCAAATAAGCAATAATACTTCCTTTCAACATGCAGAAGGAACCAACATCAGGGAAACACAAAGCATGCTTCTGGAGAGAATTGCTAGTGAAATGAATCGGCTAAAGTTCTACATTGCACATGCACAGGTCTATCTTGCTCCATCCTCCGACAACCTTTCCCCTCCTATATATCATGAATGTGCATTGCAATTTTTTCCACTCGGCTGATAAAGTTGTCTTGAAATATTTATCTTCAGTTTCTGTTTTGCAACTTTTCAACTGTATGTTATATATCTCTTGTGTGATCTTGATAATGTGACTGGTGATGTGTACAATCTTTTGGTAGTTTGGGTATGTTTTTTAAAATTCTGATATACTTTTGACTACAAAAGTTGAAGTAGTTTTGGGGTTCCTTATGAAACTCACTATTTTCCTTCAAACTATGGCATATCTGACATACTTTCAGTTCCCATTGAAAAAAATGAGGTGTTCTTTCAGGCTCAGCTCACCTGCACATTTTAAAAAAAAGTGCTTGTGAACAATAATGGCATAGCACCTCCGTCATTTGATAGGAATTAGCTGTTTTATCAACTAGAAATGCTTTGATCTGATTATCAACTTGAAGTTCTAAGTTCAAACTATATATTATTTGATTTCTAGAGTTAACAGTGGTTACTTACCTTGTTAAATTTTGTATGGGGATTTCTTTAAGTAACTTGATTGGTACCATACAAATAATCATGATAGCTCAACTTTTTATTTTTATTTTTTATTTGGTGTATCTGGATCCTCTAATGTTAGTTTGACATATGATGATATGATAACATTTATTTTTGGTAAAATAAGAGAAGTGCATAATTCTTTTCATTCAGCATCTTGCTGTCCAAAACTATGGTTTTGTTGAGGCATCCTTCAATTATCTAAGGTTTGGAAGATTGGATAACTCTAGCCTGAGAAAAACTGATGGGTTCATGACATAAATCAAAACTGCAAATTCCTGTTTAAGTGTTCAAGAACTGTAAGAACATTATGTGCAGTTATAACATTAGATATTTCATATATAATTTAAAGAAAATTACAATATATGCCTCCTAAGATGAAGAAAAATCAAAATTCCTTTTGCATACACATGAGTGGTGCCTGCAATAATGGATTTCTGAATGCTCTAGGCTGTTTGCTTCCTGTAAAAAAGTAATTCAAGATGAAAAGAAACGAATATCTGATTTCTGGAAACTGATCTGATCAATGCAATGTCATACGATTTCAACCCCCAAAGTAATACCATATAATATAAAACTGGACTTCTGGAATGTTCATCCTGATTCTCTCTATAATGGCAGTACAGGATATGCCCTTCATAGAGAATATGCTGAAGCGAATTCAGAATGCTAGCTTGTTACTAGATACAAGCTTGGGACACTGTTTTATGGATGGGCTGGAGCATAAGGATGCAAATGCGCTATACAATTGTTTACGTGCATATGCTGCTATTGATAATACCACAAGTGCAGAAGAAATTTTCCGATCAACTGTGGTTGCACCTTTCATGCAAAATATTATCCCTCATGGCTTTCCTGGAACAGTTGGTACAACCTCTGGAGATGACCTTGAGCAAGACTATGAAAGAATCAAACAACATATTCAAGATGATTGTAAATTTCTGTTGGACATATCATCTACAGGTATGCTGGTCATTTAGTCGGAGTGAAGCAATACTCAATGCTATTGTCCTAGAATTATCTTTATGAACTGACTCAATTAACGTGAAAAACTTTCTCTGTTAACTCATTTATTCTTAAATTTTGTTACTTCACATTGTAACTTGAGTTGCTGTTAGCTAAATTATGCAAATTGTTTTGTCCGTTTTTTCACTTGCATCTATATGAATTTTCTGCAATCCCTGTATGGATATTTGATTATTCACTTGCATACTTTTATTTAAATTTGTTATCTATTTCTGTTATTATTTTTTCAACAGGACAGAAATTTCAGTTAGGGATGCTGATTATTTTGCTATTTAAAAAATTTCAGAAAATTCAGGTCTTCATGTTTTTAGCTTTCTGGGAAATTCAATTCTTAAAGAGGTTTTATCAGCCATCCAAAAAGGAAAACCAGGGGCGTTCTCTCCTGGAAGGCCCACAGAGTTCCTCAAAAACTATAGGTCAAGCCTAGCTTTCTTGGAATATCTCGAAGGTGGTGGGGAAATTTTCAACTCTATTTTCTTGTGTATGCCCTCTACAAAACTTTTTCTCATGCTTTAGTTGTTTTCAAGGTTATTGTCCCTCTAGACTTGCTGTTGCTAAACTACGGGAAGAGGCAGTTTATATAGAGTTCATAAAGCAGTGGAATACTGGAGTTTATTTCTCATTGAGGTATGCAGGATAATTTTTTTTATACTTATGTCTTGCGTCCCCTATCTTGGGAGGGTGATAAATACACTTCTTGATTTCATTACCTCAGGTTTCAGGAAATAGCTGGAGCCCTGGATTCTGCATTAATGACTGCTACCCTTGTACCGTCTCAGAAATCCTCAAACCTAGAAAATTCTCAAAGTTTAGTATTAAAGCAAAGTATTTCTCTTATGGATTGCCTGAGATCATGCTGGAGAGATGATGTTCTTCTCCTTTCTTGCTTTGACAAATTTCTACGCTTATTCTTGCAACTTCTTTCTAGGTTAGTTTGCTTTTATAGTCTGATGGAGAGTTTATTTCTCCTTTTCTATTGGTTGTTAGTATTTTCAAAATGAATGAAAATGCTGGCATGAAAAACTCCAACTGTTCATTTGTGTAGATACTCGAGCTGGTTGTCAGTTGGATTGAGTGTTCGTAAAGCTGGTAATGTGTCTGCTAATTCTGGATTTGAATGGGCTGTATCTGCTTCCCCCGATGATTTTATCTACGTATGTATCTCCTTTAGATAATGTATGATTTTTCTGTACAAAATGTTTTTGTCAATGTGTTATTCCAGTCTGCTTCCTTTCCAGTAGGCTATGATGCCTTTTCGTCCTTCTTAGTTGATGATGAATACCTATCAGTATGACAGAAGATTGTATTAGTAGACTTATAAGAGCTGAAATAGATGATTTCTCTACTGATTGGTTAAAACGGTTTCATTTGATTATCTTTGTAAATCATATTTTGCTGTTGAAGAAGACCATAGAGCTTCAGGGATACTTGAGCTGCTATTTTCCACTTTTTGGAAGACCTTAGACTTTCTTGTACTATGTCAAATCATGTGGGGTTTCATTTGATCAAAAACTCAAAGAATAATACAACCTAGGGTACTCAAAACAGTTCAGAGAACAACACACAATTAATAGCAGTGGTTGGTAGCACACTCAGAACACCTTCCACAAGTTCCAAAATTTTATTTACAGTTCATAGGATATCGTGTATCACTTGAATATAAATTTGAAGTGCAAAGGAAAAAATTGAAAAGGGAAAATTAAAGGCAACGGAAGCAATGTTGTTTCTTGGAGAAAGAAAATTGTTGCAAGGAAATTAGAGATAGTAAGGACACGCTGCTGCTAGTTGTCATTCATCTGGAGGTGATGGAGAGAGGCTAAGTTATATAGGGCAAAGTGGATAAGAGAATGCATGTAAAAAAGCTTCTCCTTTGTCCTGAGAGTTTCTGGAGTTGGCCTTAGATGGCTGGACAATAACATTTACTGTTTATAGGTGGAGTTGTGACTCCATTCCTTGATTCCCGATTTGTTGCTTAATAGTTTTCTGTCTCTTTCTTTTAATATCACTTGTCTTTACCTGGTCACCTTATTTCTCACCTTTGCAGTATTCACATATACAGTCCTGCAAATTTTTATGTGAGATATAGAAATTTTATACGTAGTTGTTTATCTCTCCTGCACATGAATGTAATCAAAACCCTTGGAATATTAAGCTTGATACAGACATTCAGTAAATCATATTGTACTCGAGTAGGTCTCCTGTGAGCCCGGGTTCACGTGAACTCTCCTTTTCAGGTATCACTTTTTTTAAAAATGCTTGATTTTGTGTGTTGTTCATCTCAAAATCACATCAGTGACACTTCGTATGCTGAACACTGACACTTCGTTTGCTAAACAGTGATACTTGAAAAAAAAAGTTCACATGAATCCAGGTTCACATAAGTTTTTGACATTGTACTCCGTGTTTTGTGAAGTGTCTAATAACCTTATGAAAAATTGATTGTATCTCAGCATTTTCTTAAATTTGTAACGTTGAAGCTATGAGTTCGTACTCCGTTCAGCATATTGGTTTAACTGTTGGCTATATGCCTATATCGCATAAAAATTTGTCGTAATTAATAAGCAAAGTTGAAGCTTCAGAAGTTGGCATCTCTTACGACATTTGCATTACCTGCTGGTTTGGTTTGAGTTTAAGCCTGTCCTAAATCTTATTATTGCGGCTCAATGGTGGGATTCATAATGTCTAACTTTTCCAGTTTCCTGTGGCATGTTTAATGTTAAATGTTGGTGGCTTAGAGTTTTTTCTTGTCCCACTTTCTTATTTCTGAATGCTGGATTTTTTAATCTTTAAAACCTTGAATATTTTTGCCTGGGGTTCCATGTTCTTGCTTTCATTGTACAGGGACCATTAATAGTTTTTTCTAATAAAAAAATTTCTTTGCAGATAATTCATGATTTAAATTGTCTTGTGGAAGAAGTTTGCGGTGATTACCTTGGGCATGTCCTTGGTGTTCTCAAGTCATGCCCTCCTGAAGTACTTGATCTTGTGAAGAAGAGTATTATACAGGGGGGTGATTCCCTAAAAGCTCTTCAGCCTCTTGTAATTAGTTCAATTGTAGAAACTCTTGTTGAGAAATCTGTGGAGGTTAGTAATTCCTCAAATTTCTTCGTCAAATTGTTTTCCAATGGAAAAGTTCCTAGTAAAATATATATGTAAGAAGAGAGGGACTTTCTAAGTCTTTATGTGCTCACTCAGGTTGTACCTTAAACTGAGATATGCTTAGTCAGGTTGTATTATTTTGTTGACCTGAGTTGAATAGTTTACTTCATCAGAAATGGCCCTTTGATATAAGAGAATGTCTTGTGTAGGATTTGCGACAACTCAAAGGAATAGCTGCAACTTATAGAATGACCAGCAAACCGCTTCCTGTTCGTCATTCACAATATGTATCTGGGGTATTGCGTCCTCTAAAGGTACATAATTTTTTCAGTTTCACCAGGTTGCATCTTAGCAAGCAGAAATTTTCAGTGACTTTTACTTGCTGGAAACAATTGACTCATTATGTATGTCGAATTTTATGTTGCTATATCTATTAACAATTTGAGATATTTGGTGAGCCAATTAGAGATGACATGGTTGATTATGTATGTGGATGATAATTGTATGATGTGCATTTTTGGTTTGAGTTATTAATCATAAATCTTCTTTATTTCACTTGCCTTGCTACTGATTTTGTTATTATTCACACTGATACTCTTTTTGTCACTTAAATGAGTGTATAAACCATTAATACTCGTCTTTCAGTCTTTTAATCAAGAATTTTAGTAATGATATGTAAATTGTCTCCTCACATTGTGAAGAAAAAAAGCATAATAAAGCAACTAATTCCTGCTACATCAGGCATTAGTCCTTTGAAGATACTCAAAATGAGGTTCCAAAACCTTCAAATATCTAGTTCTGAAGTTTGCTTTAGGTCTTTTGGGAGAGGACATTTTTTATTTTCTTGCTGTTTATACGTTCTTGCTCTCTATTGTTCTAATTCGGATGAGTACATGTGCAAGCATACCCAGAGAATTGAGCAATCTAGTATGTGCTAATATCCATTTTAGTATGTAGGATATGTTTGTTAATTACTGTTCTCAACATTTCTTATTGTGAGAGCTGGTAGGGAGTAGGGACACTGGAAAGTGTTGAATTTAAATTTGTATATATACTTTTCATTTTTTAGTTGTTCCTTTTACGTGCATGGGATGTGATACTCATATGAAAGAATATATTCAGTTCAACTGCCAAACTTTTGCAGGTTTTTCTGGAAGGAGAGCGAGCCGCTACATACTTAACGCCAGAGATCAGGAAAGAACTCTTACAGGGTGCTGCTTTTGAGATTACTAGCCGATATTATAAATTCGTCAGTGCGGTATGTCAATTTTTGAGCAAGCTCTTTTTCATTCAGAATCATGTTATAATAATTTGTGTAGAGTACCATACTTATAGGATCCAATAAACATCTTTGTTTGATCTTTAATTTCTGTTGCATTCTTTCTCGGAGTTGGTTCGTGTCATGCTTGTAGGGTTTCTGTTCATATATGTTCTATGGCATCATTATACCTTCATCTCTTGTGCTCCTTTTGGTTGTATTCTGGAATTGGCAGAGGATTTGAAAAGTGATGGAATAGTTACCTAGATCCGTTAAAGTTAGTAACACTTTTCAGTCAAAGCTTTCTTTTACTTGTGATTATTAATATAAACTAATGTTGTTCAGTTATATTAGTTTACACATTTCAGTTAAAACTAATGTCACGTTTAAGTCAAAGCGGATATCACGTTTCACCCTGTGCCCAGGTGCACCGTGCAACAGGTGCACACGACACTCACTCAAATCATATTTTGCCATTGGTCAGTTTAGAAATTAAGAATCAACTTTTATAACATGACTTTTTTGGGATCAATAAGGTTTTAGAAATATGACTCTTTTCTTGGAGAGGGAATGCATTCTTTCATCACAATGGGAATGAATTTCCACTAGCACTACGTAGTAAATATGAAAAAAAGGACATGACCCAAATCTATCTTTTAATGCATGGGTGCTACAATTATTTATGAACAACTATTAAGGACATATTTATTTGTACATGAACACTAATGGCTTATTTGTACCTACGCCCAGAATGTCTTATACTAATAATGAATTTTAGCCATTTCAAATCATCAGCTTCTAAGATACAATAATCATTGATGCTATCGTGTGTGAATAAGGTGAGATATTAGACTCGTGGTAACTGTAGCTTCCTACTCGGTGGATTTAGAGTCGTTCTTGTTCACAATAAGTCCATATCTGTTTTATTTTCCAAAAGAACAATGGCAAGCTGACGCTCGTTGACAGGCCAGGAAAACCGAGTCCTCGCTTCAGAAAATGCGTTTAGGTGTACAAAGAAGGGCTGGAGCGAGCTCAGATGTGTTGGACGATAACATATCTGATACAGACAAGATTTGCATGCAATTATTTCTCGATATCCAGGTACACTCAAGGTTTAAATATTCTCAAATTCTCTCAATATTCCAATATTTGTTGTCCTATATTCATTGATATTTCTATAAATTACATAGAGTACCAATATTTCCATCCATGCTGAAATTATTGAAATCTTTTGTGACTTTTTTCTTGGATGTGTTTTTAGGAGTATGGGCGTAACCTTGCTTCCCTTGGGATTGATGCTGCTACAATTCCATCGTACCGTTCGTTGTGGCAGTGTGTTGCCCCTTCAGACAAACAAAACACTATAAGCTTGAAGTAAGTATTATCAAACGCGGCATAGAATAGATAGCGCATGCGTGCATTCAGTTTTTATGTAGTAGAAAAAACGGAATTTCTCATGTTCTGGTGATTGGTCTGTATAGTAATCCATCTTTTTACATTCTGAATGACACAGAACAGTAAATGGACTAGTGTAGTTCTGAAAAAAATTCCAGGTTTTCACTAGTTGACTATGAAAGTTGGGCATATAAGACTATCTGTTAAAATAATTTTTTAAGTGGTATCAGACGGGTTTTGGGTCCGATTTTTTATTGAACTAGTCGATCCGATTATGGAAACATTGATTTAAAGAAACACTATTGGACATTAAAGAAGTAAAAAAAATATACGAACTCGGGTTCATGTGGTTTTTTTTAAGTATTAATGTTGTGTAAAAAAATGCCATTGTTATACATTATCACGTCTCGTTCAATTGCAAAAGTCGGCGTTTATACGCTAGTCGTCGGTCTACCATCCGCTTAACAATTTTCGACTAGGTGTCTTTATTTTGTTTGGACTTCCTGGTGCCGAAGTTCGATTCGAAGCGATTGAGCACATTTTTTCAAGTGGAATCGACGCTCCGAGTAAAACACGTGACTTTGCCATGATGTATAACATTTTTTGGTAAAATTATATCGTTGAAAAATAGGATGAGAGATGCATTTTATATTAATTTTTAGCATTATTTTTGTAAGTTTTAATTTCTTCAAAGACCTCCTCGCCACTTTTTTTCTTTTGTTAAATTTGAATTTTATATATATTACTTGGAAATTTTACAAATAAAATATTCAAAATATATATATATAGTTGCCTTGTCCGAAAATCTTTTAAAGATCTTTTTAGTTCTTAGTGCATTTAAAAAAAATCTTAGAACATAGTATTATCATCAAGTCATAAAAATTAACTCTTTAAATCTCAAAATGAATGAAATTAAAAAAAATAAAAATTATCAAATGTTCCAAAAAAATATTCATCTTTTTTTTTCTTTTATGAAACTACTACACAAAGAAAAATATAAATAGAAAATAGTTAATATTACTAAACTTCCTTACTTTTTTCATTTATTTAAAATAATATAATATATATATATATATATATATATATATATAAATAAAGTTAAATAGACTGAATTGTTGGGATTAAAAGGCCTACGAAAAAGTTTGAGTGCTTATTTAACTAAATAGGCTTATAAAAAAGTTTGAGCTCGACTTGTTTATTAAACGAGTCAAGCTGAACTTTAATAGGTCGAGTCGTAGGTTCCTGTCGAGTAGTCTGACACATTCTCACTCCTAGCCAAGGATGAAAATATTGCTATCGCAACAAATATTGCAACTCTAATTTTACAGATATATCGCTGAATATATCGATATCGCAAAAAAATTGAAAAAATAACGAAAATCTTATTAAAATTTTAGAAATTTAACATGAAATTTTAGAGATTATTATAACATTTTATTATGCATGTATTTCATTTAAAAAGCAATAAAATTATATGTTTAAAACAAACATATAGATAATAAATTATATAAATATTAATTGACGAAAACTAATTGACAACACAATACAATGCAAAATGATTAAATATACATGATAAAATACAATTAATATTAAAATGATGACCTATGTGGTTCAAATATTGTAGGTGAAATGAATATAGTTATACACATATCATTCATATGTTACTAAATATACAAGGTAAATTGAGATTATATTCTCTTGCACAGTTACACTGTTAAAAATAAAATAAAAAGTATAATTTTATACATATAAAAATAAAATTTAAAATAAGTTTGTGATTTTTTCAGATTTTACGATATTGTGCGATATATTCGTGATATTTCCCGATTTTCGTCCAATTTTACACTACGGTTGAACGATATCGATTACGACATCAATATTTAGCAATATTTTACGATATATCCGCAATAGTCGAGAAAAAATACATTAGACCCCAATATCCATATCGCAATATCCAAATTTATGATATATCCGCGATATTTTCATTCTTACTCTTAGCCGCGCTTAGGCAGCACCAATCCGCTCAACCATCGATTTCTGACATTTGAATGAATTAATTTAGTTAATCCATTTAGGAGACCAACTCTGAAGTTTGAAATTAATGAATGTGAGGGGTGGATATTTTGGTCAATTTATCCACATGAAGACGGTAGTTAGAAATTCCACAAGGGCATTTTGGCCATTCTACCCACCTCCAGAAATCCCACACAGGTTGGGAAGAGCAACGCGAGGTTAAATCTGTCCTTTTGTGAGGCCAACCATGCAGTAGACGTTGTGGCCAAGACAAGACTCAACTATGTTTGGAGGGGTCATACTCCTGACTTTTTACTCTCATTTTTTCATAATGATTTGTTCACAACTTTTAATCGACATTGATTTATAGAGGAGAGTATTGTTGGTTTCTAAACGAGTATCAATGCTGGTGAAAGTCTAGAGGGGGTGAATAGACTTTCAGATTTTCAAACTTTTTATGTGTTCGATCAGATGAGACAACCAGATGAGATGTGTGCTCTAGTCGTTTGATGCAAATAAGATGATCTGATCTTAGAGTGCGAGTATCGAGTAACAGATAAAGATAACAAACCTACTAATTACTATATTAGCTGGTCAGTTGGAAAACTATCTCAAGAGCTACTAGTGCGGAATTATGTAGGCCCTAAATATTTAGACTTGTGTGTTGAATGAAAACCTTTTAATAAAGAATGATTTTATCAAACAATGAATGATATCAGCGCTCTGATGGTAAAAATTAACTTCGTGAATTTTGACTCTTTTGAAAACTTAGGATTTAGAAATATGAATAAGCAACTTAAACAATAAATAATAATAAAAAAAACAATAAATAACATAATTATTTATAGTGGTTCGAATAACTTGTTCTACGTCCACTCTCACGACTCAATCGTGATATTAATTCATTTCAACAAAGGTTTTTGCTACTTTATAGTTCCAAGGGAAAACTTTGATCAAGATACACTTCTGCATATGAATCTACTTGTTATGAAGAGAACATGTACTCTTTACAAATTATGATTTTCTAACTGTTAAAAGTAAAGGGTATGTGTATAACCAACTAAGTGTGAAAGAAACACACCATCTAAACTCGTAAGATATGAATCTGGCTTAGTATCTGAAAACTTAGAGATTAAGGTTAGAAAGATTAAATAGGCTCTAGAGAACTCTTAAAGATTTCAGAATGCTTGAATGTTTTTTAGGTCTGCTGGTGAGTTCTTGGCGTATAGTTTCCGTAGTCGTTCAAGTGATCGACATCTTGTATTTATAGAGAGAAATGTACTTCAAAACAAGTTATTGGTGAGAAACTAGTCGATGCAACATATCTTCTATTTTTGGACGAGATTTTCATGAGTTTATGTCTTCCTTGATTTCTGGTACGACATTTCCTTAAAAAGGGAATGTGCATTTAATGTACTTTAAATGCTTTGTACGACTATGATAAAGATCTTTGAGACCCTAGTCCAAGTCAACTTCATAGTTGTGTTGTCATCTTCTAATTGGTCCACAACAACCGAGTTGTTAGACTTGCAGTCTTGTCTTCTGTTTGAGTCTGTCAGATGATATCCGACATTCTCTTTGTCTTCTGTTAGCTTTGTCTTTTCTTCCTTTAATGCATTCTTCAATAAATGTTTCTTCTTCCAATGAGTAACATCTTAAATGTGTTCTATTATCTGATCAATCAGACTAACGGTCTTTAATGCTCTTGAAGGCTTTCTTGACAAGATCTGGTGAAGTTCATATATGCTGGTATCTTCTGATCGGCAGATCTCATGTAGCTAGTATCAGCTGATAAGGTATACAAGAACCTTTCAGTCTGATTTCACTAATGAACTTTAATGATCTTCTAGTCTTTAGTTTTCTTCTCTTTAAATCTTGAACGGGTGCATGTGGTATCAGCTGATATACATACAACTGATTCCACTGACAGACTTACACTTATATTCTTATCTTTTAAGCTTTATAAAACAACTTAGGTATCTTATTACTAGATTACAAATTGACATACTAACACTTGAGTTCTGATCTGATTTTGGCCATCAAAACTAAGGGGGTGTATTCAATTGAGATTCTATTGGATTTTTTTTTTACTTTAAAAAGTATGTGGATTTATAAAATTCATAGAGTTCATGCAAAGTTTGACTGACTTTATTTATTGATTTATGTGAATTTTCATAGACTTGACAGGATTGTGGAATATAACTTTTTTTTATGGATTTACATGGATTTTCATAAACTCTGATATTGATGGGAAGAGTTTTTTTTAATGTGAAGTGTTTTTTTTAAAATTAATATTATTATATATATACTATATAAAGTTTATATATTAATTTGGGGCGGGTCGGATATCCGTGACCCGACCCATACTCAATACGGGGCGGATCCGACCTAACCCAAAGCTCACGGGGTGGGGTCAATATTGTCATTTCTACTTCTGATCTTTCGTCTTCAGAGTTTTCTGAGAGAATCCATTGAAATCTCTGGTTCTTATAAGTGATTTTGGATAGTGAAATTTATTTATAATTTTGAAGGAGAATCCAACAAAATCTATAGAGTATTAAAATCCATTGAATACCTAAAGATTTTTAAAGACTTTTTAAAATCCATATTGAATACCTTAGAATTTTTAAAGACTTTTGAAAATTCGAATTGAATACCCCCAAACTTTGAAAGTCCAAAAAAATTCTACATAATTCACAACCAATTAATACACCCTCCCCTAAATCTATAAACTCTAATCTGATTATGGGTAGGATGAATATCCCAACAAGTACCTTTTCACTTAACCTGAGTTTTGTCGAGATTTTCCAGACAAGATTTTAATGCACTCCGGCTGAGTTTATGGTTCTAGTTTTTTTTTTATATTTCATACCCCTTTTATTCTCTCTCTCTCTTACACATCTGCCACCCAAAACACATGGCTTTGCCATCATGTATAACATTTTTTGGTAAAATTTTATCGTTTAGGGGGGGAACAAGATGAAAGATGCATTTTTATAATTTTCAGCATTATTTTTGTAACACTACCGAAGCGAAGAAAATGATCGATCAAGAAAAGGGAGGGGGTACTACGAGCCCTCTGCCCCACGCATCTAACCAGCTCGCGTGGTTCACCGGTTCCACCGACTAGACCCAACGAGTGATTCAGTCGATACAGAGGTGTGCTTGAAGTGGGGGGTGTGTTGTCCCTATTGGGCTGGGCCCTTCCCCATAAGGCCCCACCGTCGGGGCATAAGCGCCATCTTACTACCCATATGCGAGGCGCCGTCTTAGCCTTCCTTGAACAGGATCGCTCCCACACCTGTAGCGTTCGTGATCGGCCTCCTCAACTATGTATCGATCGAAAGGAAGGGCGGCACAGCCCCCAACCAAGGGAGTGCTTACGTCCAGTATTTCCTCCCTTATTCCCGACATGCTATGGTGCCCCCAAGTCCATTACTTCATAAGGATATTCAGTAGTAGGTGCAGGAACAGCTAAAAGAAGATATTTATTAATCCAGCTAGATAAAGACAAGGACTATTAGAAGAAGTAAGTTTTAATTTTTTGAAGGAACTCTTTGCAATTTTTTTCTTTTGTTAAATTTGAATTTCGTATATATTACTTGGGAATTTTACAAATAAAATATTCAAAATAAAATAAAATTAGACGGTCGAGTCGAACGCGTCTAAGGGTGGGAATGGGTCCGGTCTTGTTAGACTTAAAGAAAAAAAAGTCAAGTCTGACATATATTTTTTAGGCCCATGACCTGTCATAGGCTTTTTTTAAAGGTTTAGGCCTGAACTTTTTAATAAATAGGTTTATCCCGAAAGTCTTTTAAAATTTTTTTTAGTTCTATTAGTAGTGCATTTAAAAAAAAATCTTACAACATTATATTATCATCAAATCATAAAAACGACTCTTTAAATCTCAAAATGAAGAAATAAAAAAAATAACAAATTTATCAAATGTTCCAAAAAAATATTCATCTTTTTTTTTTTTTGAAACTACAACAAAGAAAAATAGTTAATATTACTAAACCTCCTTACTTTCTTCATTTATTTAAAAATACTCCCTCTATCCAATAAAACTTTGTTCACTTCTTTTTATACATGTTTTTAAAAAATATTAATTATAAAAAATATAATAAACATATACTACTTTATTGACCCAAAAATAGGTCTGGGCAAACTTTTTCAGGACGAAGGGAGTAACATATACTAATATATATATATATATATATATATATATATATAAAGTTAAATATGCCAGCTTGTTGGGCTTAAAAGACCTACGAAAAAGCTTGAGTTCGGTCTATTTAACTAAATAAACTTGTAAAAAAGTTTGCGCTCGGCTCATTTATTAAACGAGCCGAACTTTAATAGGCCGAGTCGTAGGTTCATGTCGAGTAGTCTGGCTCATCCTCACTCTTAGCCGCGCCTAGGCAGCGCCAATTCGCTCGACCATCGATTTCTGACATTTGGATGAAAGAATTTAGTTAATCCACTTAGGTATTTCCAACCACAAACTCTAAAATACAGATTTTTGTACTCTATTTTAAAAACCTTCACTAACCATAAAACTATATATCTTACTTAATTTATTATTTTATTCATATTCAATATATTATAATTATTAAATAATATATTTATCTTGATATATAAGTTAATTTATACAATTAAATATCCAATTAGTAAATTAGATTATAAAATTAAAGATTATTGATTTTATAATTATGTAATGTATGTTTGATTGTATTTTACATTATTATTATTTTTTATAATAATAATACATACATATAAAAAAAAATTAATTACACAATTAAAATCATATACTACCTCCGTCCTTAAAAAGTTTGCATACTCACTTTCACGATATACACATATTTACCCTTCATGCAATATTTTTACTTTAGATAAAAAAAGTTTACAAAATTACCTCCAAAACTTTAATTATACATTTTTTTCTTAAACTACGCTCCATCAAATGAAAGTTTTTCAGGAACGGAGGAAGTATAAATTAGTACAATAATAAAATTTTAATTATTTAACAAAAGATCTCTAATTATTAATATAAAATTATAATTATAGAATTGTAAATATTAATAAATATAAAATATAGAATTCTATTTCAAAATTTTAAAATAAAGTACTGCTAAAATAGAGTTGCGTTGGAAATGCCCTTGCCCTTAGGAGACCAACTCTGAAGTTTGAAATTAATGAAAGTGGATTGTGGTGGATATTTTGGTCAATTTATCCACATGAAGACAGTAGACTCAGTAGTTACAATTACACAAGGGCACTTTGGCCATTCTATCTACCTCAAAAGGATAACTAGCCAGAAACCCACACAGGTTGGGAAGAGCAACGCGAGGTTAAATTCGTCCTTTTGTGAGGTCGAGGGGCCAGACGCTGTGGCCAAGACTAGACTCAAATGTGTTTTCATTTCTGCATAATGATTTGTTCACAGTTTTCTACAACTTTGATTTATAGAGAAGTGTACATCTTTTCTTAATTTGAGTTTTGTTGAAATTTTTCGAACAAGATTTTAACGACACTTGGACGACTTTTAGGTTTTCTTTTTTTTCTTTATATTCCATACCCCTCACCCTCTCTCATACATCTCTGCCACCCAACCCAATTACTGAAGGCATTATTATGATAGTAGAAGTAAAAGGTGGTTGATGCATGAGTAAAACTCAACTACTAGCATTTTCGCAACCAAATTCTCTGTTTTTTTCTCTCTCTACTCTCACCACCTTCCCTTTCGTAATCCACACGATTATCGATCTTTCGCCTCGTTTTCCACGCGCTTCTTCCAGGTAATTTTACACTGAAATCGCTAATTTTGTAGCTGCTTCTTATGATTGTAACGATTTTACCCAGATTCTGTATTCTATTGTGGTGAAATTGACGTTGATTTCGACGTTAGTTGACTTGTTGTACTCTTGTTTCGATTGTGGAATTCGCCATTGGCTTTGAATTGAACGATGACGAGTTCGTGTGGTTTGTGTTTTTCTCGAGCGGTTTCGATGGGTGCCGTCGATTTTGGGTGTTTGTGGCTGAATTTTCGTTTTATTGTTGTGTTTTTTGTCGTGGATTTTGAACTTCATGAAGGGTGGTAAGTTGGTAGGGTTGACTTGAAGAATTTCGGAATTACTGTAGATTTGGTAAATTCCCTTTTCTGGTTTGCTTGATGTGTGTTTTTGCTTCAATATGTTTATATTTGGATATCAGTTTTGATGGATTCTGAATGAGGTCCAGATTGAATTGTAGATGAGGTGTTTTTTCATTCATTTGATTTGCACACAATTGAGTGTATTTTTGCATGTTGGATATTTAAGCCTGATTCGGCATCTATCTTGGGGCTAATTACACATTTATGGACTAATTTACCCTACCAAACTGGGGTGTTAATCTCAATTCTCAAAGGTGCTGTTGATGGTTGATTGTTAGTTCAAGGGAGAGAAGATTGTTTCAATTATTTTAGGATAATACTAGATTAGGTAATGTGGGTTCTACATAGGTTATTCTCCTGATTTATCTAAGCTTGTTAATCAATTTTATCATTGCCATTGATATGGCTTAGAGGCTGAACTATTGAAATCATAAGTAGAGTGTTTTCTGTGTTTTTTATGTTGTTCATTGTTCTCTTTATGCACTTTTATTTGTTATATCATTGACCAGTTTTTTATTTTTTGCCGTAGAGTTATTAGGCCATTAGTTGACTTTTCGTTATGCCTTTCAGGAGGTATTAATAAAGTCATGGTGAGCATTCGGAGGCGTAAACTCTTAGCACTCTATCCAGGTAATGACGAAACTGTTGAACATATTACATTACCCCTCTAGAAGCATTTTTTTTCACTTTCTTGTTTCATCAGCCACGTCAGAATCTGACTTTGGATACTTCACATAACTTTGGTAGGGCAAAATTCTGTTTTGGATCCACTATCACGGGCCTTTGAGCATGGACTCACTCCTGATAACTGGGGGGAGAGCAAAAAAACAGTCGCTGCTCATCATTTTCCTTTAAATGAAGTAAGCCTCGCCACCAGAGCTCATATGCACGACTCTCCATGATATTGATACTTCACCATATTTGTCTGATGCAGAATTTTTATTGTATGTTTGGTTTCTAACGAGTATTGATTTTTCATATTTTATAAGCATAGAAAGCATTGGATGCACAAATAAAATTTGGAATGCAGGGAGATGCAAATATTACTTCGCTGAAATCTCATTAATATAATACATTTTCATCAAATGCAAATTGACAAGAACTGTAAGGATTACAATTTCTGTATTGGTTTTATTTTCTTTTGTTTCATGACATGTAGTAGAAGATAACACTAGTTAATTAAATTGATTTCTTATTGGAAGAGAGCTACCTTGACTTATGCACCAATTATGTTATGAATATGTGCCTAATTACCTGCAAATATTTGAGTTATTATTATTCAGATACTGCTCCGAGGTTGTAACTTATGATCTCGTATCTGCACCCAAAATCCATGTTCTTACTTGTGACTGCATACGATAATAAGTATTAAATTATACTTTTTCATTTTCATTACATAGGAAACCACCTCGGCGACTGCCCAGGGTTCGGTTGCTTCTATTCCGTCAAAAGAGCACGTCGTTCAGAAATTCCCCGGTTTGTTCATAACTGTCTATTCTACTTATGGCCATGTTTGAATAAATCTTCTAGCAATTTTAATGCATTATATATATGTCAATCTCTCCCTTTTTTATGATAAATAGTTTTCTGCACTTGAGTCTTTAGAGTGTGCTGCTTTTTGTGTGTTCTGACTTCTGATGTACCGTTTTGGTTATCCCAGAGGTTAGACGTAGAAAGCGGCACAGGAGGAAGCATGTAGAAAACCAGGAAGCGTGTACGATGCGAGGCGTCTATTATAAGAATCGGAAATGGCAAGCTGCAATTAAAGTTGACAAGAAACAGATCCATTTGGGAACTGTCAGCTCCGAAGAAGAGGCTGCTCGATTATATGACAGGTATTATGCAGAACTTAAGTCTGTTTTCCTTCCCGTTAGGGAGCATTTTTACAATAATTAGTGATCTTAAATTGTTCAACATTGGTGCCTGTTTATAAGTTTTTTTTTAATCTACTAAATTTGAATGATTTAATGTAAACTCACAGCCAACTCAACAATCTTTCGGAATGTAACTCTAAACCATCCACTCAATTCAAGTGAAAATGTAGGCAAAAGGGCATTTTAGTCCTGTAAGTTTGCTCATTTATGCTTTCAGGACACTCCACTTTCCCGAGTTGAATTTTGTCGTGTTAACTTTCAACTCGGGAAAGTGGTTACTAACCTATTGTAGCCGGTCAAAAGACTAAAAAGTCGAATTTTGGAGGGTCCTGAAAGCAAAAATTGACAAACTTACAAAAACAAAACAAAAAAAAATCCCGAAAATGTTTTTGTGCAAGAAAGATCCCATGAGTTGCAACTATCTAAGACCTGAAAGACTAAGTGCCTTGATGAACCAATTAACATTTAGCGATAGGTGAGGTGGTAACTAGCCTCCTTCAATTAACGTTTTTGCTTTCGTGACAGTAACATCTTATTAAATTAAAACGATGCCATTTTGTTCTTTTAATCAACAGTAATCTATTAAATTAATTTCTGTTGGATACAAGTTGAGATTTTTTACAACACACAGGGCTGCGTTTATGTGTGGGAGGGAGCCCAACTTTGCACTATCCGAGGAGGAAAAGCAGGAGCTCCGGAAGTACAAGTGGGACGAGTTCTTAGCTATTACACGTTCTGCAATAACTAGCAAGAGTAAGTATAATACACGCATATATGTTGAATAATTTATGAGCACCACAAATTAGTCTCATATTATAATTTCTTGATCGTTAGAAGGTCAGAGGGGGGGAGATTCCCGTAGAAAACTTCAGAACGACGACTGGGAGGTTGAGAACGGACACAGCAGCCTTTCAGCTTCCGAAGATGACATGTTAGCAGTCTCTTGATTCATTTCAACTGATTTTGGTATGGTACTTGCAAGGTATTGCAGGTGAAATAAAATCTTATGGAGACTCATCCCACTTTTATATCTTGATTGAATTTTTTTAATTACATTACAACTCTGGGTTGAGTGTTGAATGTACGGTTCGATGTATTATTATCGTCGTCGTCTTCTTCTTCGTCTTCGTCAAAATTTTCGTCTAAGTTGAGTTCATTTACCTTTCACCAGCTATCTGTCTTGTAATTTACGCTAAATCCAATCAAAACTTAATTCCCTCTAAATTTTGTTTATCACTTTGTAATTGGTGAGTTGACACTACCTCAAACTGTGGCTTTAATTGTACTCCGTATTAGGTTATGTCCTCTTCCGAAATTTTTACGGATTTGAATTTTGCATGTATGTTTAAAACGTGTAATCCCTCCGTTCCAGTGTAAGTTATTCAAATTTTTTTTTTCATCCGTTCCAATGGAAGCTACTTATTCCATTTTTAACAAAAATCTTCTCACATTTAATTATATTCTTCTGTTTCTCAAATTACATTACCTCTAATACATTTATTTATTCTATGCCTCTGTTTCAAGTCAAGTGTCCCATTTACGGTGTGAATATATTACTCCTTCCGTTTTCATGATTATTTATACACTTTTTTTTATTGAAACGTCTTAAGATTATTTGTACACTTCTAATATAGAAATAACTCATAAAATTAATACCTTAAAGTATACTCCCTCCGTCCGCCTATAAGTGTTACGTTACTTTTTGGCACATAGATTAAGAAAAGTGATTAGATAATAGATATAGTACAAGTGATGTGATTGAGAGAGGAGAGAGATAGAGAGAAAAAGTAAGATATAAAGTGAAGTGTAAGAAAAAGTACTTACCAAAAAAGGTATCGGAAGCTTATAGGCGGACGGACCAAAATGGTAAAATGGGAACCTTATAGCCTGATGGAGGGAGTATTTGGTTTGTTAAATTAGCATGAATTAGACTTGATTGACTTTTTATTCCCGACTAATCAAATGTTTGGTTTGATTGATTGTGACCCATGTTTAATGCAAGGGCCGCTAATTTTATACTCCCTCTGTCCCATAATTGTTTGCATTTTTTCCTTATTCGTCCGTCCCATAATTGTTTGCACTTCCCAAAAAGGAAACTTTTTTATAAACTCCACCCTCACAAAATTCACATATTTACACAAAATGTCATTACTTTTACACTTATTTCAACCACTCTCTTTATTTTATTCATATAAGTTTACAAAATTACCCCTCAACACTCCACTCATTACACTTTTTTCTTAATAAGTGTGTCCACAAAGTGGTGCAAACACTTTCGGGACGGAGGGAGTACTATTTATCATACATTTGTGGGACTAATAGTCCTAGGGGAAGGGTGAATTAATTTGTCCATGAGGAAAGGAGAAAAAGTTAAAGAGGGGGAGAGGCAGGAATAAAAAGTGCACAACTCAAACTGAAGATAATAAAAGTGCACAATTGACTTGCCATTGATGAAAAATTTCGTAGAACACATTTAGACTAGGAACAAAAAAGTTTCAAACAACTCAAACTGAGTTACTCGATCAACATTCATAAATCAAATCTAAATAATTCAATGCACATTATAACAATGCCATATAAATATACTCAAAAATTGGAGTGAAGCTATACTCTCGCAGTTGCTGATCACTCCCATTCAATAGTGGACGGAGGTTTCGACGTAATATCCAAAAGAACCTTGTTTACACCAGCAACTTCGTTGCAAATCTTCGTGGACACGTCTACCAGAAATTTATGATCGAAATAGAACCTGGATATTTGGATATTTGAAAATAAATGATATGATAAGCAACTTTGTAAACAATAAATGAAAAGAAGATTAACGTCAATCAGGAAGAGTATATACCAGTCTGCAGTCATTCCATCTTGGCTAGTAACAGCTCTAAGTATTATGGGATAACCGTGTGTTCTCTGATCGCCTTGAACACCGACACTTTTTACTGGCATGAACACAGCAAAAGCTTGCCATATATCGTCATAAATTCCAGCATCTTTAATAGCTTGAATGAAAATCTCATCTGCCTGATATAGATTTAAAAATATTAAGGTTAACTACAAGCCTATATTCATGTGAAAGAAAATGAGTAACACTTGGATGCACCAATTGCACAATGCACAACTAATACTACCTTTTAATACACTAACCATTTGGTAGATATATTGAGTTATATATGGTCGTCCGGATATCTCAACCGGTCCACATTGAATCGGATATGGTGTGTTTTTCAATCATTTGGTATGGCACACAATCGAGTGTATTTTTTCATGTTGGGTATAAATTTTATTTTAGGCATGATTAGGCATCTATCTTGGACCTGATTAACCTCCTATTTTGGGCTAATCTACCCTACCAAACTGGGTCTACTTACTTTAAAAATATAACTAATAACCGTTTAGTGAAGTAATTAATAACTCTTTAAAAAATACAACAGTTGCTAAAGAAAATAATGACGAAATACCTTGCGGAGGATATCCAAGCGATCATCTAAAGTAACATCACCGGGAACACGTACTGCAAGACCGGGCCCAGGGAAGGGGTGGCGCTTCAAGAAGCCCTCTTTAACACCCAAAATCTTACCCATCTCACGAACCTGTTAGATATTGAGTATCAAAACAACAAATAAAATATCATTTGAGAAATTAAACACAGATTTGATTTATTGGACCAAAGTCATGGAGAAGTTGAAAATCGTACCTCATCCTTGAATAGAAGTTTGAGCGGTTCGATGAGCTTCAATTTCATGTCCTTGGGGAGCCCTCCAACATTGTGATGACTTTTGATTGTGTGAGAGTGTGTCCTTCCACTTCCAGGTGGAGGGCAGGATTCAATCACATCAGGATACAACGTTCCTTGAACTAAATAAGCAGGTCTCTTTCCCAACTTCGCCTCCAAATCACTAGCAAAAGCATCAAATATACTGATGAATTCACTTCCAATAATTTTTCTTTTCTTTTCAGGTTCAGTGACGCCCTTTAGCTTGCTGAGAAATTGTTCTGAAGCATCAACACATGTAACAGGTAAATGAAGGTCTCTCAAGAATGTTTCCATCACTCTCTCCCTTTCACACCACCTAAAACATAATTAACAAAAGAGGAAGAAAATTAGAATAACAAGTTTATAAGCATAAAATTCACAACAATTACAAATTACACATAAAAGACGGATTCAACAACTCAATCGAAAACAAGATATGCATGTAGTCTAACCTTAACAATCCATTGTCTACAAAACAACAATGAAGCCTATCTCCAATTGCATCATGAACAAGTTTAGCTGCAACTGTAGAGTCCACACCACCAGACAAAGCACAAATGACATGGTCTTCAGGACCAACTATACTTTGGATAACTTTTTTTTCCTCCAGGACTACGTCCTTCATCTTCCAGTCAGCAGTAACTCCGCATAAATCAAAGAGGAAATACTTAAGTGTTTGTATTCCTTCCTCTGAATGTGTTACCTGAAAGTTTCATGATAGCCAGAAAACCTCTTTAACTTTCCATTGATTTTATAAGATGGTGGAGAAAAACAAGAAAAGGCCTATTTTCTTTGCTTTAAACGAGTACACTGACACAGAGTAAAAGTAAGCAATGTAAAATAGATCCACTAACTTGTACCAAGAAACCAACATCAAAAAGTTCATGTTAGCATTTTCCCATTCAACTTCTACCAAGAAGCCAACATCAAAACCAAACCATACTTTCATAGTCTATAGTGTGCTAAAACGGCAACTCCACTTTCCCGCCCATTTCATATAGAACTATTTAAGGAAATACTTTTCTATTGTTCAGTGTACATAGACAAGGAACAGCCATGCACTGCCTTTTTTCCTGCTCCAAGGCCATGCACTGCTCTTGGGTATTGCAATAGTTGATATTTTGATTTGTACAATTTTTGACACATGTATCAATGAGTCGATTTTCGCTCTCAAACAAATCATTAAGTTAAAAAATTTAAATTAAGAGAAACCTTCCACTTTGCAAGGTTAAAATAACACTAACTTTGTAATAGTCAGGGCTCAGACCACGGTCTTAAAAATTGCACCTACACGACATATCCAAGTTTCAAATTTGAACATTGTATTTTTTTCCCTCACCATCTTTCATTCAATCAAAAATGAAGATTTTACAGCTTAAATAAGCAATGACCAATTATGGAGGTTAGTTTATATTATTCACAATCAGAACCACATAACCAATTCCAAATCTCCCTATATTAAAAGCCAAGAATAATCATATATAAAAACAATTAAAAAAAACATCAAGATTAGTTGGAAAACTACCTCGGGATGATACTGCAATCCATAAAACCTCTTCTCTCGATTCTCCACCGCCGCCACCGCGCCCTGCCTACTCCTAGCCACAACTTCAAACCCCTCCGGCAACCTCACCGCCTCATCTCCATGACTCATCCACACGTTCTGCCTATCTCCAACAGCCTTACTCGCAAACAAACCACCTCCACCCGCTTTCACAACCTCAATCTCCATCCTCCCGTACTCCTGCTTCTTCCCCACCGTCACTTCACCCCCCATTTGCTGCACAATAAGTTGCAGCCCGTAACATATTCCCAAAACCGCAACCTTGTTCGCTTCCACATACTCAATGAATCCGGGAGGGAAGCACGGCGCGTTCGCAGCGTGGACGCTGTGTGGTCCGCCGGAGAGGATGATTACCTTCGGGCTCAAATCGGTGATCGATTTTAAGGAAGTGGTGCCGTTGAGGCAGAGGGATAAGACCTGGAGGCCTCGGATTCTTCGAGTGATGAGATGAGTGTATTGAGAACCAAAATCTAGGATCAAAACCTGGATGGATTTCACGTCTTGAGGCTCCATTTCTTGCGCGAGGTTGGGGGAGCAACAATGGAGGGGTTTAAGGGGAAGGGGACTAGGGTTTTTGTGAAAGGTTGTTGCGGCTGTGTGTGGCGGGAATAGCCAAGGGCCAAAATAGATAAGCGTTTTTTTATTATTTATAGATAAGCGTTTATTTTCATGAGATATTTTAATGTACACTCCACGATGTGTTCGATCATAATTGTGACCATACGTCTATAATTCGTATGTGGAGTACATTTTTATGGTACTAACAATAATCTTATACTTTTTCTCATTTTGATTCATTAGTCTATAAACTTCTCATACTTTTTTTTATAAATAACTTTTAATTTTTTATTCTTAGTATTTATTACTTAATCATTTTTTTAATCTTTATATTAAAAAGTGTCAAAAAATAACAAGAAGTTTATACACCTATGGAGGGAGTATTAAAGTATTCACATGCCTCTCTTAACAAGGTAAGTTACATTCTAGCTATTTCTATATTCAATTTGGTCTTAATAAAAAAGATAAATATATATTAAAAAAAAAACATTTTTTTTAATTTTATACAAAATAGTAAAAGGGGCTAACATTATAAAATGGAAGGAGTACATATTTTACAAAGGTACTTTGATAATTTTATACATATTTATTTTTATAAAAAAAAAAAAAAAAAGGTTTATTTAGAGAATGTGAATAGTGAGACTCATATATTAGTATTGAGGAGAAATGCAATTTGTGTCCCTTAAATGGTAAATAGATTTAAATTTTGTCAAAATTATGTGTTTTAATCCTTTCATACTGACATTTGGTCCAAGAATGATGATATGGTAGGCACCGATGATGATTATAATAGTACGAAAGACTCAGATAACAATAATATTCGTTCAAAAGTTTTTAATATGTTAGTTCAAACAAAAAATAACTTAAATTTATCAATAAAATTATTAAAATACTGAGTTTTGTAAACATGAGATGTCAATTTCAAAATCGAAAAACTTAAAGAACAAAAATAAAAATAAGTACTCCATTCATCCCTTGTTAGTTGACTCATTTGTCGTTTCAATCTAATTGACATATTTCATAAAATGTCAACATTTCACTGTCTTTCTACATTTTCTATTTTTTATCTCTCTCTACTTTTATTCATTTTATCACTTTTTATCAACTCAATACTATTAAAATATTAATGTTTTTAAAAAATATGTGCAAAAAAAAAAATCTTAATTTTTTTTGGATTACACACAAATTCGGTTAGCTTAGATCTAGGCCCAATGGGCTTTTACATGTACATGCAACCGGCCCAAATAATCTAGCAGCCTAACTGTCACTTCGGGGATCTCATTAGCTGAATTATCGCCGCCGTGAACCACCGTGAGCCGCCCCTCATTTTTTCCTCAGCCTCTTATTTTCAAGTGATCAGCTCACAGATGGCTTCGGATGACCAAAATCCAGACAAGACGAATCCTATATCTCCCTCATCATCACCATCTTCGTCTTCGTCGATCCCCTGGAAAGAGCGCATTATAATCCCCACCTTACTCGCAGGTTCTTCTTCCTCTTCTTTTTTTGAGCTTACTGAATTACTCAATGGAAAATTGTATGTTGAGAATCATTTATCAATTTCATTTTCCTATTTGAATTAGGTATTGCTGGTGGAGCCGTAGGGTGTTTATCAAAGCATAGAAAGGTTCATGGCGTTTCAACGATGTCAGCGACTTATGCTTCTAATTTTGCTATTGTCACCGGCTGTTACTGCGGTAAATTCGTTCTTCCGATTTTAATGTTTTTCCTTGCTGCAGTGATGCTTTCTTTGTTCAGTATTGATTGTGAGTAGCAATATGAATGTAACTTTGCAGTTTGAACTGCGATTTTTCTACAAATTGTTTGATATATGGCCTGGAGTGTGTATTGTGTAGCTGTTCTGTTTTCACTTTTGAACTATTTTTAGCTTGGTTTTAGTTACATATATATATATATATATGTATATGTGTGTGTGTACGTGCTGATTGCCTTCTTCCATCATAAGAAACAACGATCAGCCATTGCGGTGCAGTTGATAAAAGAAAATGGGATGCATTTGGGAAAAATTGTTTGATGGAAATTGAATCTTGATTATGAATGTGTTGATATGTGTCCTGAAGTGTGTATTGTGTAGCTATTCCATTTTCACTTTTGAACTATTTTTAGCTTGGTTTTAGCTACATCTATTCTATGGATGTATGTATGTATCCAATGTATGCGGTGATCACCTTCTTCCATCATATGTAACGACGATCACACATTGCAGTGTGGTTGATAAAGAAAATAAGATGCATTTGGGAGATTTCTATTTGTGTTTTGATAATATGGAAATGGAACGTAATTCAGTTCTGGTTATAGTGTGACAACTCCTTATTTAATACGTTGGCGTAAAAATCATCTTTCGGTTGTATTTCCCCCGTGGTACTCGTTTACATTTTCCATGTACAATCACTATGTCATAAACATTTCAAATAAATCATTGTATGTAATGTAGAGTGTAGACAGAACGTGTGTTTGATTCCTTGCACCGTATAATTTACTTTTTACGAACTTTTAAGGCTTTAGATCTCAACAGCATACACTGTGGTTAAATGTTCTTGTGTTTTTGAATCTTTAACTATAAATCTTTTTAACTCTCTCTCCAGTTGTGGTATCATATAGCTTGTAAGTAGTCGGAACTCAGAGATATACATATTTTCTCCGATTTTTGTTCCAGTAATTTGTAAAGGGATTTCTTTGCACATTAGCATCTTGTGGTAAGAAGATAATGCTTATGCACTCTTCATCTTGAGTCACTAGAAAGTCCATCGCCGTTCTTTCTTTCGGGGCATATACATAGAATGACGAAAATTTGATCCACATGCTCAAACTAGTAAAGATGCATCCCAAATTTGTTTTATTTTATTAGAGTATATTGCTGTTGTGGCTGTGGCTGTGGCTTAACATTAAGAGCATACTTAATGTATGTATTCAGTTAAAGATTCTTTTAGGGTAAATACATTTTATTGTCCTGTAAGTTGTACCAGTTTTGATTTTTGTCTTATAAGTTTTTCGACTATGAAATTAGACCTCTATGTTTACAAAGTTCAGTGTTTTAGTCTCCTTGACGGCTAACAAAGGTAACTCGTTCGATAATAGGTGACGTGATAGTATTTTCAATGTTTGCAACAACGATTTGGTGTGGTAGACTGTGGATGTGAGGCATTTAGAGATTTTTTTAGTTTGGTAAAAATTTCATTTTTTTTAAAACAGATAATGACTTATTCTCTGTTAGAATAACCTCAAAAACGTGTTTCTGCAAATAAAACATTGGTAGGAAGTGAGTATTTATTCCAGCTTGATGCCATGTTTTAAAAAAACTATCACGGCACCTATTATCGAATGGGTTACCTTTGTTAGCCAGTAAAAAGGTATAACACTGAACTTAAAAAATATAGAGGACTAATTTCAAAGTCGAAAAACTTAGTGGACAAAAATCTGGTAGGAGTACAATTTAAGGGACTAATGTAATAACCCATTCTTATATATATACATATATATATCCTTTGCATCTTGCAAAATATACATTGAATTCGTGGAATAACAGGTGCACGCGAACTCGTGAGGGTGAGTAGAATCGGAGAGCCGGATGACTGGCTGAACTCAGCCATTGGAGGCTTTAGTTGCGGGGCAATCCTCGGACGCCTTCAAGGTCAGAGTTCCAACTCTTATGTTGTCCCCATATTGTTTATTTTTAAGTTGACTTGGCAACAGAAATCTTACCTTCTGTGTGTGTGTGTTTTTGATGAATTAGCTGGTCCAATGGGGGCTGTTCGTTATTCGGTTGCCTTTGCTGTTGTTGGGACGGCCTTTGATTATGCTACAATAAAGATAATGCCTTCCATTAGCAAACTCAAAGAGAGTGCGGGCGATTGGTCCAATTTGCCTGAATGGTCTCCCATTCGGGTGCTCGATGAGGAGGCTGTTGCTGCCAAACGCGCTAGAGAAGAAGAAATTTACAGAAAAGTCCATAGTTTGAACAAAGAAGAATCCTGATATCTTCTCTCATTTTGCCTTCCTGTTTCATTACAAGTCATACATATATCATTGTTCAGTGAAGACATTATAAATCTTTGCATTGTTGTCTCTACAATTTACGAGTTGGGCAACTTTATATAGAGTTTCGCTTTGACTTCAAATGGGGTCCCCTCTTGTGGACGGTGAGATTGGTCCTCCGAATTAGTCGACTGGATACCGAGACTTCTAAAAAATAAGATCAGTTTTGTATTTGTAACATTTTCACTAACGATGGTAAGTTCTAATAATCTGTATAATCAGTGGTTTTTTCAGAAGGCTGTTAAATTAATTTTGTGGTCAGCTATTGAATTGATGATCCAATTGATTTGTGGAGGATTAATCATTTATTAATTTCGTTTAATCTTATTATGTAATAATAATAATATATCCCACAAAGTATGTTTAAATTTAATGGTTTGACCAAACATATAAATTTAAACTTCATTAGAAAAAAAAAAGGTAAACTTTAGAAAAAAATTAACTACTGTAATAAAGTCAATTGAAATTTTGAACAGGTTTCATCGGTAACAATCTTATACATGGACCAGTTGTATCATGCAATTGTTACAGTTTTGACTTGTAAAATTTCAAACAAGTTTTTTCTCATTACTATTGTGAGGAGAAAAAAAAAGTGTAGAGAAAATTGACGTAAACAACAATATAGAATGAGGTTTCATGAGAAAATTCAGACTCATTCAAACACGTCCAAAAATAATCAGATTCACCATACGTGTCTCATCATCGTGCAGATAGATATTTTTTACAAGTTGAATAATACTAACTATATGCTCAAGAGAGAAGCGAGACAAGACAGACGAACTCATGTGTGACACGACCCTTTGATCTGGTGTTGATCACGAAGTGCTCTGGGTATTTCTTCAACAACATAAGCATTCCATACCATGGTTTTCCCTTCGCTTCTGGGATCGGAAAATCTTCAGAAGTTAAGTACTTTCTCACACGGCTATGATGCCAAATACTGCCGAATTGTTCCATTAGCTGCATAAACAGATCATTAGAATACGGTAAAAATATGTGGCTTAAGAATGTGCATGATTGAAGAAAACGATGATGGATTATGGTGATAACCATAATCCATTGCCTACAAAAACTTGTATGAAACCTACCCAATAAACTTAAATAGATCCTATATAGTAGTACAAGCTTTTGTAGACCCATTTTGTAAATGGGTTAAAAATTGAATGGAGTTCATGCGAATCAAGTTCTCACAAGTGTTGCTCTTCATCGTACTGTAAATGCCTCAATGAGCAGAACCAGAAAAGCTTCTGTGATGCTAATGAGAATAAATGCTAGCAGATTCACTACATATGAAGTTTACCGGCCATAATTAAAATAAATTGAGGAACTTCAACAACCTCAAAAGGAGACAAATTAACAAGCCTTAGAGAAGGATTAAATAAACTGAACATATGCTACCAATTGACAAAATAACTGCAAAATTATAGAAGTGCGTCAACCAGACACTGGAATATGGTGCTGCTTTATGAGGCCATAAATGGATTAAGAATCCCATAATCAGTGAAATGAATTTTAGGAAACCTCACGACTATGTGACAACCTTTCATAATTATGTTGAAAAGAGCCAAAAAAAAAAGGTGAAGAAGACGACATGCCTATAGGCATGGTGACTTTCTAAAATGAACTTTTTAAATCTATAAGCATTCTAGTAAAAAAACTACTAGTTAAATCTGACAGCATTCTAGTAAAAACACACAACTATGAAGTATTAACAGGAAGGAATAAATTACAACACTGAAAGTTTCTGAAGTTTATATAAGAGAAAATGTTGCTCCTACTCCATATTAGCACACTAATCTTGGGATCTTTCATCTATAAACCTATTATGTAAAGGTATTTGGACAGTCTATTAGCTGAGTGGATTCTTTAATTAGACTGACAAGAGCCAAGTGAGTTGCAAAAACATAGCAGGTGTAACTCAAATCTTGCTTGAGAAAGAAGATTCAAGTTCTCATAGAACATTCTTAATTTACTTCATCTCCCACCTTCAGTTTTTCCGGTAACCCCACTTATTCCTTCCTAGTTCCCACTCTAAAAATCTACACATGCACACACGTATGTATATGCATGCAAACAGAACAGACACAGTATTGATCCCTCCACAAAGTATTAGCATATGAAAGAGATTAAGATGGCACCATATCATGTCAGATTGGTCACCATTAAATAAAAACACTTCACTGATGAGGTCTAGAATAACAGTTAAATGACTAATGAGCTTATAATACAATCCAGGCATTCAGGAACAAGAGAAAGTGTGTGTGATTGTGAATGTCATTCGAAGACCAAAAAACAGTCTAGCAATAAATCATTAATATAAGTGTTGTTTATATGGGGAAAGGTTACCTCGACGTGAAGCTTCTCCATGGGCATCCAATCTCCAGGACCACATAAATCAGACAGGACTGTTGCTACTGATGACACAACATCCTTTTCCTCCAACAGAAGGAGCTGCTGGTTATCAGCTTCCCTGTCAACACGTGATCTTCCTTCACCCTTTTTATCTGTAAAAATTCCGATCAAAATCATGTATATAGCACGGTTGATAGGATAGAAAGACACAAAAAATTTGCCCCTGCAGATAAATAAATCAATCAATCCAATATCTCAGATGTTATTCAGCTAATAACATGTAGACTCCAAAAACCTGTATATTTTAATCTTGTTGATAGAAAAACAACTGAAATTCCCTAACAAAATTTCAGCAAAAACTGAATTCAGTTGCTCGATTAAGCTCAATGCACCATAAAGTTCCCCCAGGATGTTCTTATGATCCCAATATCACCACAAAAACCATGATCATTTTTACTTTTTATACTTATCTTTCACTATGCCTCTACAAATGCAACACAGGCTTCAACCTTTAATAGTAATACTACGTTACGTCAAGCTCGTACACACTACACACAACAACAAACTTAAGGCATTCTGAGAATCCGAATAATCTCGAAGTTGCAATGATGAATGAGACGAGAGCAATACTACAAAACCATGAACCAAAAGCTGACAAAAATTCTATATAGTAAACAAACTTACCCAATTGCCCTGAGGACCCTGCTTTCCCGCTAGAACCATATCCATATACACTGCCGCCGGAGCCATCCACTCCGTCGACCCTCCTCATCCGCTTCCCTGCGGATAATGCGTCCTCCCCTCCACCATCCTCCTCATTATACTCATCCTCATAATACTCCCCCCTACCTCTCCCCTTCTTCCCAAACGCCGCCCCTCCACCACTCGGCGGCGGCGGCAATCCCGCCCCCGCCCCTTGATGGAACTGATGCGCAGAACCTCCCACCGGATAACCAACCGGGTGATGCCTCGGGCCAATAGGCCCGCCCAAAATGCTCCTAACCGGTAGCAGAAAGTAAAACTCCTTGTCTCCAATTTGAAGAAGATCCTGAGAGTCGAGCTTCACCGGCGGGTTACCGGGGAGGTGGAGAACGCCCTCGACGAAGCAGCCGTTTTTTCCGAGCACCTCGAGGGCGAAACGACGGCGTTGGAAATCGTAGAAAATGCGGGCGTGGTGGCGGCTGATGTTCATTCCGCCGCCGAGTGAGGAGAGGTCGACGTCGACTGAAGATTTCTTGGAGTTGCGGCCGAGAATTATGGAATAGGTCTGCATATAATACTCGAAATCTTCGCCTTGTAGCTTTGCGAAACCTGCTTCGACGTCGCCCATTTTTCAGAATTAGGGTTCTCCGATCGGAATTGGGATTACTGGAAAACACTAATTTGGGATTTTATTTCTTGAATTTGAGCACATTGTTTAGTACAGGTGTGTTTATTTAAATCTAAAATCAATTGTCCAGATATTTTGAATTATATTCATTTGATGGCAAATTTACATCTACTTTGAAATGTTGATATTATGGTTAGATGCAAAAATAAATTTCGACAGTTTCATTCTTACTACTGCGTTTGTTTCATTAGTTTCTATAAGATGCATCAAAAGTTTTTAATGTTTTGAAAATTTTGAGCTCAAAACTCTTTCTCCGTTAGTCAACGACAGATTGACTAACGGAATGATCAATTTTGATAGAATATAATAAGTGAGTGACCAATTTTTGATAGTGATCAAATGTGGGTGACCAAATATGAAAAGAAGTAAAACTCGGTGACCAAAATTGATATTTTCCCTTTTTGTTACTATCACAACTTTTCGTCAAGAACGTTTTAATGTTTTCGAAATAAATTAATATTAATTTGTGCTAATTTATAACGATCTCATTTTGAAGTCATCATCTTCCTTTGCTTTTTGTTTTGTTTTTTATTTTAATCACTTTCTTTGCATTTTTTTAACTATGTTATTAGTTGTTTTCACTGGAAAGTAAAATTGTTTAACTTGTTTCATTTGCCCTTTTTAATGAAAACAATCAGTTTTACACGAAAACAATTAAAAAAATGTAATATAATTGCATGGTGCACCATGTGTATTTAAAAAAAAATCATAAATAAAAAAAAGTGTACTAATAGAAATTGGAGTATAATTTAATACACACTTTTAAATTTCGACAAATTAAACTGTGTATCAAATTTCGACAATTTAAAAAGTTATGTATTTTTTCAAAAAATCAAAATATTCGATCCACTGAACCAGTTATGTTGTAAGTCTGCTCATTTTTCTTATTTGTCCGTTCATCAAAAGTATGTTCACTTTCCTGTTAGTATGTTCATTTCATTTTATTTTATGTAAACAATCACTTTAATTTTTATCTCACAACCTCAACCCCTTACTTTATTTACTTTTTCTTAAAACTTGTGCCCAGCAAAAACGACATAATTTAAGTGAACAGATGTATTTACCAAAAAAATGATCACATCTTAATGAGCGGGTGTATATAAATCAATTTACAAACATCTTTTCATATTTGAATTACAGAAATTCAAAAAATGTCATGATATTATACATGAAAACGTGTCTGAAAACTTGGTAATCTCTGCATATGCTGATAAGTTCTTAATGCTGCAGATTGACAAGGGTTGCAACATCCAATTTCTGCATCCACCCTGAGTGGTAAGATTCCATTTCGATTTAAATTTGCACAGCTTATCTCGTAATGAAACAGGACAGACGACATGCGACAAAGAATAGAGCTTCAAGGGCACACACAGAAAACTAGTCACTTGACAGCAGCAAGCTTTGCTGCTTCCGTGAAGTAGTAAAAAGACAAACGCAATCGCCAACAAAATTGTCCTCGTAACCCCTTGAATTAACTCCGTGAATACAGACAGCCTTAACAGAACCAGAACTCCCTAGCTAGCCAGTACTTAAGCTATTTTAGAATGCAAGAGATTGAGTCTAAACTCAGCCTTCTTTCTATGTTCCGACCTTGTTCTTGGAAAAAACGTGTTATCTCGTAAGGGAAGCAACGAAAAGGGATTCTCATTGTTCAATTTTAGAGGAACATCAACAGTAAGCATACAGAACCCTGATACCAATCATCTTACTTAGCCCTGATAAACATATTCCCCTTGCCTTACTAATCTGCTAGTTACTCGGCTAATCCTCATGTATGAATAAGCAAACGAAGCACCTAAGCCATTCCACTAACGTTACTAATCCTCTATCTACTCAACTATAGCATCTAAGGCCAATCCTACACCGTTAATCCTAATCATGTATACATAAGCAATGAAACACCATAAAGCTAATCCTCATGTATGAATAAGCAAACGAAGCACCTAAGCCATTCCACTAACGGTACTAATCCTCTATTTACTCAACTATAGCATCTAAGGCTAATCCTACACCGTTAATCCTAATCGTGTATGCATAAGCAACGAAACACCATAAAGTAATCGAAAACTCCATGCCTTTAAAATTATCCAACCCCAATTCTCCTCAACCACAAATAATAAACTGCACAAACTGAAAATTGATCCAAGCAATTTCCCAGAATTCATTTTTAAAATGCAGTATACCCGTGATATTATGATCAAGCAGAGGAAAGTGCAGACACAACATAAAAATATGATCCAAATTCAGCTAGAATCCCATCTATAGAAGCTCATTTGAGCTCCATATGCCAATTTACTACACAAATAGTTACTTTTGTTTATCGAATCTTCAAAACCTGGATTAAGGCCAGCTGAGAAAGCAAAACAAAGACAGGAAATATAGCTACTCGAGATGATAGGTTCTCCATTTAACTCTTTGAATTGTCAAACCAAATTGAAACCTCTAGCAAAAATCCAAATTGATCCAAGCAATTTCCCAGAATTCATTTTTAAAATGCTATATACAGTACACATGATATTATGATCAAGCAGAGGAAAGTGTAGATACAACATAAAAATATGATCCAAATTCAGCTAAAATCCCATCTATAGAAGCTCATTTGAGCTCCATATGCCAATTTACTACATGAATAGTTACTGAATCTTCAAAACTTGGATTAAGGCCAGCTCAGAAAGCAAAACATAGAAATGAAATACATCTACTCAAGATTATAGGTTCCATTTAACTCCTTGAATTATCAAAACCAAACTGAAACCACTAGCAAAAATCAAGTTAAACCATGAGCATTTTGATTCAATAGGATTATAGAAATTCCTAGATATTAATGAAAAATGTACATCTCAAAAGAACAAGAGTAATTCATGAAAGTTTAGATGAGCTTGAAAGGGAGAGGCCAAGGAGTAGATCTAGGAACCTCGACCCTATCCTTAATCCTTTCGATTTCCTTGTCCTTTTTCGGTCTACTATTACCGAACGAACCTTTGAATCTCTTTCCTTTCTTAGTTCTCTTATCTCCTCGGCCGCACAGGGTCGTCTCCTCCGGCGATGACAACGCGAGAGAGGAGAATACCATCCGCTGTTCGTTCGCCGACATCATCCTCCGCGCCACCGCGTTGCACCACCGTATCATTGCCATTTCTGACGCCGATCGATCGATCGATTTCTCGCTTAGTATTTTTTGAGGTCTTAAACCCTGAAT
Source organism: Galeopsis tetrahit (assembly GCA_963675135.1). Classification (NCBI taxonomy): domain Eukaryota; kingdom Viridiplantae; phylum Streptophyta; class Magnoliopsida; order Lamiales; family Lamiaceae; genus Galeopsis; species Galeopsis tetrahit. The sequence goes on along the minus strand of OY776128.1, from coordinate 539,074 downwards.
CTATGGAGTTGGGGGAGTGTACAGTGTTAGCAAATGATAAAACAAATGAGAAAATTAACCCACTTAACAAATGAAATAAAAAAAATGATAAAACAATAATCATTTTCTATTTCAATAGCCACATTTGCCCTATAGAAATAATCTTTTCATATTTATAACCTTTTTTTTTTACAATACACATTCAGGTGGTGAGTTTAATTCTATGATTCATACAGTTCGATGTGGGGAGGTTTTGTAAACTTGGTCAATCTGTGTGCCATCAAAGTCTACACTTGTGATAGATAGCTTAAGACCCTAACATAGACTTTCTATAGTTCAAGCTCCATAGCTTCAACAAAGTCTTGTTCCGGCCCAAAGAACTGCTCAAACCCAACCATAGTCGCATAGATTGTGTTTAGTACATCCGTGAAAACTCGCACCACCTTACCTATTTGTAGCCCTTCAAAGAATCGAATCTCCAAGATCACATGTACTTCTGCTCCCCCAGATGGATCAATGTTGTTGCAGTCTGCTGCTATAACTCCTCTGACCGAATCCAAGACCCTAAAGTCGACACTGAATCGGAGCGAATCTTCATCAAAACAAGCGTCAACAATCAACTTGTAATTTGTAAAGCTTCAAAAATAATGTAGGTGATCACGTTTGGGTCGAGGAGTTAAAGAGGAACTCGTGACATAAGAGACATGCTGAGAATTAAGCAGGAGGGCATCCACCCAACCAATGGAAAGTATCCCAATTAAACCCCCTTAAAATTTGGGTCATGCTTTACCGAATAACGTTCCTTCCATATAGCCCATAATCATATGCAAAAACTAAAAAAATCATCGACCTCCAATAGTTCTCTCGATCTCCACATAATATTATTCATTGCATAACACTTTTCTTGTTTCAAAATGCTCCAAAAGTCAGTCATTTTTCATGTTCGTTTTGCAATCGGGAAAAAAATGAGTGTATAGGTCTCATTCGCCACCGCATAGCCACACAAGAAACAGGACGAGTCCACTGAAACATGGTGCATTTTTTTTTTAGATTTGTCTTTCATAGACAATATACCCCAAGCAATTTTCCATAAGAAAACCCTCACATTAGAGGAATTCGTAAATTCTAGATGAGGTTCAACTTCGTCTTCTCAAAGTTATTTGTACATGTCTAAAATAGAAACTCTTTCATAATCTCAACTCTCACGATATTTACATATATGAAATATAATTTCTATTACACTCATTTCAACAAGATTTCTTTACTTAATTTATACTCCATAAGTTTACAAAATGATCCCTAACACTCCACTTATCATTTTTTTTTTAAAACGTGTCTAATTTATAGTGCAAACACTTATAAAACGGATGTAGTATAAATTTATATAATAAAATTATTAAAGACATGTACATGTATAAATACACAATTACACATGCACACCCAATATATTAAAAATTAATGTAATCTTTCCACACAATATTCATGATCAGTTTGATACGATAGATTAATTCAAAGGTTTAAGACAGATGTTGAATTGGACCTAAAATAATGTTTTTACTTAACACATAAAAACACACTCTACCGTGTGCATATCAAATGATTGAAATGCAATGTATTTACAATTCAATTTGATTCATTTAAAATATTACTCCCTCCGTCTTAGGATTTTTCCTCCGTCTTAGAATTTTATGTACACTTTTCTTAACGGGCGTCCCAACATTTTTTGCACACTTCAAAAAAGGAAACAATAATACCAATAATACCCCTCCTTTATTTTATGTTTAATCAAATCTCTTTCACTTTAATCAATGAATTACCAATAATACCCCTACTTTATTTACCTTACACATCACTTTATTCCATTTTCTTAATCCCGGTGCCGGTCAAAGTGTGCATAAAATTCTAGGACGGAGAGAGTACTACATTTGTTCCTAAATATCTCGACATATCTACCAAAACGGGAAAAGGGTATAAAAAAGGGCTACAAAAGCATATACTTTCTTTCAATGAATTGTAGGGTAGGGTGATATTTGACTCTCTCCCCTTTCATCCATTGCAAACCAAGCATTCCAATTACTCACCATTGACAAACCCTACGCATGCCCCCACAACTCTGGATAAACATGAAGTCAACCTTACCAGTTACCACTACCAAACCCTATCGATGAGCCCTATAAAATGGCAATTCTGTGTGAATTCACAATAATCCCCAATTATAAACCTCCAAATGTTGCTGAGAGGAGGGGAATTCTCAGCATGCCACACCGCCGTGGCGGAGAGCCACGGGAATTGCCGATCTCCTGGTGGCATCGGAGAATTCGCCGCCGTTTGGTGCTGCCGGCCTCGGAGGAACCACGTGCTGCGTGTCAACTCGGTGGCTGCCGCTGAGGCTATGAGCAAGCCGCAGGAGCCGAGCCGAGCACGGCTTAGGTATAGCAGATTGTCTGAGGACGGATCGACCTATAATGAGAAGTTCACAGTGAGATCTTACGAGGTTGGGATTAATAAAACTGCTACGATTGAAACCGTTGCCAATTTCTTGCAGGTTTGTCTTATCTATATTGTGCCTTCTCTGTAAATTGATGAATTATTTTTAGTTGGAACTTGGATTAGCTCTTTAAGCTAGCTGATTTCTCTTTCTTTTGAAATAGAAACACTCTCCCGAGACCGATCAAAATTTATAAATTATTCTGAATGGAAATTCAAACAGATTAGTAGACAAGTGAGTAAAATATACTCCCTCCGTCCTGGCGTAAGCTTCCCCTTTGCTTTTTGTTTGGAGATGAATATACAGTAGTATAAAATGGGTAGTAGGTAGTTGAGGTAAGAAGAAGAAAAGGTAGAGAGAGTGGTAGGAAAAAGAAATTGTAGAAAGATATAGGAATGAGAAAAGGTATAGAGAGATAATGAATTTTGCCATTTAAGCTAGCTGATTTCTCTTTCTTTAGAAATAGAAACACTCAGACAGATCAAAATTTATAAATTATTCTGAATGAAAATTCAAACAGATTAGTATACAAGTGAGTAAAATCCCCTTTGCTTTTTGTACGGATATGAATATAGTATAAAATTTGTAGTAGGTAGTTGAGGTAGAGGGGGTAAGAAGAAGAAAAGGTAGAGAGAGTGGTAGGAAAAAGAAATTGTAATATTGTAGAGAGAAATAGGAATGAGAAAATGTATAGGGAGATAATGAATTTTTCCATTTAAGGAAACGAGAAGGTTATGGCGAGACGGAGGGAGTATTTAGTTGTACCGGTTTGTCATTACACTCTGTCATACAAGAATGTGTGTGTTTTTAATGGATGTTTATTAAATTGAAGATTTGTGAAGATGTGTATATGTTAATGCCTGCCTTTCTTTGCTGTTGATTTGGTAATGTAGGCCTCTATGTATGTTATTATGTATAATTTGGAAACAGATGCCCTATAATTTTACCTAATTTTCAATGATTTCAATTTTTCCTTGTGAATTAAGATGGGAAAAGAGGAAGAGTTTGTCATTTAGTTCTGAAAAGTTGATGTATACAGTATACTGTATATAGTCTTAATTTCAAGTATAATGCATGTTTTATTGCACTGATTAAGTTTACTCCAAAGGCAAAGTCTTATGTATCCAGTTTTACCGTGCAACTACTTTGCATTTTGTGTGCATTTTTAAACAATATTAGTTGTTTCATTACAAGGTATTAGACTATTAGGTTGATAGTATTAGACTATTAGTTGTTTCATTAGAAGGTATTAATTCTTTTACAATAAAGTGATAGTTGCGAACCAAGTGCACGGGAAAGCTTTTTACATAATCCCAACCCTTCGGCAAAAGGTTTAGGAGATGACATGATTTTAAGAAGTATTTTGTTGGTAACTGGCTAAATTTACTTGTACAACTTTCACTTACTTACCGTAATAATTGAAACAGGAGGTTGCATGCAACCACGCTCAAAGCATTGGGTACTTGACTGATGGATTTTCAACTACACACACAATGAGAAAATTGCGTCTCATATGGGTGATGACTCGTATGCACATCGAGATCTATAAATACCCTGCCTGGTTACTACAATCCAAACTTATATCATACTGATTTGCTAGTTTACGTTACTATCTTCTTATCTGCAATATTCGTAATGGAACAGGAACAACGTGGTTGAGGTTGAGACTTTTGGACATATTGACTATATTGGCAACTATCGCGATTGGATTCTCAAAGATCACGCTACTGGTGAAATCATTGGGAGGGCTACCAGGTGGGTTCAAATTCATTAAAAAATTATTGATCAATGTGGATCATACTATAAAAGTATAAGATCACCGACATTTTTAAGCATTGGATAAATGCTTCGAATAGTTTTATGAATTAATGTAAAATATATCTCAATGTTTTGTGTTTTTAACAAATATATCCCAACTTTTCCTTTTTTTTTTAAAAAAAAACAGTGTTTCCGAAAAATACCAAATACTCCTGTATCCCAACATTCATTATTTCATCAAATCTTGGCCTTTTGGGATATATTTGTTGGTGTGAAAGTAGATGGAGGATAGAATTGCTATTTAAAAAAAAATAGAGTTTTATTTTGCAAAAGGTGAAACATTGTATATTGTTAGAAGCACGGAATGTTGGGGTATGTTTTTATATATTGCCTTAGATGTCTTATTACTACAGTTAGAAAGTAGAAAATCATTAATCCAAATTAAAAAGGAAACGGGAGGTCCTTAAACGATTTTAATACATATCAACATGCTATCTTAAATTCTTAAGTATAAATGTGAACAATTTAATTAGACCACACAATGCCATAATATATTTTGTATAGCCAACTCCACCAAATGAGATGAGGCTTTGTTTTTTTTTTTGTTTTACCCTTTTTTTGTTATTGTTGTTGTCATTACAAGAACTTCCATATTCACTTCCTACCATGTATATTGCAGCAAGTGGGTGATGATGAATCAAGACACGAGGAGGCTTCAGAGATTCACTGATGAAACACGCGATGAATATCTAAGATATGTGACATCTAGGTAAAGTCTTTATTCTCAGTATACTCAAACAATCTTTTATGATTATTCTATAATTGTCTTAATTTTATAGTGATTTGAATATTTGAAAGCGAGTCAACATCATATACAACTTTTGATTAAGTTTCTCTGTAAAAAAATGTCCATAGTAAATTACAGATTATGTATTAAAAACCCTGAATCAGGATACAATTTGCATGCACACACAGTACCCAACATCGTGTAACATAGTATCCTACCTATATCAAGCTCAACACATAATGCTGTATGTATATTTGACTCTACCTACCATTAAATGCCGTTTTTGTTCTTTATCGGGAAATAATCGTGCTTTGTTACTTGTACTATTGATTTATTCTGGATTCTAGACTAGCTTTCCCTGAAGAGAATAATGCCAGCCTGAAGAAAATAGCTAAACTCGATGACCCAGCTCAACATTCCAAAGTCGGGCTTGTGGTAAGATCACGTGATTTGATGGATATATCCTAGTCTTTTTCTTAGAATAATCACCTCATTCCGTTTTGCAGCCTAGACGAACTGATCTGGACATGAACCAGCACGTAAACAATGTCACCTACATTTCATGGGCTCTGGAGGTTGGTTGTTTTTGAATAATACATTATTTCGTTGAATTTTTGTGGATGGGTTTGATCATTATTGATGCTATTTCTAAATTTGCAAAAGCTGGTTTGTTGTATAAGATCTCCTATAACAAAAAACATGGCCTTAGAACAAAAACAGGAAAAAAAAATTGTATACACCATTGATAAAGGGAAAATAGTTTTTAGTTCGAAAACTTTGTTCATTTTTGCTTTCACGACGCTCCATTTTCCTGAATTCAATTTTGTCTCGTTAACCTTTAAAATTTAGCTTTTTAGTCATTTGACAGTTAATAGAAGTGTAGAACGGAAAAAAAAAAAGACTACGTCAGCACAAAAACGGCTGCTAAAGCTGGTCAAAAGATTAAAATGTTGAATTTGAAAGTTAACATGACAAAATTCAAGTAGGAGGGGACTCAGGGGAGTATCCTGAAAGCAATAAGGGGCAAACTTACATGACTAAAATAACCCTCGTCTAAAATTTAATTCTAAAAGTATAAGGTGTTTGAACACTATAGGAAATGTAACCAATATAGTATCCACTATGTATAAATTTACAAACACACGTATATGTACATGTAGATAGAGATGGTGGATAATGTGTCCGTGTAATGCATTTTATCTGGTGTAAACACTTACATAATTTGGTCGAAGTTGTGCTATTTTAGATTATATTTGTTTTGGCTCTTTAAACTAATATTTGGATCTTTAAAATTAATATTCCTGTGTGTTAAGTGTATTACACACGTCAGCTAATTTTTTACTCTCTTCGTAATTGGTCAAAATTGCGCTCGCAAAGTTATGATGTGTAGCTAACATACATTTAATCTTCTGATAGAGCATGCCTCAAGAGATCATCAACAGTCATGAGTTGCAGACTATAACGTTGGATTTCAGGTGTGAATGCCAGCAAGATGACGCGGTTGATTCCCTTACAAGTCCTTATACGGTTTCAAGGTTTCAGGGATCTGCTAATGTATCTCCATCTACTGCAGAAAATGAAAATGGCTGCCTCCAATTTCTGCATTTAGTGAGATTTTCAAAGAATGGTTCCGAAATTAATAGGGGGCGCACTGTGTGGAGAAAGAAACCTGCACGAAGATGAACTTAACGACACAATTCATGCAACGACAGGTGGAGTTCACGAGGTGTTCTTTTTCTGTAAATTTTTTGTAAGTTTGTACTCATTATTTTACCATGTGTTTCTTTACGAAAAAAATAGAGAGAATCCAATAGTGTTTATATGATTAATCTTCCCCCTACCTTTATACACAATTATATAAGTGTAAACATATAGAGACTTGGATGTACATTTTATATAAAATACACAAAATAAATAATTTGGTCCAAGAAAATTGGACAAAATGTGTATTTGACCGAAGTTTTGGACTAAAACTGCAATAAATTGAGAGATGGTGTACTAATTTTGGATAACCGTTACCATGAGCACGCCTATTTTATTTCGGTTCCATTCTTTTGTTGGTGTTCTATCCTACTGGATGATTAACACGTGTCGGTGTATTGAATTAGTGAAGGAACACAATAAGTCTAGATCAAAGTCGATTGAGAACACCTTATCTTACTAACTCCAAATGCTCTAATCCAAATTCGATCCATTGGACCTGTAAAAGCACACTGGTGTGGGGACTCTGACGTTCAAATGACACCCCGATGTTCAAATCAGTTTTTGTATAATATGTGAAAAATTTGGTAATTTCAGATGCTTAGGCCACCTTTGACTTATAATAATCTATTCGACGGATTATTCTTCATCCCCAACTATCCTTAAGTTCTTTTTGGAGGTAATTACTTGTAAGTTGTAAGTAATGAACTTGTTGAACTAAGCCCTTGTTCAGGACAATATTAGAAAAGTCTACATAACTTTGTTATTGTTCATAAACTAGAGAGGAGAGCATTAAGGAAAAGATGCGTCAATCCCAATAAGTTAATATTGATGTGATTGGTAATCTGTTCCTTATTTTGTCCATTCACTAAAAATCTGTTAATTCTTTTTATGGAAATATTGTTTTATCTTCACACTTTAATCATCACTTAATTACTCAAATTGTCACTCGACTTCATTTACATAAATCACTTTATCATAAATGGATCCACAATATTCCACAATATCCTTACTTTATCTAATTTTTCTTAAAATTTGTGTCCAAAAGTATGAGCATATTTTTTATGGACTAAGGGAGTACAATTTTCGTTGGAAGGATCTCAACTTAATTACTCCCTCCATCCCACAATAAATTTCACAGTTTCATTTTCAAAACGTTTTACAATAATGTAAATCTCGTTATAAACTCCACTCTCACAATATCCTTAATTTTACATAATGCTATTACTTTTTGCTCACACATACACACATTCAACTCATTTATTTACTTCATATATAAAAGTTTACATTATTACCCCTCAAATCTCTACTTATTATTACACTTTTTAATATGTGTATCTATGTCTATTTACCTATAAAACTTATTATAAAACGGAGGGAAGGGAGTAGTACTTATTAATTTTTACGTGTCAAACATGTGATGTAAACATAATAGGAAAGGAGTTAGTTAAGAAGATGTTCACGTTAATGGTTAATTTTAAATTAACATGCCAACCCTAGCTACCCCGCCTCCCTACGTACCCTTGCTAATTAATCCACAAAATTTAGGGGGAATCCCAAAGCAATCAAGTCTTTTTGGACTCGAGGTTAGGGGTTTATTTTAATGATTTAAAAAATACTTCTTTCGTCCCACTATAAATTTTCCCTTTTTTTTTTGGTGTTCTGATTAATAAATATGAAAAAATAATAAATATAGTACAAGTTTTTTTTATGTCATTGTATTCGGTTCAAGGACCGACTGATTCGAGGGGATCAATCCCATCGTCCATTTGCAGGGATCCCGTTTAAAGTCAGAGTTTTGCGCTCTGTATAGATATGGCCCCATAGAAATTGTTTGCATCTTAGGGGATAAATGTAGTACAAGTAATGTGATGGTGAAAGAGAAAATAATAGATGGGTATAATGATATGAAGTATAATAAAATAATAAATAAAGTATAAATAATAGTATAATTGAGAAAGAGAAAATAATATGTTAAAAATAGAATGTGAAACTTATTGTTGAATATCCATTAAAAAAAATTGTGAAATTTACAGTTGAACGGAGGATAATACACTGGTACTATTTTTTTTAAGGGACTATTTTTTTTAAAAATTTAATTATTACTATTACATGAGAGTTGATTACTTTAAAGAATAAAAGTAATTTTTTTATGAATACACTACTACATATTTGGCTTTGGAGAGCTTTAAAAGCTCTCCAAGTGCAATTTAGCTTGGACAACTCCCATTTGGAGAGCTCTTTTCAAAGCTCTCCAAGGCCAAATATGTAGTAGTGATAGTTTCAAACATGTAAAATATAATATTTTGAGATTAATTTTACAATTAAAAGACCTACAGAATAATTAATTTTATATATAAATACCAAAAGTGCAATATAAGAAATTTATTTTCAAGTGAAATTAAAATGATTTATATACTCCCTCCACTTATAAATTTTTCATTTTTTTATTTTGGTCCGTCCGCCTTTAAATTTTTCATACAATTTTTAGCAAATATAAGCTCTATCTCTCTCTTTCTCAATCACGTCACTTGTATTAATTACTTTTCTTAATTCATGTGCCAAAAAGTAACGAAAAACTTATAAACGAACAGAGGGAGTATTAAATTAATCATAGGGGGCCATGATCCCCTTGGGTTATATATAGGCTAGTTTCGTGCATGAATGAAACAGATGAATCCAACGGAGACAAATACTATATATAAAAAGGCTCATGCATACACATGCAATATCCACTACTTATATGTGTTCTTTGTGAAATTACACAAACCCCTAACAAGATAATTTGAAACACAAAGCTCTCAATGATGCTTAGAGGAGGGGCATTTTCGTCATGTAACACTCCGGTGGGGGTCGATAGCCGTGGGAATTTCCGATTTCCCGGTGCGATTCGACCGATGAGGGCCACCTACGGGCACAACCGATCTCAGAGGGATCGGTGTGTTAAGTCGGTGGCTGCTGAGCCGGAGGAGCTGAGCCGCCGTACGAGCTTCGCTAACCGGCTTGGCGGCTTCACAGAGGACGGCTTAGCTTACAAAAGGATGTTTATTGTGAGGACTTATGAGGTTGGGATTAATAAAACAATTACCATTCAAACCATAGCCAGTTTCTTGCAGGTTTGTGTTTTTAAATTTTACTTTTCTTGATGTAATTTGGTAAGATACAATTTATTTGATGACATTATAATGGGGATAGAATCTTTTTAGGTTCCGTGATTTTTATTATTTTAAAATGGTCCCAAAAAAATATAAACGTACGAAATCTAGTCTCAATTACTCCCTCCGTCCCCGAAAAGTTTACAGAAAATTTTGGGCACTTGTAGGTTTAAGAAAAAATGTAATGATGAGAGTATTGTTGAGGGTTATTGTAAACTTTTATATATATAGTAAATAAAGTAGATGAATTGAGTGTATGGTGGGCTCCAAAAGTAATGACATGAAGGATAAATATGTGTATATTGTGAGGGTAAAGATTGTGATGATTACTTCTATTTTGGGGTATGCAACCTTGGGGGGACGGGGGAAGTATTTTTAATGGAAAAATTATACTTTTGGTCCCGTAAGAATGAAGTCAAATCACTTTCGACCATTTTTCATACACTTTTAGTCCCGTAGTAAATTTTCGCTAGTTTTAACTGATGAAAATTGCATGAAAGTCACGTGCCCGCGAAATATTGCACTTTTGGTCATGTAAGATTAAGATAAAATCATTTTCGGTCATTTTTCATTCACTTTTGGTCATGTGTTCGACACGTGAACAGTTGATTCCGACAAAGTTGCTGACAAAAAATGACGTAGTTCCGAGAATTCCGACAACTTTGGGACGAAATTGGTGGGATATAAGCTAATTTAGTTCCATAACTTTCTACTTTTTTTTAAAAAAACTGTCCCAAAAAAAAAAATGTAAAAATTTGGTCCATATATTTTTTTTTTCAATTTGTTCTGTTTTTGCTACTCAACCGATGGACAACTTTTTGAACCAATTAAACTTTTCTTCATTATATTAAAAAATACTCCGTATATATATGTATATATACTGAAGTTAAATGTACCAATTTAATCTAATTTCTTTGCAATTTATTTTGTTTTGATTCTAAAAAAAGTTAAATGTATCAATTTAGTCTCATTTTTTTTGCGATTGCATATGTACTGAACGTGCAGGAAATATGTTGCAACCATTTTCAAATAATTGTCTACTCAACTGATGGACTTGGAACAACATCAAGCATGAGCAAACTGAGTCTCATATGGGTGGCTAAGCGCATGCACATTGAAGTCTATAAATATCTAGGCTGGTACATATATATATCCCCACAACTAATTATATACACCCGTTCGATTCTTTTGTTTCACTTTTCACGTTTCTAGTTACTATTTGTATGGAACAGGAGCGACGAGCTTGAGATCGAGTCGTGGTTCCATATTGATGCTACTGGCTTGAGACATGGCTTTATTCTCAGAGATTATACTAGTGGTGAAGTCATTGGCAGGGGCAACCATGTTAGTCAATTACCTTAAATTCAATAATCATACCTTAAATTAAATAAATATCATATCACAAAAAAAAAAAAAAAAAACTACATTAGGGACAATTAGGGGTGAAAATATAATGCTTTCAAATCTCTTATTAGTTAACCGTCCGTAACATCTCATTTATTAAAAAATTCCCAAAAAAAAAAATTTACGTCTAATTTACGTCCAATAATGAGATTATTTATTTATGTCCCATATTTTTTTATGTTCAATAACATTCACATTTCTTAAAAAAGGTCCTAAAAAGAAAGATTTTTTTTTATGTCCCATAATTTCGTAAAATGGTTAATTTACGTTCTTCTTCTTCATGCATTCTGCAAATTATAAATAGTGACTTCTATTTTTTTTAATCCAAATGATCGTTGCTTTTCCATTCTATACAAGTCGAGTTCAACCATATTACAATTATGTCAATTTTTCATAATTTTTATGCGCACCTGACAAAAACACTAGTGAAATGATGTTGTTTTGGTGTCTTCGATAAAAAATGACGTAAATTAACCAATTTAAAAAATTATGAGACGTAAATTAATTTTTTTTTCTATTTTGTAACGTTTTTAAAAAAAGATGAAAGTTACTGTATGTAAATAAAAAAAATTCTCAGGGTTTGCACTCCATGTTCACTGCCTATCATGCATGTCTATTGCAGTAAGTGGGTGGTGATGAACTATGAAACTAGGAGGTTTCAGAAAACCCATGATGAATTTCGCAATGAAATTCAAGATTATGCCCCAAAAACAATTAGGTATTTTTTTTCCTTAATTTATATACTCATTTTGCGCATTCATATAAAGTGTGCTTATTTAGGCCGGGCCAAATTGCACTATAATTACAGTCCAGTCCATTAGTTGGGTGGGCCGGACCCATTTTGACAGTCCTGTCTATCTTCTCTTCCGCCTGTGGCAATTAATACTGATTTTTTTAGTTTAATTTGATATTTTTATTAATTTTCTTAATAATGTAAAGGTAAATACGTAATTTTAACATCAAATATTTTAATTAAATTAATAAATATAATAAAATATTTTATTGTATAAGGATAAAAATGTAATTTTAAAATTATATATTTTAATTAATTAAATTAAATATAAAAATACAAACGTACGACACCATACGACACATGCGATAAATATATACATCACATTATACAAAAGATAACATATCATCAAGTTTAAATCTTTAGATTTAAATTTTAATGGTTCAGATTTAATTGACTATGTAGTCATTACAACACCATACTGACTTGTTCGTATTTTTGGATAAGTTTTCCCAAGTATATTTTCGTTCCAAGGATTTAATTAAGTGCCAATGAATCCCTAAAGTTATAAGTTTTCATGCTATTGTAGTAACTAAACGTGTTTGTTGGATTTTCGGGAATTAAAACACAAGTATTAAACTAAATTAACTAAGATAAACAAGAAATAGACAAAAGTAATAATAAACTATCTAACTTTCGAGAGAAAGTGCAAGAGAAGGGTATTGCCTCGGGTGCTTCCGTTTTGTGGGTAATTCAATTAGTTAACGAATCAATTGCATGAATGAACCTATAAATATGGGATAAGCTAAAGGCTATCACTCGTGTGTGTAGACCAATCCCTTGTGAGGCTTAGGTGAACACGTGCATCGATTAGCAATTATATAGTCTAATCAATACCATAAGCTCCTAAGATAGTGTCTCATAAACACGTTCAACACGGTTACTAATGTTTATGAGACGCCCTCTCACTAATCTAATAGACGACCTCTAATCGACTAGTGTCTAGTGTCGTCGATCTAAGCAATCAACCCCCGGTCGGTGTAGCTAATTACTATGTTAATTCTAATTGATTAATTCAAGCTCATACACACACTCTTAATCATGCAACCCAATACGGTCGTTGAAGTCGACAAAACTAACAATGCTAGCTAATAGGGTGAATTAATCAATTGAATCATGAAAATTACAACACTAGAAACATATACACCCAATTCCTAAGCTAATCATGCAATTAATCTATAATTACACTAAACACCCATCAAAACATTCACACCCAAGGCAATAAGAGCTTAGCCCATGGTTCTAGAATAGAATCTCATGGCTACAACAACAAATAACATCAAACTAATGGTAAAATAGCAAGAGATTGAAGAAATTAAGAAAATACTAAATTGAATTGCAAAATAGAATAATATCACCTTGATCATGAGAATTTAGCTACAAACCGATGTAATAGATGATGCCCGATGATAATCGTAGCTTGATTCGAAGTAAAAACCACTATTCTATCTAATCTAATGAAGAAATTAAACTAATCTATGAAGAACACCTACTACTATGTGAATGTGTGTGAAGAAAGCTTGTAAAAGGAGTAAGACTCCCTTTTAAAACTCAAATTGGAGCTATTTATAGTTGGGGTAGAAGTCTTGAACGAAATTTGCACTTAGATCCTTCGAAAATGGAGAAAATGGGCCAAAACCCCCGAAATGCATGTCACCCGGCCGGGTGGTTCCCACCCCCACCCGGCCAAAATACGAATGTGAAGAAAACTTGGCCTTGCCCGGGCTGAATCCCACCCGGCCGGGTGGAATCCCACCCGGCCGGGTGGGTTTCACCCGGGCCAAATACGAACGTCCCATGTCATTTTTCGTTTCGTTGTATCTCGAGCTTCCGACCTCCGATTGACTCGATTCTTTTTTTCATTCCACTCCGTTTTTCGAGACGAATCCAATGGTCAGCTTCTCTTCTTGATCCAGTGAAGTATGGCTGGTGTTTTGCTTTCAAAATACATTGTTTTTCCTACAAAATCGACATAACACTACTTTTCTCTTATTTTGACCAAATAAATGATAATCGACCAATAATTCAATGAAATCAACATCAAATGAGCTTCAAATATGCATCTAAATCGTGTAAATTCCACCCGAATCACATACGACACATTGACTACATGTAGGAGGTCTCTATTTATTTTATCTAACTTATTCATAAAACAACAATATTCATATACAAAAAGAAACAGACTCATTTTGTATGAACACAAAATTATTATTTTTACTTATATATATACCAATCAAGTTGATTTAAAAAAATGTTTTTAACTTAAAAAAATTATTGTGAATTTCAGACTAGCTTTCCCTGAAGAGAACAATGCTAGCCTGAAGAAAATAGCTAAAGTTGATGACCCGGCCCGATATAACAAGCTCCAAATTGAGGTGAGATTACTTAAAAATTGTATGAAACCGTGCATTACTCTCTCCGTTCTACAATTGTTTGCACACTTTCCTTATTCGTCTGTCTCATATTTGTTTGTACATCCCAAAAAGAAAACTTGTTCATAAATTAAAAGAAAACTTGTTCATAAATTATACTCTCACAATATTCACGTATTTACACAAAATGTCTTTACTTTTACACTCAATCAAATCATTTACTTTACTTTATTCATAAAAGTTTACAAAATCACCCCTCAACACTTCATTCATTACACATTTTTCTTAGTTTGTGTGTCCACTTATTGGTGCAAACATTTTCGAGATGGAGTATTTGCTATTGAGGTAAAAAACAACATTTCCCAACTTAAAAAAAGTACTCCCTCCGTAATTAATAAATATGATACAATAATAGATATAGTACAAATGATGTGATGGTGAGAGAGAAAATAATAGATGAGTATGATAAAATAATAGCTAAAAATGGAAAAAAATGAAATGAAAAATTTATTGTGGAACATCCATAAAAGGAAAATGAGACGGAGTATTATTTACTAGTTAGGAATAATTCGTTCTGTTTTGCAGCCACAGCGATTTGATATGGACATGAATCAACACGTTCATCATGTCTCTTACATTGGATGGATTCAAGAGGTTGGTTCATTAATTTCCAATAATATATACATATAATTGTTTTCGGGATTAGTCGGTACTTGGACCAGATATTCGAGACTTAAATTTTTTTTTATCTTGATCGAATTATTACTTCATTCACATTTCCATTAAATTTTTGAGTTGGGCTTGATTTAGTATTAATAAAGAGAAGAATATGTCTGTTTATCGTACACCACTAATACTATTGCATGACAAAGTGGGATAGCTCAAGTGGTTAGAGCACCACTACCTAGGCTTTAGATCCTGGGTTCGAGTCATGGGAAAGGGAAAAGGGATGGGTATTTAATGTAATTAAAAAAAAATTAATACTATTGCATGACAAAGTGGGATAGGTTAGAACACCACTACCTAGGTCTTCGATGTGAATGCCAAAAGGACGACTTAGTCGATTCCCTTACGAGTCCTGAATTCGTCGCGAATGATACGAATTTAGCTTCAAAAGATGAAAAAGATTGCCCCCAATTTCTGCATTTGTTGAGACTATCAAAGGATGCAATTGAAATATGCAAGGCACGTACTGTCTGGAGAAAGAAACCTACAAAAAAATGATCAGGGTCCTAGTCTACTAGTTTGAATAAATATCATTGAATAAATAAGTAAAAACTCATGTAATTAAGAAAAACTAGGAAAATTGCCTACCAAATATGCATTTGCTTGTGGACTTGAAGCATCTACAAAATCAAAATATCTCACAAATGTTTGCTTATGTATGTATATATATTGAGCAATTTGACCAAGTTAAATAAATTTTCTTTCTTGGGTTGATTATTGAATGTGCAGTTATGAGAGAGTATTAATTACTATTGAGTCGAGAGTCGAGCAGAGTAGTGTTGAACTCGAAACTTGACTTGATTGTTATACTTGAAGCTTGAAATTCGACTCAGTCAAACCTAAAAAAATTAAGCTTGTGCCCGATTCGATAAGAAACTCGAGCTTAGCTCGACTCGATTACTTGTATAATTTTTAAAATTAAAAATAAAATATATTTTTTCTAATATAATTATGGAGTATATTACTGGCAAAATAGTCATATTATGCCTCGATTAGGCCTCACGAGCCTTTCGAGCAGAGCATTTATGAACTTGAACTCGATAGCTTGAAATTTGACTCGATTTATATAATTTTTTTGAGTCAAGCACGAGTAACTCGCGAGTTGGCTCGACTCACTTACACACCTAGTAATGACCCAATTTATAAATGGATCCAAGTGCATGTAGGGGTGAAAATAGGTCAGACCGAACCAGACTTTAACAAAAAAAAGTCCGGGCTTAATAACATATAATTTTTGGGCCCAAACCTGGCCAGTCGGCCTATTATAGGCTTCTTTTAGAACATTATTATACTTACGTTTAGGTGCCATAATTAAATGTGAGAAATAAATTATAAACGTATTAGGAAAGTAGTTGGTTAAGTAGATGCTCACGCTAATTTTTTTTTTGTTACAAGTTAAATACCCATCCCTTTTCCCCTTTTCCCCTCCCCATGACTCGAACCCAGGATCTGTAGATGCTCACGCTAATGGTTAATTTTATATTAACTTGCCAACCCTAGCTATCCCGCCTCCCTACGTACCCTTGCTAATTAATCCACAAAATTTAGGGGGAATCCCTAAGCAATCAAGAGAAATCGAGTGTGTTCGACCCCGGTCGAACACAATCGATCGATTGATTTTTTTGTGTAACACGTGTACTATATATTAAAAAAAATAATGATTAATTGTTATAAAATATAAAAAGTGAAACAGATGAATTTAGATGGATAAATACTCCGTAGTATATATAAAAAGTTCCATGCATACACATTCCAATACTTATGTGTGTTCTTTGTGAAATTGCACAAAGATTTGAAACACAATGTTGCTTAGAGGAGGGGCATTTTCGTCATGCAACACTCCGGTGGGGGTCGATAGCCGTGGGAATTTCCGATTTCCCGGTGTGGTTCGACCGATGAGGGCCGCCTATAGGTACAACCGATCTCGGAAGGATCGGTGTGTTAAGTCGGTGGCTGCTGAGCCGGAGGAGCTGAGCCGCCGTACGAGCTTCGCTAACCGGCTTGGCGGCTTCACAGAGGACGGCTTAGCTTACAAAAGGATGTTTATTGTGAGGACTTATGAGGTTGGGATTAATAAAACAATTACCATTCAAACCATAGCCAGTTTCTTGCAGGTTTGTGTTTCTAATTTCTACATTTCTTGGTGTAATTTGGATAAGATATAATTTATTTGATGGTATAACAATTTTTGCGTTCAGTAATTTTTACTACTTTTTAAAGTGGTCCCAAAAAAAATATGGATGTATTAATTTCGTTCTAAAGTTGTCGAATTTTTCAGAACATCTTTTTTTATCAGTAACTTTGTCAAAATTTACCGTTCACGTGTCGAGCACATGACTAAAAGAGATGTTGTTCCGAGAATTTATGGCAACTTTGAGACGAAATTCGTACATATACAAAATAATTGAGACTAGATTTGTACATTTACACCCAACACGTAAAAACACAGTCGATTATGTATATATCAAATATATGATCGAAAAACACCTCATTTGTGATTCAATATGGACCGATTGAGATATCTAGACTAAATCATAGATAACTTAACATATCTATCAAATAGGGTCTTATGTTTTCTGGGACCATTTTGAAAAAGATAAACAGTTTTGTGACAAAAAAAAACTGGGGGTGGATATAAGTCAATTTAGTTTCATAACTTTTAACTTTTTTTAAAATGGTTCAAAAAAAATTAAATGTATCAATTTAATCCCTTTTTTTTTTTTTTTTGCAATTTATTTCATTTTGATTCCAAAAAAGTTAAATTTATTAATTTAGTCTCATTTTTTAACGAACGGGCAGGAAATATGTTGCAACCATTTTCAAAGAGTTGGCTACTCAACTGATGGACTTGGGACAACAACAAGCATGAGCAAACTGAGTCTCATTTGGGTGGCTAGGCGCATGCACATTGAGATCTATAAATATTTAGGCTGGTACATATATATCCCCACAACTAAGCCCCAAGTTCGATTCTTTTGTTCCACTTTTACGTTTTTAGTTATTATTTGTATGGAACAGGAGTGACGTGCTTGAGATCGAGTCGTGGTTCCATATCGATGCGATTGGCATGACATGTGCCTTTATTCTCAGAGATTATACTACTGGTGAAGTCATCGGCAGGGCAACCATGTGAGTCAATTATCTAAAATTGAATAACTATGGATCCAGATCCCCTCCTGTTCAGGAGGGTATATACAGAGGAAAGCCCTTGAATCACACACATTACATGGACATGTGTATTTATGTGTGATCCAAGAACTCTACCTTAGAATAAATATCACAAAAAACTAGTTAGGGGTGAAAATATAATGCTTTCAATTCTCTAGCTAGCCTTTGAAAACTTTACTAGGGCTTGCAAAGAAAAAAATTATTTATGTAAGGTAACTTTCACTTTTTAAAAAAAAAAAACATTCCATAAAAAAATAACGTTTCATAATTTCGTAAATTGGTTAATTTATTTTCAATTTTTACCTTTTCTTACGTCCAATTAATAATGATAATTTTTTTATTTACGTCCCGTAATTTTCACTTTTAAAAAAAAAGATCCTAAAAAGGAAGACAAATTAATTTACGTCTCATAATTCCGTTAATTGATTAATTTACATCATTCTTCTTCATTATGTAATTTATAAATAGTGACTTTTTTTTTTAATTCACATGGTCGTTGTTTTTCCACGTTACACAAGTCAAGCTCGGCCATATTACAATTTCTATCGATTTTTCATAATTTTAAGGTGCTCGTGACAAAAGCGTTAGTGAAATGACGCCGTTTTAGTGTCTCCGATAAAAAATATATGAACGTAAATTAATTTTTTTTTATCTTTTTCTATACAAAAAATTAAAGTTACAGTACGTAAATAAAAAAAATTGAGGGTTTGCACTCCATGTTCACTACCTATCATGAATGTTTATTGCAGTAAGTGGGTGGTGATGAACTATGAAACTAGGAGATTTCAGAAAATCCATGATGAACTTCGCAGTGAAATTCAAGATTATGCCCCAAAAACAATTAGGTATTTTTTCCCTCAATTTATATACTCACTCCGTACACATATAGTGTGCTAATAATTATTCTCTCCATTCCACAATTACTTTCACTATTTTCTTTTTGGGACGTTCGACAATAACTTTCACATGCACCTTTAAAATGGAAAAACTCTTTATAAACCCCACCCTCACAATATCCTCAATTTTACACAAATGTCATTACTTTTTTTGCACATATACACAAAAGTCAACTGATCATTTATTTACTTTATAAATAAAATTTTACAAAATTACCTCTTTAAATTCCACTCATTATAACATTTTCTTAATATGCGTGTTCATCTACATATGAAAGTAATCCTGAAACGTAAGAAGTATTATTTTTCGGGTTGTTCACATAATATGTGATTGTTTCTTTTTTTAAAAATATACGGATTACTTCACAACATGACTTACTAGTATGTTACTTCTCTACTTTATCTAATTTATTCATAAAACAGACCCGGAGGGATTATTATTTTTACAAATTTAAAATTATGAAGTATTTTTTAACTAATTTTTTTTTAACCTCAGCTCGTCTAATAAATGTTTTGTTGTGAATTTCAGACAAGCTTTCCCTGAAGAGAACAATGCTAGCCTGAAGAAAATAGCTAAACTTGATGACCCGGCCCGATATACAAAACTCCGAATTATGGTGATATTACTAAAAAAAAAATACTCTTTCGATTTCACTTTTTTTTTAGTTTGTCCCACGTCTATCTACACATGCTCTTATTTACCTCGTATGTCATTACTGTTTCTAACATATTAACTCACACACATGTACAATTAAAGTTGATTTGTATTTCATCCGTTCCAATAAATTAAAGTTTCTCAACTTTCTTTTACCGTAAGTTCTAATTAAAAAAAAATTAAAAATCACTTTTTTTTTGGTAAACTATCTCTTATATTTCAGGTATTCTAACTTCCAATCATATCATTACTAATACATGTATTTATTTTATTATATTTCTTAATCTCTGTGTTTAAAAACTATTTTATCACCTCTAATATTTCGTTTTATTTTGCAGCCAGAACGATCCGATATGGACATGAATCAACACGTTCATCATGTCTCTTACATTGGATGGATTCTAGAGGTTGCTTCATTACTTCATTCATACTTGAACTTTGTTTACAGTACATTACTAATACTATTGCAAAGTTCTGGGATATTAGTCAATTTAGTCCCATAACTTTCAACATTTTCTGAAATGGTCCCAAAATAGTTAAATGTATCAATTTAGTCTCATTTATTTGTAATTTTTTTTGAAATGGTCCCAAAAAAGTTAAATGTACCAATTTAGTCCCAAATTTTTACAATTACATTTAACTTTTTTGGGACCAAAACAAAACAAATTGTGAAAAATGGGACTAAATTGATACATTTAACTTTTTTGGACCAAAACAAAACAAATTATAAAAAAATTGGACTAAATTGATACATATAACTTTTTTGGGACCATTTCAAAAAAGGTAGAAAGTTATGGGACTAAATTGGTTAGTCGATAAACGAGCTAGCGAACTAATTAACCGGTAAACAATCTTAATTCTAATAGAGTATACCTCAAAAGATCATCGACAGTCACGAGCTTCAGGCCATCACATTGGATTTCAAGCGTGAAAGTAAAAAAGATGACTTAATCGACTCCCTCGCGAGTCCTGAATTCGTCGCGAATGGTACGAATTTAGCTGCAAACGATGAAAAAAATTGCCTCGAATTTTTGCATTTGTTGAGACTATCAAAGGATGCAATTGAAATATGCAGGGCACGTACTGTCTGGAGAAAGAAACCTCCAAAAAGATGAGGGTTCTAGTCTACTAGTTTGAATAAATATCATTGAATAAATGAATAAAAACTCATGTAATAAACTAGGAAAATTGCCTACAAAATGTGCATTTGCTTGTGGACTTGAATTGCATCTACAAAATCAAATTAAAACATCTCAAAAATGCATTTAATTTTCTTTTTCTTTATATAAATTGGCACACAAATGTTGAGCAATCTGACCAAGTTAAATAAATTTTCTTTCTTGTGTTGGTTATTGAATTTTTGGTATAGAATTAAGTTAATTAATTTAGTCCCATAATTTTCTACCTTCTTTGAAATAGTTCTAAAAAAATTAAATGTATCAATTTAGTCATATTTTTCACAATTTGTTCTATTTTGATCCTAAAAAAATTAAATGTAATTGCAAATAATAAAATAAAAATGAGACTAATAAATTGATACATTTAGCTTTTTTTGAACCAAAACAAAACAAATTAAAATAGAACAAATTGATACGTTTAATTTTTTTGGACCATGTTAGAAAATGTTGAAAGTTATGAAACTAAATTGACTTCTATCTCGATAATTTTGTAGTGAATGTGTTGGGTGTGACCAGATTTTGTATTTATGGGGTGGGTGATGTAAAATTAATATCTTGTTTGTAATTTTTGATCATTCAATCTTATATAAGAGGAAAACGCAATTTTAAAATTACGAAGTGTAGGTTATACATTAATTCAACCCATTATATATTAATTAACCCAATGATGATTTTTTAAAAAATGTACCCGTATATTAGTATAATGTCACCATATATATATGTTAATAAGTGGGTGTGTTATTTTTTGACTTAGAGCGGGATGGGGCAAATCCATTGAATATTAAGTAAGTATGTGTTATATAGTTGGGATAAATGCATATATGTTCCAAGAGAATTCGTGCTTACGAAAATTGGTTCCATTATGAACAAAAAATCTCTCATGAGATTAATTTTAGCGTCTGAAGTTAACAAAATTGTGAACGCGGGACACACCGCTAAGGTAAAAAATGAGTAAAATGCAGATTTGGTCCCAAAAGATTTTACTCACGAAAATGGTCCCACGCAAACTGCCCCCAAATAAAACCACACCCACCCAACTAATTGAATCCAGGTACAATTGAAGCTAAAACACTCATTAATTAAGCATTTTTAAATCGCAAAACCCTCATTGAAATCCCCCAAAACGAAGCAGAAAAATTGCATTAACTGATATCGCACGCTAAATCGTACGTTCTCGAGTTTAATTTTCGCATCCTATCTCAATTGTTATTTCCTCTATTGGGGGCTGGTGGTGTGCGGTGGCGCCAGTGACCAACGTGGGTGCGGGGTGTGATTTTTCTTGAATCGAGTTTGCGATCTTGAGAAAGATTATCACATTTTTTCAAACCAAATCCAGCTATTTGATTTTGAAATGATGATTATTTTATTTAAGAGGACTTAATATGTGAGATAATTTTTTGGAGATTGGTTTTCGACTTTGGCGTGTGACAGCAAGGTGGCAGCTATAACAAGGAGAAGAGCAGAGTTAGGAGGGACGAAGATAATGATAGATGTATGCAATTTTTTAGTATCTTTAGTTTTAAAATTTGATGGAATTTATAATTTTTAATATGAATTCTTCAAATTTTATAACTGATATTATTTAAATTCTTTAATTTGATAGATTTTATTTATAAAATATTAATTGTTTAGGATTTTTTTTTAGATGTTGCAGGTTTTCTATAAATTTTTCTTAGGAATTTGTGTATTAAATCTACCCTATGCCATTTTCCCTACATAAAAACTGTCCTAGGCCATTTTCCCTCTTATATTTATGTAAAATACGAGTATAACTTTATGGAAACCGTTAAATATTTGCAAAAAAAATAAATCAAAAAAGAATGTGAGACCAATTTTTTGAATAAACTACAGTGGAATCATTAATTAATTTTTGTTAGGTCAAATAATTAAAGCTAGAAATGCTATACTTCATTAATTATATAAATATCACAATTTTAGTTGGAAAGATCTCAACCTAATTATCACTTTAATACAAATAGTATTAATGTTTAGGTGCCATACAATATGTGATAAATAAACTACAAACGTAATAGAAAAGTAGTTAGTTAATTAAGAAGATACACATGTTATTGGTTTATTTTAAATATAACTTGCCAACCCTACCTACCCCCTACCCTTGCTAATTAATCCACAAAATTACGGAAATCAAAATACGAAAAGTGAAACAGATGAATCGAGTAAAAACGAACCCTATATATAAAAAGCCATTCACTATCTATGTGTGTTCTTTGTGAAATTACACAAACCCAAGGCAAGATTTGAAACACAAAGCTCTCAATGTTGCTTAGAGGAGGGGCATTTTCGTCATGTAACACTCCGGTCGGGGTCGACGGCCGTGGAAATTTCCGATTTCCCAGCGTGATTCGACCGATGATGGTTGCGTGCAGGTACGATCGATCTCAGAGGGCTTTTTGTGTTGAGTCGTCGATGGCCGCCAAGCCAGAGGAACTTAGCCACCAAACGAGCCTCGCGAACCGGCTTCGGCTTGGCGGCTTCACCGAGGACGGCTTAGCTTACAAAGGGATATTTATAGTGAGGAGTTGCGAGGTTGGGATTAATAAAACAATTACCATTCAAACCATAGCCAATCTCTTGCAGGTTTGTGCTTCTAAATTTCACTTTTCTTAATGTGGATAAAATACAATTAATTTGGATTTTATTTATTTGATGACATAAGAACTTAATTATCTACCCAATTTTCTCGTTAAATTATTCATTTTATCATTTTAGACTTAAAAGTTACCATTTTTCTTGTCAACGTCTCTTTTATCTATCACTTTTTACTCCAATATCATTAAACACTATTTTTCTTAAAATTTATACAAAAATAACTTAACTGGAACAAAGGAAGTATATATTTGTTGGAGTAAAATATACTCCCCACGTTTTTAAAATTTATTATTTTTTGTTTTAAATTTTATTTCAAAAAGTCTTGTCACTTTAGCTATTTTTATCGTACTTTTCTCTAAATTACCCCATGTGAATCCATATAATTTCTCGTTTAATTGATTCTTTCAATTCATCTCTCTTTCTTGATAATTGAAGCAAGTTATTATCAATTCCCTTTTATTTTCCTAATTTTCCTCACCATCTTTACGGATATATAATGGAGGATAAATTTGTAAAAAAAACTTATGTTCCTTAATTTTATACTCCCTTGTATTCAAAATATATGTCATCATAATTAGTTCATGCACACATATTAACATATTAAGAAAAATATTGATTTTCTACTATACCCTTAACTAATTACTTTGTGATTCTTGTAAAATTAATTGAAAACTATTACTATCTAAGTAATTATTAATGAGTTTTAGGGTAAATTGAAAAGAAACACATTTAATTGACATTGAAAAATGTAAAACAACATTTAAATTGAATAGGATGGAATCAAGGGCGGACCGTCAGCTTGGCTGGGGCGGGCGGTAGCCCACCCCAGTTTTTTTTTTTTTTTTTTTCTTTTAATAAAAATATTATAGTTTTTGATTATGTATTTCAATATTTTATTCAATTTCTTTCGGAATTATTTCTTTTATTCACAACTCATTTACTTTATTTAATTCATCTTTATTTAATTCACCTTATTCATTTTTTTTATGAAGTTATTAATTAAAATCAATATTAATATTTAATTAGATATTTATCATTGTATTTAGAAGATTTGTTTTGACTTTATTATATTTAGTCTTTTTATGTTTCATATTTTTTAAATATATTTCATATTATAAATAGATAAGTTCTACATTGTTATTTGGGAGTTGAATTAATTAATAGAAAATACTTTTTTTTTTTATCTTTTTTTACAAAAAATGACAAATATTATGAAAATAGTGAAAAACTAACAAAATTTTTTTTTAATAATAATGGAGCGAATATTTGATTTAGTAATAGGTAATGAATAATTATGTTATGTATTGTTATTTAATTAATTTTATGTTTGATGTTTGCATTAATTATATTTGTATTTGACACTTCGTGTTATTTGAAATAAAATGGAGAGTCATTATATATCTATTAGATGTTATAATTGTCTATTTAGAAAGATAATTGTTTGAAAATATGATCCTATTATCGATGAATTCTATTGAATAAAAGATCGGACGACACAATTTTTACAATTTATGTAAATATTTTTGGTATCCTGGGTCCGCCCTTGGATGGAATACAAAACAACAAAAACGACAATTTTTTTTAACCGGTAGGAAATAGCGTGCAACCATTATCAAAGAGGTGGCTACTCAACTGATGGATTTGGAACATTACCAAGCATGAGAAAATTGAGCCTCATATGGGTGGCTAAGCGTATACACATTGAGGTCTATAAATATCTAAGCTGGTACATACATATATATGCCCGAAGTTCGATTTTTTTGTTCCATTTTTCACGTTTCTAATTATTACTTGTACGGAACAGGAGCGACGTGCTTGAAATCGAGTCGTGGTTTCATATTGAAGCAATTGGCAGCAGACGTGACTTTATTCTCAGAGATTATGCTACCGGTGAAGTCATTGGCAAGGCAACCAGGTCAATTTGTTGAAATTCAATAATCATACGGTATAGGGATATAAGTCAATTTAGTTCCATAACTTTTAACATTTTCTGAAATGGTACCAAAAAAGTTAAATATATCAATTTAGTCTTTTTTTTTTTGTAATTTGTTTTGTTTTGGTCCCAAAAAAGTTAAATGTACTAATTTAGTCTCAATTTTTGTAATTATATTTGACTTTTTTTAAATCAAAACAGAATAAATTATGAAAAATTGGTCTAAATTGGTATATTTAACTTTTTTTGGACCATTTTAAAAAATGTAGAAAATTATGATACTAAATTGGACTTCTATTCCTACCATTAAATAAATATCACCAAAAACTATATTAGTGACAATTAGGAATGAAAATATAATGCTTTCAATTCTCTACTAGTCATTGATCGGGTTAATGTAAGCTTTTGTGAGCTTTGTACTATAACATTACAAGAAAGCTGACATTTAGTGACAGTAATTCTGTCATTATAACTAAAAGTATTTAATGACTTTTGTCACTAAAAATCAATTTTCTCGTTTATTGTAGTAAGTGGGTAACGATGAACCATGAAACTAGGAGGCTTCAGAAAATTCCTGATGAACTTCGCAATGAAGTTCAAGATTATGCTCCAAAAACACTTAGGTAAGAAAAAATCTTTTTTTTTTTTTTTTTTCCAATTTACTCCTTGACATATTGTTATAAAAAATCATTTATTTATTTTTTCAACTTGATTTATGAAATTATATTTTTAATTAGAAAAATTAATTTATCTCATCTAAATTCTTTGTTGTGGGTTTTAGACTAGCTTTTCCTGAAGAGAACAATGCTAGCCTGAAGAAAATAGCCAAACTTGATGACCCAGTCAAATATACCGAACTCCGGATTGTGGTGAGATTATATGTTATTGATCGTTTTTTTATGGATTTCTATATGAAATTTTTGTAGATGTGTTTTCGAGTATTTCTTGATCATTTCTTTCAAAAAGAAGATTTCCTCTAATTCTATGAACTTTTCTAGAATACTTTTGTTTTGCATATTATTCAAAAAAAAAATCGAATTAACCATATTCGACCCATTAGTAACCCAAGATTCACCAAGTGGTATGAAGCGTTAGTAGATATAACAAGTGTGTCGGGGATGCGGCTCGAACGTAGTAAGTCTGGATGCCTAGCATGAAAGAGCCTTCTAAGTTCATCTCTTGAAATGTGTTATTTGTGATTGAGGAAAAAATAATACTCCGTATTTTCTACTATAAAATATTCTGATTACAAATTAGTTTTCACGCTTTCATTTTTTTTTGTTTATTCCACATCTACTTTCACACAAAAATATGCTATGTCATTACTATTTCTATCATGGGTAGGTTTGAGACATATGAATGTGCTCATCTTTTGATTTTAAGTTTGAAACTTTCAATGTGCAAACAATTTCTATGGGGGCAATTTATACTGACTTTAAGCGGGATCTTCGCTAGTGAAAGGTGAGATTGATCCTTCAAATTAGTCGATCTTTGGGTCGAATATCCGAGACTGTAAAAAAAACTTTCATCCACACAATTAAAGTTGATTTGACAGCCCCCAGAAGTTGGTCTAGTAGTGTAGACTTGAAACTTAGGAGTGTGTTAATCTCTACATTTTAGATTCGAAATCCTTAAGATCCAAACAATTTCTAAGGGATTAATCTATATAGAATTTTGCTCTAACTTTAAGTGAATCCCCCTCTAGTGAACGTTGGGATTGGTCTCAAACTTTAAAAAATTAATTTAACCAAAATGTCCTTATTTTATCATTATAATAAATAAACCTCTTTATTTTAACATTTGTGTCCAAATCAATGTGGAGGTATGTTGTGTTGCTTATATTTTTTATTTTTCTCATAAATTTTATTTTAAAATATTATTTCCTCCTTCCCGTGATTACTTGCACTTTTTTTTTTATTGGGACGTCTTAAGATTACTTCCACATTCTCAATATGAAAATATTTAATATCTTACAAACATTTTTTTTTAAATTGTCACTCTTTTTTACCTACATTTTATTTTACAAATCCACTTTAAATCTCACTAAATCACCTAAAATACTCATTTTTATCTTACATCTTTAACTACTTAATCTTATTTTTTTAAAATGTGTGTCGATTAAACTACGTAAGTCATTACGGGACGAAGTGAGTATTACTTTTACTTTGATTTTTCTTTGCTTCTCAATGCATTGAACATATTCTGTTTTACAGCCTAGACGATCTGATATGGACATGAATCAACACGTTAATCATGTCTCTTACATTGGATGGATTCTAGAGGTTGGTTCATTAATTTTCAATAATATATATACTTAAAAAATGTCTTATTTATTGTACACTATTAATACTATTGTAAAGTTTTGGTGAATTAATCCATAAACGAGCTAGTGAACTAATCGATCTTAATTCTAACAGAGTATACCTCAAAAGATCATCGACAGTCACGAGCTTCAAGCTATCACATTGGATTTTCGTCGTGAATGCCAAAAAGACGACTTAGTCGATTCCCTTACGAGTCCTGAATTCGTCGCGAATGGCACGAATTCAGCTGCAAAAGATGAAAATGATTGTCCCCATTTTTTGCATTTGTTGAGACTATCAAAGGATGCAAATGAAATATGTAGGTCACGTACTGTCTGGAGAAAGAAACCTCTAAAAAGATAGTGTTCTAGTATCATTTGTCTAATTTAGAATTTGGATGAATGAAAAATTGAGTTTGGTGTAATAAATGGAAAGAGTTTTAAATAAATATCATTGAATAAACTATTACTCCATATAAGTAAGAACTTGTGTAACAAAATGAAAAGATTTCAAAAAATGCATTTTCTTTTATGTATACTTGTTTGTGAGGGAATAGTGTGTTTATAATTTTATTTTGAATTTATGAGTGGTTTATTTTTTTATTTAGACATGTCAGTGTAACCTAGTTTAGATTGATGGATTGGAAAATATTGGATAAATTGATTTACTTCTTTTCTATGACTATTAGTCCCACAAATGCATAATAAATAATACAAAATTAACGGGTCTTGCATTAAATCCGGACCACAATCAATCAAATCAAACGTTTAATTAATTTGTCGAAAATAAAAAATCAATTAAGTCTAATTCATTGAACCAATTAAACTAGCCCTAAGGGTTATAATATACGAGTACATATCTAATAAACAATAAGTTTGAGGAACGGATAGAGTATACTATTTCCGTCCCCGAAAAGTTTGTCGTGTTTTTTTAGTATGAAGTTTAAGAAAAAAGTGTAATGATTAAAATGTTAGGTGTAATTCTGTAAATTTTTATATATAAAATAAATAAAGTAGTTTGATTGAGTGTGTGGTGGAACTCAAACGTAATGACATGAGGGTAAATCATATATCCCCTGTATTACTAAATAAAGTAATTTTTATATATAGAATGTTTATGGTTTTTTCTCATATACACAATTAAATGATATTTTAGCATTTTCCACATAATTATATTGTTTGTTCCAATTATGCCCTTCCTTTAACTTTAGAAAAAAAATTGCAATTTCTAACTTACTTGTCAATGCATACCCTTTCTTAAATTCAAAAAAAATCACGAAAACTTTACTTATTAAAAAACGGAGGGAGTAATAATTATTGCTTATTTGTCGTTTTTATATTAATTTGGCCGATGTATCAATATTTTAAAGAGTTACATATTTTGTTAAGTGTGATTTTATTGGATGATTTTTAAATGTGTCATCATTATTGTGTAATTTTTTTTTCCATATATCAAGATTGTATTGACTTCATAAAATACAGAAAGTTTGACTATCACAATATTAAATATAATTAAATAAAATATATTAATGTTACTAATTATTTTTAAAAATGAAATATATACCTTTTATTTAAAGAATCACTACTTATTTTATTCCCTTCTTTCCATTATAATAACATTTGTCAATATTTCACTTATCTAGTACTCCCTTCATTCTATAATAAGTGTTGCTTTAATTTTTTCCATTATAATAACAATTTCTCTTGTCAATATTTCATCTAGTACTCCCTTCATTCTCTTCTTTCCATTATAATAACATTTTTCCATTTGTCAATATTTAAAAATTATAAAAATTTAATAACAATTTTTTAATATATAAATTTAACAAAAAAAATTAGATATATATACATATGTGATGAATTTATATAAAATATAACATATTCTTTTAATATTTTACTGATATTATATATGAGATTTTATATTATTTTTATATTGGAAACTAGTTATGTTCCAGATCTGCAATTCTGCATATACAGACTGAACTCCCCAACCCCACTCACAAAAGTCCAAGAAAAATACCCTTTTTTCTCACCGAATGCAATTACTCCCCAAACCCGAACCCATTTTCATCTCCCTCGTTCGTATCGATTAACGCTACAAAACACCACAAACACCTCTGTGTGGCACCTAATTCTCTGCAAATTCACACAAATCCGCTGTAAATTTTCAGCAATGTTGACGAGAGTACGCTCATTTTCCGCATGCAACGCCGCCGTCAGCGACGGCCACGGGAATTGCCGATTCTCCGGCGTGATTCGCCCTTCTACTGTAAATTCCGCCGCCGTTTGGGGCGCTCAGTCTCGGAGGCTCCGCTCGCTGCGGGTGACGGCGGTGGCTACCGGTGAGCCGAAGAGCAAGGCGCAGGAGTCGAGCTGTCAGACGAGTTTAGCCGACCGGCTTCGGCTTGGAAGCTTGGCTGAGGATGGATTCTCGTATAAGGAGAAGTTTATAGTGAGGTGCTACGAGGTTGGGATGAACAAAACAGCCACTGTTGAAACTATGGCGAATCTGTTGCAGGTGCTTGAATTTGAATTGCGTTAATTTCTGGATTGTTTACTTGAATGTTGAAGGAGTAGATTTGGTCTGATTTGATTTTGGTTGATTTTGGGTAATGATTGTGTATAATTCTAAGCATTTGTAATATTCAGGGGAAAAGGAAGAAGAAATTGTTATTGCTCTGAAAAATTGATTTACATTGCCTTAAATTTGGGAATATGTATGAATGTTCTATCTGCGAGGATTGTTCTAATAAAAAATGTTGAAAATGATTTCATGATTTTTATTAAATGTATGAACTCTCTGCTTTGAATTTTGGGGATTTCGTATTTGTTATGCTTGTGCTTTCTAATCGAAATAATCGAAGCAGGAGGTTGGTTGCAACCATGCTCAATATGTGGGATTCTCATCTGATGGATTTGCAACTACAACTACCATGAGGAAGTTGCATCTCATATGGGTGACTGCTCGTATGCACATTGAGATCTACAAATACCCTGCCTGGTACTATAGCCCGAGTTCCTCTCCTAGTGATTCTGCAATTTAAGGCTTGTATTTTATATTTATTCATAATGAACAGGTGTGATGTGGTTGAGATCGAGACATGGTGCCAAGCTGAAGGAAGAATTGGCACCAGACGCGATTGGATTATCAAAGACTATGCTACTGGTGAAGTCATTGGAAGGGCTACTAGGTGAGCTGAAAATCAATTATAAAATTGTCGATCGATGTGGATCGTATTCTTGAATTGTAGGATAAGTAATATTAAACGGGCTTTCTCTGTTCAGCACTTAGCTTTTTATATTAGTTTGAACATTGAAGAATTCCTTGTATACTTTGATATTCACTGCCTAGCTTCTTTATTGCAGTAAGTGGGTGATGATGAACATAGACACTCGGCGGCTTCAGAAAGTCAATGATGATGTTCGTGATGAATATTTAGTTTTTTGTCCAAAAACGCTTAGGTAAAGTACTAAAGTTTCTTTTTTTTTCAATTTGCTTCTTAAAATGGTCAAACTATCACAGAAACAATGGAACAAGGACCTCACTTTGAACTCTTTTCATTATCAGAACACAGAATGAAAACTATTTTATTTTTTGTTGACATCCATTTATGGATTAGCAAGGTGTCTTGTTATCTTGCATGATTCTACTTACTAAACAGGTGAATCGCATTATTGGAGTACAAGATCTCACCTCCTTAACTATATAAAACAAGATGATGAAAATATTTTGATTTTTCTCAACTTGCTTATAGAAAGTATTGATGGAGAATTTTAGAAAGCAAAGCAATATCAGTTTTTTTATATTAAATCACAAACTATTTAACTATATGAGAAGCTTCCTGAATCTGGTTAGAACTTGGCCACATGGTGTTCTAACATTGTTGATTGGATATTTGCTCTACACACAAATAAAGTTTGTTATCCCTAAACTGCCCCCCTGTTTTCTATTGAGAACTAATCATGATCACTACGTGTATTGCTGATTTGTTATGGATGCCAGACTAGCTTTTCCTGAAGAGAATAATGGTAGCCTGAAGAAAATAGCTAAACTTGATGACCCAGCTGAATACTCTAAAGTTGGGCTTGCGGTAAGACCATCAATCATATGTTTTTAATAAATATATCCAAGTCTTTAATATAAAATAACTAGTGCACATTTCGTTTTGCAGCCTAGACGGGCTGATCTGGACATGAACCGACATGTAAACAACGTCACCTACATTGGATGGGTTCTCGAGGTTGGTTGTCTATCAACCATACACTTTTAATTGCCTTTGCCTTTGGTACTATGATTAGTATATTAACTACATAATCATTTACCATAGACACTAAAAAAAAATCTTATCCCATGAAATTAGTCTGCAAAGTTGTAATCTAGAATATTCTCTTTATACAAGTAAGTGTATATTAATACCATACGTCAAATCTTTGATTGAGTTGCAAGTATTTGGTTCCTTTTCCTTACATTTCATGCTTAGGTTTGATCAATATCTTTGCTATTTCTAAGGAACTCGAGGCTAGTGGTTCGTTATAGGTATGCTATAAGGGTAAATAGGCATGGCCAAAATTTTCATCCTGTGAGATTTTTTTTGCATCCCTTAATCATTTCTTCATCCACGTGCTTCTTGATGACCCTTTTTTGGTGAACATTCGTACAAGTTGCTTTTAATTAGTTTACGTTTTCTGGTGTTGCTAATAGAGAATTAATCTTCTAACAGAGCATGCCTCAAGAGATCATCGACAATTATGAGCTACAGTCAATAACACTAGATTACAGGCGTGAATGTGGGCAGCAGGATGTAGTGGATTCCCTTACAAGTTCCGAGTTGGTCACGGATGGCACGATTCAAGGAACAAATGGATCTGCATCGATTGCAAAAGATGAAAATGATTGCCTCCAGTTTCTGCATTTACTCAGATTATCCGATGATGGTTCTGAAATGAATAGGGGACGAACTGAGTGGAGAAAGAAACCTGCAAAAAGATGAGCTTTGTACCTATCGACCGGAGGTAATCATGAGAGCTTTCTCTACTGCTCGCTCCGTTTGTTTGGCTCGTCTCTCTTGTCCTTCTTTCCTTTTATGGCAACTTGTGCCTTCATTTATCTTGTAATTTAGCCTTTTTCATTCTGGGAGCTTTTGGGATTTGCATGAAGTTTTTAGTCTTCTGTTTCAGACAAGAGAATTGAGTTTGATACTTGTTGTGTTGTGCATATTTGGATCCTTATTAGACAAGGAGAGGTGTATGATCAGATTTTTTTTTAAATAAATTATATATGATGATGATGAGATCATGACCTCAAATTTAGTTTTGGATTCTTTTAGGACTAAGTTTGGATTAGTCAAATACTCCGTATATGAGAATGAGATTATTAGGCTCAAATAGATTCCTATTCTGACCTAAAAAATAAGGGTTGGTCTGCTATGGACTCGAGTGCATGTTATGCACCCTAGTCCATGTTGCACTTTTCAGTTTTACTGACTTACACTTTTTGGTAAATGATGTTGCACTTTTCAATTATTAAACTGTATAATAATATTTTTAGTAATAATTGAAAAGTGCAACACCATTTTACCAAAAAGTGTAAGTCAGTAAAACTGAAAATTGCAATATGGACTAGGGTGCATAACATGCACTCGAGTGCATACTAGACTTTACCAAAAAATAATAATATTATGGAGTACTAACATACTTGACTTTGTATATTAAATGATTGAAAAGACACACCATCTACATATCCGGACATGTTTGATTTGGGATTGACCAATTTAAATTTGGATCGACTATTCTCAATTCAATCTCTCTCAATCCCTTCAAATACTAATTCACTCATATTATTAGGGGTGAGCATTATTCGGTTTTTAACCGAAATATGAATTCGGTTCGGTTACCAAATAGTTCGGTTTTCGGTTTCATATTTTATGAATTCCGGTTTTCGATTTCGGTTCCGGTTATAACCGAAACCGACCGAATAAGGCCCATATATAAACTATCAAAACCCTAATTCATTCTTTTCAATCAAAACCCAAAAGTCTCCAGCCCTCAAAATCAGCTAAACCCAAATACCCAATTCCTTCCCAACTTCCGTCGCTGACTCCAAGCCCACCGGCCACCACCGCGGCTCCGCCCCTCCTCTCCGGCCGCCCTCCTCTTCATCTTCCCCAGTCCTCAAGGCCACGACACCTGCGACTGTGACTCCACGGCGCTGGCGACCCCACGACGCCTGATCCCACGACGTCGGCGACCCCACGACGACCAGCGTCCAACGACCGCGAGCTCACGAGTCACGACTCACGGTGAGTTCTAATTTTTCGTAATCTGTGTAGCACATACCAATTTTTTGAGCCGTGTATTTCGAGTGGACATTAGTAATTTTTTGTTATGGACTAATTTTCAGCAATGTATTTCCAGTGGACAATGCTAATTTTTTTGATTCACAGTAGTAATTTGCACAATTTGCACAATTTTCACTATTTCAGCACTGTATTTTTCTTTCCAGATTTTTCGGTTAATGATTCGGTTTTTCGGTTATAGCCGAAACCGAACCGAATAATTCGGTTCGGTTAATTTCGGTTTTGCGTAGGTTCGGTCCGGTTTCGATTAATTTTAATACAATTTTGGTTTTGGTTCGGTTATCCTTATTCGGTTCGGTTCGGTTACCGAACCGACCGATGCACACCCCTACATATTATACACCAATTTTTATACAATCACATCACTATTTTTTTAATATTATTCTCTCTCTATTTTTTTAATATTATTCTATCTCCTACTCTACATCCAACCCTACATTTCAATCTATATCCAAATAATCTGTGTCCCGTGATTATTTGCACACTCTTGATATGTAAATACTTCACAAAATTAATACCCTCCCAACATCATTTTATTTTCAAGATTGTGACCCTCGTTTTACATATATTTTACTTTACACCTCATCAAATCACTTAAAATATCCATTATTTATTATACATCACCAAGACACCAACCACTAAATTCACTTTTCTTAAAAATTGTATCGGTCAAACCATGCAAATAATTTCGGGGCGGAGGAAGTACAATTTAAACATAACTACTATTCATGAATTATTTCAATCTACTTTTTTTTTAATCTCAATCAAATCCACCATAATATTTAATCAAACACCACCTAAGTATTTAGTCAGTCCAATAAATAAGGTTTTTTCTCCGATGTGTGTGATCTTCTTGATGTCTTATATGTATTCACTAAGGACATGTTTGTTTTGGGATTATGTAGGATGGGGAGATTTTGTATGGAGAAATCCTGATAAATAGTGATTGTGTATATTTGTTTTGGAATGTTGAGTGGGATATGATGTAACTTTATGTCAAATCAATTGTGTAAGAGTGTATGATGTTGTATTATAGTATAATGTAACTTTATGTTAAATCAATTGTGTAAGAGTGTGTGATGTTGTATTATAATATAATGTAAATTTATGTCAATTTGTAAGAATGTACTTCCTCCGTCCCGCTATAAGTTTCCCCTTTCTTTTGGGTGTTTTGATTAAGAAAATAATAAATAAAGTATAATTGATGCGATGGTGAGAGAGAAAATAATACGGAGTAGATGAGTATTAGATGAAGTATGATAAAATAATATATAAAGTACAAGTGATGTGATTGGAAAAGAGAAAATAATATGCCAAAAATGAAATGAGAAACTTATAATGGGGCGGAGGGAGTATGATATTGTATTATTATAACAGTAGAATATATTGTATTTTTAGAAGTGGATGAAGTTGAATGGTGAAATTCGAATGTGAAATCTTGAACTAGAACAGAACGAAGGACGTTGCGTTCCCCATCCAAACGTGATAGTTCCAAAACAAATATATCCTAAAAGATGTCGTCTATGTATTCTCCACATGGTAATCTGAACGGAAGATCTTAGAACCCGATTCTTCGTCACTCATTTACGTTCTATGTATTCACAAAAAGATGTCGCAATACCATGTACTCCCTCCGTCCCACAGGAATTTGCACACTTTCCATATATGGATGTCTCATACCAATTTGCACACTCCATAAAAGGAAATATCTTCACAACCCTCACCCTTGAAATATACTCATATTTACCCATATGCCATTACTTTTTCACACTCAATCTACTTTTTATTTTACTTTATTCATAAAAGTTTACAAAACTACCCCTCAAAACATCAATCATTACACTTTTTCTTACACATTTCTTAAAATGTGTGCCGGTCAAAGGGTGCAAGTTCCTCCGGGACGGAGGGAGTACCAGTTTGTTCTTTTCCTTACTCTACTGCCCAACCATATTAATTAATTCCCAAACCAGTTATCATTGTATCATGCTTTTCAATACCCAACTATTTGTCATTCCACACTATTATCTTTACACATTAGTAAACACATATTAAAAAAGTGTAATAATTAGTAAATAAATAAATTTATTTGTGTGTATGTGTAAGATTAAAAGTAATATTGCGAGGATATAGTTTATAAAAAATTTCTCATTTTAAGAAGGTAAAAGTTATTGTAAAATATTTCAAAAAAAATATGTAAATTATTGTGAAACGGAGTGAGTATGTATTCACGTCCATTGTCATCTCAAACATGTCCCATCGCCATAATTATTTCTTAGTCACATATTTTGTTTTTTAGTCATGCTTTCACATCACCTCCTCATATAATTCTATTCTTTTTTGTTTGTTCCTCGTTCGTGTTTATTTTTTTGGTGTACCGAATTAATCATTGGTCGTCCTTAAACCATATCTCAAATATGCCCTTCTTTGCATCTCCCACGTCACATGTATATAATATGATACGTCAATTATTCTATCCGAATTACTCCGTATGTTTTAAAGTAAAGTGAACTTTAAATTTAAAAATGACAATAAAATGTATGATGTACAAAAAAAACAATGAAAACTTGAAATCATAAGTTTACAGTTAGAGGATCGAGTTAGAGGCCGGAGTGCCATTAAAATTTTATGTGGAAAAACACTTGGGACAAAACCTGAGGTCAAGAAAAATGGTACATTCCTCTAATCATCAACGTCTAAAGTAAACAGTAAATTAATGAAAGGAAGGTGTCTACAGATGTTTCATGATAACACAATCATTCAGAGTCATTCAACGCATTCGATCAACGTTTGATGTGATGGACCACATTTTTGAGCTCTGGAGAACCTAAATCCGTTGAACCAGAATTGCATGAACTAACGACGGAGGGCTCATTGACTGTTTCTCTGAGTGATTCATAATTTTGTTCACATCTTCTCCTGATGGGAAATCGAAGAGGAGCATAATGCTCAAAGATGTGATCTGATATGTCCTCAGCCAATGCCCCAATATATATTATTAAATAATAAATATATAAAGAAAATTAATGAAGATAGAAGGAAAAATTAATTGAGATTGTGATAGCATATTGAGAATATTGTTGAAGAAGATATTTGAAAAAAGAGAGCAAAAGATTAGAGAAAATTGTTGAAGATCATGACATTATAAGTTAATGAGATGTTCAACATTCATCAATTGATTAAAAAAAAATCCATACTATCCCAACAAAGATTTGGATAAGATACAATTAATTGGGATTTATGTGTGCATTATTTAGTGTTTGCAATCACTCCTTTTCAAAGTTAATCCCCACCGATTTTAAATGTTGTTTGTAGAACCGGACTTCCTAATTCAAAAAAGCATTTTTTGGATTTCAAAAGTTCACTATTTTTTTTTCTACCTCCCTCACTTTACGTTTATTGAATAAGATCACTTGTTCCAATTTTTGTGTTCTACATTTTATTTCACTATATGAATAATGTCATATTAAATTAAAAAATAATCAATGTCCTATAATATTGAGTGACACGTGTTAAAAATTCAGAAGGATGAAATACCAGTGAATCACAAAAAATGAAATAGATAAATCGAACTTGTTTACGTACTTATTCATTTATTTCTCTACCTCAACTATTCACTACATATTTTATATTATATTCTTTAATTTTCGTATAAAATTTAAAGTGAAGGCTTTGAGGAGAGAGTATAAAAAAGTATACAAATTTGTGGATAAAATATATTTAGCCAGACAAATTTATTTAGTGTAAAGTAGAGTTTGACATGCATGCATTGAATCTCACAAAATTCCAAGAAAAAGAAAACCGAACCCAATTTGGCTGCCTCGTTCATATCGATCCAACACTATAAAAGAATTCACACACATATACACAATTGTGGCACCCAATATAATTACTCTGTAAATTTACATAAATAAAATTTTGAATTGACAATGTTGACATTATGCAATGCCGCAGTGAGGGAGATTAATTGTCCGTTCTTGAACATGATTAATCTCCCTCACGGCAGCAGCCAGTCTCGAAAAGCCCGTAGCCAGTCGCTGCGGGTGACGTCGAGCAAGCCGAGTGTAACCGAGCGGCTTCGGGTGGGGAGGTTGAGTGAGGATGGGTTCTCTTATAAAGAGAAGATGATAATAAGGTGGTACGAGGTTGGGATCAACACAACAGCCAAGGTTGAAGCCATGGCCAATCTTCTACAGGTACGTATGAAAACGATCACTTTATTTTTAATTCACAATTTTATTTTATTTTTTTAAAACGTGTGTAAAAAAATATGAACATATTTTTGGTGGACGAGAAAGTAATAATAAAATTGAAATAATTATCAAATTTTAAAATACAAACACTTAAAAATGAAGAAAAGGCAGATTAAAAAATACTCTCTCCCTCCCACAATTATTTGTACACTTTTCTTATTCGTCTGTCCCAACAATTGTTTGCACACTTTTAAAAAGGAAATCTCTTCATAAATTTCAATTTCACAATATTCACATATTTACACAAAATGTCATTACTTTTACACTCATTCCGACCACTCTTTACTTTATTCATTTAACTTTATAAAATTACCCATCAACACTCCACTCATTACATTTTTTTCTTCTTAAAAAGTGTGTCATTTTTGTGGTGCAAACACTTATAAAACGGATGGAGTACACATTTCACAATACCTCTCACTCCTACTAAGTTAACTACTATAAAATTGCCCTATTTAAATATATGTAAAATATACTCCCTCTATACAATTTCATTATTCCCACTTTTCTTTTTTTGTTGTCCAATTTTATTATACTCATTCAAAATAATACTATTCACACTATTTTATCTTAACCCTCCAACAATCACTTATTTACTCAATTTGCCACTAATTTTATTCATAAACAGTTACTTTATTTATAAATGGACCCCACAATATACCATCATACCCCCAACTTATCCACTTTATACATAAACTAATCAATATTCGTTAAAACTCTTGTCCGGAGAAATGAGCATAATAAAATTGGACGGATGGAGTATATGATTAATAATGATATAAGAAATCATCAATAACTACCCATTAAAAAAAAGTTTTACTCTCTTCTTCCATTAAAAGTAGACTCATTTTCCTTACTTGTCTATCCACAAAAAGTATGTTCATTTTCTTTTATGAAAATAATCACTTTATTTTTACCTTACAACAATTTCACAACACCCTTATTTTATTCACCTTTTTAAAAATTTGTGTCCAGCCAAAGAGACAAAATTTTCGTAGACGATTGTTGTTTATATGTAAGTTAAACAAAGTTGTGGAATTTGTGTAGGAGGTTGGATGCAACCATGGTCTATATTTGGGATTTTCAACCGATGGATTTGGTACTACCATTACCATGAGGAAGTTGCATCTCATTTGGGTCACTTCTCGTATGCACATCCACATCTACAAATACCCTGCTTGGTTCGTTTCCATTTCCAATTTTAGTTAGGGCTTTTAGAATCGGGTTCGAAATCAGTTTGATACAACTTAAAATACCGTTTAAAGGATTAAATAGGGGAAAATGGAAAAATCTAACTACACTTTTATACTTTGACTTGAGTTGTTACTGAGTCTTTTAATTTTTTGTGTTACTTTATACTTTATCGTGTTTGTTTTAATATGAATAAGGGTATATTTTTATAATGTAATAAAAAGAATATTGAAAAAATAATATATATATCACTTAGATCATGAATAGGTGCTTAGTCTGATTTGATAGTTGGCTCGATTTTGAAAAGACTTGATGGTAATGAATAGGGGTGATGTGGTTGAGATCGAGACATGGTTCCAATTAGATGGAAGAATTCGCACCAGACGCGACTATATTATCAAAGACTATGTTACTGGTGAAGTCATTGGAAAGGCTACCAGGTCACCCAATATTCGATTCTTATTTCTCATTGATTTAATTTTTTTTATATTTCCTCTCGTCTAAAGCTTCTCATTGAAAAAAAAATGAAAAAATGGGAGAGAAATAGTGTATTTTGTCATTTAAGAAAATTAGAAACTTGTAAAGAAATGTGACGTTCAAAATAGGTAAATAAGAAGTTCATGACTTGGTGAAAAAAGTATTAGTTTAAATATTGAAGAATTAATTAATTTATTTATTTCTTATTTATGGCAGTAAGTGGGTGATGATGAACGTAGACACCCGCCGCCTTCAGAAAGCCAGTGACGATGTTCGTCAGGAACATTTAGCCTTTTGCCCAACAACACCTAGGTAAACAACTCAATTTGCTTGTTGATTTCGTATTTTTTGACACGAAAATTAAAAAATGTGATAAAATAAGTAGACATGTTTTTCATTTACATAATGAAATTAATTTTATCTTTTGAGGACACTGATTTATGAATTAACTAGAATTTTACTCAGCTTGTTTGTAGAATACTACTCTCTCTATCTCTCGGGAGAAACTTCTCATAATTTTTGGAGCACGAAAATTAAGAAATACGGAGTATGATAGAACAAGTAGATGTATTAGAAGTGAAATTTAAAAGGGGTAGTTTACTTAAAAAGAAAATGGATTTTTTTTTTTTATTGTGACGGATGAAAAATGAAAGTTGAGATCAGATACGACAAGTTTTCAGAATCTGGTTACAACTTGTCCTAATATTGTTTCTTGGATATTTTTTGAGATTTCAGACTAGCTTTCCCTGAAGAGAATAATGGTAGCCTCAAGAAAATAGCTAAACTTGATGAACCAGCTCAGCACTCCAAACTTGGGCTTGTGGTAACACCACAGATCACATATATGCAATGCCACTCTTTTATTTTCAATAACTAATGCATGTCCCGTTTCGCAGCCTCGACGAGCTGATCTCGACATGAACCAGCACGTAAACAACGTCGCCTACATTGGATGGGTTCTCGAGGTTGGTTCACTTTTAACTGCCTTAGATACTAGTATATGTTTCATACTAATAGAGATTTGATCTTCTAACAGAGCATGCCTCAAGAGATCATCGACAATTACGAACTGCAGTCAGTAACGCTGGATTACAGACGTGAATGTGGGGAGAACGATGTAGTCGATTCCCTTACGAGTTCTGAGTTGGTCGTGGATCAAGGAAGTAATGGATCTTCATTCGTTGCAGAAGATGAAAACGATTGCCTCCAGTTTCTGCATTTGCTCAGATTATCGAACGATGGTTCTGAAATGAATAGGGGACGAACTGAGTGGAGAAAGAAACCTGCAAAGAGATGAGCTCTGTACCTTTCTCTACCACACACCCCGTCTGTTTGGCTCGTCTCGTTCGTCTCTTCGTTACCATCTTGTAATTTTAGCTTTTCCATTCTGGGAGCTTTTTCGATTTGCATGATGTATTTTAATAAAAGATAAATAATACCAACCAGCCACATTTCAGACAGATTGAAATAAAATTAACTGTGAAAATATATGAAAAATACACGAGAATTAAAGAATAGATACCATATTTTGATCTCTAATTCATACAGGGTACAAGTGGAAACATGAACAGGTATAATCTCTGGGAAATTACATTTTCACAAGCAACACACTTACACTTAGGTTAAGAATGAAATAATGCACCATCTTTGCATCAACGCTCCGATTCTTCTTCTTCTAGAACCATCCGAAGCAGCATTTCTGCATTTGAACGAGAAAGTAGGTCAAGATTAGTGTGAATCGGAGTACTATAAGATGAAGCAGATGTTAGCTAACGACAAACCTTAGGTTGGTTGGCTCGCTGGCCATTTGTGCCATACGACGGATGCTTAGGGGTACCGGACACGTTTCCTGTCCCGGTATTTCTTTCTTCACGCACTTTGTTGAAGATGTGCGTGAAGTTTTCAGCTGATTGAGGGTCATTTTCGTCCCATTCGCCAAATCTTGGAACAGCGGCTGCTTTATCAGGCTGCCATTTTTTATACAAAGAATTAGAAAGCTTCACTTTAAGAATCAAGTGAAAATAAAGTGATTTTAGCATTTATGAGAAGTGTGTAGCGCTTGTAAAAGAATCACTTTTAGTAACAAAAACTTTCAAAAATCACTTTTAAGGATCAAAAGTTGATTTGAGTGATTTCAAATTGAATACTTTTACTTAAATTAATCACCTATAATCTATAATCTAAAACACAATTACTAATTAAAACACTTTCTCAAAATCATTCTCAGAATCAACTTAAAAG
This sequence comes from Galeopsis tetrahit, assembly GCA_963675135.1. Classification (NCBI taxonomy): domain Eukaryota; kingdom Viridiplantae; phylum Streptophyta; class Magnoliopsida; order Lamiales; family Lamiaceae; genus Galeopsis; species Galeopsis tetrahit. Next base: position 496,657 of record OY776128.1, on the reverse strand, counting down.
TGATTATATAATCAGTTAAAAGTTGCAAAAAAGCATTTCTATTTTCCAAAAAAGTGCCACTCACCTCTTACCTCTTAATTGGGTTCACAAACACCCCCAAAATCTATCATAACCGTGATAGACTAAGGATGTGTTTGGATTGAAGCCCATTCTATAACAGGCTTAAAACTCTTAACATGAGTCATCTAATCAAAAGTTGAATCAAATGACAAACAAGACAGCTAAAAAACTCACACTTTCATCGCCTCGATTATTAGGCTTAAGCCGGGATCTTCCAGGTGTACCATGACTACTATCGTGACTCTTTCCTTCCCAAACCGGGGACCCACTTGCCCTGCCCCCCGCAACTCTTGCCTGATAATGAGGATGGAGAGGAGAGCGGTCGAAGCTTTGGTCAGATCCTGCACTAGGTTTGGGAGATCGGGCAGGCCTATGCACTCGCCCTTCATTACCAGATTCTTCCTTACTTGCTCTACGTTCAGGTGTAGGCTCGACCGCTGCCCTTCCGTTTGTTTCCTCTGGTCGAGGTCTTGGTCTCGTTGGAGGTGCAGTAGCAACGGGTGAAGGATCAGCATCAGGGAACATGTCCGGGTTCTCTTGGGGGTCGTTTGGATTGATCATTTTCCCACCTTTGGTTTTTCTTGCCTTGTCAAAATAGACTGTGTAAGGAACATTGTCTTCGTTCTCCCAGTTTCCAAATTTCGGCACATTTGCTCGCTGCTCGGATAACAAACAAACAAACAAACAATAAGCATCATTTTCATTTTTTAGCTGCGAATAATCACTTCTCATACATGAAAAACAGCTTATTCGATTTCGATTATCTTCAACATATTAGTTTAGATACTTTATTTGATCATACAGTCACAGCTTATTTAGAGATGGAGGTAAACTGTAGCCCCTTTCCTTCACCACAAAACTAATTGATCAAATGAAATAGAATTTGCACAACATATGTACAGATACAGAGTATTAGGAATTAATATACAAGAATTAATTCTACATCTCTCTACAAGTTCAGATGAGACGCAATTCTTTCACGGTATTAGAGCCTAGTCAAACTATCTGAGTTCGATTCCTGCTGAAAGCAACTCCACCCATTTTCGTCCATTCCGATTTTAGATGAGACGGAATTTTTCACATAGTACAGCAATATTCATCACAGGAATAATACAGAACCAATAAATTGAATTTCCGATAAGTCTAAAAAGCCCAGAAAAGCTTGATCAACTACTACACAAATGCATATTCAATAAACTACCAAGTTATACAAACTTATTCGGATCTGACGACCAACAATTAACATAATTCATCAAATTCATCGCAATAAACAAACCAAACAATCTGTATTTCCAACAGAAGCAGCTCAGAAAAGAGGGAAAACAGCAAACCCTTAAAAGGGAAACTTACCGACATTTTGCTCGTGAACAGGGAGTATAAACTGTAGAGTATACACCCAGAGAGTAGATAAGCGAATCAAGATTAGGGTTTTGGAGTTGAAGTTTAAGCAATCAGAGAGGAAAATGGTTTGAAGAGTGATTTGAGAGAATGAGAAATTGGGGAAAAAGAGAAGAATTGATGATGAGTTAATGATGGATGGTGAGAAGGGGCTATCAACCTTTGACCGGCGCCACCGGTTATGGTTTTGACTATTCGCCTCCCACCTCTCCTCCCTGTTAAGAGCCATCTGCCCTTCACAAGTGGCCCCACTCCTACTCATCTACTCTCTCCCGACTTTTACTTTCTCTGTCCGCCTATAAATTTTTCGTTATAGTACAAGGGATGTGATTTATAGATGGACGGAGAAAGTATTAAATTTTTTTTTATCTGTTTTTTGTTAGATTATCTTTTTTTTTTAATCAGAAATAGAGTTGTTTTATTCTTTACAATTGTCCCCTTCAAATATGTCAGTTGACTTCTGTAGGTCTTCCTTCTATTCGACGATGTATGTCCAAGCACACAAGTAACGAGAGTTGTGGTCCGACAAGGTTTCCTTCAAAGAAGGTAGTTGTATACTCCCTCGTTGTTGGTCTAACCCACCCACCAGCCTACTCGTATTAACACATTCACGCATGAAATATCATACATATACAGAGAAAGACTTCTTTTGCGCATAGCTAAGTTAAAGGTCAAAACAAGACTAAGCTCCTAATAGAAGACTACCTCACTTGTCTAGAAAAACAAATCGAATAACTTTTTTTTTGTGTGTGTGTGAGAAAAAGTGGCAAATCAAAATATTCAACAAGCATTAGCTCTCCTCTAAAAGGAGGTGATCCAGCCGTACAGGGTCGAGCAGTAAAGCGGATGGAGTTAGACCCAACCACTTTACCAGTCTGATGTTCATTGGTAAATAGTACTCAAATTATTAACTACTCCCCCGTCTCACGAAAGTCTGCGGAGAATATTGAGCACATAATTTTTTTAAAATTTAAATTTTAGAGTGTTGAATGGTAATTTTGTAAATTTTAATTAGTTTATTACTAGTTTTTAATGTATTTTAAGGTATATAAATTTGTGTAGTAGCCACTACTAGCCTGTTGGTTGTAACTGTAAGGTGAAATGTGACTGAACTGATCAACCTCAACCGGGGACACCGGTAACAATGTGCACTATTCTGGCGGCTGTCGCCCAATTTGCTCTATTCTATTTTTATTTATTTTAAATATAAAAATATTATTTCAGTTTTATAATTAGAAATCACTATAAATTAAACGAGTTATAAAAACGATGTATAGCTGTGATTGTCTGTACACGTTGAAACTCCTGATTAAGTCTACTTAAACAATCACAAAGAGCAAATTTCTAATTTTAAGTGTAAAGTTGGAATTAATATGTGTAAAATTGAGTAGTAAATTCAACACTTGTGTATACTACTCCCTCCGTCCCCCTATAAGTTTCCCACCTTCCTTTTATGGATGTCCCACAATAAGTTTTCCATTTCATATTTTTCCATTTTTGGCATATGATTTTCTCTCTACCAATCACATCACTTACACTTTATTTATTATTTTATCATACTTTATCTCACACTCATCTATTATTTTCTCTCTCACTATCACATCACTTGTACTACATCTATTATTTAATCATATTTCTTAATCAAAACAACCAAAAGAAAGGGGAAACTTATACCGAGACGGAGGGAGTGTATAAAAAGGGCTGGTTTGAAAAGAGTTTAAAGAAAAAATGTAATAATTAAAGTTAAAAAAAAAAAGAGTTTAAAGAAAAAGTGTAATAATTAAAGTTTTGGGGGTAATTTTATAAATTTATTTATATAAAGTAAATAACGTAGTTTTTAATTGAATGTATGATAGACCTAAAAAAATATTGTATGAAAGAATAAATTTATTCTATAAAAAGGGTACGTTTAATTCGAGAATAGAAACTACTTTAACTAAAAAAATCTAGCCATAATTTATACCAATTTCTCATGGGAAGGAAATATCAATTAAAAAAAAAATTAAGGGCGGAGGAAAAACTTTTAAACCAGTATTATAATTCATTTTGTCCTTATATTGTCTTCCCCTTATGACACAAATATTAACACTATACTTATGTCTTTTTTTTTTTAAATAAATTCAAAATCTCAAGTTTCATTATCAATTTAATGAGAACTTTCAAAATTATTATTAAAAAAAAAATTAACATCATGGTGTTGAAATTCGATACATGTTTTTTCCTCATCTTTCGATCAACAATCGATGACGTGGCTTGTCGAAGCTCGTGTATACTTGCCTCATCGATCCTAAAGATTTCATTTCAATTGGAATTTGGTTATTCACCACGTACGAGGATCCCCCTAAGCATCCATGGCTGAATGGTTAAAGCGCCCAACTCATAATTGGCGAATTCGTAGGTTCAATTCCTACTGGATGCACGCCAATGGAACCCTCCAATAAATCTATTGGAATTGGCTCTGTATCAATGGAATCTCATCATCCATACATAACGAATTGGTGTAGTATATTCATATCATAGTATATGAACAGTAAGAAATACTCCTTCTGTCCCGTGATTACTTGCACACTTTCCTTATTGGGACGTCCCAAAATTACTTGCACACTCTTAATATGGAAATACCCCATAAAATTAATAACCTCACAACATCATTTTATTTTCAAATTTGTCACTTCTTTTTTCCATACATTTCACTTTACACATCATCAAATTCACTTTACACATTATCAAATTACCTAAAATACCACTTCTTTATCTTACATCATCAACCATCAATGTGCCGATCAAACCGTGCAAGTAATCTTGGTACGGAGGGAGTAGCATTCTTATTGAGACTAGAACTCATAAGGAAGAAATTCGATTTATGGATGGAACGTCTATCATATTGCAACAACATACTACAAGTTTAATGTTTTAATATAATAATACTAAAAGGTGTGATCAAATTAATACTAAGACCAAATGTGAATTTGTTTAGAATTAACTTATTTGTTTAAATGATCAACCATTTTTATATTATTAAAATTTTTTATTTTTTAAAAAAGAAAAATATTTTTAGATTTTTTTTTAAATGCCCGGTCAATTTCATATTATTAAAATTTTATTTACAATTTTTACATTATTAATTTGTTTTTAAATTTTATTCATTACTTTTATAAGTATTTAAAGATATTCTTTAAAAAATTGTTAAGTTTAAATTATTAGCTCCAGTCTACTTGGGGAAAGCTCGAGTAGAGAGAAAATGGATGCGCCAAGTACTCAAAGTGCGCCGGCGACGGCCGAAATCTCCGAAGCTCCGGCGACTTCAACCGCCGATCTCAACAAATTAGAACCAGATTACGACCCGGAAACCATGCGCAAAACGAAACCCGGCCTGAAGCGCCTGGCTCTAACTCTCACTGTTCTATTCTCTTTCCTTTTAGGTCAAAATCCTCGCATTCTTCTCGCTATTACTCTGTTTCACCGTTTAATTTGATTGCATCGGTATAATTTTGTGCTTTTTCTGTAAGTTCAGGTCTTCCATTTTTGTTAAAATCAGTAGAAATATACAGATCATCCTTGCCGTTTCGAGAAATAGATAATCTATCCGCTGCGGTTGAGTCGAATCCTCTGCTGTTCCCTTGCAAATTCCAAGCGGTTTTTGTTGGTTTTGGTAAACCTTCATTTAATGCTGATGAATTATCGGTTATGATTGAATCTCACATGCGAAAACTTGCCTCGAAAGATTCGGCATCTTGCGGTGCTTGTAGCCATAATTCCAATGTTTCTGTAGTTCTGGAATCCGGTTCTGATTGTGTCCATAGCGACAATTATTCCAACTGGAAGTGTGGAGCGCTGAATGAGCTTAACAAATATGACGATGAGTTGTTTGATGAGTATTTGCATTCGTTGTTGGATGATAATGCTAGTCTTGGCAATAGAAATAGTGGAAAGGTTTACACGGTGGTGGTGGTGAGGAAGGAGGAGCAGGAGGATGTGAGTGCGGTTGTAGGGAAGTATAGGCATGGGTGGATTGTGGGTAGAATCTCAGTGGAGGAGGCTGTGAAGAAGGTAACGGAGGTTTTTGTGAAAGCATTTGTGAATGGTGGAAAAGAGGAAGGGTCAATCGGTGGGGAGTTCATGCCAGTGGGGGCGGATGGGAAGATTGTGCTTTCATTCAATTTGCTGAATGCTGATCCACACGACTGGACTTATGACTGGTATGACGCTGATTTAATGTTATTCTGTTGAAAGTCACTCGAATTGTTGCAGTTCTTTATTGATCTTGCTTAAGTAGGAAATATTTTAGCTGATTTTCTATTTACAATGTCTTGCTGTACTATAGATTCTTTTGGTTCCTCTTTGATTTCTGGGGTGATGCCAGTTTCGTTCACATGAATTCTCTATCAATAAAAAAAATGTTTAGAAAAAGTAAAAGCGTCATGGCAGAGACTAGTGAGCCATTTGACTAGCATATGTTTTATTCGACTTCTCTATAGAAGAATATCCTTTTAAATCACTTGTTTCCGCAGGGATTTCCAAGAGATAGATGATAACCTCTTGGCTCCAATACTTGAGGCTCTGAAGCCTCTTGCAGATATTAGGGTGGAGAGTCAGGTCGTGCTCAATTCTGTTCTCGCCATGTTTGTATATAATTAGTGTTTAAGAGAAAGCTCATGGAAACTTCATTAGTTTACATTTACACCATTTGGAATCCTTGCTCGCTTCTGATTAACACACTGTACTTTTTGGCCTATGCACAGGTTTTATACCACACTCCAAAGTCTTCATTTTCCTATTGGGATGAAAAGCTGGGCAGCTATATTTTCACTACAAAAGATCTTCCTTTCTTTGTATGCCCTCTCAGCATCATCCTCTTATTTATTATGCTGTTGAAAGAAATAAAAGCAATTGCTTTTTATTTATTTATTTTTAAATTCTTATTTGTCTATATCTTGTAGGTAAACTCAAATGAATGGCATTTGGATACATCAATCGCAGCCGGAGGTCGCTCGAAGATCCTCCATTTTGTGGTGTATAATCTTTAACTCATTTTAGCTAATAATTACTTGAATCGATGGGATTACTGCCAATTTTAATTGTAGTTTACAAGCTTGAAGTACTTCAGTTACATGTAACCCCACGCTTGTTTTATGGAAGAATTTGGGATAATGTTAACAACTACGAATTATTACAATAACTGAATTAAAAAGCTCCTACAGAGGTCATATGAATATTGGCCTCTACTTATAGTTTATCTGATTAATTTTCTGTGTCATTGATTAGTCTGTGATCTGCTATAAAATTACTGAATGTATTTGCTCTTTCTTTTTGTTCTACTCACTTTACCAGATATGTGCCATCTGCATCAGAGTGTCCACTTCTATTACAGCTCCCAAATGGGAAAATTTCCACGTCAAATGGTTTCATTTCTCCTGTAAGTTTTGCGGTTCTATATCATGGTTTCTCGACAATGCTGTGCCCATGAAATCTCATATTCTTCGTATGTCAAATTTTTAGATGTGGGGAAGTGTAGTTGTTTGGAACCCTTCAGCTTGTTTCAATGATTCCAATATGGAGACTCATGTCAGAAATAAGATTTCTTCTGAGGTCAGTTTCATTTGTAGTGATAAAATATTTTGCTTCTTGATGATTTTTATTTTTATCATCACGTTACCATTGTTAAAGATAAAGGGCTTGCATAGATTATGATTCTCTGCAACGCTCAATTTTAATTTGAATCTAAATATTGTTCTTCTTCTAGGATCAATCCCATAGCTTATATACCATTTGTGTACTATAGTAAGTAGCCTTCTCAAATTCTGTCCAGCTAATGTATAACTTGTGGAAGTAAAAAAATTCACCAGTTAAGAGACTGGGTGGTTGATGCCAGATGAACCTTTAGCAGACAAGTTGTGTTCATGAATTTATATACCATTTGCTTGTTTCATTTTTATCAAGATCAATTGATTTTGAAAAGTTAGCATTGAATTTAGACTTGATGGACTGCTGATTCTTATGAAACTTATCTTATTTCAATATTGTTTTAAGATTTGATTTATTTTTAAGTTGCTGTTTTCCAACTGCCAAGGATAGTAAATGTTGAAAGTATCATGGGCCGGAGAATGTAATTCTTTAGCTAAGCTTTTAGATAGGAAGCCTTTACCTTGAGCTTAATATATCTCCTTGTAAAACAGGAGTTGAGCAAAATTTTTGAAGTCCTCGTGGGCCAGTTGCGACAACTTCTTGGTCTGAAGTCCAAAGGCCTCTTTCATGATGCATCAGGCACATTACGACTATTGACCAGTCAAAGAGGCTTCTCAGAATGGTGAGGCAATAAGCTGGTTTATGCATAACTTGGCAATAAAATATGTAGAGGTTGTAATAAGATGTGATTTCTTTACTGATGTAGTTAAAGAAATGCTCCCCTTCCCCAGTGTTATGTTTACATGATGGGAAAAAGAAGAATTCAGGACTATTTGCTAATGCCGTTAAAGATCCACCACCCCCCCCCCCCCCCCCCCCCTTTTTCATGGTTCTGAAGGTTTTAGGAACCCATCCTGAATGAATTTCTATGATGGAAATCCGTTTAAAGAATCATTACTTTTTGATGATTAACTGTGTGTTTGGAAACTGATGACACAAGTATTTTCTGCTTCTAAGGGAATTGGATGTCTTGTCACGGCAACACACATGTTTTAATCTTCTTCAATGCACCACAACTCTTGGATCACTTTCTCGATTGGTATGTCATTAGTTTCATCACTTTTATATAATGTTAATTTTTGTCCTTCTCTGTACTACAACCAAGATATGTGTGCAGGTCCAGTCACTTCCAAGAATGATCATTAAGGAGGAAATAGGAAAACAGGTGAATATTCCTTTAGATGTTGATAATACTGGTTTCCTTTTTCAAAGTATGGATGTCTGTTTATCTTCATATACTCAGATAGTTTTAGTTTGCTTGATGTTATATTTGTCTATAAAATGGCTGTGTAATGTGTTTGATGGTCTTGATATTTTCTTTGGTTAGTCTTGAAGTACGATCGTGTTAACAAGCATTGTACATTAATCAGTTTACCTTGTCTAATTAGAAGAATAGTTTCACCTACTCTCTTCTGATAGTATCACGCTTTCAGAGAGAACAGAACTGTAAAAAAAAAAAAAAAAAAAAGATGAGCGAATTTGGTTTCTGAACCTCATTTCAAGTAGAATCCGAAAGGTTCAATACGAGGTTAATTTCAGTAAATCAGATCTTCACTACACTTTTGACAATCCCCAGTCAAATGCACAGGATTTTGTTTTTTATGCAGAATAATTATTACTCTAATATCTTACTGGTTTTGTTTTAGTCGTGGCGCAATATTTATTCTCTGCACATTAATGAACAGGTGAGGTACTCTCTCGAAGCTGCAAATTTAGCTTTAAGCAATGTGTCTAACGGAGTGTATGATGCTTCTGCCGGTATGGTTATATAATTATGGTTAAACTATAATGCATGACTGTCGGAAATTTGCTAACACGAAGCTTCAATGTCTTTTGCATCAGTGTCTTCGAGGCAAGCCAGGTCCTTCGCTGAGGATGCGTTTTATCACCCGTCTATGATGTCCGTGAGCTACTACTCATTTGAGCACTGCTTTGCGGTCTACTCGGTCAGTTCTTTCACCCCCTACCCTCACTTCTATATTTTGATTCCGAGATAAGTTCTATCACAATTGACGAGTGAGTAGAGTAAAGATAATGATCGAGTGAAAACTTACCCCACACACATAAATCATTCGTGTATGTTTCTTTCGAAACTCACACCGATGAACTTGGAACTTTATCTCTGTCTCATACAAGTTACGGATTTAAAATACCGAATCTCAAGTCCTACACTCAATCTACACATAAAATTGTCTATAAACTTATTACTCACTCCGTCCACATTTAATATGTATTTTTCGTGTGTGGGTTTTAAGAAATATTGATAGTTTATGTAAAAAGTAAATATGTAAAGTAAAGGGTGAAGGTTATATTAGTGTAGGCAATTACTTGTGTGTACCATTTACATACATTTAACTTGTTTCTATTTAATACAATTTTTTAAATTGATGAATTTTACACCTGAGTTATACTAAATATAGTATAGTATTAGTCTAATTACAATATAGTATTAGTTCAAATATAATATAGTATTAGTTTAAATACAGTATAGTATTAATTCAAATATTAAATATGAACCAGTTACATACATGTAACTGGTACACAAGAGTGCAACCCATTAGTGTATTGGGAGAATAAATATTTTCATTTATAGAAATATGCACAGTAAGTGTAGACCGACAAAAAAAGAAAAAGTGTGTGGATGGAGAGAGTATTACTTTTTTCAATATAATCTATTTTATACACTTTAAAATAATTAGAAATGTAGTACTCGTACTTGATTCATGTTTGAAAGAAAGGACAGACTTAAATATAAAATTAGAACTCTGTCTCATATATGAGACCGTTTTTCACTTGTTTATTATCTGAATTTTTTTAATCTGATTTGAAATTATTCAGGTGTTTAATAAATCATTAAATATCTAATTTATTGTTTCACAGCCCTTCTTTCTGCCGGTTTCACTGCACGTGCTCCTGGCAGCCCTCAGAGAATGGAAGAGATATAAAGTGGAGACGAAAAAATACAAAGCTTGGAAAGCTAAGAAAGATTAATTAAAGTGCACATTTTGAGTTAGCGAGATTAGTTGCATTGCCACTATGGGTTGGTTACTTGGTTGTATTCTTACAAGTGTGAAACATACTGTATTATTTTGACGAGTCTTTAAATGAAAGATATTATTTATTTGAAGAGTCTTTCACTAAAAATGTGTCAATTTTTTTTTATCATAAATTACAATTCTTTAAAATCAAACAGTGTACTAGAGATGAGTACTTGAAGTTTGAACTCGATTTGAACTCTTATCAAGTAAAGTTCGGCTCAATTACATTGACGAGCAAAAAAATGAACTCGACTTGACTCGTAAATGAGTAAGTCTAACAAAAAATAAAGAAAAAAACTAGATATTGAGTCTAACAAGTCAAATTTGAGCCAACACGTTGATAAATCGAGTATCTAACAAGCTCGAACTCGACTCATGTAATAAGTCAAGCTCACGAGCAGCTCAATTCGTTTAACACTACAGAGTACTTTTCTTGGACTTTTTCACTTTGAATGCAGTCATCTTTACAAAAGGCTCAATGGAGATAAATTAATTACTAAAAAAGGCTCTTTAAAAATAGTCTCTCTTAATGCATAGTATTAATTACTTACAAAAAAAACTACTTCTAGAGAGTAGACGGGATATGTAAGTTATCGAGTCAAGCTCAATGGAGATGACTTTCTAATGGAGTCAAGTGGCAGGAAGCAGGTCATTTACACCCTACCCTAATAAGACTGATGAGCAAAGCATACACAAATGAGATGCTTCATGCAGGTACAAGTAAATTAAGTAATGAGTCTAATGTGACATTAACAAGATAAAAGCACAAACTCACATCCCAAAGTCCTTAAGATTATGTGTGTCAACTGCAACAAAACAATTCAACCCATTTTCTACAACACAGCTCGGAATGACCCCGGAAAAGCCATTTGGGGACTGGGAAAAGAACATGTTGTGATCAATGATATGTAGTAATTAATACAAGTGCTGAATAGCATACCGCAATCTACTATCAAAGTTTTGATTCAAGTGCCAGAAGTATCTTCTTTCTAGGGCCCTGAAACATAATAACAAAGATTGCATTAACAAATAGAACAAAAAGCCCCACGGTGCACCAATGATGGGAGTCTACTTGAATCGGGTTCACAGCAATTGTAGCAATGAATAAATTGCTCGGGATTAGTTTCAATTAGCATAACAAGGTTCGGGATGATTAAATTCCAAGCATCTCTCTCATCAGATGCAGCCAGGTATTTAGAACCATCATCGTAAAGAAGAAACAGAATATCAAATCTCATGCACCATTTATTGATTTCAACAAGGCAATCATTACATTGGGCATAGCATTTTGATTTGGTTATAGTACTTCATGAAATGTTTGAATTGATTGGACCACTCAGTTATAATTGTCTTCTACATCATACTAAAAATTATGCTCAAGCACATCACTTGCTTGCATCTCTGACGTTAAGTTACGTTCAATTGGTTAATATTCAACGAAGCGGAAGTCAAGAAAGCATTGATTAATATTCAACGAAGCAGAGTGTAAGAATAGGATTCTGTTATTGGCCTGAACGAGATTTTCTCCATTTGAAAAGGGATTGGACTAAATTTGGGTTTGGGCCATAACATGTGATTAGGAAAAAATTGCATTAGCAAGGACAATCAGGTTTCTTGTGCATAAAGAAAAGGTGCAATAACATTTTCCTCAGATTTGACTCCTGTTAGAACAAGGCTCGGGTCAGTAGTGAAATTTGGAAGTTGAGTTTAACATCATAAGCAGCTACGTCCGACAGGAAGACATGTCAAGAGAGAGGAGAAGTCAATCCCTGGGGAAGTTCTAGACTGGCAATATATACTATAAAAATATGTCTTATACTTCTGAGGAGAAAGAAGTAGCTTAATGAAACTTCTACAGGTCACAAATCCCTTGTTACCAATATTTCTATTAAAACAAAGACACATAAAAATAAGGAAAGATCTACTTCCTTATGCATAAATTGATGCTAATGACAGTAGTAGCAATAGCTGCAAGCAATAAACCTACTAGAGAAAATCTCACCATTGGTATTCCCAAGGCTTTAAGATCTTCATCACCCATGTGTACTAGTGCTGTCATATCGACCTGCCAGTTTGCCAAAAATAGTTTACATACTTGTAACATTCTTACAAATCAAGCATAAAAAAACATTAGTGAAACTGTGAAAGAGTTGAACAGCATACTTCCTCAGCCTGCAATGTAATTGAGTATTTCTCAAGACCTATGGAGTGCAGGAAGCTATCTATGGTCTCAACCTGCAAAAATATATGAACATTAATTGGGTAGGACGTTGTTAAGGTAGTATTAACAGGACAATATGCTGACCCAACACATGGAGTAATTTTTTTTAAAATAAGAGGAAGGAGCACTAAAAGACAGAAATCAAATCTATCAGAACAAAAAAGAGGACATTGCCTATTAGTAGTTTCCTAACCTCCTGTTGAGTCTTTTTCTTGGATATGGTGCTAGTGATCTTCTTTTTTCCTTGGTCAGAGACTTCAGCTGCAACGTTAACACTAGGTTTACTGGTGTCACCTGCAGGCCTAGGTCTCGATGAATGAGGCTCAGATTCAATTTGACGAGAATATGATGACCCAGAGAGCTTCTCACGCAGATCCTTTGAGCCCCTAGAGACAGATCCTCTCACACTTTGTGTAGCTTGCTCGATACTCCTCCTTTGGAGCTTCAGACGGAGATCCTTTGTTCCAACTCTGCTGCTATCTACGGAGGTCATGAATACAAAGTCAAAGCCACCTCAGCTGAGTGAATACAGTAATGACTCTGTATCATAAACAAAACAAAAAAAAAGGCAATTAATACAATTTCACTTGAAGCACTGCATACTTGAGAGTTGAGCTCCACCGTCTTGAAAAAGATCATGTTCCCATTTGTCATCATCTTCTCTCTGTCTGCATGAAGAAAGTTCAGTTTGGTAGGATGAAGGGTATTATTTTCTCCAGGAAAAAAGAGAAAAAAGGGAGTGAACTTTTACTTCCCAGTTCCCCCTCATGAAAAGAACACCCAGTTCCACATGGGATTTCAATATAATTATTACTCCTACAACAAGAACAACATTGAATCCTCTACCCACTATGTGGGTTTGGCTGTACGTATCATATTTCGCCATCGGGTTCATGTTCAGATGTTCTTGTTAATATTTAAGTAACATATCTTTTTGAATAACTCCTTTCCAATCCTATTTTTTGCATATTGTACAGGGGCATCTAAAGGCCACCTGAGTGTACAAGTTCAAACCATCTTGAGCACTTCTCTCACTTTCTCATCTACTGGAGCAAACTCCTCCCCAACCCCCCACACACGTTCTAATGGCTAATGCATTCGTCCTTTATCCTATCTAATCTGGCATGCCACACATTTATCTCAACATACTTATTTCAACTACCCGCTTTTTTTGTCGACTACCATACTTAGTCACTCAATACTCCTGATCTACAAAGCATCATGTTACTCCTGGTACCAGAAAAATAACCTCCCTTGATGTATTTCCCCCACATCAACAGAAACCCCGAGTCCAATGACCCACTAAGTGTAATCCAGCCTTCACTCATCCAATTAAATACATATTTACACACTTCATCTTTGTGACTTTGTCATATAAGCTAGAGATTATGCTATTCATCTATGCTAACAAAATGGACTAACAGAGGCCTCATGTGGCTTCTGAGTGAAGTGGAAAACTAGAGGGAATGTTAACAGACCACAACAACCTACCCCACCAAGTTGGCAGGAAAAATTATTCTATGGTATCTGCAATGAGTATCTGAGAGCAAGATTCCAATAAAAAATGTATCACCCCCAGCAAGAGCAGTGTCACATGACCCACACCTCACCATTGTCTAAAAAAGAACTACGGTTTAAAGATTCGCCGAAACTACTTCAAACCTAAGTCTAGATCTATGTCACTAGAACGTAGTTTGTAAAGCAAACAAACCAAGCTTAATAAAATTTTCCATACGGTAACACTTAAGCTCGCATTCTCAATTAACGGAAAATAATAAAATAAGTAACAATCAATATATATACAAGCTAGGGAGTTCAATTCCTGTTCAACATGATTAAAGGTTGTACGAACTAAGCTCAATTAACAACGAAACTCAATGTCCAGCTTGACTTAAGCAAGAAAATGAAACAGAAAAGCAATATAGAAGCTAAATAAAGCTTCTAATCAAATTTAGCAGAAAATGTCAGTTCATTAATCGTGTACGCATAAATAGATTACAACACTAAAGCACGCATGGAGGAAATATGTGAAAGAGAAGTCGACCTCTTGCCGGCTATAGGCCTCCGACGACCGGAACCGGCAACTGAATCACCGTTGAGACGCTCCTTAATTGACCTATTAGATTGAGCCTCCTCCCGATCAGCGTACATCGTACAGCTAACAACCTACCAAATTCGCAGCTGCAAACCCTAACCCTAACACCAAGGGCTATGTATATCAGTAATCGCCTGCGAATTGGTGGATCGAGAATTTGGCAGGGAAACTGTGTATTCAATTCAGAACGCAGATGCCTTTGTAATTGAAAAGAAATTTTTTAGATATTTAGAATTTTTTGTTAATAAAATATGGTAAGATAAACGAGTCGGGTCGGTAGTAGCGGCCGGGTATGATATTTTTGGGTGAATAAAAATTTGTACGAATTCGTTTTGGGAATTAGACATCAAAGCAAGTTAACAATTATTGTGCAATAATATGTTATCACAGACTTTATCCATAAACGTAAGAGGGTCATCCCAATAATACGAGTTTTTATAAAATTGGGAAGCTGGAGCGAATTTGTGTATCAATACATTGGCATATGTTTTGACAAATGCTACGGAAGTTGTAGAAAAGGAATTCAAAGCATTTCGACACGCAACAATATAGTCTCTGAACACTAAATTAACCGTATTCGGTGAGTTCACGGCATCAGTTCATTATATTCAATCAATTTTACTTTTAAATGATTTATATATATACAAGACAAAATAGATTAAAATTCGAAAGTCTTATACATTTGGTGCATTTGTGCACTCGTTTACATACATGTTTTAGTTATGTTAGTTTACATGTTTTAATATAAACAACCAATATTGTTACATGAAAAAGACAGATTCTTCTTGTAAAATTTTAAAAAAATAACTTACACGTATTTAGTTAAAATTAGTGTCACACTATAATCAATGTAATCAATGTCTGCCTTGTTTTCCTATTAAATTCACACCGGCTACTCTTTTTATTAGTTTTAATACTAGAATATTGTTTTGAGAGAGCTTTTGTAAATTGTAATTACATTTTAAAAGTAAAGGAAACACATATTTTTGCCCTTTTAAATTGTACTACATGTTTTTCTTTTTTTATCTCTAAATTTTTTGATTTTAAAATGTGTTCTCCATAGTAAAGATTAAGATAGTGATAATGTTTAATCATTAGTGTTCAATCTTTCTTTCATGCTAAAAATGACATTTTTTCGTTAAAATGACTAAAACATTAGATTTTAGACTAATTTTAAAGTAAAAAAATTTAGAGGACAAAAATTAAAACTAGAATGTAAACCTGAGAAGCTTGTATATTATATTGAAACAACAAGAGAAGTAATCGTACAGCAAAACATAAATTAATAATAATAATAATAACTAATTGTTTAATTAATTAATTAATTTTTTTAATTAATTAATTAATTGTTAAGTGCACACTCAATAGGAGTAGTGGGGTGCCTATTCCTATCCTGACAATAATCATAATTCACATAATTTCTCTTGACATTCTCATAAGCACTCTGCTGCACATAATTCAGCCTCCAGTATCTGTCTTGGTTCCACCAATACCTGTTAGGATCATAACAGTCTCCATTACTAAATGAACACCCACTGAATCCAAACCCTCGAAATTGAACATTGAAAGGTGAATTAGTCCAATTGATCTTTGTTTGTCCTCCATCTGTTGCCCAACTGTCTCCATTCCATATGCTTGATTGTACTTTCATGGCTTGGTTCGGGTAATCGACCCCGACGTTTCGGTTGTTCTTGAACACACGAATCGGGATGTCGTCCACGTAAAATCTGAAGACAAAGAATGCAACAGTGTTTTGGTCATTTTTACCTGTAAACACATTTTTTTTTGCCTGAATGAAAAGACTAGACACTTGTGATTAGACATTATCGTCTTTCGTACTATGAAAATTATCATTATTGTCTAACATATTATCGTCCCCAGAACGAATGATTTACCTTTGTTTGCTGGTAAAATGATTAAAACACAATTTTTTGTAAATGTATAAGACTAATTTAAAAGTTGAAAAATTTAGAGGATAATAAGACAAAACTGATGCAACTTAATGAACAAAAAAGTATTTTTCCTTTTTTTTAATATAAAATAACTTGAGGGTGACTTTTGACTTTTTTTAAGTAAGTTGGGAGTGTATTTAGAGAAAATTGTTAGTGTGAATAACCATAGTACCCATATATGTGTATATATTAATTTGTGTACGTATGTATATATCTATATATGTGTGTGCCTTACTTCAATGCAAATTATCCTAATACGTACGACTTATACAATTATTCTATTTTAACTAAATATTACGTAAATGTGTGTAATTTTGACTCCATTTTTATTTTTTTTAAGAAATTCAAACCATTATTTTTTTTTACATCTCCATGCGAATTATATGAAAAACCGTCTAAAAAAATAGTAGTTCATGAGATATTGAAAAGTATAAGCTCATATGATCGAAAAATTAAAGTCAAGATAGCACCAATTGCACGGAATAACTGGTGTATAGAAAATTTTGAAATAGTCAAAATAAAGTCAAGGTAGCATCAGTTTCATGATATAGCCCACAACACGTCGTTACGTGTCAAAATCGTGTCGGTGTGTATAATATACATACATAATGAAAATAGTGGGGAAGTGAATATTATTCTTACACAATTTGGTGAGAGTTCCATAGGATGATGTAAGTGTGAAAATCAGCAGATGGATCAAACCAGAGAAGGACTCTTTGCTCTCTATCTCCTATCCCATTTGCAAACACGTTTGTCTGAACTGTAATTGGCTTACCTTCTTTATTCCCCAAGAATTCAAAATCTAACTCATCATGGTTGCTAGAATTTGAAGTCAGCTGCAAAATATATATTTCAATTATAAATTAAAAAATATCACACACAATACAATTAAGACATAATTTGTCATCTCATTAATTATTTGAGTGAGATATTGGTGCAATTTTAATTTAATATGACTAACAAATTTCAGCACTTCTTTTTCATTGTGAATCATAGAAAAAACAATCAAAAGTATAATTAGTTGTATATTGAAATATATTTTGCAGTGAATCATGAGCACACAGTTTAAGAAAATAGTGTAATTGGATTAATGGTATAGTAGGCTTCAAAAAGTAAAGACATGAAAGATAAATATGTCTATATTGTGAAAGTAATGTTTGTGACGATTAGTTTGATTTTGGGATATATAAACTTATGTGGGATAAATTTAAAAAAATATATGAAAACTTTAATTGAATTAATATTTTTATGTGTGAGGAGTCAAATTTTAGTTAAAAATTTGGATGAAAATTACCCTAGTTGCATGCATAGTGCAATGGGTGCGTATAAGTTTTTTCTTTTTCTTTTTTCATTGGAATTTATTTTATTTTTTTGGAGTTTAATACTAGTAATTAACTTAATAAAAAGAGTGAAGCTTTACATAAAAAGCTGTAACAACTCCTGCAGAGTCCTTGATGGGAAGCTTGATCCTCAAATGAAAGTACCCTGACCCATAGCTTAGTTTTGATCCAAATCCAGCACCTATATAAATACATGAAACATTAATATAAACCATGAGTTATATTATACTCCGTCCGTTCCGTGAGGGGTAATTTTGTAAACTTGTATATATAAAGTAAATAAAGTATGTGGATTGAGTGTATAATGGGTCCCAAAAGTAATGACATGAGGGATAAATATGTGATAATTATTTCTATTTTGAAGCATGCAAACTTTTGGGGGACAAACTTAAAAAGAAAAGTACGAAAACTTTTGGGGGACGGGGAGTAGTGTATATGTATATAGTTTTAACATAAAATCAGATAGTGAGTTTCGTATACACAGATAGTGAATTTCATAAGAAACTCATCATCGAGTTCTATATCTTTACCTGAATCCTTGTCCAAGTAGAGTTGAGCTTCCTTCCCCTGATCAGAAAACGTAACATGCTGATTCCCCCAAGTAACTTCGTAGCTAGCATCGAACGGTACGTCATCAGACGCAGCATAGACAACTCCAACGATAAAAAGAGAAACAAGAAGACATGCAAATCCACAATAACCCATTTTAAAACCCTAATGATACTATGATACTTTTACTTAAAAGATAATTCTATAGTCCTATAGATACTCATATTTATAGCCTATTTTTTAGCTAGATAGGATTTTGGTAAGAAGAAAGTTTGGCAAGGGTTGTGTGATCATCTCATCAGCTTCTAACTTATCTACACGCTTGTAGAGCTGGACCATACTTATCACCCATAACTAATTGCATTTTGTGTCATAATTTAAAATGGGTCTAAAGTTGGAGAACAAATTTGCAGAATTTAGTTAATTTGATAATTACGAAATTAAATTAATTGAAATGAGGTGTCGTCTAGTGATGTTAATGTGTCATTAAGTGTTTTTTTGCTTTGCAAATATGAATGAGTGAGTAGTCTCTAATATGTTTGATGGAACATAATGTCATTTTTTAAATACATATATATTTTTTTTATGCCTTAAAATTTATAAAATTAATTTGCTATTTTTTCCCCTTAGCTTATAGAAACTCTGTCTTTATATTTTCTCTAGCAAAAACTCTGTCTTTAGGATTTTTTTTTGTTACAATATTAATATATTGAGAGTGTTTATGTTTTATTTATTTTTTAAAAATAATAATAATTATATATATTTATAAATATCTATAATTCTACGTATAAATTGAATTAACATCTATAATTAATTATTATATAAATATCTATAATTTTTAACATCTATAATTCTTAATATCTAGTATAATTTAGTTAAGGTAACGTAAAATGACACACGTATAAATTACTATAATTCGTAACATATATAATTAATATTTATAATTATATAATAATTCTTAACATCTATAATTAATTATTATATAATTATTATTATTTTTACTTAAATTAACATCATTCCTTAGGGTGTTATTCTCATATTTGTAAATTTTGATGGATGAACTGTTGGAGAAATTGGGTGTTTATTCAATTTCTTAATATTTAATTGATTTTAATTAATCAATTATTTGAGGGTATGAATATTTAATTTCCGAAGAATTAAATATTGTAGGATCGTTCTACTCTCCGAGTAGATGATCGTAGTATATTTAAAATCTCAAAACCGAATTTCGGTGAGTGAGAAATTAATGTACGAAATTTAAGACAAAGTGATGCGTTGGGAGTAGTTTTAATAACTATCCCACATTGATAAATGTGAGAATTAACTACCTCCTTATTAATAGGAGTTAGTTAAGAATGTTCAAATTGTAGTGACTATTGAACCATTCAATTAGCCACACGCGCGCGCGCGCCGCCCGCCCGTCCGGCCGTGCCGCGCCGGGGCCTGGGCCTTGGATCTTGGCAATTGGACTTTGGGCTTGGACCTGGGGCCCCTCTATCTTTTTGAGGTTCTAAAAATGTGGGCCTCGACCCACACGGATTTAGGCAGCCCAAGTCTATGGAAGTCAAGCGGAAGTTGACTTCTGGAATTTGAATTTGAAATGTGATGGAAGTATAAGAATGGAAGTTACCATTCCGAAACTGCCATATTAATGTGTTGGATATTAAGAATGGGAGGTTACCATTCCGGAAACTGCCTTATTAAGAATGGGAGTTACCATTCCTGAAACTGCCAGAAACTGCCGTATTAATGGGTGACCAGCCGTTACTGCCTTAAATACCCGTCTGTTCCACACTTGGGTGACACTGCCTATAAATAGGAGTGCATGGTTTTGGGAAAAAGACACTTTTGCATACAACAAAATTCACCTGAGTTTTTCCAGAAAAATTGCATACTATTTTCAGCATTGCATAGCATTTTAGAGTGCGATCCGGTTCTAACGTGTAATCTGTTCGCTGGAGCTTTGTACGCTGCGGTGTTGCTCGTGCAAAGAGGAAGCCGTTTTACCTTTCGAAGCAACTCGTCAATCCGTGAACACTAGCCGGGACGTGTTTGTTTTACGGGAAAATGTATCACCTTGACTCGGCTCTTTTCCCTAACTTTCTGTTTATCTACAGTGCTGTTTTCTTCCCTTTCTGGACCTGCTATTCTAAGAAGCTGCTCAAACAAAGAAGCTGCCTCTTTTGGAAAGTTGAAGAACTCGAAGAATTTGTAATTTCATTTACTGTCTTTATTTTTCCGTCTAAATTCTTTGTAAGCCATTGTTGGTAATCTATAAACCAACATGAACACGTGGCGCAAATCTAAATGGTGTAACAGGAGATCCCGTCCCGTCAAATAAATATGATTGATAACTTTTTCTTACCTTTTTTTTGTGCAATTTCCTTTTTTAACAAATAAATATTTAGTATACAGAATCGTGGGTTTGGGATCATATTTTATAAATAATTTGTTTTTCTTAAATTAACATTGTTTCCTATAAATAGGTAATTAAATGGATGTGATATGGTGTATGCATATATTTGTGAATTGACATGTGTAAAATTATTTAAATGATAGAAGATATTACACTATTGCGTAATACGGAGTAGAAGATTTTGGTCAAAAAACTCGAGCTTCATAATTTAAGAAAGAAATGTAAATAAACAACTTTTAATGAATATATGAAAAGAAAATTGTAAATAAGTTATACAAAGTTGTTATGAATCATGATTAAAATGATTAAAAGCTCATGTCAACGGTTCAACATTCAACAAAGGGCCCCATTGTGACGTATATATAATGATCTGGCCCACGATAAAAACAATGACAGTAGTTGTACATATACGGCAAGCCTCATGTTAAATTGTGGTTGATTTTGCTATTCCACTTCTTGTGTTATACTTTTTTTTTTTTTTTTTTTATTGAATTTTTAATATGTATCGCTTTTAATAATATAGATTAATTGATTATTTTTAATATGACACATATCAATTATCAGCATAATAAAATGTAAAACATTAAAATTAAAAATTAAAAATACTCCCTCAATTTTTTTTAATAAGTGTCACTTTAATTTTTTAACCAATTTTAAAATAAGTGTAATTCTGATTTTTTTTTTAATTTTAACTATTTTAACCTTACTCGTTTATTGTATTCATAAATAAATTATATAATTATCTTTTATACTAAAATTAATTTAGTTTATGAATATTAATTACATATATTAAAATTATTTATAATTAATGAAGGGTAATATAAATTATAATTTATAATTTTAATTTGTTGAGAAAAATTAAAGCGACACCTATTAAAAAAAAAAATCTATTCATTGATTGACACATGCAACAACTCACGGTTGTATTTAAAAAAATATATATTTATATTTTGAAAGAAAAATATATTTATAATACTTTTTCAACTTTTCTTCTCTAATTGCGTGCAGGTGTTATATACATGCAATAAGCCAATAATACCTTTTTTTTATAAAATAATATTAATACCATAATATTACATGATGTCGTTATATGAAGTCTAACTACATGATACAGCACACGAAATATGTTGTGTAACGGATTTTATTCATGATTGCGATTATAAAAAAACATATTTTAATTTTGTTTTTATATGTATAAAAATTAGTTCAGATCCAATTTTAATGTTTCACATGATAATTGACATATGTTATATATATATAAAAAAAATTATAATATTGAGAGTGACACATATTAAAAATTTAGTAGGATAAAATATAAGTAGAACACGAAAAGTGAAATAGAAAAATCGAATAAATTAGTTAGCACACTTAATTTCAACGCAATTAACATATTAATGTGGAAGATTAGGGGTGACCCTTTGTTAAAAAACACCTGATATATATGTAATCATATGTCACGAAATTTGGTGAATAATATTGGCTTGATATATATGACTGGTATTCGTCAATAGTAAGTGAGCAAACGGTATAGGTGAACTTACACACTAAGGGCATGTTTGCTTCATGGGTTGGGATAAGATGGGTTTAGATGTGGTGGGTTGGCTAGATAAACCTAAGGGGAGGCTTTGATGGAAGTTAAATACCCATCCCTTTTTCTCCTTCCCATGACTCGAACCCAGGACCTAAGGCCTAGGTAGTGGTGCTCTAACCACTTGAGCTATCCCACTTTGTCCTAAGGGGGAGGCTAGGTTGTCTAAACCCATGAAATCTAGTTTATAAAAACCAGGTCAACTTATAAACCCGAGTCAAGGTGTTTAAAGTTATGAGAAATCAAATATGGAAGAAGATGGGTTTACATATCAAACCCATCACTAAACCCCTCTTAACCCATGAAGCAAACATGCCCTAAGCCGAGCATTTAGCTAGCTCGCCGTGATTGAAAAAAAGCAATGACTGTCAAAGCGATCGAGCTACCCGGCTCGTGAGCCGGACTTGCTCACTTGGCAATTCTTGTCAGGTTACTTGATGGTCCGATGAAATAGGTGATAAGGCGACCATCATCTACACCTAATTAATTATAATTTTCTAGTTAAACCATTTATCGATTTACTTTTGAAATTTAACTCTCAAAACTTAGTGATTACATTAAATTATGTCGAAGGTATTTTAACTTAATTCGTTAAATAATTGGTCTATTTCCTTTGTTAAGCGAAGTGCTAATACTTATGCATAGGAGTGTTAAAAAAAAAAAACCGGACCAGATCAGACCGACCGGTTAGTTTCCGGTCCGGCAAATTTTGGATTTCGGTCTTCCGGTCCGGACGGTTTGGACCGAAATTTTAATTTTTTAATTTTTTTTATATACATTTTTTTTCTAATTAACTCTCATTTATTTTTCAAAATCAAGTAATTGGTGAGAATGTGTTGAGATCTACTCCGTATTACATTTTTTACAAATATATAATTTAACAAACATATTTAATTTATTTTTAGGGTCAAAAGATCATTAATAATAATGTAAAACAAATTCACATTGACGTAGATTGATTTCAAATGAAGAGCAAACACTTCATTTTTCATACACAAATTCATCAATTTTGTTTTTGCTTCCATAAACTTGATTTTTTTTTTTAATCCGGTCCAACCGGTCCAAACCCGGACCGAAATTTACCGGTCCGGTCTGGACCAGATTAATTACGGTCTGGTCTCCGGTCCGCTCTTTAGCATCAATTCCGATCCCGGGCCGGTCCAGTTTTGAACCGATGCACACCCCTACTTATGCATACACTATTGCTAGGACTTCCCATTTATATGGAAGTCCCTCACTGTTGGAATGATTTATCGAAGTTTGTGGTTGAACTTCTCCCAAACAATTGCTCTTGCAATGAATAAACGAGTTTGTTGTCGAAAAAAATGGTGAATAATCTTAATTTGACAATGCCGACAATAAGATCTTAATATCTTATACACATGAATTTTGATCCTCAATATAATATTGGGCCTAAATAATGTCATGAATAGTAGTGTAGATCGAGCAAATAGGATAAGATATGGATACAAAAGGAAAGAATAGAGAAATACTGGATTGTTTACAGTGGGCTTCTTTGAGGCTTTTATTAGTTTTTTTTTTCTTTTCAGAATTTAGATTATATCGTGTTCATATATTTAATGTTTAAACATTTTTAATTTTAATATTCATGATTGTTCAATTATATTTAAATCGAATTTATAAAATAGAGAACACAAAGATTAAATTAGATATGTACTAGGATAGTGCTTGCGTATTACGCGAATTTATAAAAAAAAGTTAAAACTCAAAATAACAGTATATAATATTTTTAATAATAAACAAATACTAATACATATATTACAAATCAGCAAATTGAATCATGATCAAATTCATGGTGTATATTAATGATGATATTTGTGAAATAATAACATTCATACTCCCTCCATTTTTTAATAAGTGTCACTTTGACTTTTTAACTAATTTTAAAATAAGTGTCATTCTAGGACTTTTTCTTTAATTTTGACTATTTTAACCCTATTCATTTACCATAAATATTTTTCATTAATAAATTCCACAAAAATTGTTTATACCAAAATTAATTTGATTTACGAATACTAGCTACATTCTTTATCATACAAAATTTCTATATTAAAATTATTTATAATTAATGAAGGGTAATATCGACCACAATTTATAATCTTAATTTGTTGAAAAAAACTAAAATGACACTTATTAAAAGATGGAGGGAGTATTAAACTTGAATAATAAAATAAGCATGTAAATCATTAATTTAGACAATCAATAGTTGTAATGAATAATGGTTTGTTAATGAAGCATATTCTTTAACATTTGGATGTAATGGTAAACAAAATCATTGTAACAAAAGAATAAATTAATTAAAAGATAATTTTTTTAAAGTGTAATTGATTTAATTATTTCAAAAAATTAAGAGATGACTATTGTATCTATACCATAAATAAATAAAGTAATTGACAAATATATTTGTTAATAATTGAAATAAAATAAAAAATATCTCAAAATATAGTATAAAATAAATTAAATTAAAACTTATCGATTCTAAATGAAATCAAATGATTGGTAATGTTCATTGTTACTGTAAAAAAAAATAGTGAGAATAATGTAGAAGATTCAACAAAATAGTAATATTAAAAATATATTCAATTCAAAACTTTCAAATTTCCACATATTCCAAATGATTAAATTCGTAGCCTTTTGAAAAACCAAAACAATTGTTCAAGAAAAATAAACGAAAGAAGATCATGAGAGGAATAAAAAACAATTGAAAATAATACATTTATGAGAGAAATAGTTTGACATATCTTTAAGAAAAAAGAAAATCATTGAGGTCAAACTTTCCTTATAATAGATGAACGGTTGTGATTAATATATGCATAAAAATGGTGCATATTTATAATAATCTACATAAAATACTATATATAACTCCTCCAACTTATCCATACAATTTGTGACACGTCATTATTTTTAATTAGCAAAACTCTCTATATATTTGACACATAATCACAAATGTATTCCAACTTCTTAAAAATTCGACACATCATCCAAATTAATATAAAATCGACACATTAGCATGAAAAACTCTCTATTAGTATATAGGGGGATTATATTAGATTCACATATAGTACCGTGTGGCGAGGGGATTGTGAAATAAATATAAGTGAGATATGTATAAGTTATACAGTAATAAATAAGATAAAGACTTACTTGAGACGGTCTTGCGATAAGACCGGTCACAAATTATCACATATAAACATCAATATATTCTAAAGTGTTAAAATGTAATGCTCAAATTGTGGGGATATCACAGTGCGCGCATACATAACTTAAGAATTTAAAGCTTATGCAGTATGGTCTAATCAATGCGGATAAGGTATCGCTTGTGGGTAGGGGTGGAAGTAGGCCGGGCTACCCGACAGGGGCCTACGGCCTAGCCTATTAAGGGCCTTGTTAGGCCTAGCCTATTTATAATATGAGCCGGGCTAAGGCTTTTTAAAAAGCCTATTTAGTTAAGTAGGCTAGGCTTAGGCTTTAAATAAGGTCTTATAAGTCTACCAGGCCGGCCTATTTAACATTATATATTATATTTATATATATTTTATAATAAGTTATTCTTAAAATTTAGTACTAACATTTATATTAAATTAAATTAAAGTAAGTTAAATTTATTTTAGTACTTTTGAAATCATTATAATGTTTGTATTTAAACTCATAGTTGTAATGCATTTATTTTGGTAGTAAATTTTATTTGCAACTTTGAATATTGAACTACGATTCATATTTAATAGGCTTCTAAAAGGCTCGTAGGCCTGGCCTATTTACTTAAAAGGCCAGGCTTAGGCTGCAAAAAAAGTCTATCACAGATAACAGGCTCAGGCTCAATATTTATAAACCAGGCCCAGGCTTTTTCATGTAAAGCCTAGTCCAGCCTATTTCCACCCCTACTTGTGGGCTTTAAGGCTGTCAGTATTTCTGACTCTATCATTGTAGCTGAACTAGTAGCAATTGCAATTGACATTGAGAAATATAAATAATTTAAGGTGATTTTTTCGTGCATTTGCTCCGACTCCAAGCAGGCAACCCAAGTCATTTCGGAGCGA
Source organism: Galeopsis tetrahit (assembly GCA_963675135.1). NCBI lineage: Eukaryota > Viridiplantae > Streptophyta > Magnoliopsida > Lamiales > Lamiaceae > Galeopsis > Galeopsis tetrahit. The sequence goes on along the minus strand of OY776128.1, from coordinate 470,257 downwards.
AGAGATTTTTTAGGGATGTAAGTTTTGTCATCTTTGATATATTCAATCATTTGAGAAATATCTCAATGTGGAAGATCAAACACATCTCAAGATATTTAAATGGACTAACTCACAAATTAGTACAAATGACTGTCAACTCTCCACACACTCACGATTGGATTGAAGCATACGTCTCGACATAGATGACATAGATTAAGGATCTCATACAATTTTATTTGCTTCACATGATCATTTCTTTTTTTTTTCTTTTTTTTTTTGGACAAAGGGAGCCTAGATACAATGATAAAGGGAAAAAATAAATTTCATAAAAAAAAACTCTGGTTCCTCAACTGAATTCTCCATGTCTGTCATGAGGCATGGTAGAACTGACTGATCTTTACGCCAAACAATGAGCATGTCTGTTGTTATTCCGGGATATATGTGTAAATTTGCACACCACAAACTTACTTTTTAGGTCGATAATTCGTCGGGCAATGATGCACTCTGGGGCATTCGACCCCAGGAGCTTTTTATGCGCGCAAAGATGCACGACTTGGAGAGAATCTGACTTGATATCAATATAACGGACATTATTTGCATTTGCCATGATCATTGCTACTTCAATGGCATTAAATTCAGATCCCCATGGACTTCTTTGTGGTGGGATTTTTTTGGAGAAGGACTCGATAATATGACCCTCATAATTTATCAAGACACGCCCACTCTAAACTTGAGTTCATCACTATTAAAAGCACCATCAATCTCACAACTCCAAAATCTATCAGTATTAATGCTTTTACTTGTATCGTTCTCTGAAGAAGATTTATGTGTGCCTTCCAAATTCCCCCTAATTGATCTTGATGCCTGAGTTTCTTGGAAACTTGCTAAATACATCATAACCTGAGACCCAATGTTTCGCTTGGTTTGAATTCTCTTTTGCTTCGTATCATGGGTAATCCAACACCTTTCCTTCCAAACACCCCACACCACCATTAACAACTGCTCTAGTTCAAAGGTGTATGATATTCTTTGAACTTCCATAGAAAATCAAAGGAGTATAATTGTTCTATTTCCTTTGTTAAGCGAAGTGCTAATACTTATGCATACACTGTTGCTGAGACTTCCCGTTTATATGGAAGTCCCTCACTGTTTGGAATGATTTATCGAAGTTTGTGGTTGAACTTCTCCCAAACAATTACTCTTGCAGTGAATAAACGAGTTTGTTGTCGAAAAAAAAAATTGGTGAATAATCTTAATTTGACAATGGCGACAATAAGATCTTATACACATGAATTTTGATCCTCAATATAATATTGGGCCTAAATAATGCCATGAATAGTAGTGTAGATCGAGCAAATATGATAAGATATGGATACAAAAGGAAAGAATAGAAAAATATTGGATTGTTTATAATGGGCTTCTTTGAGGCTTTTTTTGTAAGGAGAATTTAGATTAGGGTCTGACTATATGCACCTCCATTTCGGTTTGATGCACTTTCCCTTTCAGTTTTATTAATAAAATAATAGGTAAAAAACCTAAAATACCCTTCATTAACTATACACCATACTAGATGCACCCCACCTCATTTCTTTCACCTTCCCCTAACACACAACTTCCGGTCGCCGGCGACACCATTTCCGGCGACCATCAACTCAAAAAAAAAAACAGAAATGGTCGATCATATACTCCAAAAAATCACAATTTTTTTCAACTTTCGACCAACCAGTGTCGACCATATACTCTCGTCGACAAATCGTTGTCGACGGGAATGTATATGGTCGAAACGGTTGGTCGAAAATTAAAAAAAAAACAATTTTTTTTTAAATTCGATTATGTAAGGTCGATCAAATACACTCTCGTCGACAACAATTTGTCGACGAAGGAGTATGTAATCGACCTTATACGGTCGAAAATTGAAAAAAAAAAAAAGAAAAAAAAATAGGGTTTTCTGCAAAAATGCAGAAAACCCTAACATTGGGAAAGGGGGGAAACCTGGTGGGGGTGGGGTGTGGCGGCGTCGGAGGGAGGAGGGGGCGGCCGCGATCTGCTCATTTTTATTTTTTTTTTACAGTTGGGGGTACGGGGCGACGGGCTCGACGAGGGAGAGAGGAGGAGGGGACGGCCGCGGCGGCCGCGCGCGGCCAAGATCTGTTCTTTTTTTTTTTTTTTTACAGGCGGTGGGGGTTGGGGGGGGGGGCGACGGGCTTGGCGAGGGAGGGGACGGCCGCGGCGGCCGCGCGCGGCCAAGATCTCTTTTTTTTTTTTTTTTTTTTTAACAGGCGGTGGGGGTTGGGGGGGCGACGGGCTCGGCGAGGGAGGGAGGGGCTGGCGTCGCCGGCGACAAGTGGTGGAGGGGCAGGTCGCCGGCGGTGGTGGTGAGGGGTGGGGGAGAAGATGAAAGAAGAAATGGAGGAGGAAGAAAGATGGAGGATTTGGGGGGTGTGGGTAGTAAAAGGATTTTAATGAAGGAGGGGTATTTATGACATTTGAGGGGAGGTGTGAACTAAAATTCGGGGAGTGTATAAATCGGGGGAGTGATGGGGGAGTGCATCAAACTGAAATGGAGGTGCATATAGTCAGAGCCTTTAGATTATATTGTGTTCATATATTTAATGTTTAAACATTTTTAATTTTAATATTCATGATTGTTCAATTATATTTAAATCGAAATTATAAAACAGAGAACAAAAAGATTAAATTAAATATGTATTATATTAGATTCACGTAAGAAAAAACAGAAAATGAAATTGACAATTTGTAGTGCCATATAGGACCGTGTGGTGAGGGGATTGTGAAATAGATATAAGTGAGATATGTATAAGTTATCTAAGATAAAGACTTACTTGAGACGGTCTTGCGATAAGACCGGTCACAAATTATCACAAATAAACATCAATATCTTCTAAAGTGTTAATATTTAATGCTCGAATTATGCTCAAATTGTGGGGATATCATAGTGCGCGCATACAGAACTTAAGAATTTAAAGCTTATGCAGTATGGTTCAATCAATGTGGATAAGGTATCGCTTGCGGGTTGTAAGGTTGTCAGTAATTCTGACTCTATCATTGTAGCTGAACTAGTAGCAGTTGCAATTGACATTGAGAAATGTAAAGATTGAAAGAGGAATAAATGAGTTTATATAAAAAAGACTCTAGAGATATTCCGCAATAAGCTATACTGATTGAAAAAAGTTGCTCTGACTCCAAGCAGGCAACCCAAGTCATTCCGGAGTGAAGAGATTTTTTAGGACGGTAAATTTTATCATCTTTGATATATTCAATCATTTGAGAAATATCTCAATGTGAAGGATCAGTCATATCTCAAGAGATTTAAATGGATTAACTCACAAGCTAGCACAAATTACTGTCAACGTAGATTAAGGATCTCCCACAGTTTTATTTGAATCATTTCTTTGTGTCCTTCAATTTTTTTTTTTTTTTAAAACTTATGTGGGCTGCGCCCAAATCCAACATAATCATATTACAACTTACAAGGCCCTAAAATATCATTAAAATTACGAAATATCCATCTTATGTAAAGTTGTAATTTTCAATTATTCACTCTAGTAGAACCTTTTTATTATTTTGCAAACTAGTATATAATTAGATTAAAAACTCTTGTTAATTAGTCAAACTTTAGAGTATTCAAATCAAACCTCTATTTTTTCTCTCCAACACAAACTTCTATTGGTGTTTTTTTTTAATCTATCAAGATTGATTCCATATAATCTTGATATAAGAACCAGTTGTATAAATTGTTTTTATTATTACAAATCCAACTATGAGTAACATTTGAAGTTGGAATTCCTCCCATTTATTTAGTTGTGAAAATTTGGAATTAATAGCGGGGGAGGCTCTTTAATTGGAATAATTTTACTCCATTTGTCTAATTTTGTTTGAATTTCTAAATACCCTAAAATTTTATCTCAATGTCTGTTATTTTACACTAATCTAAAATAATTAAATGTCATATTTTAATTTTGTCCTTAAATTTGCTATTGTAATAATATGTATTCCATTCGTTTTATATTATTTATTACTTTGGTGTTAAATATTGTTTAAACAAATTTGTCGCCGTTTTAGTTATTTTTACTAATCTTCGTAAACTACCTCTATCTAAATCTCTATCATTTCTCATTTTTATTGGAAATATATTTATGTATTCCTCTTTTCTCTTTCCTTTTAAAAGGTAAGTTGAATTTTTTTTTTTTTTTTCTTGTCTCAATACGTTGTACATTAGACGAAATTATGAAAACTGATAAAGATAATGTAAAAAAAACCGACACGTTACACAGTAACTTTCACACCATTAAAATGAAAAACCCTTTATAAACCTCACAATATCCTCAATTTTATGTCATTATCTTTTATCAACACATACACATAAGTCAACTCATTTATTTACTTTATAGTTTATACATAAAAGTTTATAAAATTACCATTCAAAACTCTACTCATTATTACAATATGTTTATGTATTGATCTACATATGAAAGTAATCCTGGGACCAAGGGAGTATATTATTGAAGGGTATATTTATAAAAAAAAATTGTTCTTTAATTCTATAAAATAAGTTTTTTTTTTTTTTTGAAAGGAGTATTAAATAATTATGTAAATAAAAGAATAAAAATAATACATTACACATATTTTTTTAATGTCTAGTTATAAATTACCTTACCATAAATAAGTTTAAATGTAGGCCCAAATTAGGAAAGTCCGCTACATGTCCGGCCCATTTTCCTAGAGAGAGAAAATGAATTACAAAAGATTTTAGAGAGAGAAAGTTTGTGAACACGAAGGGGACGAGCCTGCAAGCTTTCAGCACCATTTTACATATAAAAAAAAAAATAACATTACGCACTGACCTATACATACACGTATTTGTACGTCTCTCGCCATGTTATAGGGGTGAATGCTTCGACAATTTCACGTACTCTAGGGCAATAATTGCCATACATGCTTTGAGTTGAGGTATCATATGCGTCAGAAGCAAAACCCTAGAAGCTGAGGGAGAACTCACGGGGGCGTCCTTTTCTAGCCCTAAGTTGCAGTTACTTCGTGATTAATCGCAATTGAGGTATTATTCTCGTGTTCCCAGCTCTGGGAACCCTAGAATTTGGAGCTCTGCTCAAGTTTGGTTTTGCCCTAGGATTTTTTTGGTTTAATTTTGGGGGAATTGGCTGGTTTTGTGTTTCTTTTCGTGCATTTTGGTTGAATTGTCGTGAGGATTTCTGGTGTGCTTCTTCTCCAGTGGTTGGCGTATGATTAGGTGAATTCTATACGGGCTTGCATGGTGAATGAGTTAAGTTCTACCTTTTGAGTTTGCTCTTACTCGTCTGAAGCTCGTAGTTGATCAGTTATGATAAAAAAGATTTGTGAGGCAACATAACGGCCTATTTTGTATATTTCTAGGTATCTCCCTTCCTTCCCCTTTTCTTTCTTTTTTCTGTTAATTTGTCTGCAGTGGGTGTGCCAATGTTTGATACATTAAGCTCACGTCATCAAATGTTATGTACCAGATGATTGGATACGGTGTAGTAATTAAATCAATTTAAATGCACGTGTATGCAGTACATTCTCTCTGCCATGTTTTAGAGATGTGCTGGCATTTTTTTTCAGTCTCAGGTCCAGATGATTTTTACATGTGTATGGTGGTTACTGGTCACGCACTCTGACATGCTGTGAATATAGGTTGTGTCTTTATACTTATACTCAGTGCTCAGGTCGTGTGATTACACAAGGTTGTTTGGCACTACATATGATGCTTTTTGGTCTCTCACTGTTACTCTCTTTGGTCAGTTGCCACTTTAATTTAATTAAAGTGAGTATAATATCTCATCTTATTCTATTTTTGGTAAAAGTTTGCAGAATTAATGCCATTAGTCATTAAATGCATGAATGGCTTGATATACTACAATAAGGACAAATTACATCTTTATCTTTCTATGTGGGGATGGCTATATGGATCATATCCTGTGTTTGGTTAAAACAATGTTTCCCATAAATATTGATCCTAGAATATATGATTTTATGAAAGTCGAAATATTGATGACACACTTGCCGATTGAATTCAGTATTGTAGATTTTCTTACGCGCGGGTTTGTGGGCTTCTAAGGGATATTTTCTTGTGTTGGTTCCAATTATATGACATGTAAATCATATTTTCTTTGAATCAATAAACTGAGAGTCCATCCTGCCACACCCCACCACAAGGTAAAGAAAGAGAAAAAAAGAATCCCCCTTTAATGCGTCCAATCAATTTGGAATATGAGCTCTAATGATCATAGACTAATGATACTTTTGTTGGATGGTGTGGCCACACTTGATTAGATAGATTAACTAAACATAGTTATTAGATGTGCATGGCGCACTGAGGCACAAAGGGGATGCTGGTGCCTACACGTACCCCTGTTGAACATAGGGTTCAATTTTTTTTTTTTATAGTTATTATTAAATATGTGCAAGAGACTTGGATAAATCCTTCATATACTAATAGATTTGAAATACACATGTAAAGGCAACGAGACTGTCTAACTCCACATATAAAAGAAGGTAGGAAAAAAAGGGGATAGTAGAAAACATAGCTGCACGACTGGACAAGCAATAGCACAGGCCTTTGCCAGTTGTGGCAGTGGATGACCTGGGGTGGCCGATGGGAGGGGCAGGCGGGCAGCAGTTGTTGGCAATCATATGGGTTTGCTCGATGGTGAAGAATCTGTGGGGATTTATAAAGTTTCTTGCCCTAGTTTAATTCATAATTTTGAAAATGAATGGAATTGATAATCCTGAATTCAGGCATACATTCTAGAGTACTTATGTTGTATTTGTGTAACTGTCAGAATGTGTTTCTGGAGGGTGGGGTATAAAAGTATTAAAAAAGAAAAGAACAGTTTGTACTGGAGGCATGTGTCTATCCTCTGCACCCCTTGTGCATTGGGCCTTGAGGGCGCTTGTAATAACTATGGTAATGCCGTCATTAGGATTTAGGAAGAAAGTGTGTGTGTGTGTGTGGGGGGGGGGGGGTTAGCCTAGTAGAGGGGGTGGTGGTGGTGGTTAGCCCAGTAGACGAGGGAATTGGAGAAACACACACTTAGGGTGGCTTGGATATGTTCATAGAAGACTTCATGCCCTAGTACAGGTTGTAGAAAGTAGAGAATCATTTGGTCATACAAAAAGGGTAAGGGGAAGGCCTATAATGAGTTGGAGGGAAACAATTTAAAAACACATGTTTTACTAAAATATGAATGAGAATATGCATTTTGACTGAACGTATAATTCCAATAGCGCACCCCACAGATTTTTCTTTTTCTTGAGTGCCCCCCTTCTATTTCGTTGATGTAACAAGCATATATTTTTTTAATTTTCTTAGGAGTTCAGTTTTAGTCTTGAGTTGATGCGGGGGAGTTATGAGTAGCTGTTGAAGTGGGGAATGCACGGATGCAGCTCAACATTTGTCCTCTTAGTCAATGCCGAAATTGATTCTATGGGAAGAGTTGTGGAAGCCGGTGTTGGGATTGCTTGCAAAACTTCTCCGCGACGAGCAGCCATTGAGAAGATTCAAGCAGAACTCAGGTAATACAGTTTTGATGCTTAGATTTTATATCAGGTAACTACCAGAATTTCTCTGTCAAGGTTTCTTGTATTGCAATGAACAATTATATTCTGATGACAGGCAAGAGTATACTGTTCGGGATAAAACAAAAAGAGAATTGGAGTTTCTTGAAAAAGTATGAGGCTGTAACTTGATCTCTTTTTCTAAAATGTGTATTGAACACAATGCAGATTTTAATTTTAATTTTTATTCTCAGGGTGGAAACCCATTGGATTTATTGAAGCCTAGGAATGCTGCTTCTGTTAGTGTCCAGTCAACTTCATTCACCGATCAACATCCTGATCAATTTATAACCTGGTATTTTTGTTGAATTAACTACGGTTGCTCGTATATCTAATATTCATCAAATTCTATAAATCTTTATTTTCTTAATTCTTTGGTTTGGAATTACAGTGAAGCAAAAGATAGTTTTGCAAATACTACATCACCTCATGAGGACTCTGTGGAAAGTAGTGGTAGACTTGGAGCAAATACTTGTGAACCCAACAGTGCAGATAATATCATGCTCTTTGATGGTGGACACGGGTTTTCTGAAGGTAACAGGGGTTCATTACCACCCAGTAGGAGTAAGATTGTGCCATCTGAAAAGTTATCCCAGATGGATGGGAGTAATAAAATTCGGGAACATGGAGACTCAGCTGCTTTTAGCCTCCCTAAAAAGGCATACAAGAGAAGGAACAGGTCACGTCCAAACCGTGATGGAACTAAACCAAGTTCAACTGATGTACATCCAACTCGTGGTAGTCATGGTTCTTCATTACCTGCTCTTCATGACAAGGATCTTAAAGGATCAATATCTAATACTGAAAATCAGAATATGTCAATAGATTGTTATTCAAAGCCTGCATGTCCTGCAGAGAGTACCCTTCACGAGACTGCACTGACAGATAATAAGCAGGATATCGAATTAATTGGTGGAAAGGCTGTAGAATCAACTAAGAACCTGCTTGAAGGTGTTCCAGCAGAGGCTGCATCAGATGCTAATGCTTCTGAAGCCCTGCAGGATGATCAGTGTAATCAACAGTCACACTCTGGTGCTGTCACCACTCCTAAGCAAATGGGTTCTGATGGAATTGAGGCCATACAGAAAATGGAAGATATGACATCTGCTGATGTTGAGTGCCAGCTAACTGAGACTTGCAACAAAGCTGGAAATCAATGCAGTTCCTGTGAAATGACTGGTGTCAGCATCCAAAAGGATGGGATGGAATATGATGCACATAATGCCAATGCATCATTGGGCATGAAAGGTTTGGAGTCTGAATCATCTTGCAACCCAAACATCTTAAGTATTTATGGAAATAATGACGGTGGAATGCGTGTTAATATGATAAATGCCGACTGTAAGGGGAAGATTAAAGATCAGACCTTATTACCAGATGGGACGGCAATGGTAGAGGGTGATGAGTTTGTAAAAGAAAAGAGAGATACTGAGGTTCTTGAGGGTGGTACTCTCGCCAACATGGAGAGCACCTCTGCATATCAAAGTCAGCAAGAAAACGACTTTGAAATGAAACCTGTTGAAGAATCATATCGAAGTGGATCTGCTCTGAAAAATGAGGTGAAAGATCAATTTGTCATTGAAGGAAAAGAAGCTTGTGAACCTAGTGGATCAGAATCAGGGAGAATACCAGATAATACTTTGGATGACAATTGTGGGCAGCAAAATGAAAATTCTTGCATTTTAAAGAATCAGGATTTCATTGTCACACCTGTTCCTGATTTCTCTAAGGGTGGACCTTTGACTAGGATTTCTACTGTTCCTCTAGAAGTTCCGATCTCTTCCTGCTCCGACTTGAAATCGGAACTGGAAATTGATGAAGATTCAATCTTGAAAAAAGCACGAATCATAGAGGTTAAGTGGTTCTATTTTGCATTTAATTTGTCTGATCTGTTGTGCTTGAAGAATGTTTCATATGACTTGTTGGACCCAAAAATCTGATTCAATGAAGTGAATAGGCAAAGAGAAAGAGGATCACAGAGTTATCCGTTGTGAATTCTCCATGGAAAATTCATCAAAAATCTCATTGGGATTATGTGCTTGAAGAAATGGCGTGGTTGGCAAATGATTTTGCTCAGGTTTGAGTTTATAAGTGCTCCAAGCCTTTTGTTTCCACTTCAGCTTTCTACTTGCATTGGTATATTTGTCAGTACCTTAATTTTCTGGAATGGACATCTAGTTTTTTTTTTTCTTTTTTCTGTAGACAATTCATTTTCCTAAGCTTATATTATGAGTTTTCTTGTCATCTAGGAGCGTGTTTGGAAAACAGCTGCTTCAGCTCAAATAAGTTGCCGAGCTGCTTTTTCTTGTCAGTTACGTAAACAAAAAAACAGTTCTGGCATGGAGGCCAGGAAAATTGCTCATACCTTGGCAAAATCTGTCATGGAGTTCTGGCATTCAGTAGAGGTACGTTCTGATCAATCTTTTAAGTGGATTTGGAGAATACCTTTAAAAGCTTCGTTATCACTGTGCTGTTTGTTCTAGGTCAAGCTATTTTCTTCTATTAGTTGATTGGCTGTTTAGAATAATTCCCCCTCTTTTCCCTCCTGATTTTGCAACAAATAGATTAGTTCGCGGATTGACGGATTCAGCACTTGAGATGAGTTATTAGATGATATAATGTGAATGAGACGTACAATCCTGCTAATCTAATATGTTGGACTGAGTTCTAATACAAACTGTCAGCTATGTATGTATCCATTTCTTTCATTGATTTATTGATTTTGCTGGTAGAAGAGCTCTATTGTTTCTACTGATTCCTGGAGAATGAGTGTCATGAGTCATATTACTCTTGTACTTATCTCAGTAAAAATGGTCTAACATAACTATCTGTAATGGGTCTTTCAATGTATGTTGTTGAATTGCTTCCATTCTGAATCGTGACATCTGTTTATGAGTTCAAACTTGGAGCGCCAGTGTAAAGGCTGTGAACATATAGGTTAACTTTCCTTTGGCTTACATGAAATGGACTTCAAGTGTTATTTTTTCCTTCTGAATGGATCATTGGTAATTATTGCCTCCGGAGGGTAGAAATATGCTGGAATTATTGTTCCGAGTATGACTATTTTTTGTTTGGCAGGAGATTAGTGGGCTAGAAATTCGAAGAGATAAAACAGTCGCTATTCAGGCTTATGCAATTAGATTTCTGAAACATAACTCTTCCGATGCTGTTCTAAACAAAGTTGAGGTGCCATCAACTCCGGATAGAGTATCTGACATGGGAGTTCTTGACCTATCATGGGAGGATAATTTGACAGAGGTGAATCATCCCCATCAGTTTCCCCCTATCCTGTTTACAGAATACGATGTTAAATTGTATGAATGGATCTGATCAAGGTTTCCTTTTTGAAATTAAGAACTTCAGTGGTTCAATTATATATAACTTTCTTCATTTCAGGAGAATCTCTTCTACACAGTCCCCCCTGGGGCAATGGAGGCCTATAAAATTTCAATTGAATCACATGTGGCCCAGTGTGAGGTAATATGGTCTTTTCAGCTCAGTTTTTGCAATCTGATGTAGGATTAAACACGTTTCATTGCTTTATCTTTTGCACATTGTTATACTTCCTCCTCCGTCCACAAAATCTAGTCCCATTTGTCTTATTTGTCCTCCACAAAATCTAGTCCCATACCTTTTATGGAAACCATCACTTTATCTTCACCCTCCAACCATCACTTAATTACTCAAATTGTCATTCAACTTTACTCACAAACAATCACTTTATTCTTAATGGACCCCACAATACCCTTACTTTATCTATTTTTTCCTTAAAACTTGTGCCCAAAAGCATGGGACTAGATTGTGTGGTCAACGTAAATATCTTGAAGAAATAAGATTTGTTGTTGTTGGGCATTTAAATGCGCCGAGGCTATTAAACCTGGCTTCTGAATCTAAATCTATTGGTACGATGTAAGTTATACCCAGACTCATTCAGTCATAAGAATGGTTTTTCTTGATAAATTCCATCTTTTCCAGTCTGAGAGGTTTGGTGATGGATCTTTTTTCAATTTACAGAAATATCCATTTATATTTTTTGCGTATTATGTTAATACAAGGGAAGACAATATTTATCCTTTTTCTTTTACTAGATTTAGGGTTAGTGTAAAGTGGGTATCTCCTTGTCTTTATGAGCCTAGAATGTTATTGTGTGAATTTTTTGTATTGTTTGTTAACCTTTTTGTGTGTGACCTTCTATTAAGTCTGAAATTGTTCCTATTCTTGCCCAGAGAATTGGAAGTGGTGCTCAAGAGGAAGTGGAAACATCTGCATGTGATGCCACTGCAGGTAAATACGATGCAGGTACTACTTGGTTGTGCTTTGCTAATTTGATTTTTTTTTTGACCATTCCTTCTAACTGCAGACTTTGAATCCCGACATACTGCATACGATGTTGAGGAGGAAACACATACATATGACATGTCAATGGCTTTTGAGGATAGCAAGTCCTCAAGATATGGCCAAAAGAAGCGAAAACACTTGATACATGCATATGGTGTGAGATCGTACGGAGTAAGCTCTGACGTAATGCAGAGACAATCTACTTTAGTGGCGAAACGGCCAGGTGGCAGTCTTAATGCGTCAGTTCCAACAAAACGTGTCCGAACTGCTTCCAGGAGAGTTATCAGCCCGTTTAGAGTAGGACAGGTGCCAATTAAAACAGATTCAAGTGGCGATACCAATTCACTTCAGGATGATCAGACTACTCTGCGTGGTGGATCACTGGCTCCAAATAGCTTGGAAGTTGAGTCAGCTGGGGACTTTGATAAGCAGTTACCATTTGGCTCAGCTGAAGTCATGACAAAACATAAGAAGAAGAAAAAACCAAAGCATCTGGTATGCAATAAAACACTATTTTCAAATATGTTTGCACAAGTTTTGTTTTGCCTAACTTTTATTTTCTTTGGTATTAATCAGCAGAATGCTGCATACGATTCGAGGTGGCAGGGTGGTTCTACCTTTCAAATGGAGCAGGTGAATTGTTTCAGATCACTTAAAATATACTCCCTCCGTCCCTTTGAAAGTTGTCCATTTGCTTTTGGCACAGGTATTAAGATATATAGAATTTGTAGTGGGTTGTTGAGGTAGAGAGAGATAGAAAAAAGAAAAGGTAGAGAGAGGTATGAAAGAGAAAAGGTAGAGAAAGACAGGAAAGGGAAAAGGTAGAAAGGGATAGTGGGTGCTGCCAAAAAAGAAAATGGGTAACAGTGGAATGCCCAAAATGTCAAAATGAGTAACTTTTGAAGGGATGGAGGGATTATACCTTCATTCTTATTTTGCCCCCCCTTTTTTCTATAAATGTTGTACAGATGTACTTAAGCTTTCAAAGGGATGCACAGTCTTTTTCTATTTTGAAAATTAATCTCCTTGAGCAAAGAAAAACTTATAATTCAGTCTTTGGGCTTGGGGATAGTTGTGACTATTATGAACAAAAAGTTTATGAGCCATTTAGGTTTTTTCTTTTTCTTTTTTGTTTGTGGTTGGAATATTTACTGAATAATTTATGACAATCTATATGCATTGGAATATTGACTTAGTATTTTTCAGTCTGAAGGGACTTAATTTCTTTCCTTCCCTCGTAATGAGTTTTTCATCCCAATGCGACATTTCAATAAGGAAAATAAATCATATATTTTGGAGTCCCCATTTGGCATTTGAGGGTGATTTTATTTCCTCCAAATTATGTTCGATATTAATATTTTTTTTTTAATGCTACTCTCTTTACAGTTTCAGAGGGATAACTTGAAGAAGAGTCGCCCATTTGACACCAATGGCAGCAGTGGTAAAGCTTGTTATCTTTTGAGCCAATGGCAAATTTCATTACTAATCACATTCTTTGTCACTCTCTGATGCATTTCTATATCGTTGCAAAGGTTTATTTGGTCAACCCATAATGAAGAAGCCAAAGATTATGCGGCAAGTACAGGATAACTCTTTTGAGAATATTGCACCCGTCGGTGGGTCTGCTCCTTCTCCAGTAGCCTCCCAAATGAGTAACATGTCCAATTCAAATAAATTTGTTAAAATGCTTGGTGGTCGGGATCGGGGTAGAAAGTCAAAAGTTCTTAAGGTACATTTCCACTCTGAGCTGCCCCCTTGCTACTTTTCTGTTGTTTATTCTTCTCAGTGGCACAAATTCTGAACCTAAGCATTTGTCTTCTATCAGATGTCTGCTGGGCAGATGGGTTCAGGAAATCCATGGACACTCTTCGAGGACCAGGTTGATATATATGTTTTTCGTGCATATATGCAAATACTGTCCACATCTCTTGGAATCTCAGATACGTTGTTCTCTAGCATATGGCTAAATTGTACTGAAAATTTTTAGGCACTTTTTGTCCTGGCACATGACATGGGCCCTAACTGGGAGCTTATAAGTGATGCTATTAACAGTACTTTGCAGTTCAAGGTAAGATTATGTAAAAGCTGATGGGTCTTTTCACTATTTTGATTATGATTTCTTTTCCTAGAATTTGTTGTTCTTTTACACTTAGTTTGGTCAAGTAAATCATATAATTTGTTCCATGTAAAGAGCATATTCCGCACAGCAAAGGAATGCAAAGAGCGCCACAATTTTTTGATGGATAGAACTTCTGGTGATGGAGCAGATAGTGCTGAAGACTCTGGGTCCTCTCAACCTTATCCTTCTACATTACCTGGCATTCCCAAGGTTAATGACTTTTTCCACTTCTCCTTACAATCTTGTGTACTGTGATAGCTGTCACTATACGCGTTGCTTTTGTTTCATACAGGGTAGTGCCAGACAGTTGTTTCAGCGTTTACAGGGGCCACAGGAAGAAGAGACCCTTAAATCTCATTTTGAGAAGATCATTAATATTGTGCAGAAACAGCAATGCCGTAAAATTCAGGTATTTTATTGAACTCAACCTTATATTGATTTATGTAAACCTACCTGATATGACTTGAGCACCTTTTATATAATTCCTAAATAATGTTTGGACCTTAGCTACTTTTTTAATGCTAAAATATGGAGATTCTGGTATTAAATAGGGACTGTGATACCATATATGAAGCTTCTGTTATAGATTAGAATTAGACCGTCTGATACTATATATGGAGATTTCATTGTAACTTGCCTTTGGGTTATCATATACATGTTCCTATGTTTGTATGCCCTGTATGTTATCTTGAATACCTCAATGGATGTTGGAGCAACAAATTTTGGTAAAACTTTCTCAATCCATATATTTACAGATTCTCTTTCGAATTATTGTCTTTGTTTCGTAGGGTTGAGAATTCTGTTCACAAGTTTTCCTGATTTTAAAGTTTAGGGTTTTAGTTTGGCAAAATGTTCCCTACCATTTAGATATGGGATGATCCTGTGATCTTTGGTGGTAAACTTGTATTATGTGGTTTTCACATTAGAAACTCCTTTTAGTTTTAGGTGATTTTTCTTTGCCTTTTTTTTTTTCAGCACTAATGTATTTTTGTCTATTTATCTAAGGGTCTAATTTCTTTTATTTTTTGCCTGGTAAATCCACAAATGATCTATAATTCTTTTTTATAATTTCGTCTGCCCTAATTTAGCTCAACCTCTCTTTCGTTTTTGGACTTATCATGACTGATGGTTCTGTTAGTTCTCCAACTAATTAAATCAACCCCCATTGGCTAATCTCGTCATCTCATTTAATTCCTTTATTTTGTCTTGATTATGATATTTATATATTAACATGATTTTTAAGAATGATAACCAGGATCCCAGACAACTCCAGCAACCTCACAGCTCTCATACTGTTGCTTTGTCCCAAGTTTCTCCAAATAATCTGAATGGAGGGCCTCTTTTAACGTAAGATTTTCAATTGAGCTTCTTGAAGGTTGATTACCTTATGGTGGAAATTGGATAGTTGTTGCTCTGTTTAACTGATGAACAACTCTCTTTCTGTTTTGCACCCTCGAAGTCCTCTGGATCTGTGTGATACCACCAATGCTGTCCCAGAGATACCGCCCGTTGGGTATCAAGGGCCACAGCCAAATCAGGGTAGTGCGACTCAAATGCATCCTGCATCTGGTGCCAGTTCTGCATTGCAAGGCTCCCCAAATATGATGCTTGGCAATAATATTTCGTCATCACCAGGCTCACTCAATTCCTCTATGAGGTAACGAGGTGTTAAGGAAGTTTTATTTTTATTATTTTTGTGTTGCTTATTAACTTGCGGTTTGGTTAGATATGGGGTTCCTAGATCTGCATCATTGTCAGCTGATGAACAGCAGAGGATGCAACAATACAACCAAATGACAACTGGGAGAAATGTACCACAAGCCAATGTCTCTCCTGGAGCTCGTATTCTTCCCGGAAGCAATGCCAAGGGTATAGTGGGTGGTGTTAATAGAAGCATGCCAATGACAAGACCTGGGTTTCAAGGAATTGCTTCATCATCTACTGTGAATTCTGGGAGTATGGTTTCACCTGGTATGCCATCACCAAGTATGCAAACTGGTCAAGGAAGCTCAATGTTGAGACCTCGTGAAGCATTACACATGATGCGGGTATGGGATTTACTCTTTCGTAATCTTACTCTTCTTGTAATTAGCTTCATTCTACTGAAATTTTTGGAAACATTATTTGAGAATATTATGGAGAGCAAAGCTGGTTACGCTGTGTTATTATCTGTAGTCTTTCCTCCCCCTCACCACCCTTAACAACAACAAAAAAGAATAAATAAATAAAGTCTCATCTCTCCAACATTAATATACTAGTGCTGCTCGTATCATATTATGCTATGGAGGCAGAGATATTGCCCAGGTAGGGAAATGCTCTTAGGATTTAGTGCCACTAGTTGGTACTTTAGTAAACTATTGAACATTTAAAATTTGAAGAGGAGTTTAAAATGGGATTTTGTAAATAATATTGACTTCTAGGCTGTTGTTGGGGATGGATATTCAGATACGACAATTTCTTCCATTGTGGTCTAGAGGGAAGGACAACCATGCTACTGCTAAACCTTTAGTAAACTATTGAACATTTAAAATTTGAAGAGGAGTTTAAAATGGGATTTTGTAAATAATATTGACTTCTAGGCTGTTGTTGGGGATGGATATTCAGATACGACAATTTCTTCCATTGTGGTCTAGAGGGAAGGACAACCATGCTATTGCTAAACCTTCATATAAGACAAAGTGTGCTGAGTGTTTGTAATTTAGTGCTTTAATATCACACTACAATGTAGCATTGTGCAACAATATTTCCTATTTATATGAAAGAAATTCACCTAGTATTCATTGTTCTTGTTGATACTATCCAGCAATAGCAGGTCAAGCTTTGATAACAGTTGTAGGACATCCTAACAACATCAACATCAACTTTTCTCTCATTAAGTTGTTAAAGTTGCTTCTACTGTCGGCAAGGCTCTTAGCGTTGTCATGGGGGATCTTAATATGGATTTCATTTAAAAGGCTTGACATGTGGCTGAATAACTTTTACTAACAAAAAGACATTTTTATATAACGTAAATATCCTTCTGATGTAAAATTTTCTACACCATTTACTTATGAGTTTTTTCTTTGAGCTATTTCTTTTTAGGATCCCTATATTTCTCAATTGCATGTGTGTAGTTCCAATAACAGATAATTATCTGGTCTTGTAGCCTGGCCCGAATCAAGCCGACCTTCAAATGCAGGGATCCTCAGGTAACGGCCAAGTGCCTCACTTTGCTTCTCCACCAGTGTCCTCATATCCTCTTCATCAGCAACCAATATCTCCTCAGCAACCGATATCTCCTCAGCAGCCTCAAGTCCTTAGTCCTCATCATCCTCATTTTCAAGGACCAACAAATCATATCCCCAACCCCCAGCAACAAGCTTTTGCAATTCGCCTGGCTAAAGAGAGGCAACAACAACGTTTTCTACAGCAACCACAATTTGCTGCTGCATCTACTTCCTTGATGCCACAGCCTCAACTTCCTACATCATCACCTGTACAGAGTACTCCACAAGTTCAACCTCAAACAGCTTCTCCACCGGTGACATCAGTTTCTTCAATGAATTCGAAGCAACAAACACCAACTCAAGGAGTTGTACGTAATGCTCAAGCTGGTGGGACTGGGTTACCTAATCAGACCAGCAAACAACGGCAAAGGCAGCTCTTGCAAGCTAACAGGCAACATCCTCAGCAGCGACCAACTCAACAGCCCGCTAAGGCTGTCAAGGGAGGAGCTGGGAGAGGTAACTTGATGATGCATCAGAATACCCATGTTGATCCTTCCTTAGCAAATGGAGTTTCTACTACTTCTGGGAATCAGTGTAACTCGGAAAAAGGAGAAACATCCACGCATTTAATTCCAAATCAAGGCTTATATACTGGTCCAGCACAAAGTCCTGTGGGGCCAACAAGGCAATATCAGTCTTTGCCCCAGCCAAAAAATTCATCTGGCCAAGCGGCCTCATCGAACAAACATCCACATCAAATGACTTCGCACTCTGATAATAGCAGTCAAGGTCATGTTCCAGCAGTTTCTGTTTTGCCTTTGCCCAGGGCTGGTCCAAACCTCCAACAGACACCATCCCACCATAAGTTAATGAGCCAGAATCAACCGGCTCTTCAAAGAGTGCATTCAAATCGGCATATAACTTCCGGTCCATCGAATAAACCACAAGCAAGAGACGCAGATGCTGACCAGCAGCCAATAAGCAGCTCTACTGATATGGATGTGAATAATTTGATGCCCAAGACCACTAATAATGCAACCAATGTGGTGCAAGCTGCCTCATCAGCTAGTTCTCAACAGTGGCATGCTTCAGAACCATTGTTGGATCCAAATGCATTGAATTCTGCAACAAATTTGAGTTCCTCGAATTCTGGTGAGTCTACTCCTCAGGTGAGCCAAGGAATTGGCCACAGACCATCATCAGCCAGCTTACCTTCTATCAGGCATGATGTTACTGCACAATGGAAGTTGCAGCAGCCATCACAACTACCACATCCTAACTCACAGATACCCCAGCATCAGCAGTCGTTGCCACCTCTACATTCTCAGCAGCAGGGGAAGCTTCTTCAAGCAGGGAAAGACAATTCATGTGGTAGGTCGAGTGACCATATATTGGAATGAGGTCTAGTTAACAGATTTTGTTGCGATAAATGGTGCTTCCCATGTCTGGTCAGCATTCTCTAGGCACGTCGGTGTACAGGTCAGTGTTACTCATACTTAATTTCCTGTACGTTAAGTAATCGATATAATTGAAAATGACCGCCAAACATGAAATCTCCTGTACCATCATGCCATGGAAACTCGAGTTATCCAAAAGAAGGAAAGGAAATATTCTAATCTAGGTATGTAGGGACCCAACAGAATAATGGAAGTTTGGGAATATTTTAAATGGTATTTGGTTCGGTGTAGAGCAGGTCAGCCAAAAGTATGACTTAGAATTTTTGCCAACCTGAGAAATAAAGTTACTCTTTAAACATAAGAAAATAAAGTTTTTATTGAGATATGAATAATTACAAATTTATATGTGCATGTTGTTATCTATGAGAAACTGAGATTTTCCTTGTAAAATATTTGAATTTTGCAAGTTTTACGATAATATGCATGTAAGCTCAATTGGACATTTTTATATACTCCCTCCGTCCCTTCGAAAAGTTTGCACTTTCCTTTTTGGTCCATCCTAAAACAGTTTTTACATTCAAAATCCTTAAATTCTCTACCTCTCTACCTCTCTACATTTTTTCGTTCCTTCTTCCTACATTTCTCTACCTCAACTACCAACTACCAACTACAAATTTAATACTATATTCCTTTATTCATGTGCCAAAATCAAGTGTAAACTTATCTAAGGGACGGAGGGAGTACTTGTTTTGATGGATTAGGTCGAGGCCAAATACATAAACCAAACTCTTTCTAGACCATTACAATATTGAAAATCTGTATTTGCTATTTTCCAGTTTTACTTACCGATTGAGCTTTTCTCTCTTTTATACTTGTTAATTCCTTTTGTTGATTTACTTTTTTCCTTTTGTTGGAACATTATTATGCTAATTATGACCTTCATTTTCCTCAGTGAAGCTTTGTGGTGTTGTAAGGGCACAGAAAATTGACCTGTTGACCAAATTTAAGATTTATCTGCGAATCTGTGAAGGGACACCAAGGGGTTTCAAATTTTTGGGAAACATTGTATATTAGAATGGGCGCGTAGACTGATGATAGAGGTAGGTGTACAGAGTCTCGTCTCTCCTTTAGTTACGTTTTCTTTATGCCCCTTGTGTTATTCTATTCAGTTGAGGGGAACCATATTTGTTTCAGTTGCATATCTTAAGAAGGTAGTTATCATTGTTATTGGCCGAAGGCTGTGGAATTTTTGTGAATATCGATTAGTCTTGTCGAGTGTATACTCTAGTCAATATATTCCGCGCTTCCTGAGCCTTTACAGCTTGTGTACATTGTTGTTGTATGTTGTCAAATACTTGAACAATGGAAAATCAAAACATCTGTCCATCACCACGTTTACTAGCGCGTAAATTGAATTTGTTCGTTGCATCGGCCTTGACAATGTGGGAGGTTTTGCTACTTCATCCTTCCAAAAAAGATGGTCTCATATTCTTTTTTTTTTATTTGTCGCAGAATATAGTTTATTTTTTAATGATGGATTATTGTTTTAATGTTCAATAAATAAAGGTATATTTGGAAGTTTTTAGATAAATTTAGCATTCTAGGCTCGATAAAGATTATTTATTTGTCTGTGTAAAGAAATGAAAGATTACCATCATTTTGGGACGTGTATAAAACATGTTGGGTTATCTCAATTCTCAACTATGGAGAATGATGGTATTTATAACATTTCTATTTCTATTTCTATTGTATGCATAGAACTAAAATGTTTTTACAAGGAACTTCCCCTTAAAAGTACTATGTCTCAATACATGAGATGAGAATCGATTGTAATACATCCCCCTTAGACAAATCAAGAAATGAAAAATTATAATCAATTTATCCATTCAAATAGAAAGGAGATTTGCCACCTAGGATGTAGTATGTTCCAAAGGTTGGACTGTTAGTCCATTAAAGCACTACGTGAATTGGGTTCAGAACACCGTGAAACAGTTCGGTCCATATCTGATGTGGACGTTAGAGCATTGAGAGGATCTTTCCCTAGTACGAGAGGATCGGGAAGGACGCACCTTTGGTGTACCAGTTATCGTGCAAGTTAAACTTGTGTAAAACACATCGTGCAAGTTAAACTTGTGTAAAACACAGGTTCACGTGAACTCTATTTTCCAAGTGTCATTGTTATATATATGAAATGTCACTCTTAGACGAAGGCAACTCAAATAATTTTTTATCAAGAAATCACAATAATATTAATAAGATGGTTTTCACTTTGGGTTTTGGTAGTTTTGAAAATTTATTTTTAAAATCATGATAAATAGTACTCCTATGTATGTTTCTCTCAAATTGTTGTGTGAGTGAAAATTTAACTTTACGTCAGATCTAAGTTTAATAAGGGTGATTTTTTTAAATAAGTTTTTGGATCTATGTGACCCGATCCGCCACGCCACTGGTCCTTACCTATCCCACGTTTAAAAAAAAATTAATTTTAATGTATATACTATCTTTATTTTGATACTACATAATTCAATTTAAATATATTAATTATTTAAAATAGCATTTCATTTAAAACATATATTTCTGTATTAAATAACACTATATTTATATATCGGGGGTACAAGTTGACGAGTAGATTTGACAAAAACCACAACCCCTCAAAACCAGACCCGTCTCGTAACCGCTTAATCAGGTTCATACCCGACCCATGCACAGGCTCGGGTGTGAATCCAAATGGACCCATCCCATAGCCAATACTAGATACGGTCCCACCTGTTGACACTCATTTCAATTTCAGTCTTTTTTCACTCACCTACCCCACCGCAGTGACCTCACAATTTAAATCTACACAACAGTGTGCAACCACCACCATTCTCGGGCACTCCGATCCATTTTTTCAACAATTTTTCGTTCTCCGCCTCATTCAATTCATTAATTTGCTCATTTCCTTCAAATCGATCCTCATTCCAATGTCTAAGGTTTTTTCTTTGGCCGAGGTTTCTGAGCACAACACCAAAAAGGATTGCTGGCTACTCATTGGTGGCAAGGTGATGATCTCTGTTCAAAACTTTGTACCTAATTAGAATTGCTTTATTTAGGTCGATTCAATTTTATGCATGTTTGATACGGGGATCGATCGATCGATGGATTGTTTGTTTGATCTGATTTTGATTGAGTTGTTGATCAGTTTAATTGGATCGTCAGTTGAATTTTCTTTTTGATTCGCGATATCGCTTGTTTGTATGTGAAATCAGTAATTTTTGTGGCGTGTTTACCTCGGATCTCGGAGGTGCATCCGAGTCCAGCATTGTGTCGTTTGCAGTTTCAGGTTTAGAAGAAAAGTAGTTGCTGTAATGTTGTAACGAAGGATGGAAATTGAATCGTTGGAAGCTATATTTGATTTCCAATTTACATAAAATCATTTTATTTTGGTTTGACACTTCTTTGTTAACTTGTGTGTGAATGAATAGTGGTGGAATTGCACGATTGTAGGTTGCATTTCATAGGTTCAATGCTGAGATTTTCAGAAAAAACTGTGTTTGCTGTCATATGATCTTTAATTTATTCATAAGACTGTAATTATCAGTTGATGTAAGACAGGCAACGACTGCTCTTGATGCATTTAAAGGGATATGCATGTAGTGTTTTTTGTGTAATGCAGTCTCAAATTATCGAGTTTTATTAGTATTTCAATAATGATGTGCGCAATAAATGATTTTTGTATAGCTCTGTTGAAAGTTTGAAGGTTTTGTGCTGTATTAATTTGGGCGCTAAACTTATATTGTCGATCTTTAGTTGTACCCATCTATATCTGTGATGCATAAAGAATCTTAATGGATTTATATATGAGCTTTTTCTTGCACATGTTCATGTACTCTTCCTGTTAAATGATTATGACCAATTACCAACTCTCTTAAAGACAAATGTTACCTTTACTTTAGTTTTACTCTTTGCTAGTTCTACTATTTCTGATACAGAAAGATTAACAGACTTAGCCTTTAACTTCAACGCTGTGGTTTCTCTCTGAGACGAGAAATCTCAGAAAAGGGAATATTTAATGTAAGGGTGTTTGGTATAATATCTTGAACTAGATGGTTTTCTGGTAAATATGGTCAGACTTGTGGTATGTCTAGGAAATTATCCCTAAGAAATTCTGTCTTCAACTCAATGAGACCATCAATACAATTAGAGGTGTAAGTTTAATATTACTTATGTGACGTGGGATATAGATTGACATGATTCGCCAAAAATAACCTGTGGAAACAAGTTACAAGAGAACACTTTTAAAGGTCAATTCAGAAGATAATAATGTGTGTTATACAAACAAAGCACATGTTATTGAGCTGTTTTTTGAGATATTTGTACTCATCCTCATTTTGAACTCTCGTGAATCAGGTTTATGATGTGACTAGATTCTTGGATGATCATCCAGGTGGTGATGACGTTCTGTTGACTTCAACAGGTAATACCCGTTTCCAGCACCATTCAGCTAATTCGAATTAGACCAACTTACAACACTGTTGTGTTCCTTTATTGAAAACTTTGATAACCTTTGCAGGAAAGGATGCAACTGAGGATTTTGAGGATGTTGGCCACAGCACTGCTGCAAGGGCAATGTTGGACGAATACTATGTGGGTGACATCGATTCAGCAAGCGCTTCCACAAAAACAACGACTGCTCCTAAGCAGCCTCAATTGAAGCAGGAGGATTCTGGTTTTATGATCAAGCTTCTCCAGTTCTTAGTCCCCCTTCTTATCTTGGGTGTGGCTTTTGGGGTACGTACTTATACCAAATCACCCGCTTAAAAGAATTATGGTTTTGTACTTCTCAGGGTCGAAAAACAATGCATTCTACTCTACATCATTTGAACAGATAACAGGGTGTTTTTAATTTTATCTGTTGTTTCTTGTACTCTTTAAGAATGCTATGTTCTCTTTTTTGGCTATCTTCTTAGTTATCCATGAATTTGGTTTTTCTTGCTTCTGTCTTGATTTTACTCTGTTTTTTTGTGGTATTGATATTAATCAATTTAATAATTGATTATTATGTCATGCTTGCCAGCTATAGATATTGATTATGCATGATAAGGAGCAATTAGCAATGCATATAAACATTAATCAATTTTTGGAGGTATAGATATACTCTAGGTGATCATATCTGCTGGAATCATGTGCTTTAATTTTTTATATTTCATTATTTAGATGTATGGTAAATGGCTAAATGCTTAACTAAAAAAAATTCAGCCATACACATAACACATGCACTTGTCAAAAGTTTTGATTGTAATTTGTAGAATAGATAAACAATCCCCCTTTTGTGTTCAAAAGTATGAACATTGTTTAAAACAAAATACAACTTTATATGCAAGTATTTCTTTTGGGTCCGTTCAAACTTAACATGTATGTTTCAAAATGAAAACAATATTTTTATTATCAGCTTCACAATCATTTTATTCATAATCATACACAATCAGGACTTCACAAATACTCTATAATACCCTTCAACTCAACTACTTTATACATAAACAATCAACATTCTTTAAAACACGTGAATATGAATTATAGATACAAAGTTTATACATAAACAATCAACATTCTTTAAAACACGTGAATATGAATTATAGATACAAAGTTTGAACAGAATGAGTATATCATTTAAACATCGAACAACGAAAGCAAGATTACCCCTTTGAGCGATGGAAAGATCAAACACCAATTAAGAAAAAAATAAAAATTTCAACATAGAAAGATAAAAACTATAGTTGATTAAACATTATTAAAATTCCACATGCATTAACATACAAAGAAATTGATCATCATACCATTATAACATCCCTATCCATTTCAACTTTTAATAGAAATAAACAAAAAATCCAACTATAGTATCTTGAAAATCATCGTTGCAATTTGTCTGTTTTTTGATCATTTTGCCTATATGAACAACACTTGGGGTGTTTCAATTTCCCTCCCCCTTGCCTTGTTGATCAAAAAACAAGAAATGGGAGTTCAAATTTTCACAAAAATCAAGAAAAAGCAGCTTGGAGGTCTGATCAAAAGAAAGAACAAGAAACAAGAGAAAGGGGAGAGTTGCTTCCTAAAACTGGTGCATCCTCATGGAGTCATGGACATGTTCTGTCAACCTATCACAGCTGGTGAAATCATGGAAAGGTACCCTAACCATTACGTAACTAGGATCGATTTCTTCAAGAATCCAACGATGGTTGTTCGTCCTCAGTCGATCCTCGTACCAGGGGAGATGTTCTTCCTTGTGTCCCATAAAACTGTAGACAGAACTTTGAAGCAGAAAGGCCAGCAGAATCTTGAACAAAATCACGACGAGAGGTACTATAATCATCGTAATAATGGAGCATCGTCGTCTAGTAATGGAGGACTGGGACATGATTCAGACAATGAGAGTTCTTACAGGCCTTCATTTTATGAATCGTGGAATGAAATACAGAGTTATTTTGACATTGATTCGCCGAGGAGACGCGTTGAAAGCCCCGAACTGGACGAGTTGCAGCGCGTTAAGTCTTGTCTGAGGAGGCCGGATAGTGACCGGAGAAGTCTCGGCTTGACTGTGACGTTTGCGTCTCCGGTCGTTGTCCGGAGCTTCCGGCTCCATGACAGGAATTTCTATGTTTCAGAACCCCGTGTTATTAAATGTCAATTTTCTCGTAGTACTCGTAACTACTGTCTATAGTTGGTGTTTTTTTAGGGAAGCTTGGATTTTGAAAGGAAAAAAAAAAGATGTTTTATAGAGTTTGAAACTCAGTTTTGTTTTCACAAGGAATGTTTCTGAATATTCCAAAGATTGTGATTTGTATATAAAGTATAATTTTGTATAAACCAAGAATTTATAAGATTGCCTTAAATTTGTTGGTTTTCAACTCATTTTATAAAACAATTAAAGGACAATTTGATATTTTATTATGAATAAATGAATTTAGTTGATCTGATTTTTCAAAATTAAATTAAGGTGAATGAGAAATTTTCTTCTATTAGTTGCGTCTTTCAAAAGAAATCTTGAAGTAGTGTTTATTGTGAAGAGTCACGGCTATTATCTAAGACTTTTATAAGTCTATATAAATACTTCACATTGTTCATTTCATATAACAGAAATGACAACACGAGCTGCCAACGAATCCAACTACAATCTATATATAACCGTTCAAGATTCGTAGTTCTTGCATTTAGAGTCCAACGGATAGTTTCGGACACTCTTTTCATTCGTCAATAGCTTCTGATTCGTAGTGTAACGTGAAGTTAAAAATTTGTTGTATTTTGGGGGCGATTTCCATGAAATAGTATTGCACCTGAGTACGGGCAATATCGTCTTACAGAGAAAGAGTGCAACTCACACCTCGACTTTAATTTGTGTCAGTTTGTACTAGTCATTTTCTTCTACACACCACCCAAGTTTCCAACAAAATTTTGGCCTACGAAGCTAACAAGAAATTGACAGAATTGAGAGA
The DNA here is from genome assembly GCA_963675135.1 of Galeopsis tetrahit. Taxonomy (NCBI): domain Eukaryota; kingdom Viridiplantae; phylum Streptophyta; class Magnoliopsida; order Lamiales; family Lamiaceae; genus Galeopsis; species Galeopsis tetrahit. Next base: position 444,135 of record OY776128.1, on the reverse strand, counting down.
AATTTTACATAAACAAAGAACAAAAATAGCAAAACAAAAACAAATAAACAAAAAGGCTATCCATACTCTTATCAGTCTTTTCCCTTTGCCTTCAAATCTCTCTGATGTTGCCAACAGACTATGTACACAATAATCGAGGCGAAAAACGAGATAACATACAACATACACACAGTTTCTCAGCATCGTACAAATCCAGGCAGTATGTTTCATGCTATGTTCTTTCTGTCAATTTAGCCTCCGATATTTGAGAGTGCTTAGATGGGGAAGTTGATCCCCGGGACGAGCCACGCGTGAAGATATTGAGCTTAATAAACTTCTTCGAAAAAGAAGTCATGAATTTTTTAGAACTTGATCTCTCCAAGTTCCTCTTCATATAAACATGATCTTTCTCCAAATCATTTAATCTCATGCGCATTCTAGCCAACTCGAGCTTCAAGTCCCTGTTTTCTCGTCTCAACGAAGCATAGTTATCTCGTGGAGACATTGCAGCACTGCGGGCCCCGCTGTTGATCCGCCATGATTGGTGGATAGGCTTCGCATCATCTTCTGGATACGAGCAGTAGAGGGAGTTGCGAAGCCTTAACTGCTCGTAGTAGAGCACTTGGACGATTGATTGGATGGAAAGACGTTCGTTTTGTGCAGCGTGTGCACCTGCTTCTTGTGATAGTTTCTGGAAATCTATCAGTTTACACAGCTTTCTCTTATCAGGATCTGATAAACTTGGATGAGCCTGTCAATATCAAATCTCACATTAGTTAAATCTCCCATTTTTTCCATCAGTTGGTCTCGAGCTCAGCCTTAGAGACGACTCATTTTCAAGCTCATACACTTCAATTTTTTCACAAAAAAATCATTAAAAGTAAAAAATTGGAATACAAGACTTACACATTGAGAGGGAATAATTTTTTTAGGACCGAAACTTACGAAGGGGTAGCAATTGAAGGACAATATGTTTTCAGGCTGATCAATTAAGGCCATTAAATTTTAATTTCGCACATTTAAGTCAAACTGTCCCGAAACACCCACATTTACAGGTCCAAACCTACGAAAAATAAAAATTTATGGGTGTAAATGAACGAAAATAAATTTTAATGACCTAAATTTGCTCGACTGAAAACATATTATACTTCAATTGCTACCCCTCGTTACGGTCCTAAAAAAACATTATTCCCTACATAGAGACGACGAGAAATCATAATGCAGTTTCACCGTATAAATTTATGAAATAATTTCATTACTTGGGAGCATTCAAGGAATTATACATAATTTTTGTGGAGAAAAAGGGAAAAATGTTATTTTCGTCTTGTAACTTTCAATTTTTTTAAAATAGTCCACGAACTGACACACTTTTGCCTTCTTGGTCCTACGACCTGCTATACTAGGTAACCTAGCCGGTAAAAATGGCGTGGCACCTTTAGATTTGTCCACGTGGCAAAATCTGATTGGTTGTAGGACCAAAAAGTCGAAAAATTTGAAAGTTCAACAGGACCAAAACCAAAATGTAGTGAAGTTACAGGACGATTTTCCCGGAAAAAAAAAGGTGCATAAATTGACTAACTGGAGAAAAGAATAGGGATAGTAGTACCGACTTTGAGGTATATATCGATAGCTCGATATAATCCATCATGGACAGTTCTTGCGTGTGCTGGTAAAGATTCTGCAATGGCAATGAACATATTGAGCTTGAGGTTAGCATCTGGTGCAATCTCAGCCAGATAATTGTCCACTAGTTTCGACACTTTAAACAAGGCGGTTTGTGAAGGCGAAGACGGGCTATTATCCGACTCAAACATCGACTCAGCGTCCATATCTTCATCACTGTCATCCTGCTGACAAAAATTAACCAGAATTCTATGAATCGTATCCACATCAAACAACGTATCGCCTGCATTACGAAAAGAAGGGATCAGAAGATCATCGAGCGTTGCTATATCCAACTGGGATCCGATCCTCCTTTCCAAATCCAGTCTGGACCCCACTGAGCAGTCGAGCATTACGCCACTCCTCAGCATCCCAAAAAGGAAAGTTATCGGGACAGCAAATTTTTCAACTGGGAGGAGACTAATAATCGTCTCCACAACGAGCCTTTCGTGCTCACTTGAAACATCGACTGTGGGTTGACTCGACTGGTTCCATAAGCTCGACTTCTTGACCAGCTCCTTTTCTGCGTAATGCACGAGTGATGCACCTATGCTCTCGGGCCTAACTCCTCGACATTTTATGGCGGTTATGACTCGTTGATAGAAATCAATGCGGAGAACTGAAAGATCTTCGATCCACCAATCGGAATCACACTTTGTTTGCTTGCTCATGTGAAGTCTGCCCGAGCTGCTATACTCAAGACGTGAGAAGCTCGATGCGATTTGCTCGACGCAAGCTTTGGAAGCTATGGCGTCTATGCATCGTGTGACAATTTGGAGCTCGTCTGCAAGTGGGAGGAGGTTTTCGCAGTGCTGTAGGACTTGAACGCACATTTCGAGGTGTTTGCAGACAACGCTGTTGAGATATTCTTCAGCTCTTGAACTGAGGTTGTTCTTTGAGTATTCTTCGGTTAGTTCTAGGTAATCGGAAACGCAGCATAGCTGAGCAACGTTTGCAGCTGTGATCTCGAAATTGAAGCCGTAGCAGAACTTGGCAGCCAGTTCGAATGACTCGGCTCCTCCTGGTAGGCTAAGAAGCTCGATCCTGGAAACGTCGGATTCCCTGTGCTCTGCAACGAGCTTCCGCATTCGTCCACTTCGAGAGACGAGAGGGAACTGCATGTACAGCTCATATGCTCAGATTTCTTGTTAAATTAAGGTATATTTGCTGCTAAATTCACCACATTTTTGCAAATTACAACCTAATCTAAACTTTGAGTTTTGTCATATAAAGCCTCAATTTAGGAAATAATTGCAATTCGAACTTCCGCTTAGCTGTTTTTAAGATCCAAAATCAAGATAAAACGCAGATGAACGGAACGTATTGAAAAGAGACCGTTGATCGGAACTCTAGAGATTGCAAACTGACCTTATGCAATGAGAATGTACCCCCATCTACTTGGATGATTATATCACTTGGAACATCTCGAAATACCCTGTAAAAACATATCAGAAACAGGGGATGTTATAGAAGTAACACCATTTTGCACATGATAATAAAACCAGGCTTCTTAATTTTTCCAAGATTGCATATCAACACAAGCTCAAAAACCGTTTAACCAGGTCTAAAATAAAATTTCTACTCAATACGTAAAAACACACTCGATTGTGTACACATCATTTACAATTTCATCCAAATGAGACATTCGTGTCTGACCATAGATATTCAACATATCTACCAAACGGGGCCTAATTGTCCAAACAAAGCTGTGAAAAAAATGTAATATCATATAAGTACGAGGGGTGTTAGGGAAGTACCACCATTTTGCCACATGATAATAAAACCAGGCTTCTTAATTTTTCCAAGATTGCATATCAACACAAGCTCAAAAACCGTTTAATCAAGTCTAAAATAAAATTTCTACTCAACACGTAAAAACACACTCGATTGTGTGCATACCAAATGACCGAAAGACACATCATTTACAATTTCATCCGGACCAAATGAGATATCCGTATCTGACCATAGATATTCAACATATCTACCAAACGGGGCCTAATTGTCCAAACAAAGCTGTGAAAAAAATGTCATATCATATAAGTACAGGGGGGGTGTAAAGGGAAGTACCACCATTTTGCCACATGATAATAAAACCAGACTTCTTAATTTTTCCAAAATACAAGCTCAAAAACCATAATTGCCAAAACAAAGCTGCAAAATGTCAAGTATTTTTCACAAACAGTTTGTCTACAAAGTACAAACCATTCACTGCAACGCTGACTGGCGCTCTTGGGCAGAGGAAGCTGCTGCTGGCTGTGATGTTTGTCCATGGAAAAGCGACTAAAGAAATCGAATAACTGCAGGTGTTTGTGAGAGAAAACAAGAAAGTGGGGTTAATGAAACAAGCTGAGAAGAGAGAGAGATGTGTTCCTGTAGGCAGGCTTCTTTGGCAACTTTTCACAAACAGTTTGTCTACAACAATGTCCGAACAATTGGGGCCTCTTTGGTGGGTCATCTCTTTAGTAAAAACAACTTTATTACAATATACTTTCTTAATCCCAGAAAGCATTTTGCCAAGATTTGTGCCTAAATAAAGGAGATTATTTCGGGCGTACGTTTTCTCATGAATTTCAAGAAAAAGTAGATGAGAATAGAAGAAAGTTTCAGTCTTTAGCATAAACAAGAATATTTTTTTTTTAAAGAGAGAAAAAACATAAAACAAAAAAGCGGGAAAAAGTAGTTATATTGTTTGACATTTTACTCTGTCCCCCAAATCTAATTACAAATTGTCTTTTCTAGCCTTCAACTTTTTCCTATTGCAACTCCAAAGTCCAACCTAAAATATGCACAAAATTTAACGGGACATGTTTGATTTGAGATTATGTCGAATCGGGACGGGTGAATCCTGAATTTTAAAATCCTGATAAATAGTAATCGTGTGTATTTATTTTGTGATTTTAAGTAAGATGTGGTGTAATTTTATGGCAAATCAATTGTATTAGAGTGTATGGCGTTGTTAGGAGTAGGCCAACATATACGTCTCTTTTTTGTGATTACATTACTCCGAATGCTCGAATACTAGGAAATAATCCATTGTTTGAAGTGAGTTTGGTTTGTCGAGATGTCGATTCAGTGACGCATGCGCTTGCTAAGAGTTCTCGCCTTTTTTAGAGCTCCCATTGTTGAGTCGAGCCTTCAGATTTTGTGGATGACCTTCTCAATTTAACTTGGAGTACTTGCTAATAAAATTTTGGAAGGATGTTTTCCTCTAAAAAAGAAAGAGAGTGGATGATAAATTGTACTCCATCCGTCCACCAAAAGTGTGCTCATTTCTTTTTTTGGGTCCACAAAAAACGTGTTTATTTTATTCAAATAGTTAACTTTTGAGTATCTACCAACAATATTCTTTACTCGTTACCTCACATATCTTTTTTATAATTAAAATATGATTTTTTTAAAAACATGTATAAAAAAAGTGAGCACACTTTTGATGGACAGAGGAAATACGATTTATAGATATTTTTAGGGGTAGATGTAGTTCAATGATGAGATCTGAACTTTAAATTCCGAACTAAAATAAAATGAAAGACATAACATCTTACATCAGTGAATCTCAAAATAAACATGATCTCTGTATGTTTCATTAGTTGCATAAAACTTCTCCATATTCCTCATGTGCATGTTTTTTATTTATATGGAGTAAAAATATGTAGGTTCTTGTTTTAATGTAAAGTTGTTAGTGTTCTTTGTGTTGTTTTAGGGATAAAATTTGAAGGAAAAAAAAATGAAAACAATATCATTGTCATTTTTTTGTTAAAAACATTGTTATTAGGTGAAGTATTCATTTAAATGAAGTCAATAACTTTTTCCCTTTGACAAATTAAAAAGCATATATTTCATTAGTTGCTAATCAGACAAATAATGTGTAAAGTGGAAAAGAAAATTTGAAAAAGAAGCAAGGCAAAATGCTTGAAAGTCCAAATCAATAATAATATAAAAATAATAGTATAATCTCTTTTTTTATGTTTTTTTTAGTAAATCCATATATCTAAATATATATATTACAGTATCTAAAATTTTAACATGTACATGTATTAAATATTTTTAAATTATACATCATTATAAATTTAAATAATTAATTATCCGTAATTATTACCAAAGTTTTTTTTCTCTAAAAGTATTACCAAAGTAATTGATGATGAAAGTTGACATGATTTTCTTTTCCACCACCTCCACTCACATTGTCCCCTTTTTATCCAAGTTAAAACAAAAATATATTTCCCTTTGCATATGGGACCCAATACTTAATTCATTTTTCATTCATATACTTTGAATAGATGTATCTATATATGAATATGAATAAATATATGAGTGAGTGGAATTTAAGAAATGTTTACTTTTGTTAATTGAGTTTGAGTTCACTCGATTTTTTTAAAGCATTATTATTATATATACGATATACGAAGTGTCACTGTAAAAAAAAAATTAAAAAAAATCCGTCAATTTTTAAATAATGGTGATTTAAATAGGGAAAATATCAATTTTGGTCACCCAGTTTTACCTCTTTTCATATTTGGTCACCCACATTTAGTCACTATCAAAATTGGTCACCCAATTATTATTTTTTATCAAAATTGATCACTCTGTTGGTCAATCTGTTATTGACTAACGGAGAAAGAGTTTTGAGCCGTGAAATTTCTCAAAACCCTAGATTAAAAAAATTTCATGCATCTTCCAGAAGCAAGAATGAAACATGTGCAAAAATATTTATAATAGGTCAGAAGAAATTCGCATCTTTTACGTGGTTTACTTTTTATTTTATAGATAATTAGGAAATGAGAAGTCCAGGAGTTAGAAATTTACGTATTTCAATTAATTTCAAATGCCCAATTATTTGACTAACATTTCAAGAAATCTGCAATAATGATCTTAATAGAAAAATATTTAGAACAAAATCTTGAATGAATAATTTTAGAAAACTGTTAACAATTAATCTTCACCACAAATTATGCTCCAATAATTATAAATTGGGAAATGAATTGAAATAAATTTATATCTCCAATTATTATACAAATTCAATATGAAACCAAGAATTGAAAAACAAAGTACAATTGTTCAAAAAAAACCAGAGTACAAAAGTTTCATTCCATCTCTAGTTTCTCATTTCCTGTAAAATAAAAAGTAAACCAACAACCTACCAGAATTACGTTCTAGAAAGTAAACCAACAAAAAATGAATTCATAATTGAGTTAAATAATTATTAAAAATTTACTGAATTTTTTTTGACTACTCACGTTCCAAAAATGCATAAGAATTCTTTCTGATCAAGGATAAATATAATGAAAATTCCTTCTAAAGATGCATGAGAATTCTTTCTAACCTGGATAAATATAATGAGAATTCCTTCTAATCTATAAGATAAATATAATAAAATAATTTTGTCATAAAAAACTTAAAACTTAAAACTTAAATTAAATATAAAATAAGATTCTTCAATGGACATTTTTTCACGCTCCGGTAGGTTCCACATGTTTCATTTTTGATACTGCGTTTGTTTCATTAGTTTCTAGAGGATGCATCAGAGTTTTTAACCGTTTTGAAAATTTTGAGCTGAAAACTCTTTCTCCGTTAGTCAATGACAGATTGACTAACGGAATGATCCATTTTGATAGAATATAATAAGTGAGTGACCAATTTTGATAGTGACTAAATGTGAGTGATCAAATATGAAAAAAGGTAAAACTGGATGACCAAAATTGATATTTTCCCATTTAAATATATAATAATAAAATTCGAAAAAAAAAAAATCATATGAATTCAGATTCATACCAGTTTTACTTGAAATGTGAAAAATCTTCAAAATATAATATATAGGAATAAATATACGTGTTGTTATTTGCTTTTACATTTTTTTTAAGCTGCACTTTTCTTTATTTTCTTTTGCATTTTCCTCCATAATGAAAATAAAAACAAAGATAAATGATAATAATAATTGCACAAGTAAATTTTAAAAGTTATAGAACAAAAATGTTAGTGACGATGGTGAAAAAAGTATTGAGGTTTAAAATGAAAATGAATAAAAAGTAAACAAAATAAAATTTAGTGTAAAAGTAGGTCATCATGCGTATTAGTAGTTATTTTTAATAAACAATGTTGATTTTAATAAACAATATTAGATGATCTATATCGATTAGTTTCATCAAACAATATTAATTTTTTTTTTTTTTTTTTTTTTTTAGAGGTTTACATGATTATCACAAAATAAAATATTATTTCACACTCAAATTTTTTAAATCAATGCGAATCACCACGATATCGCTATCCCCTACAGGTATGAGAATAGAAAAAATGAGTGTTTTCTTTGTCTAAAAAACTTTCAGGTCTCTAATCTCAAACCAAGACAACCTCACACTAAGGTGTTCTCATGTCAAAAAAATGAGACAAAGTTTCACCAAAGTACAAGATCCTCGAATCCATCTCAAAAGAGTCCCACCATCAGGAAAGAATCCCACGACAGGGAAAAAATCGCACATGGCGCAACAAGAAACAAAAAACAGCAACTAAAAGAGAAAAAACAAATACCGAAAAAAACCTATCTAGGAAAGCAGTCAAAACGGGATCAACGAAAAATCACCCGGACGATCACCGTGGCTCCGTTAGAGATAATTTATACATTGTTTCCAACAACACAATTACTTATTTCTATTTAACAACAGTAGTTGCACACGTCCATAAAATAATGAGTCAGTTTCATGTGCATCAATTGTACTGTACAATTGAACACATAGTAAAACGTAACAACAACTTTAACTAAAATGTGACTCTAATTTTAATTAAAAATGTGTAAACTAATATAATTAAGGATTATTATTGATATTTGATAATAAATTAAAAAATGTATGATCCTTTAAAAAAAAAAAAAAAAAAAAAAAAAAAAAAAAAAAAAAAAACCACTTTCTTGATTTATAATGATTATTTGTAAGAAAATATAGAGACTGAAAAGGACAAGATGGGAATCCGAAAAATGGGTTATGTGTTGATCCGAAAGAAGGTGACAATGATAGCCTAAGCTTAGGACATAACATGCGAAATGAACATGACATTGACTTCAAGGGTAATCATGTCTTTTCACTTTTTAGAGCCTGCAATCATTGAAATGAAGCATATAATACCTTGATTTTTTTTATTTTTTTTTTGAGCAAATTCATTTTAACGTTAAATTTAATTTTTTGATTCAACTTTGATCAAATTTATTGGAATTCAATTCTTATTATATAGATATAACTAATGGGTTGGTCTGCTACGGACTCGAGTGCATGTTGTGCACCCTAGTCTATGTTGCACTTTTCAGTTTTACTAACTTACACTATTTGGTAAATGGTGTTGCACTTTTCAATTATTAAACTGTATAATAATATTTTTAGTCATAATGACTTACACTTTTTAGTAAATATTGTGTTGTACTTTTCAGTTTAATAACATACACTTTTCTTTAGACTAGGGTGCACAACATGCACTCGAGTGCATACTAGACTTTATCATAACTAATTGCATTCAAGTATCACTTTTTTTTTTCACAGTCACATTATTTTTTACATTAAAAAAAATTCTAATAATTTTTATTCTCAAAATTCTCACTTATTTACCTTCTCCCGTTACTTTTCTTACACAATACATTTATTTTACCATTTTAATAAAATTAAAAAAACATATACTTTTACTTTATTATATTTTCTTAGTTATTCTGTCCAGATCAATGTGAAGATAGACCGAAACGAAGGGAGTAATGTTTAATATAAGAAAATAGCCAAATTCCAATTTTTTTTACTCAAATCCATTAGAAAATTGGTTTATTCCTTTAAACTTAAGGAGTTTTATCAATTCAGAATCTTAAAGAATAATAAAAAAAAATTAACAATAGAATTTCACGTAACATTTTTAAACTCTGAAAAAATTTTGTGCAATATTTTAGTAAATAAACATTGAGGATCATGAACTATTGGTGGAGCTCAACTTCTGAGACGAAACTATTGGTGTAGTCTTGCCTTAATCAACATCTTATAACAGTAAAAATGACATATATTAAAGATATAGTAGAATAAAACATCAAATGAAACACGAAAAATAAAACCACACATAAGTTTGTTGTCACTTTCGGTCTTTGTGATATCACTCAAAGGCACGCCTGTGTTTTTATGCTGTAATTTCATTTCTCTTTACTCATTTGGGATGATGGTGTTTCTTGGTGGGGCCCGCCCTAATTATTTCATTGTCTAAAAATTCCACACGCATACTATATGTGTAACATCAAATTTAACTTTTCAACTATAAAAAATAAAAATTATACTAGCATACAACATTTAATATATTTTTTTTTGTTGCAATAACTAATATTAGAGGAACGTCTGGTCACAAAATTTGATGGATCATCTCAACAACGAGGACTTTTATAAGAACGGGAAGCTCTCGCACTAACGTGTGCATATGTGTTAGTACTTCGCGTTACAAATAAAATCGAGCAATTAATTAATAAATCAAATAACCTTCTACAATTCCTAATGAAATCTCAAAAAGTAGAGTCATTCGTAGCTTAAGAATAAATATCGTATAATACTCATTTTGACTCTCATTCAATGATATTCAAGCTAGATTGTTATAAATACTCCATTTTTATGAATAATCATTTTCATCCGTTATGTGATGTTTTAACATTTGTGGGTAAATTAAAGAGGGTTGAATTATGATAAAATTTTCCTTTATAAATCAATTAATAAATGTAGTTTAAGATTATGAGATATTTTTTTAGATTAAACTAAGAAAAAAATATTGAAAAATATCTTAAAACTTCAAAATAATTTAAAACGTGGATGATGCCCACATGTTTATTCATGTTGTTGACAAGTGTGAAATTTCATAGTCGCACACATGGTGTAGTCTCGTCTTAATCAACATTAAGATTTTTTTTATAGATTAATGTTGGATCTCTCGATATACACGTTGATATAATATTGTTCGTTTTTTGTCGCACGCATGGTGTAGCTTACTCTTAAGTCTTTAACAAGTTTTTTTTTTAGATTATTGTTGGATCCCTCAGTATTTACATTGATATGGCATCGTTCGTTTTTTTGGTTCCCTCAAATGACCAGCTATATCCAGATCATTTTTCTTAGTCCACATAGATCTCGTTGTTTCACCTAAGGGTTATTCACTGTTTGACATCGTGGACTCCTCCATATATGACTTTGATTCCTACACACGACGCCACTTGTTATGTCAGTAAGGAACTCAATATTCACATTGATATGATATATTTTGCTTCTCTTCATGGCCCCCAATATTTTGAAACTAAAAATCTGTATAAGTTGGGCTTCTAAGTATACGGGCCGTCGGCCCATATGATAAATTACCCTCTTTAAGTGGCATTCTTCGGCCCATTGGGCTAGGTGAAAACTAAAATTTTGGTTCAATAATTTTTTTTGGCTGAAACTATAAATTAAATTAACAAAACGTGATTATAAAAAAAATAAAAAATCATCATTGTATGATTATCAGAACCTTTTCAACACGATGATAAAAATCAGTTTCGATTCATTTTTTTCCCACTTTTCATCTTGTTCTAAACTTTTCATTTGTTTATTTTAAGCAATCCGAACTGACCTAAATTTCGTTGTTACATTATTTTCAATACACATACATTTAATATATTTATATTGATGAAATTCATGATTCCTCTAAATTTTTGTTGAATTTATGACCTTTGTAAGTCTTGGTCATAGAGTCATGAAATGAATTTGAATTTAAATAGCCAAAAGTCGCTTTTATAGTTGGTATCCAAAGTCAAAAAAATTAATTTAATCGAAATGCCAACACTTGGCACCAATAGTTTTTAACACTTCATGAAAAAACAAATACGTATAGACACATGAAATTATGTTATTTTGTCCGTATAAAGTTTGTTTGTTTTTCTTTTCGTCTATCTATATAAAATGTGTCCGTTTCTTTTTATTCATAAATAAATAATAGTATTTTTTAAAATTTGTACGAGAAAAAACAAACACCAAGGGAGTAAAAAATTTAAATGACTCCCTAAAGAAAAATGAAATTTATCCTACACAATATAATATGTAAAATGTAGAAAGTTAATACTACATATTTGTGAAAAGGAAATAAATTGTGGACAATGTGGTATGCTAAAATGAAAATAACGAATAATATAAAATATTCATTTTAGGAAAATGGTTAAAGATAAGATACTAGACAAACTATACACACATAGAGCCAAATTCAAATTCAAGTTTAAGTTGTCAACATCTATTTATCCATATATGTAAAATACAACAATTTACTTTCTCTATTTCATTTTATTTATCTATTTTTTTAAAAAAAAATTATCCCAAAATAATTGTCATTTTACTCTTATACTTACTTTTGTAATAATATGTACTAATAAAAGGGTAAATATGTCGATAAATAGTAAAAATAGAACTTATCTTTGCCACAAATTGTATTTCGAGGACTAAATTTTCAAGTTTTGTATAGCAGTAACCGAACTTTCAAATTATTGTAAAAAAAGGACCTTAGATAAATTCGTCAGACAAGTAAAGTTACGTCATTTTTTTTAAAAAATAATTTGAAAATTCGATACATTGTTATTTAATTCGTGCGAAACATCAATAACTACAAGTATCATGTATGTACCAAATAAATTGTAAAAACAGATGTTATCTTTGCAACAAATTGTATTTCGAGGACTAAATTTTCATATTTTGGGTAGAGCAACCGAACTTTCAAATTATCGTAAAAAACGATGTCAGACAAATCCATCAACAAGTAAAGGGTATTTTCGTCAATTTTTATTTGTTCGTATTTTTTTTGTAAACAATTTGAAAGTTCGATACTTACTCGTGTAGAGTCTAAAAAAGTCCATTTAAGAGACGTAATATAGGAAAGAGAAACCGGCATTAAGGATTGAGCTCCACCTCAACTAAGAACTGCCTCTCTGTGCTGTCTCTTGTGGGAGCACTTGTGCATTTTCATCTCCCAATAATTGCTTAATCGATTATGGATTGATTGCATTTCAACGAATTTCCGGATTTTTTCTGCGCTGTGCGGTAAGTTTCTCTACTTCTCCTTATTCTCTTTGTGTTTCTCGTTTTAAACTTTGAAACTTCCAGAGAAAGATTCCGATCTTGCTATTTGTTCGGATTTTACTCCGTGCCGTTTGATTTTGTTGGAAAAAACCCGTTCAAATGCTGTTAAATTATGTGTTTGCTGAGCTTGCTGGTTTGTTTTTGTTTTTTGAAATTTGAAAGTGATGAGAGAGAAAAAATGAAATTCAGTTTTCGAATTTTGTTTCTCTTGGAGTTTGTGAAGATCACGACTGTGTTTATTTTATTTCTGTTTTTTTGGGGTAATTGTTTGTGGTTATGAGATTGTCGGTTCAGATTGTTGAGGAAGGGAATAATTTAGGTCAAAATATTCAATGTTTGAGATATGAACATACATAAATGTGGATTGCAATTCTGATTTTCATTTAGGGTTGTGTTTTTGCATAGATTCATGAGTGTGGAATCAACTTAATTTCTGTTTGGTAGATACGTTGAGATATCTGTGGTTAGGTCGGCAAGTGTGGAATCAACTTAATTTCGTTTGGTCGATACGTTGAGATATCTGTGGTCAGGTCGGCGGCACATCTCAGTTGACCTGTATAGAATAGCAAATGGTGTGTCTCTAGGTTATTTGGTATGCAAAAGCGAGTGTGCTTTATTTTAGGCCCGATTAGAAATCTATTTTGGGTATGATTACCCAGGTATCTTGAGCTAATCAAGATATAGAGCCTTTGGTTAATGCAGTTACATTTAGTTCCAAATTTGAAACATTTCACTTTCATGTTTCTGAAATATTACATACCATTTTCTGTATTAGAGCTTCTTTTGTGCTGGATTCCACTGAAAGCTTTTCTCTTTATCTTATTTTCCTAGAAAGGTAAAAACTCAACTGGTCCAAGAAGTGGGAATCTTGACTATCATATTAGTTTTCGTTTCTCTTTAGATATAGACTCGTTTTCCTTTTATGAAAATAGCCCTTCGTATTCCGTTGGTTTTATGTGATTAAAATGTCTGATTCTAATGCAACAATTGCCTTCATTTTGACCATTTTCAGAAAAGCTGCCCAAGTTTACATATGTGGCTTTAATTTTGATGGTTCATTTTTCCTATTTGTAGATAATTTTAAGCAATTAGCTTATGGTATCAGGACATGCACTGCATATTAACGAATTGCTGCAATTTACCGTTTACATAGAACTTCTGCTCGATTCATTTTCAGTGCAATCAGCAAAGGATTCGACCTCCTGTGAGAGCATAATGGAATCTCACAATGTCGAATATGATAGTACATCTGAAATTGTTGAAGTCAGAAGGTCTCCACTTAGGAAATTCTCGACTCTTAATGGTTCAAGGCATGGGATATCATCGAATACTGCTGTCCATGAACTACTTGAATGCCCTATTTGTATGAACGTAATGTACCCACCGATCCAACAGGTAAATTCTTTTATAAGTCACTTTATCGTGACATTTTTGAATAACTAAAGTGAATATTGTTTATGGTTTCACGCTGTTAATTTTGATAGCTTGTTAGACTGTCAACTAGTCAGGATTTACCAGATTCTCTTGACCTGGATCTGAATGTTACAAATGGAAGACTTGTTAATCGTGAGAAAGAAGTAAAATTTCCCTCTTTCCTTTTTCTTGTTGATCCTCTATGACTGTGAACATTCAACAAATCTCTTGAGTCCATGAAAACCACCTTTGAAACTCTATGCAGCACTCTCCAGATTTGTCAGTCTATAAAAAATTTAGATTCGACTTTTTCGCCCCAAACTATGCATAAAAAGTTAAACCACTTTGTCTCTATTAATAAGGCTTTCTTAGTTTTCATAATTATATCGAAAACCTTTAAATGCTCCAGTACGACGAGTGAAAAGTGAGAATCACTAACTAAATTAAAAGGGTAAAGGGAAGACTGAAAAGGAGTTGGAATGTCACTATTTATAAGATATTTTACTATAACCAATCCCACTTAGTATAAAGGCTTAGTTTATTGTTTAAATCTTTAATGCGTTAGTTTAGGTACCATAGTTTTTGTTCTGTATATATATTTAAACATTTACGTGCCTGTTTAAGACATTGCATTTGAGACAGCATCAACTACATCGATTACATTGTAACAAGTTTTCATTTTTAGTGTCCAAACGGCCATACTTTATGTGCAAAGTGCCAGACAAAGGTACGTTGTTGCCCAATTTGCCGTCACGAGCTCGGAAACATAAGGTGTTTAGCATTAGAGAGAGTTGCAGAATCACTTGAACTACCATGCAAATACCAGATTCTTGGCTGTCAGGACATATTTCAGTATCACAACAGGCTTAGGCACGAGCAGAATTGCACATTCCGTCCTTACAATTGCCCGTATGCTGGAGCTGAGTGCCCCGTCACCGGTGATATCCCGTTTCTCGTGGAACATCTCAAGAGTGATCACAAGGTTGATATGCATGATGGCTGCACTTTTAACCACAGATATGTTAAGTCCAATCCCCAAGATGTTGAAAATGCTACATGGATGCTTACTGTAAGTCGTCTCGTTTTGTTCACATTTGTGACTTTTATTATGCCCTCATTGCTTGTTAGGATGTTCATTGTCTTCAAATAAATTTTCAGTCTTTCATCCCGAATCACACTTTGGAATAGTCTATTGTCTCTTCCAATCAAAACGTGCATGAATATTTGGTGCATAATAGTATAAGATCGAGCATTTCATGAATGGCAAGAACACTGGCACAATTTTTTGCAGTCCATCTTGGCAAAGCTGTTGAGCTTCGGCAATGAGCAGTTTTGAATGCTAATGGACTTATATCGATTCTTTCTCTCTATTACTCTTCTCTTCTTATTAATCTCTGAAGTTGCAGATTAGTAGAGATTGAAACATTTACTTATTTTCATCACGCTGGCACAATTTGACTCATCCACAAAAAACACTAAAATATATAATGAGAAGTATTAGTTCATACGAAGAAAAGTATTACTCCAGTTTGTAGGATGAACAGTATTAGTACCTTTTGAATATACAACTAATATTTTCATCATATGATCTGATACTTCTCATCACATTAACTAATACTTTTCAATTGTTTTTTCTATGATTCGCGGAAAAAAAAAATGTATGGTTGAATTTTTGTTCAAAATTACACCAGTGCGCTGAAGTGTTACTCTTCTTGAATATTCAGCTCTCTTTCGAATTGTGCTTTAGCATATACAGACTTTTAATTGGCTTATTGTGTATTCTAATCAAAACGAGCATGAATATATGTTGTACGATAGTATAACAACAAGTGTTTCGTGATCTGTACCCTGTTTCCTTAAAGGCCCCGCATTTTTTGGCTTCAGGTTTTCAATTGTTATGGCTACCAGTTCTGCTTGCACTTCGAGGCTTTCCATCTTGGGATGGCACCAGTCTACATGGCATTCATTCGTTTCATGGGGGACGATCATGATGCCAGAAAGTTCTGTTACAGCTTGGAAGTCGGGACAAACGGTAGAAAGCTGACATGGCAAGGGATCCCTAGAAGCATCCGCGATAGTCATACAAAGATCCGAGACGCTATGGACGGCCTAATCATTCAACGAAGCATGGCACTCTTTTTCTCTGGAGGTAACAGACAAGAGCTGAAGCTCAAAGTGGCGGGACGAATATGGAAAGAACAAGCGTAAGAACTAAGAAACGTAATCTACTCGTGATCATTTGGTATTCTTTGTCCGATGATCAATCAATACATACATGTGAATAAAACCTGTGATTGTTGGTTATGGAGCTCCATATACGCTGATTAGCCTTAATATTATCTGTACAACTATCTTGGTTTTATGTGCAACAAAATTTCTGCGTTATATATGCAGTGATATTGATATGTTCTCTTGTTCGTGAATCGGGCAGGTTTTGCGTGAACAAGTTTTCACCATGAAACTAGATTCATGCATTAATACTTTCAAGTAGTTTAAGTGATATGCCTTTTAACACTGCGACTAGACATGTTCAAACCGTAACCGGCCAACCGGCAAAACCGCCGGTTACGGTTTAAAAACCGAACCGTAACCGTAAAATGGCGGTTCGGTTACGGTTTGACATTTTGACAAACCGCCGGTTTGCCGGTTTTAAAAAAAAAAAAAAAATATATATTTTTTTAATACACAATTCTTCTATTTTTAATGTATAAATTTAATTTATATAATTTTTATTCAATTCTAGTAATGTATTTTCTAAAAAATGAGTTAAAATGAATAAAAAATGAACAAAAATGGAGTGAAAATGAGCGAAAACAGAGATAATATTAAAAAAAAAAAAAAAAAAAAAAAAGCAAACCGGCGGTTAAAAATCGTAACCGTAACCGGCAAACCGGTGGTTCGGTTACGGTTACCGATTTTCGAAAACCGTAACCGGCGGTTTCTAACCGTTGCGCATGTCTAACTGCGACTAATACATTTGAATTATTTAAGTAATACTCTTTCGTATTACTATTAATACATTTTAGTAATTTAAATGATACTCCAATCTTTAGCATTAAAACAATACATTTCAGTAATTTTAGCATTAGAATTAATATCCAACCTTCTTATTTGATCATTGAAGATGGATCTTTTGTAATTAATTTAGCAATTTTAAATATTATTACAAATTAGTTTTTGAACAGTTTTTTTAACCTAAACGTAGACATGTTCATACGGTAAAAACCACTGGTTACGGTTTGGTCATTTTACAAACTGTAATCGAATCGGTTAAGGTTACGGTTTTGAACCGCCAGTTTGATCGGTTTAGTTTTTTTTTTTTTTTTTTCCACTCGTTTTTTTGTTTGTTTTCTCTAATTTTTTTAGAAAACAAACTATTACATAAGAAATGAGAGATTTTAGTATGAAAAAATGAATTGAAATTGAGGTATTTATATAAGAATATTAAAAATAAAAAATAGAAAAAAGGGGCAAAACCGTTGGTTTAATCACTCGTTTCGATTTTGAATTTCTGGAATTGAAATCGAACCTTAATTTTAAGGTTACAGTTTGACAAACCAACAGTTAAAAATCGACTGGTTTGACCGATTCGTTGGGTTTCGATTTTACACATGTCTACCTGAATCTAAAACTTTTAGATTAAATTGAAAAAAACGATATCGTTTTTGTCGCATCAACAAGTTACGTTAGACTCGCACAAAGAGGCTTGCATGGAAAACTAATTTGTAATGATTTATTTATACTCATTTAAAAGCTTAATAAACGTGGTATATAAAGTCGCAATAATATGGTAACGCTTTTACGCCAAATCTCCCCGCTGTTAGAGAATTTGCCTCTTGCAAATACACACTCAAAACCACCATAGCTGAAAACGAAGGGAAGATGATGATTTCAAGGAATCTGTCTCCATCAAGGTTTCGAAAGCTTCTCGCCCCATTTTCCTTCTCTACATATACATACACAACTCCTGTATCTAACTCCCTGCGCTCATTAATCATCGACCCATCGCCCTCTTTCTCCTATTCCCAAAACCCTACTAAAACCCTACCATTTTTCTTCTTCGCAAAACCCTTTAGTTCTGTAAATAATCAATCTGTTCCAAATATACCATTGAATCGGGATGGGAATTACGACGAAGCCACTGAACAAACCTTTCCCGTTTGCCCTGGCTGTGGCATCCAAATGCAAGACGTTGACGCTAAGCAAGCTGGGTTTTTTATTAAGCCCTCAACCAAGGGTCCCAACTACAAGAAATTCAAGAAATTAACTCCTATTGTTGATGAGTCTGAAATTTCAGACTCCCTTAAGAGGGGGATTGCGAATGATATTATGAATGTTGAAAGATGTGAGAGTCTTGAGAGTGAAGACCACGTGTTTGATAAAATGCCTGAAAGAAAAAATCAGAAGCCTGTTGTCTGTTCCCGGTGCCACAGTTTGAGGCACTATGAGAAGGTGAAGGACCCGAGTTTGGAGAACTTGTTGCCGGATTTTGATTTTGATCACACTGTTGGGAGGAAGTTGATGTCGATAAGTGGAGCTAGAACTGTGGTTTTGTTAGTTGTGGATGCTTCTGATTTCGATGGATCGTTTCCTAGAAAGGTAGCAAGTATGGTGTCCAAGATAATTGATGAGAATGCAAGATCATGGAAGGAAGGAAAATCGGGGAATATACCGAGGGTAGTGTTGGTGGTAACGAAAATCGATCTCTTGCCTAGCTCGATTTCACCGACTAGACTTGAGCATTGGGTTCGAACTCGGGCAAGGGAAGGTGGGGCCGAGAAGGTGACTAGTGTGCACTTGGTGAGTGCTGTGAAAGATTGGGGAGTTAAGACATTGGTGGATGATGTGGTTAACTTTGCAGGGCAAAGAGGGCACGTGTGGGCAGTCGGGGCCCAGAATGCGGGAAAGAGCACGTTGATTAATTCGATAGGGAAGGTTGTTGGCTTGAAGGTGACTCATGTAACAGAGGCATCAGTGCCTGGGACGACGTTGGGGATTGTGAGGATGGAAGGAGTACTTCCTGGGAAAGCCAAGTTGTTTGATACTCCCGGGCTTTTGCATCCTCATCAGATATCGACTAGGTTGACTGTTGAGGAGCAGAAGTTGGCTCGTATCAGCAAGGAGTTGAGGCCAAGGACGTATAGAATCAAGGTAGAGAATGCGTTTATTGAGCTTAATGTTCTGTGTTGATTTCTCGCATTTTGTCTGAATCTATGTGTATAAGATGTTGAGGATTAGTCTAATACCTATTGGTTGTGTTTGCATAGTTAGCTTTGTGGTATTGTTTAATTTGGGATATGTTTTATTGATTCATGAAAAGTACATTGAAGATCTGTAGAGGAACTAAAACTGTGGTCTTTGATTACTTGAATGACAAGTGAGATTCTGGTTAACGTTTTTAAATGTCGTCTATATAACGCTGAAGGCACACACACATAATAACTGGACTTTAGAGTACAATAAATATTTAGGCAAGTGTTATTGTTTCCAATTTTAGCTTGCTGAACTCGTTGAGAGAACTTTCTAGGGAATTTGTTGTCTTTATTTTGAGCGAGTCTATATCTTTTTTATTGTTTAAATGCAAACAAAAGACTCGTTTTTTCTTTTCGATTGGGTTACTGAAACAGCTTTGATCCTAGTCACAAGTTTACATGATTGTAGGATTGGCGTGCAAAACTTATTAGAATGGGGTTGTATCAATCTTGTTTAGATGCAAATAAAAGAGTCGATTTTTTTTTTCCAATTGGGTTTTACTTAAACAGCTTGGATCCTACAAGTTTATATGATTGCAAGATTGAACTTATTCGAATGGTGTTGTATCATGTGTCGTTTGCAGGCAGGACACTCAGTTCATATTGGTGGACTGTTGAGGTTGGATTTTGAAGAGTCTACTTTAGATTCGATCTATGTTACGGTGTGGGCATCTCCTCTGCTTCCTTTGCATATGGGAAGGACCGAAAAAGCTTCCTCAATATTCGAACAACACTTTGGCCGTCAGATGCAGGTAAACATGTTACATACTCATATCCATTTTCCCTTTTTTTTTTGGATGTTGGCCAAATGTGATTTTAACGTTAAATTTTTTATTTTCAGCCACCAATAGGAGAGGGGAGAGTTAAGGAGTTGGGGACATGGGTGAAGAAGGAAATCCATGTGAGTGGCAACACGTGGGATTCAAGTTCAGTCGATGTTGCTGTTTCTGGTCTCGGGTGGTTTGCAATTGGCTTGAAGGGGGACGCTGTGTTAAGTGCCTGGACGTATGATGGAGTTGACGTGGTTGTTCGAAATGCTTTGCTTCCTCAAAGATCCAAGTATTTTGAAGTCCCTGGATTTACAGTCTCGGAAATCGTCTCCAAAGCTGATCGAATGCACAACCGAAACGCAAAAAAGAGTAAAAATATCAGCAGCAGTTCCATGAATCCATCTTGTTTGGCTTCATCTGTATCCACTCTTGATGCAGATTCAACTTCAGATGACTTACCAACTGTTTCCAGCTCTTCTTGTTAACTTCTTGAATTTATTATGGATAGATTTTAAGGGCCAAATTGGTCAAATTCTCCCCTGTATTTTTTTATTTTATTTGAAAAGGTTTGAATTTAAAAAGGGAAAAAAAATACAATAATTGTTTGTCAAAGTATTGGAGGCATGTTTTGGGTTGGCATTGTATATCAAGGAATATATGATACTAATATTTATATAATTTTCCCTGTCAAATAAAAATATTTTTATCTTTTTTGACATAATATCATTGACTTTCTATATTAAGCTATTGTTGATGATTGCTGCAAATCATGCTCTTTTTCATTGTCAAACAATTCCAAATGACTCATTCCCTCCGTTTTTTTTTTCAATCATGGAAAAATGACCAACTAATTATAATTAGTAGTTTAAATATTTTATTAACTTGATATAGTTGTAGTAATATTCTAACATTTTTTGGACTTGAGAAACCATTACAAGTAGATTACATTGAAGTAAAAGAACATTGAAATTGAATATTTGACGTAATGAATTGACGTAGTATATTTGTGAACAGATGAGAAACACAATTCTCCGTCTACAACTATTCATGACGCAAAAAGGTTCTTTCGAGAGTGGGTTCGATGCTTGCCTGTGGCGTGCGAGCTCTGGCACCCACCGACAACGGGTTTCGTGATGGTTAATATTGATGCAGCTCGGTTCAATGATACGATGGAGTCTGATTTGGAAATGGCTCAAAAAGACACTTTAAGTCAATTTATTACATCACATTCAATCTACTTTTCGGGAGTTATACGTGCAGACGAAGCTGAAATTATTAGAGTCTATGAAGCTCTTTCAAGAACTAAAGCCCACTTTCACTTTCCAAAAACAAAAAATCTCTCCACATCGATCAATTTTAATACTATCATGCACTAATATCTAAAGTAAGACCTATCTATTTTTTTTTTAAAGGAAGACCTATCTATTGTTAAATAAACACTTCTTTTCTGAAAAAAAAAATAAAAAAAATCTAAAATCAGATCTAAGATCCATACTTTCTTCGGTATAAATTACGTTGAGATCACTCGTTTCCATTTTAACATTCCATATTATAATTCACGTTCTGGATTATTAACATGATTTTACACAGACATGTTAATAATCCATTACAGTGAAACGTGAAATACGAAAAGTGAACAGAGAAATCGATCATAGATATTTTAGTAATTTGATGTGCACTCACTAACGCACCGAACAGCATCATCTATTTGATGAATAATTAAATCGCATTATAAATTAGCGACTCTTAAAAAGGAAAAATCGCAAATAATTGTGTAACTGAAATGGATGCAGAAACCAGAGCAGTTGCTGATAATGGTAGTGAGGCCAAATCCCTTCTGTTGGACTGGAAGCGCGGCGGTAGTGGGCGGCGCGGCCGTCTAAGTCGCCGGAACTCTGTTAATTCACTTCGCACCGATTTCATTTCCAGGCTACCCGATAAGGTTCGGTCAGTTATTGACCCTGAGTTTCTTTCGCTTGCTGATCTTGATAGAGCTCAGGGTTTAAGCAAAGGTATATAATCCAGCTGTGTGTGTGTGTTTGATTACTGTGTCTGAATTTGTTCAAATATGCTTTTCATTTCTGTGGAATTTTGTTCGAGAGCTGGAATCATTTTGAGTTGCAATTGATTTTTTTTTAGATGATTGAGTTGAATTCATGTGTAAATTTGTAGTTTCTTAATGGTCAATTCTGCGGTTAAGATTTTTGAAAACAAAGTTAGGTTAATTGAAGGAAACTTACAAATTTTTAGTGCCTTTTTTTTGGTTCCTCATGTGAATTTGTATGTTGGAATGTTTGGATTCCTTATTGTAAAAGGTTTTAAATGTGTGGGAAGTGGATGCTAAATTGGTTCTACCTTCGTATGCAATTTACAACAAATTTGTGTAGCTGCTTCTGGTCATATTTCTGGTATATTCAAGAGCTCAGGGTTTAAGCAAAGGTATACAATCCTGCTGCGTGTGTATTTGATTACTGTGTCTGAACTTGTTCAAATATGCTTTTCATTTCTGTGGAATTTGGTTCGAGAGCTGGAATCACTTTGAGTTGCAATTGAAACTTCTTTACGAACTTGTGATGTGATGATTGAGTTGATTCGGTAATTATAAGTTCAATTCATGTGTAAATTTGTAGTTTCTTAATGGTTAATTCTGTGGTTAAGATTTTTGCAAACGAAGTTAGGCTAATTGAAGGGAACTTACAAATTGTGTTGCTGCTTTTGGTCATATTTCTGTTGGTTCTAGCTTCTTATGCAATTTACAACAAATCGTGTTGCTGCTTTTGGTCATATTTCTGGTATATTCAAGAAATTTGTTTACCATGTATAGGAGAAAAGGATTATTATGAAGAACAGATTGCTACCTTGAAATCATTTGAGGAGGTGGATTCAGTGGTGTCATCCGAGGGCTTAGACGATGAAGATCTAGAAGAACAAGCACAGCAGGAGAGAGCTATGAGAATCTCCAATTATGCTAATATTGTACTGCTGGTATTTAAGGTAACATGTTGTTTATCTTCATTAATGTGTTATTTGAATTGACAATATAGTTGATCGCTTGAGGAAAACGTGATAAAAGGTTGCCAGTCTTCGTTTTCATCAGTACTTGAAGGCATGATGTTTAGCATTTCCTGTTTTTTCCTGACCAATTACGTTCATTTTGCTTGAATTAGATATATGCCACAATAAAGACCGGATCACTAGCCATTGCTGCATCAACGCTGGATTCCTTGCTTGATCTCATGGCTGGGGGCATACTTTGGTTTACTCACCTCTCAATGAAAAATGTTAACATTTACAAGTATCCTATTGGGAAGTTGAGGGTGCAGCCAGTTGGAATTATTGTCTTTGCTGCTATAATGGCCACTCTTGGTATGTACTTCAAAGAGCTATATACCTTTCATGAAGGGCTTTTGTGGTTTTGTTCGATATATGGTTTACTTATTACGAACATTAAGTCACAATGAGTATTAAGTTAGCCCTGCTTTCTATCTTTCATGTATTGGGTAGTCGAGTAAGTTATCTTATCTCATATCTTTTTTATTTCAAATTGTCTGATTTCTATTGCCTATTTTAAGAGGCAAATTGCTTTTAGAAATACGAAATGAAAATAGATCTAGTCTATTTGGTAAAAAAAAATCGTAAACATAGGACTAGTGATGCTTCAAGTTTCCCTTTTGATGAAAATATTTTTCTTTCTCGACAAGGGGTTTAACATATTACACAATTAACAGGCTCTAATTTTCAGGCTTTCAGGTTTTGATTGAGGGTGTAGAACAACTTGTTGAACAAAAACGGACTGAGAAAATGACTTCAAATCAGTTAATATGGTTGTACACAATCATGTTAACTGCTTCTGCAGTAAAACTTGCACTATGGTTTTACTGCAGAAGTTCGGGAAACGATATTGTCCGAGCCTATGCAAAGGTATCTTTCTAGACTCACATAAAACTTCTTTTTTTTGACGGAAACTATAAACTTAGTATGCAAAGATATCATTCTTTCTAGGTTTATCATTAAACTTCATATTTAGTTCTTGTACTTGCTTACACTTTTCTCGCATTATTCAACAGGATCATTATTTTGACGTGGTAACAAATGTAGTAGGATTGATAGCAGCTGTCCTCGGTGACATGTTTTACTGGTGGATGGATCCCACCGGTGCAATTGTCCTTGCAGTATATACAATTGTAAATTGGTCTGCAACTGTTCTAGAAAATGCAGGTATCATATTCTTCGGAGTAAATTACAAAATTGGTCCCATATGTTGGCGATTTTAGTCCCCTACGAATAAATTTTCTCAATTAAGTCCCATAATTTTAAAAATGCTGCAGTTGTAGTCTTATATTAACAATTTTTCGTTTTAGGATGATAATTAATTTGTGTTTTTTTAATTGAAATTAATATGTTGGGGGTCTCATTATATCACGTAAGCGACGCCAATTCATTAGTCCACTTGGTACATGGAATATACACGTGAAAAAAAATCCTGCAATCTTGTTAATATAGGACTAAAATTGTAGGAGTGTTATTTTAATGTTATGGGACTTAATTGAGAAAATTGATTCATGTGGGTCTAAATTTGCCAACGCCTAGATACGGGACCTATTTTGTAATTTGCTCTGTTCTCGTATGTCACTATTGCTATTTCGTGTCTAGAGTTTATCTGATATTAGAATTTTATGTTCAGTTAAGTTGTTTACATGTGTTAAAGAGCATAAAATTTTGTATAGGCCTATATAAACACACTTACATCACTATAAATAACCAACGGCATAATACTCTGTATCCAATTCCATTCATTATCTACGATCTAGATTGGACTTACTTTGTTGAGTATAAGTCCGATGAAAATGAGCATAAGCTCTCGTCTTTCCTCTTTATTAACCTCGTTTTTCTTCTGGTTCAGTGTCCCTAGTGGGGCAATCAGCACCACCCGAGATAATGCGGAAATTGACATATCTTGTGATAAGGCACCCTCAGGTCAAGCGTATTGATACAGTCCGGG
This sequence comes from Galeopsis tetrahit, assembly GCA_963675135.1. Taxonomy (NCBI): domain Eukaryota; kingdom Viridiplantae; phylum Streptophyta; class Magnoliopsida; order Lamiales; family Lamiaceae; genus Galeopsis; species Galeopsis tetrahit. Next base: position 418,967 of record OY776128.1, on the reverse strand, counting down.
CCTACACTTTTGGAGTTTTGTATTTTGTCGAGGTTAGTGTTAAAATTACCTATAAAAGACAATAGTTATATTGTGATTCCATGATTTTGCTGCTGCTGAAAGTTTATGGCTTGTGGAATTAGGTTGATATCGAACTTCCTGAAGATATGCCCTTAAAAGAAGCTCACGCCATCGGAGAGTCTCTACAGATGAAAATCGAAAAACTTGCTGAAGTTGAGAGGGCATTTGTTCACGTCGATCATGAATGTGAACATAAGCCAGAGCACGTTGTTCTCAGCCGGCTACCCAACACCGATCCTTGACCGGGTTAAATAATTTACTGGATAAAATTGTATGTATCTACTGAACCTCATCTTCTGTTTTCATGATATATAAAAGCTGTATATCTCAGTTTCAAATGTTTGTAGATTTTGTAATTGCACTAATAAAATGAAAGAAAATTCAATATAGTTTGTCAAATTTGTTTGAAATTTCTTAGACTGCTTTTCAAGGCGAAAAACCTGTTCGCTTGCATGTTTTTCGATTGAGATCTTTTGTTATTAATCGTGTTTAAAACTCGTATTTCCACATTTTTCACTTCGTTAAGAGCACCACTGTCTAGATCGTAGATCGTACGTTCGATTCACTTGGAGAAACCGACAGGGTTTTAAAAAAAACTGTATAATTTAAATTTCTCTTGCAAGAACCAATGATACTACATCAACCTTGGTATTAGTTATTACACCAAAAACTCAAGTTCAACAAAGAATCAACACCACACACAAGAAAAAAAAAGCTCTTGCAAACCAAAGACAAGAAAACATTAATCCTCCTCGTCCATATGATAGAAGATTCCGATACAAAACGAAAATTATCGTCGAGCAAACAAAGGAAACCATCGTTCATGCAACGAAGCATGATGATAGATCATGAACATGAGCAGCAGCAGCAGAAGGGACACCCCAACTGGCGACCCTCCAACCCTATGAAGCGAATCCTTCTCTGGCAAGTTCACCGAGAAAAGGGAGCGCTCGCGTTCCTCCGATAACCAGTGCACTAAAAGGAGAAGAAGCACGGGAAACACCATGAAACTTAGCTTGATTTGATCCACCAAGTCGATGAATATGTACTCATAGTTTATGTACCAATTGAAGGTCAAAAAGATGAGGATTACAGTGAGGAGGAAGACAAAGGGTGTTGGCAATGACAAGTATTGAAGGTACTCTGGGTGAGGTGGGTTGTAGTATCTTGCCATCTTTAGTGGAGGGGATAAGAAACTATGGCTACTACTTCATGTGTTATTTATAGGGTGAGGTTTGTTTTCCCTTCTGACGTGCATTTCTTATGTGAAACAGTCTCACTGTGACACCGATATCATTTTTTAGGGTAAAATGTCCCCCCGTCCATAGTTAATAAGTACTATCTCTGTTCACAAAAAGTATGTTTTTTTGGCTGAACATAAGTTTTTAGAATAATTCATATTTTAATATATAAAGTAGATATGTGGGTAAAGAATAAAGAATATCATCTATAGATTATTAACTTTGTTATCTAGTAGAAAAAGTACTTAAAAGTTAACTATTTAAATAAAATGAGCGTAGTTTTGATGGAGGAAAAAATAAGACTGGGCATACTTTTCGTGGACGGAGGGAGTATGATTCATTTGACGCATGATTTAAAAAATATTGATTGTTTATGTATAAAACAAATGTTTAAAGTAAAAATTGAAGATTGTATTAGTGTATTGAGAGAATAAACCCACCTACTTTATAGTTTAAACAATATAAAAGTGATCTAGAATAATGGATAAATTAGTAAAATATTCTAAAAAAATTATTACTACTTTATAGTAATATACATCAAAGCTAAAATACACTTCGGCAGATTAAATTTCAATTCTTGATCATCTATTTCATTGACTATTTTATTATATTTAATATATGTTAGGAGTATTAATTAATAGTCATATAATACTCTCTCTTTTTTTTGAAGAAAATAGTCATTTAATACTTAAAATCGGAATTGGTGACTATTATTTAATTAATTTATTAATGATATAATCTAACTTTTATTGCGATTTTTTTTTTTTTTTTTTTTTGAGAAAATATATATCGTGAGTTATATTCTCTGGGGAATGGAGAAGAATATTGTATAGAAAAGTGTTGAATATTTGGGTGGCTAAAGTGGAATATTATCTTCAAAAAAAGGAACGATTTTATAGAATTTGAGTCCTTCTCAACTTTGCTGAAATTACCTTTATTCTTTATTTCTACTTTATGTTTTTATTTATTGTTAAATATATTAATGGCCACAAAATATTAAATATTGTCGATTTTTTTTTTATATATACTTAAAACCACTCTTGACTTATTCGATAAATAAGAGTAGTAATGAAAACAAAATTTGAATTAGAAATCCGATGAAGTATCAAAGTAATTATAACTTTATAAGAAAAATGAAAGAAACAAAGGAAAATAAATTTGGTAAATACCCTGTGTATGGCAAATAGGAATTTATTTATCACATCTCGTCACGATTTAGTTTGGTTGGTTTAGACTAGTTAGGTTATTAGTACAAGAAAATGGTAGGGGATCTCTTCTTTGAAAAAAATACGAAAACTTGTATGGTATCGTCTCACGAAATTAGTCCCGTCCGATGAAAAAAGAAGAAGATATTTTTTAATAAAACAATATTTTTAATTAAAAAAGTAACATATATTTGTGTTTTTTTTCTTTCTTGTTGTCTTGTAGTTAAAAAATTAATTGTTTTCATTGGGATACATGAAAAATATTTGAGATTTTATTTGTCTCAATATATACTTTTTTTTCAGGGTTGGTCTGCTATGGACTCGAGTGCATGTTATGCACCCTAGTCCATGTTGCACTTTTCAGTTTTACTGACTTACATTTTTTTGATCAGTAAAATTGAAAAGTGCAACATGGACTAGGGTGCATAACATGCACTCGAGTGCATACTAGACTTTACCCTTTTTTTAAGCCAAACACCTTCAATTTATTCACAAGAATTGTAAACCGAATTGAGAAGGCCATGCATCTACAAAGGCTGGCGGCTCGACCCAACTATGAAAACTCTCATAAGAACGACAGTTCATGTGCCACAACATTGACATTACGTTTTACTATATATGTTGATTTTTAATTTATTAAGACAGAATGGCGAAGTATGATGTGTGTCTAATAATTCAACACATAAACATTGTACTCAACGACGGCATTCCTAGTCTTGAGATCAACATAATGTGTTCGAGCCTTAACATAGCCGCGAGCAAATCGAAAAAACCCGGTTCCTCCAATCACAGGCATCTCTCTCACATGATCAAGCACTTCATTCCTCCCTAGTATTGTAATTGTGCTACCATTATACTTACCATATGTGAATGCAAAGTTCATGACCATCAATACCCCAAACTCCTCTTGTGAAGCCAACGCATAAAATCCTTGGGCTTTTCCAACAACCTTGGAGCTCAATTCGGGTTCTAGGGTTAGCGGATTGTCAATCATGTTGATTGACCCGAACCCATTGTTGTTATGCGATTTCACAACTTCGATTGACGTAGGAGCACGACCACTAACAATGTCATGCCAATATAGTCGAAAATGGTTTAATTTTTCTTTGATTGGTTTTTGATCGAATTGAACTAAATCGACATTATTTTTTATACCGAGAACGCTGAAAGAGGTGGAAAAGAAGAGTATAGAGATGAAGAGAATGAAAAAGAATGAATTTGGATGGATGGTATGCATGGTTATGAGTAACAAATTGTTTGTATTTGGATTGTTAGATGTTTGTATGGTTTGTTTAAATACACATTTGAAAGTTGAGTTAGGTGGAGCATTGAATTTGTTGTCTTTAATACAATTTGAAAAAAATAAAATCAAATGATACTTCTTATTTTTAACATCTACACTAAATTTTTAGATAAGACGTTCATTCGAACTAATGTAATAATTTTGAATTCGTTTGTTTTTTACATAAATTTTAAAAAATATAGTATTAAAACAATATAGAGTTGGTGATAATTGAAAAAAAAAAGAGGTAAAGATAGAGATAGATGAAAAATATAGAAAGATAGTGAAATATTAACAATTTAATAAATGAGTCAATTTAGGTGAGAATATTTAAAATGATAAAATGGATTAATAACCGAAAAACAAAAGGAGTATTAAAGAAAGTAAGAACATTTTTTTGCTTTAGAAGTCAATTAAGTTCACTATTAGTCAATTAGACTATAGTAAAGAAAAAATATAAATGAATTATGGTCTTAAGCAACATTAATTTCATTTATATTTGTTAAATAAAAAAAAAATTAGGTATTCAATCTTATTCATAATATAAAAGAAATTAATCTTAGGTGGGGTTTGTGAGAGTGGGTAGGGGACGGGGAAGAAAGGGGTGGACCTCAGGGAGACATAGTTAATCTATTTAAATTTATTTTTAATTAGTAATTTATAAAATATTATATAATTTAATTTACGAGTTGAACTAGTTAATGAGTCATTGGTGCTCAATTATAAAAAGCTCGAAAACGATTTGAATTTAATCGAGTCAAGCTTGAGCTACATAAATAGTTCTTGAGCTCAAGTTCAAGTTCATGAGTCGGCTGATCATGCTTACACAATTTTTACGGCAAATTTATTTAAATATAACATTTTTTAGGTAGGTTTTCTAAAATGTAATAAAAATGAGAAGAATTTTCAATTTAGGCAAAGGCTTGGGTGCCATCCTAGCTTTTTGAAAAGGCCTGGGTGCCACCCTAGCCTTTTAATTTAAAAATAAAAAAAAATAAAAAAATAAAAAAAATAACAAAAGGCTCATATGCTAGAAGAGCCTCTTAGACTCGATGGAACAACACACAAACAGGCGTGTCAAAAGGCCTGTGTGGCATATGGGCCTTTACATTCCCAATTACTCCCTTTATTATGCCCACTTCTCCGGGCACGGATTTTTATGAATATTGATTAGTTTATGTATAAAGTAGATAAGATGGGGGGTATGATGAGATGTTGTGGGGTCCATTTATAGATAAAGTGATTGTTTATGAATAAAGTTAGTGACAATTTGAGTAAATAAGTGATTGTTGGAGGGTGGAGATAAAGTAGTGTGAATAGTATTATTTCTAAAAAGGGAATGGGCATAATAAAATTGGACGGAGGGAGTATTAATAACAGACTGATTCAATTTTTTTAATTTTATTTTACAATCAAATTTTTAAAATTATTTTCAAAATAATTTGGTTATTTAATTAGATTCAGAACAATTTTTTTTTTTTTTTTTTTTTTACTGGATGTGATAATAAAAAAAATTAATTCAGATTCTTAAAAATTTTGTTACAGTCAATTACTGGATTTTTAAAATAAGCTGCGTTAAAACAAATTTTTATAGTCAGATTAATTTTTTTAAATAAGTTGGCTTATAAATTTTGAAATTATATTTAATTTAAAAATACGTTTTTATAAAAGTGAAAATATTAGAAGTAATATTAACTCAAAAAATTTGTTACAGTCAATTACTGGATTTTTAAAATAAGCTGCGTTTAAATAAATTTTTATAGTCAGATTAATTTTTTTAAATAAGTTGGCTTATAAATTTTGAAAATAAATTTGATTTAAAAATACGTTTTTATAAAAGTGAAAATATTAGAAGTAATATTAACTCAATTTGTTTTTCTTAGTATGGTAAATAATACATATATTAACACGTCTGTTTGTAAAATAAAATTAAAAAAATTGAATCCGTCTGTTATTTAATAATTGAGAATGTAAAGGCTCATATGCCACACAGGCCTTTTGACACGCCTGTTTATGTGTTGTCCCATCGAGTCTAAGAGGCTCTTCTAGCATATGAGCTTTTATTATTTTTTAATTTTTTAATTTTTTTCGATTTTTAATTTAAGAGGCTAGGGTGACACTCAAGCCTTTTCAAAAAGCTAGGGTGGCACCCGGGCCTTTGTCTAAATTGAAAATTCTTCCCATTTTTGTTACATTTTAGAATACTCACCTAAAAAATGTTATATTTAAATAAATTTGCCCAATTTTTACCCATAATATATATACTTGTATTTATAAGTATACTCATATTATGAATAAAATACATATTTAATTAATGTTATGTAAAATTTTGAGTTGAGTCAGGTCGAGTTTAATCGAGTTTCAATTGAGTTTTTTAGTCGAGCAGAGTTCGAGCATGACACTGTATTTGACATGTTATTGAAAATAAAACCACCCATTTAAACTGGTTGGGCATATTTAATTTTTTTATTAATTCAATATACAAATTTATATTATTTTTTATTTCATTTAGAATTTCCCTCTAAAATAAATTGGAAGGGTTATTTAATGATTTGACAACAATACTTTCCACTTTTTATCCAATTCATCTACTTTATACATAAGTAATTAATATTTTTTTAAACTCGTAAAAATAAATTATACATACAAAGATCGGATGGATAGAGTAATAAATATATTAAAATAATATGTATCCATGAAATAGAAAATTGATTTTATATTTCTAGACTCAATGTAATATCACATGTTAAACATAAATCAATAGAAAATTGATCTCAAAACATTAATAATCTCTAAATTCAATATAACGATAATAAGTAGGATTTAAACTAATTTTAAGTACATAAGTTAAATTAGTCACAAATTGCAACATTAATTGAACACACTAATTATTTTATGTTCATCTCAAATTCAATAGACATTGACATTCCAATTAAAAAACCACAATGAACTTGCGTGGAGAAAAAATCATTTTACGTCCTATAATTTAGGTCTAATCCAATTTATATCTTTTAAGTTTTCACTTTTTCGATTTACGTCCTTTTTGGTTCAATTTACGTCCTTTTCGCCGGAAATTTTTCAAACTCACCGAAATGTGAGGAATAAATTGGGATTCAGGCCAAATAGTCCAATTTACGTCCTTTAAGTTTGAAATTTTTAAAATTTAATAAATAAATTTCCTAAAAATATCTTTAAAATTTTTAAAATATTATTAAAAATCTGAAAATATTATTAAAATTAAAAACTATAAAATGTGAAAATAAAATTCAAAATACCTTATTTAATTTTTTTAAAATCTCATTAAATATAATAAAATGTGTAAAATAAAAAAAAAAATCTTACAATTCAAAAAAACGAAAATGTTTAACTTAAAATTAAGAAATTCGAAAATCTCATTAAAAATTCTAAAAATCTCTTTAATTTTTTAAAATGTGTAGATTAAATATTAAAAAATTTAAAAACCGAATAAGAATAATAAAAATTATTAATATGTCATTAAAAACACGACTTGGTTCGTACTCATCCGCCATTAAAGTTTTTCTCGAACTCCTAATTGTTTTTGTATTCCACGCCTTGATTGATTGTAGAAACGTGTCAAATTCATTTTAATGAGGTTTTTAGAATTGTATAATTTTTAATTTTATTCTAAACATTTTTAAAATTTTAATTTATAGATTTTTTATATTTAGAATTTTATGTTTTTATGAGATTTATAGAAATTTTTTATTTTTAATTTCCAATATTTCAAATTTTTAGAATTGTAGATTTTTTAATTTTTTTTTTTTGAATTTTTTATTTTTATTTTACACAATTTATAAATTTTAATGATATTTTTAGTTTTTAATTAGATTTTTAATTTTTTAAAGAATTTTTTAATTTTTAATTTTCAAACTTAAAGGACGTAAATTGGACTATTTGACCGGAATTCCAATTTTTCGGTGAAAAGGACATAAATTGGACCTAAAAGGACATAAATTGGACACCCTAGGACGTAAATTGAAAAAGTGAAAACTTAAAGGATATTAACTGGATTAGACCTAAATTACAGGACGTAAAATGAAAATTTCTCAACTTGTGTGTGTATAAATAATGAAAATTACATTTGCTATATTTTTCTTGCATAAGCATGGTGGCAATGAGGCCCCTAGTAATATAGAATTAAATTCAAAAGACAATGTATCTTCATAAGTCATAAGTTATTTAATTCTATATGTATGGTGGCAATGAGGCCCCTATGTTTAGCATTGACTGGACTTTGATTACCAATTGATGCATGTAGCGAGAGAGTATAATATGAATGATGAATATGAAGAATACAAAAATAAGTGAATAACACACACACCAGTCCGTTGATTCTACGAATACCCAGAAAAGTGGTAAAACTCAAATACGTTGATTCATAAAAAATACAATAAAAAAAATATTGAGATGAACTCTCATAATTTTATTAATCATTTCAAAAGCTGCCTTTATTACAATTCTAACTCTTATTTAAGGAGTTAAAATTATTTCTCCCTAACAAATCACGCCATAATAGAAGAGTTTATTTTACAAGAATAAAATTAAACTACGAAACAAGATTATTGTTAATTATTAATCACAAATTAGTAAACATAATTATCACAGATTTTTTTTTCAGCGACTTTAATAATAATAAGGAGTCAATTATTTCTCCATGAACATACTTCATCTTCATCACATTTTTTTTAAAACAAACTTAAAACAACAAACAATATGAAACGGGGAGTGAAGTGGGTGCTACACAATTTAAAACAACAAATTCAAGTGGGTTCGTTTTATGTTAAATTACTCTTATTAATAAAGACGTGAGATAATTATGCATCAGATATAATTACTTACATCAACTTATATAAAATTAAATAGACATCTTTATTCAAGAATTAAAATTTAATGACAGTTAAAATCTTTAATCTGGTAGACAATACATTATGACGGCTGCATTCTTCACTTATAAATTATTTTAAATATGTTTTAGTTTACCAATTATTTTTATTAATTTATTAATTATATTTATATAAAATTTAAACAGTGACATTTCGTACATTAAAAAAAACCCACATGAACTTGTGTTTTTTTTTTTTTTTTCCAATTACATTTGCTATATTTTTCTTGCATAAGCATGGTGGCAATGAGGCCCCCGGTAATATAGAATTAAATTGAAAAAACAATATATCTTCAAAAGTCAAAAAGTTATTTAATTCTATATGTATGATGGCAATGAGCCCCTACATTTAAACAAATTTCATTACTATATATGGTCCTAAGCAACTTAATTCATTTATACTCCCTCCCTCCGTTTTTTTAATAAGTGTCATTTTAACATTTTTCAACAAATTAAGATTATAAAGTGTGATCATATTACCTTTCATTAATTATAGCTAATTAATTTGATATAGAAGTTTTGTTTAATAAAAAAAATGTGGTCAAGAATGTAGCTAGTATTCATAAACCAAATTAATTTTGGTATAAACAATGTTTATGGAATTTATTTATGAACAATATATATGGTAAATGAATAAGGGCAAAATAGTCAAAATTAAAGAAAAAAACTCAGAAAGACATTTATTTTAAAATTAGTTAAAAAGTCAAAGTGACACTTATTAAAAAAAGAGGGAGTATATATTTGTGAATTTGAATTAATTTGTTTGAGTTGGATTGAATCCACCCAAATGTTTGGGCTAATTGACTAATAGTGGACTTAATTATAACCATGGGCGATGCTATAAATATTAGGGGAAAAAAATATTCTTGTAGTTATAGAAGGTAGAAACTCATGTGTAATTTTTTTATGTAATTTCGTATAAGTTAACTCTTAATCATTTAATGAGTTAAATACAGGAGTCCTCAATGTTTGGTTGAATCTTCAAACTTTGTCAATGACCTTCTTGACTTTAGATTGAATACATGAATTATTATTATTCAATTACTATAAGATTTAAATTCAAAATTATTACATCAGCTCGAATGAACCTCTCATCTAAAAATATAGTGTAGATGTTAAAAATAAATATCATTTGATTTTTTTTTCTTTTTCCAAATTGTATTAAAGACAATAAATTCAATGCTCCAACTAATTCACCTTTCAAATACGTATTTAAACAAGCCATGCAAACATCTCACATTCCAAACACAAATACTAAAGCAATTAATATATCACTTTTAGAATTTCTCACTCATAACCATGCATACCATCCACCCAAATTCATTCCTTTTCGTTCTCTTCTCTATTCTTCTCTTTTCCACTTTTTCCAACGTTCTAAGTTAAAAAAATAATGTTGATTCAATTCAGCTCGATCAAAAACCGATGGAAAAAAAACCAATTCATTTTCGACTGTATTGGCACAACATTGTCAATGGTCGTGCTCCTACGTCAATCGAAGTTGTGAAATCACATGCCAACAATACGTTCGGATCAATCAACATGATTGACAATCCGCTAACTCTAGGACCCGAATTGAGCTACAAGGTTGTTGGAAAAGCCCAAGGGTTTTACACGGTGGCTTCACAAGAGAAGCTTGGACTATTGATGATCATGAACTTTGTGTTCACATATGGTAAGTATAATGGTAGCACAATTACAATACTTGGAAGGAATGAAGTGCTTGATAACGTGAGAGAGATGCCCGTGATTGGAGGAACTGGGCCTTTTCGATTTGCTCGAGGTTATGCTGAAGTCCGAACACATGATTATGATAAAAAGACTATGAGTACCACCGTCGAGTATAATATTTATGTGTTCCCTTATTGATTAATATTTTTCTAAAAAATTATAATCCTACTCTATTAATTATGCAAATTTTAGCTTTATGATATGATTGTTCCTTGCCTTGGATTCTCCTAGCAAGTACACAACTATTGCTTTGGTTATCTTATTGTTCTAGCCAAATTATTGGCAATTTAATATGATGTACCCTGCCCAATGTTGAAATAAAGTGTGAATTTATTTATTTTTGTTAATTTTTACAAATTTATTATTTCATTATCGTTAAAAATGAGAAGAAATAAAAGAAAATGAGAGATCTAAAGGAAACTGAATAATAACTTGCTTCAATTATGGAAAAAAATAAATAGAAAGTTGATACACGCGTTATGCAACAGTAAATAAACAACCGCAAGTGTACGGCGTCTATTGTAGCGTGATAAGCACGAGGTCGATCCCACGAGAAGGTTAAAGCGTAAAAGTGGAGTTTGCTAGTCGAATTCTAAGTAGACGTGATCGAAATTTTGAATGGTGTGAATTACTCTAAATATTACCTACCAAAGTGTCACTAATAAGTAATAAAGAGCAAAGACGAAATCGATCAACTAACATGCAAAGTAAGAAAACGAAAGTAAAACGGATGTAACTCAAAGAGAAAAGGTGGGTTCCAAGGCGATTGTAACACTTAGATGTCCGTTTATGAACGTTATCTCGTTTAGATGGCCATTAAGTTTATCTCATATAGGGTGATCACACAAGAAGAATTAATTAATCTCTCGATCTAATTAACCAAAGGCGCAATGCAACATAGGCTCGTATTTCTACCTCACAAACATTACACCGCCTAAAAGAGCTCCTAAGACCATTCGATTCCCTCTCCGATAATTAATCCTCTCTCGAGCTCATAATAATATCGGGTTGCATGCTTGCATACGATTAAATGAAATAAATCTCTCAATCTTACTCCAATTAACAATAGATAAGCAAATCATCATGGCCAATAACAACATGCTTGACAATAGATAATTAAACATGCAAATAGGAAATAAACACCAATTAAAGCAAGAAATTACTCATAAACATCAATCCAAGTCTTACAATGCCATAGAACCACAAAGTGTTTAGCTAACTACAAACATAATCAAATTACAAAATTCAAATGAAATAACTAAATAAAAAGGAAAAGAAATAGAAAGCTTAGTCTAGAATGTGGTAGGGAATGGAATTCCCAAGCTATTGCCTCCTTCCTTGCATGATTTGGTGGAGAGATGAAGAAGTTATGGCCAAACACCTCCAAATATGTGTAAATGTGTGAAAAATGGGGGAAAGGTGTCTTGGGTTTCAAGAATGAGGCCTTATATAGTGTTGGAGAAGGGTTTGGATGCCAAAATTGCAAGTTGGTCCCTCAAAAATGGAGAAAATGGCCAAAAACCCCCGAGAGTGATGTCACCCGGCCGGGTGGCTCCCACCCGGGCATGCCACCCGGCCAAAATACGAAGCAAACATTAATTCAGCCTTGCCCGGGTCGAAACCACCCGGCCGGGTGGGTTTCACCCGGGCTAAATTCGAACCTCCATAAATTTTGGCCTTGCCCGGGTGGTTTTGACCCGCCCGGGTCGTTTCTACCCGGGTACGTTTTTTTCGTCTTTTCGTATCTCGAGCTTCCGACCTCCGATTGACTCGATTCTTTTTTTCATTCCACTCCATTTTTCGAGACGAATCCAACCGTGCACTCCTCTTCTTGATCCAGTAAAGTATGGTTGGTGTTTTGCTCCAAATTCCATCGTATTTCCTATAAAATCAACAAAACACAACATTTCTCTCATTTTGGCTAAAACAATCATATTCCATGCATAATTCAATGAAATACACATCAAAATATACTTCACATGTGCCCCTAAAACGCGTAAATTCCACCCGAATCAAACTCCCCCAAACTTAAAATGTTGTTTGTCCTCAAACAACTAAGCACTTAAAGCAATGAGGGTGGAATGATCACAATGGAATATTCAATGTAATTCACACATGCAAAGTAGGATGTAATGATATCTCTTTCTCAAAGTGCATTTCTCAATGAAGGTCATAGGCTCACTATTGCAATTCACACTCATGGATCAAAGAATGCATCAACACACAACACATTGTAAATGGGAAACATAATCCAAATGCTCAAGTCCTCTACTCACATGATGGAGTGTTTCTCTCAAACACATAAACAAATTAAGGATATTAATGCACTCATCAACCAAGTCATGCTATGCAATCACCATATGCTTGCCCAACTTCTACTCTCTACACACACTCAAATGCTCAACAATGTGATCAATAGGACTTAATCAAGGATGTAACATTGGCTCTTTGGACAAGGTAGGATGAATTTAGGAATTTGTGACTCTTCTAGTGGAGGACAAAGCTTGTTGTTTTACAATTTGTGCTTTCACTTTCAAACTTTACAAACTCCATCATCACTTTTCATTTTCCTTTCTTTTTCAAGCATTCATCACCTCATCTTTTGAACCATTTTATCTTTTCAAACTTTTGGGGTTCTTTGTCCCTCTTTTCTTTTCTTTACCTTGACTTTCTTTTCATCTTTCTCTTTTTTTTTCTTTCAACTTCTCCAATTTCTCCTTTCACCAAAAATATTCATTCAAGCACATGTTTTCCACTTTGTCTTTTATCCTCCACTAGATATAGGAATCAAAAGGCTCAAAAAGGCTAAGTGGTTAACATTGTAGTTTGCCAAGAAAATGAAGAATTAAGCTCAAAGGGCTAACTACGGAAAATTACTTCGGTTTTGGGAAATTTTGGCTAAGTGACTCTTTTTAGAACAAGATGGCCTATATCACATCACATCATCTCACACAATCATGCTTTCAAACAAGAATTTGGGCAAGTTCTAGGATCACTAGCAACAACATAGTCCACTCTCAAATGAACTAAACCGGATTACATGCTCGATTCAAGGCTCAATTCTCACCGGTTTATTCAATAGGACCCTCACATTCATCAAATGTTCCCAAGCAACAACATATCATGCATCCATGCTATCAAAGATCACAAATATGAACACAATCACGATACTATATCCAACACCAAGCATGCCTACATTCAAAGCAAATTGACATCACCACAACTACTTAACAATGGATCCCAATGACTATTCATGCTCACATTTCACCAAGGATCACTACCCAACATATGCTCAAAACCAACTTAACCAATATAATCATGTGAAAGCCAAGTGTGCGCCGGTGCAAAGTGTGATACAAGTAGAACGACGAACCGGTGCAAGAGTAACAACTAGTAGAAAAATAAAAGAAAAATAACTCCCCCAAACTTAGAATTTTACTATGTATAAATTCTAAGTTTGGGGCTACAAGTTGTTACCTCCCTCCTTGCACATCCAATGCTTCTTCAAAGATCACCATTGCAACACTTGTTTTCCCTCTCCAAAGTTGGTTTTGCTTCCTTCTCCATTCTTCAAGATATGATGTCCATAGTATTCTTCATCCATACCTACAAAATAAACCAAGCTATCAACACTACTAAAGCAATAAAATCAAGAAAGCAATAAAACCTTGGGTTGCCTCCCAAGAAGCGCTATTTTTAACGTCCTATGCCGGACGGTTCTCCTTGAGGGGAATATCAAGTCACCCCCTTGTCACCCTTGTTCTTGACCTTCCGTGCCCATACAACTTTCTTTAATCCATCAAAACATCCACTAGCTAGCCCATCTGGCTCTTCAACCATGTCATAAGATGTAGATGCCTCATTCATCCCCAAGTTTGCACAAGTAGCTTTCTTTGATTTTGGGGAGTTTTTGAAGAAAACTCCCCCAAACTTGGCCTTCTTGCCCATCTTCAAATCATTGTCTTCCACCTTGGGGTTCTCTTCCATAATATTTATCTCGGGCTCTTCTTTAACCTTATCTTCCATGAGCTTTGAATAAGGATCTCTCTTGGAGTACACATACTCTTCCTCCTCATCCTCATCCTCATCATCACGAAATCTAACGGCCTTGTAGATGTTGAATGAGACTTTCTCCTCACCAACATGTAGTTCAAGCTCTCCGTTTCGTACGTTGATGACGGCTCCACCCGTTGCTAGAAACGGTCTTCCTAAGATCAAGGGGATTGCCCTATCTTCCTCCATATCAAGTACCACAAAATCAACCGAAAATATGAATTTCCCAACTTTGACAAGCACATCCTCAACCGTTCCCAAGGGATAAACTATGGAGCGATCCGCCAATTGAAGATTCATGGTAGTAGGCGTCAATTTTCCCAAGCCAAGTGATTTGAAAAGTGATAATGGCATGAGGTTTATGCTCGCTCCAAGATCACACAAAGCATGATAGGTTCCCTCTTTGCCAATCACACAAGGCAATGTAAATGAACCGGGATCTCTAAGCTTTGGAGGTAGCTTAGCTTGGATGATGGCACTACACTCTTCGGTGAGGTTCACGGTTTCAAATTCTACCATCCTTCTCTTGTTGGACATAATCTCCTTAAAAAACTTGGCATAATGAGGCATTTGCTCAAGGGCCTCCGCAAATGGGATGTTGATGTGTATCTTTTTGAACATCTCCAAAAATTTGATGAACTTTGCATCCAAACTCGTCTTCTTGAGTCGTTGAGGGTATGGGAGTGGAGGTTTGTGTGGAGATGGAGGCTTATGTGCATCATTCTCTTTCTCACTTGTTTTCTCCTTCTCAACATCTTTCTCTTCAACTTTCCTTCCTTGTTGTTCCTCTTCACCATCTTCCTTTGGCATCATAGGGCCTTCATAGCTTGTGCCACTCCTCAACTTAATTGAGTTGCATTGCTCCTTGGGGTTTAGCTCCGTGTTAGAGGGGAATTGCCCCGGAACGTGTTGCTTTCCAATGGCATTAGCAAGTTGACCTATTTGCTTTTCTATGGCCTTCACGTTGTTTGCCACATTCTTGATCATTTCACCATGCTCATCAATTCTTTGCCATGTTTTGTTTGCATTCTCCCTAGTTTCTCTCATGAATTTCGTGGTTTCCCCCATAAAAGCACCAAACATATCCTCCATTGATGGCTTTGATGAAGACTCCACAATAGCTCCATCTCTCACATTGAAATTTGGAGGTGGGATGATGACATTCCTTGTGTTGGCATAGGAGAAATTCTCATGTTGCCTCAATCCGGGATGGTAATGATTCGGGTTAGGGGGGTGATAGTTCCCATGAGTTTGTCTTTCTCCCCAACCTCTCTCTCGAAAATGATGATCCCGTTGGTTGTTCATGAAATGGGCCTCTTCATATTGATCATTATTGGGCTCCACTAGTGCTTTGGCCGTCATCAAAGAGATTAGCTTATCCACTTTGTTGGAGAGTTTAGCACTCTCATCCAAATCTTGGGTTGAAGCAACTTTCCGGTTTTGTCTTCTCTCGGATGGCCATTGGTTGCTATTCTTAGCCATCTCTTCTAAGAGTACATAACCTTCTTCCGTCGTCTTTCTCAATAAAGAACCTCCACCGGCCGAGGCATCTACCATCCCTCTCGTTCGATGGTCCATCCCGTTGTAGAAATAGCAAATCAATTGGTCTCTTGAGAACCCATGTTGAGGACAACTCCGTATAAGATCCTTAAAGCGCTCCCAAGCCTCGGCTAACGACTCATCATCGTCTTGCATGAAAGAAGAAATCTCTCCTCTTATCTTAATGGTCTTGCTTGGAGGAAAGTACTTCATGAGAAAAGCATCTACAAGATCGGCCCAATTTTCGATCGTCCTTAAGTCAAGAGACATGTACCATTGCTTAGCACGATCACGGAGTGAGAATGGGAACAATTGGAGACGAATATAATCTTGAGGAACTCGGTTTATCTTCACCGTCCCACTTATCTCTAAGAATTGAGATAAATGGAGGTTGGGATCCTCCTTCGACAACCCTCCAAATTGGTTGTTTTGGACCATCATGATCAACGCCGGTTTGAGCTCAAAGTTATGAGCGTCAATGGGTTTCCTACCCGCTCCTCCATATGGTCTAGGGATGGGACGGAAGTGGTCTCTCAAGACTCTTTGATTCCCGTTTTCCTCCCGTTGCTCTCCATCTCCTTCCACATTGACATTCCCTTCATTCCTCCGGTTGAGGTTATCTCTTATACCTCCTTGTGGTCGATTACCACCATTCCCATTTGGCTCCACTATGCCTCCAATATCCTCTTGGTTCCTTTCTTCTTCCACTATTGGATTCTCTCTTCTATTCATGGCTTCCAATTCAATCCTTCTTCTTTCGGCGTTTTGTCTTCGACAACGAGCTTCGATTTCCGGGTCTAGAGGTAGCAACTCTTGTTGATCTCTCCTAGCTCGGGTGATCATATACCATGTCTAGACAAAAGTTCAAAAGAAAGTAAGAATCACAAGTGAAATTAAGGTAAAACAAACAAATATTTTTGGATTTTTGCAAATAAAGAAAGCAAGTAAATTGTCTAAACTAAAACTCTCCTAGCCTACACTCTAGAGCTTATAAAAACCTCCCCGGCAGCGGCGCCATAAACTTGATACACGCGTTATGCAACACTAAATAAACAACCGCAAGTGTACGGCGTCTATTGTAGCGTGATAAGCACGAGGTCGATCCCACGAGAAGGTTAAAGCGTAAAAGTGGAGTTTGCTAGTCGAATTCTAAGTAGACGTGATCGAAATTTTGAATGGTGTGAATTACTCTAAATATTACCTACCAAAGTGTCACTAATAAGTAATAAAGAGCAAAGACGAAATCGATCAACTAACATGCAAAGTAAGAAAACGAAAGTAAAACGGATGTAACTCAAAGAGAAAAGGTGGGTTCCAAGGCGATTGTAACACTTAGATGTCCGTTTATGAATGTTATCTCGTTTAGATGGCCATTAAGTTTATCTCATATAGGGTGATCACACAAGAAGAATTAATTAATCTCTCGATCTAATTAACCAAAGGCGCAATGAAACATAGGCTCGTATTTCTACCTCACAAACATTACACCGCCTAAAAGAGCTCCTAAGACCATTCGATTCCCTCTCCGATAATTAATCCTCTCTCGAGCTCATAATAATATCGGGTTGCATGCTTGCATACGATTAAATGAAATAAATCTCTCAATCTTACTCCAATTAACAATAGATAAGCAAATCATCATGGCCAATAACAACATGCTTGACAATAGATAATTAAACATGCAAATAGGAAATAAACACCAATTAAAGCAAGAAATTACTCATAAACATCAATCCAAGTCTTACAATGCCCTAGAACCACAAAGTGTTTAGCTAACTACAAACATAATCAAATTACAAAATTCAAATGAAATAACTAAATAAAAAGGAAAAGAAATAGAAAGCTTAGTCTAGAATGTGGTAGGGAATGGAATTCCCAAGCTATTGCCTCCTTCCTTGCATGATTTGGTGGAGAGATGAAGAAGTTATGACCAAACACCTCCAAATATGTGTAAATGTGTGAAGAATGGGGGAAAGGTGTCTTGGGTTTCAAGAATGAGGCCTTATATAGTGTTGGAGAAGGGTTTGGATGCCAAAATTGCAAGTTGGTCCCTCAAAAATGGAGAAAATGGCCAAAAACCCCCGAGAGTGATGTCACCCGGCCGGGTGGCTCCCACCCGGGCATGCCACCCGGCCAAAATACGAAGCAAACATTAATTCAGCCTTGCCCGGGTCGAAACCACCCGGCCGGGTGGGTTTCACCCGGGCTAAATTCGAACCTCCATAAATTTTGGCCTTGCCCGGGTGGTTTTGACCCGCCCGGGTCGTTTCTACCCGGGTACGTTTTTTTCGTCTTTTCGTATCTCGAGCTTCCGACCTTCGATTGACTCGATTCTTTTTTTCATTCCACTCCATTTTTCGAGACGAATCCAACCGTGCACTCCTCTTCTTGATCCAGTAAAGTATGGTTGGTGTTTTGCTCCAAATTCCATCGTATTTCCTATAAAATCAACAAAACACAACCTTTCTCTCATTTTGGCTAAAACAATCATATTCCATGCATAATTCAATGAAATACACATCAAAATATACTTCACATGTGCCCCTAAAACGCGTAAATTCCACCCGAATCAAAAGTATTAAATCAAAGTAGAAATTGTGAAAATTTACATGGGGTAATTTAAGGAAACGTGATAAAAAGGACTAAAACGATTTTTATTTTGAAACAAAGTTAAAACTAAAAGCAACAAACAATATGAATTAGTGCTACACAATTTAAAACAACAAATTTAAGTGGGTTCGTTTAATGTTACTAGGTTAATTATTCAATTAAAATTCAATCTTAAATGATAAATTACTCTTACTAATAAACACGTGAGATAATTTTACATTTGATATAATTACTTACATCAACTTATATAAAATTAAATAATAATCTTTATTTATGAATTAAAATTTATTGGCAATTAAAATTCCTACAATGCCCAAGGGAAAATTCGTTAATTACAGTTTAGTTTTTTTTTTTTTTTTTTTTAATGAAAAATCGAGTTAACTTCAATTAAAATAAATATCAAGTAGATTATTCATAAATTTATGAAACTCTACCCAACAGTGGGGGCTCTCAACAAATCGAGAGGCCCTAGCAAATACATGACAATAAAATGGGTTTTGGATTAAAAGGAAAAAAATAAAAGATAAAAGTTATAAGTTCACAAGTCGAACAAAAGGCCAGGGTGCCATCGAAAAATGGTACACCTCTATATACAACCTAGTAATAAAAGCGATTAAAAATTCCGAAAAAACTGATCAAGTCAAGGAATCTGAAACCAAGTGAAGGACTATGGAGAGTCAAATGCATCGCCCCAACTGCCCTTGAACTTGAAGACACAGGTGAAATCATTGTCAAGCCCTATCGATGGGCTGATAGTGTAATTCGTGTAGGCTCTAGCCGCGAATTCATTGATAGTGTTGTCTGATATTTGGTGATGGGATAGGCTCCCCCCAGACATCTTGGGGATACTACGTTTCTCCGTGGAACGAGTTGAGGCTGTCCGAGTAGGGGTAGAAACGTCGTCGGCATTAGCCTCCAAATTCGAATTGGTGTTGGCCGCTACAGCCATATGTTCCATACAGAGGTCCGAGGGCTCATCTGTGTTGAGACTGGAGAAGGAGTTACTCACTGGGACCAGATCGACTTCGATATCCGAGGAGGGGTTCCGCGGGAGCATTCAGGGCTGGAGGTCCGAGGGAGAAGGCCTCGATCGTCTTCTGTGTAGGGTCCTACCACAAGAGTCATCGCGAGGAGGTGACGGGGCTTGTCGAGCAAACACGTGTCCAACTACCTAACAGTGGTTGTAGAACTCTGGAAGTTGCTCATATAGCACCTCCACCGTCACAGATCGGTCCTCACATTCAAGGACTAGTCGCTCCAAAAAAGGTTGTTTCATATCCACCTCGACCAAAATTTTAGCATACTGAGCCATGGTCTTAGCCGATGTGTGACCGTCCATCTTAATGAGCTTACCAACCGCCGATGCCGCAGCCGCAACCGAGAGAACCGTGAACTGCCAAAGTTCAATCGGAAGGTCGAGGAGGCGTACCCAAACTTGAGTCGTCGAGGTCAGCGCTTGGTTCGGATTGAAACCAGGAGGCCATTTTTGTAGGCGGATGGAACCTGGGCCCAGTTGTCAATCTCATCTCCTAAAAATACGATCGCACTCTTTCAATAAGTAAAATTTGAGAATAACAAATCCTTTTTCAATTGGCACACCTACCGAATACATGAACCACATAATTGGCCCTTTTTTTTTCACACAATTGCAGTTTAATTTAAATAATTGAATAGTAACAAATCAATAATCAACATTTTTGCAATTGAAATAAATAAACTAATTCATTTACTAACTTAAACGCTCCAATTAAATCCATTCATTTGTTCAACATTTTGTACTTTAATTCATCTTTGACACGTGTCATTTCTAATTTTATGAAGCATTGATTATTTTTTAACATGACACATTCCTAATTCCACATTATTTTTCCATGATGACTCTCTAATTAATTTGTATCAATTAATTTATTATGTATTAATATATTATTTCAAATTCTTCCTTTAATTTCTTAATATTTTATTTTACTTTTAGTTTCATTATATGATCAAATAATTTAAACATGAACACTACACACAATTCTCCCAAAAGCCAATATAGTTTATCAAATGTAAAGTTACAATTTGAATGATAAGACATTAATGAAATAGAACAATTACAAATACTTTTTTTAAAAAATTATGAAGTTAATTTAGTTCACTATTAGTCAATTAGCCCAAACATTTGGGTGGATTCAATCCCACTCAAACAAATTAATTCAAATTCACAAGTATAAATGAATTAATGTTCCTTAGGCCTATAGTAATTAATAAAAAAAAGTCCAAATGTAGGGGCCTCATTGCCACCATACATATTACTCCCTCCTTACGATAACTTGAACGGTTTAACCGACACACTTTTCAAGAAAATAAAATTTAGTGGTTGGTGATATAAGATAAATAACAAATGTTTTTTTAGGTAATTATTGAGGTGCAAAGTGAATATGATGAGGTGTAAAATAAAATGTAGGTAAAAAATAGTGATAATTTTAAAAATAAAATTATGTTTGAAGGATATTAATTTTATATAGTATTTTAATATTAAGAGTGAATTTTTTGTTGGAATGTTTCAATAAAAAAATGTGTAAATAATAGGGAGCGGAAGGGTGTACTAGTTATAGAATTAAATAACTAACTTTTGACTTTTGCAAATATATTGGCTTTTGAATTTAATTCTATATTACCAGGGGCTTCAGACAAAGTGAGATAGCTCAAGTGGTTAGAGCACCACTACCTAGGCCTTAGTCCTGGGTTCGAGTAGGAGGGAAAAAAATGAATGGGTATTTAACTTCCATAAAAAAAAAAAAAAAAAAAAAAAAAAAAAAAAAAGGGGCCTCATTGCTACCATGCTTATGCAAGAAAAAAACACATGTTGTGAAACAACTAAAACTTATAACTTTGTATGTAAAAGAGAACAATATGTAAAAGTAGTATAGAAATGTTTGATTCAACTTCAAGTGATTACTATAACATTTGCACCCCTATTTATAGGTCCCAATACAAGCTTGGGAAGATGAAATGAGAGGTGCACTATAAATGTAGGTACATGAACAACCAAAGGACACATAGTGGGTATTAAGGAGGAAGTAATGGACATTCATACAAATAAATATTATTCATAACACTCCCCCTTGAATGTCCAGTAGATAAAATTATGTCTTGTTAAAATCCAATGAGAAGAAACGTGTATTAACTCCCCCTGATGATTACATCACTTCACATCCTTAAGACGACGCACTCCAATTTTGTACCTCAATTTCTCAAACGTAAAGTAGGTAAAGACTTGGTAAATAAATCTGCCAAATTATCACTTGAACGAATTTGTTGCACACTGATGTCACCCTTTTGCTGAAGATCGTGAGTAAAGAAGAATTTAGGATCAATATGTTTTGTCCTATCACCTTTGATAAATCCTTCCGCTAGTTGGGCAACACATGCAGCATTGTCTTCATAAATCACCGTTGGATTATCTTTCTCTGAGTTTAATCCACACTGCCTGCAAATATGATGTGTGACGGAACGCAACCAAACACATTCACGACTTGCCTCGTGAATTGCTAGGATCTCTGCATGGTTAGATGAAGTAGCAACTAAAGTTTGTTTAACAGAACGCCATGAAATAGCTGTACCTCCATATGTGAACAAATAACCTGTTTGAGATCGAACTTTGTGCGGGTCTGATAAGTAGCCTGCATCTGCATAACCAACTAAACAAGGTTTTGATGAGTTTGAAAAATATAAACCCATATCCATTGTTCCTCTAAGGTATCGAAAAACGTGTTTAACACCATTCCAATGCCTACGAGTTGGAGAAGAACTATATCTTGCTAATAAATTAACAGCAAATGATATATCAGGCCTTGTGTTGCTAGCAAGATACATTAGTGCACCTATTGCACTCAAATATGGTACTTCTTGACCAAGCAATTCTTCATTTTCTTCGCGGGGTCGAAATGGATCTTTCGCTACATTCAGTGACCGCACAACCATAGGTGTGCTTAAGGGATGTGCTTTATCCATATAAAACCGTTTCAACACTTTCATAACATAAGTAGATTGATGCACAAAAATCCCATTATCAAAGTGTTCAATTTGAAGACCCAAACAAAATTTTGTTTTACCAAGATCCTTCATTTCAAAATCCCTCTTGAGGGAAGCCACGGCCTTTGATAACTCTGTAGGAGTCCCAATGATATTCAAATCATCAACATATACAGCAATAATCACATATTCACATCCAGATCTTTTAATAAAAACACAAGGGCATATAGAATCATTGTTATACCCCTCCTTAATCAAGAATGCACTCAAACAATTGTACCACATGCGACCAGATTGTTTTAATCCATATAAGGATTTGCTCAACTTGACTGAATATATGTTTTGAGAATTCTCGTTTTTCATTAAAGGTACCTTTAATCCCTCAGGGATTGTCATGTAAATATCTTTCTCTAATGAGCCGTACAAATAAGCTATAACGACATCTGTTAGACGCATTTCAAGTTTTTCTTGCACTGCCAGACTTATTAAATAACGAAAAGTTATTGCATCCACCACTGGAGAGTAAGTCTCCTCATAATCAACACCTGGCCTTTGGGTAAAACCTTGTGCGACAAGCCGGGCTTTATACCTCACGATTTCATTTTTCTCATTTCTTTTTCGCACGAATACCCATTTATGCCCCACGGGTTTTATACCATTAGGTGTACGGACAACAGGTCCAAAAACTTTTCGTTTAATAAGAGATTGCAATTCTGCACTTATTGCGTCTTTCCACATTGGCCAATCATCTCGTTTCCTACATTCATCAATAGACGTAGGTTCAGGATCCTCATCATCTTCCATTATATTGAGCGCTACATTATATGCAAAGATATCGTCGACGTCGATTTCATTTCGGCTCCATCTTTCTCCTGTTCTGACATAATTGATCGATATTTCATCATTTTTAGGCGCCTGGAATTTATCAATGACTTCAATATCATTTTCTGGGACTTTAAGTAGTGTGTCAGATTTTTCAACAGGAGTGTTCACATTATGGCCATCCTCATTTGCTCCTTTTCTTTTTCGAGGATTTTTGTCTTTGGAACCGAGAGGTCTACCACGCTTCAGGCGTGCCGTAGATTCATTTGCAATGGAAGATGGTCCTTCAAGGACATCAATTCTGTTAGGAGCATTAGCAGCTGGAATATGAGATTTTGTAACTCTTTTAAGGTCAGTAAATGCGTCTGGCAGTTGATTCGCAATCTTTTGCAAATGAATTATCTTTTCAACTTCAAGTTCACATTGTTTTGTACGAGGATCCATGCAATTCAATGATAATTCATTCCAAGAAATATTCTTTGCCAGCTGCTTACTTTCCCCCCCTAATGTTGGAAAAATTGTCTCATCAAAATGACAATCGGCAAACCTTGCCGTGAATAGATCTCCGGTCAATGGTTCTAAATATTTAATAATAGACAGAGATTCGTACCCAACATATATCCCCATTCTCCTTTGGGGACCCATCTTTGTACGTTGTGGTGGAGCAATCGGTACATATACAGCACATCCAAAAGTTCTTAGATGGGAAATATTTGGTTCTTGACCTTGAACCATTTGTACGGGGGAAATGCTATGATAACTTGTTGGTCTGATGCGCACAAGTGCTGCCGCATGTAATATAGCATGACCCCAAGCTGAAATGGGGAGTTTAGATTTCATCAATAATGGTCGGGCAATCAATTGAATACGCTTTATAAGCGATTCAGCAAGACCGTTTTGTGTATGGACATGAGCAACTGGATGCTCAATATGTATTCCAATTGATAAGCAATAATCATTGAAAGTCTGGGATGAAAATTCACCAGCATTATCAAGACGGATTGTCTTAATTGCATTATCAGGAAACTGTGCTCGCAATCGTATTATTTGTCCCAATAATTTTGCAAAAGCCAAATTGCGAGATGACAATAAGCATACATGTGACCACTTAGTCGATGCATCAATC
Organism: Galeopsis tetrahit; assembly: GCA_963675135.1. Classification (NCBI taxonomy): domain Eukaryota; kingdom Viridiplantae; phylum Streptophyta; class Magnoliopsida; order Lamiales; family Lamiaceae; genus Galeopsis; species Galeopsis tetrahit. The sequence goes on along the minus strand of OY776128.1, from coordinate 394,381 downwards.
AAGACCATAAAATACCTAAATGGTCCACTTGGCGGATGTATAGGTCCGCAAATATCCCCTTGAATTCGTTCCAAGAATATAAGATTTTCATGCTCAACTTTAGCTGGTGACGGTCTTACAATTAATTTCCCTTGTGAACAAGCAGCACATGAAAATTCATTGTGATGTAGTATTTTCCGATTTTTCAATGGATGCCCACATGAATTTTCTACAATTTTTCGCATCATTATGGAACCGGGATGGCCCAACCGGTCATGCCAAACATTAAATTCGGTAGTAACCTTTTGGTTTACTACGGCATAAATTTCAATTGTTCTTATGCTCGTGCAATATAAACCCGAGGACAAAGCGGGTAACTTTTCCACCATACATTTCTTTCCCGCAACAATTGTAGTAATATTGAGATACTCAATATTGCCTTCTTTCGTAGTCTCAAGATGATATCCATTTAAACGAATATCTTTAAAACTCAATAAATTTCTTTGAGACTTTCCAGAGAATAAGGCATCATTTATAATGAATTTTGTCCCTCCGGGTAATTGAATAGTGGCTTTTCCAAAGCCTTCAATTATTTTTGTACAACCGGATATTGTATTTACATTAGCTTCTCCCCAATTTATATTTGAGAAGTATTTTTTATTGTTGAATATAGTGTGCGTAGTAGCACTATCCACGAGACATAGATCTCCATCTTCTTCCTTGAAAGTTGATGTTGCCATACCATTTTCCATTTCTGAAATTGGTCACTATCTGAATTTCGTCGGCAGGAATGTTTGACGAGCCTCGTGCTGATAACGTGTTGTGAAACAACTAAAACTTATAACTTTGTATGTAAAAGAGAACAATATGTAAAAGTAGTATAGAAATGTTTGATTCAACTTCAAGTGATTACTATAACATTTGCACCCCTATTTATAGGTCCCAATACAAGCTTGGGAAGATGAAATGAGAGGTGCACTATAAATGTAGGTACATGAACAACCAAATGACACATAGTGGGTATTAAGGAGGAAGTACATGAACAACACACAAGTTCATGTGAGTTTTTAATCACGACTAGACAAATATATTAAATTTTAACATACTTTGAATATCTATTTTAACACTAACTAATGATTAGCATTTACAATAAAACTACATATTCCTATTATATGATAGATTATATTTTAAAATAATTATACATTTAATGTATAAAAAAATTTAAGTTTTATAATAATATAATATATATATATATAATATAATTTTATGAATACATATTATTTTAATATATTTATTACACCCTCCATCCAATCTTATTATTTTAATATAATTTTATTCATAATATGAGTATACTTGTAATAAGTATATTATGGGTAAAAATTGTTAAATTGTTTAAGCATGATCTGACTCGTGAACTTAAATAGCATATTGTTATTGAGCTTGAACTTCTCATGTAGCTCAAGCTTGACTCGATTAAATTCAATTCGATTTCGAGCTTTTTTTAGATTGAACACGAATGATTCATTAATCGGTTCAACTCGTAAATTCAATTATAAAATATATATTTTATAAATTACTAATTAAAAATAAAAATAAAATTGATTTTTTTTAGATTGAACACGAATGACTCCTAAACCCGTCCCCTACCTCTGCCGACTCTCACAAGCCCCACCTCCACCACATTCGGACCCCAATCCGACCCACTTAATTCAATCTCCTACATTTCTATTCAATCGTAATATTACTATGCTTGTAAAGTACTATACGGAATACTATTTTTCTCACACAATTTAACGTATTTGTATGTATAACGATATTACTTAATAAATGATGTTGTATTACAAATTGAAATAAGTTGAAATATACATACAACTGATAGGTTCAAGTGTGACTCTATAAAAAATAAATAAAATCCAAATATAACTGGTTTAAATTTGAAAAAGAAAATCAATTTAAAGGTGCTAATTACAGCCAAAATCACGATCATGTATTACTTGTAGTTTAATATAAGTAAACTGTGTATTAGCAAATCAATATCATTACCTTAAAAAATTGTAATTGAGCCATGTAACATTTATTTCAAATAATATTATTAATATAATAAAATTTATGTAAATATATAATTAATAATAAAAATGGTAAACTAAAATATATTTAAAATAATTTTACAAGTGAAAAATGCAGTCATCATAATGTATTGTGTACGAGATTACCGTCGTTAGTTCTAGTGTTTAATTTATTAAAATGTGGCATATTAATTAGTATGCGTCCTCACAAGCATATTCGAGCTAGTTACTTCTTTTATATTATGAATAAGATTGAACACCTAAATTATTTAATGACTATAAAATTTGAATTCATATCGAAAGAACGTTTTATCTAAAAAATAAATAGTGTTCGGTCAAAAATAATAATAATAATAAATAGTGTAGATGTTAAAAATAAAGGAGTATCATTTATAATATTGAATATTAATAGTGAAAAAGTCTAAAGTTATTTAATTCCATGTCTAGTAATATGTATGGTGGCAATGAGTCCCCTACGTTTGAACATTTTTCATTACTATATATGGGCCTAAGCAACATTATTTCATTTATATTTGTCAATTTGAATTAATTTGTTTGGGTAGGTTTGACAATAAAAGGTACGGTATATATAAAAGAAAAAGAAATTATAAAATCATAAACTCACAAGTCGAGTTAGAGGTCGAAGTGTCGTTAAAATCTTACCTGAGAAAATCCTCCTTATGGACAAAATCCGAAGTCAAGAGAAAATGTATACTCCTCTAAATAACAAGTGTAACACACTCAATATGTGTGTAATCCAGCATATCCGACCAACGATTGTGAAGGGATACCTGCATGAACTCTGAAGTTCCAGAGTCGGCTGAACCATCTGGCAGCTGCTGAGGCGGGCCCTTCCCAAACCAGCGTCTGGTGTGTTGGACAACATTCGCGAGCTCAGTCAAATTGGAGTCTTTTACCATAAACGCATTGACTATATCCCTGAGGAAGTCATAATTCGGGACACTTCGTTCTCTGTTCAACTCCTCAATGAAAGTAGACTTATTGGCCTGTTCCCCGAGGCGGGTAAGGGGCTCGTGACTCGTGAGTAGGATTGAATCCAGCCAAATGTTTGAGCTAATCGACTTAATTATAGTGAACTTAATTAAAAAAAAATTAAGTATTTGTAATTGTTATATTTCATTAATGTCTTATCATTCAAATTGCAACTTTGCATTTGATAGACTATATAGCCTTTTGGGAGAATTGTGTGGTGCTCATGTTTAAATTATTTCATCATATAAATTTATAATGATGTTTTTAAAAAATAAACAAATTAGGAACTTCAAAATTTGTAGTATAAATATGTACCTTTAACCTAACATCTAAAGCAAAAAAATGTTTCTCTTTTATTGATCCATTTTATCATTTTAATTGTCTCAATCAAATTGACTCATTTACTAAAATGTCAATATTTCACTATCTATCTACATTTTTTTTTCCATCTATCTCTATCTTTATCTTTTTTTATCTATTATCCCCAACTTTATACCATTTTAATACAATTTTTTTTTAAAACTTATGTAAAAAACAAACGAATTACATAGGGATACATGAAGTATAATGTTAATTTGAATTATAACTATGGGCGATGCTATACGTACAACTTGGGGAGAAAAATTCATGTAATTATATTAAAGGTAGAAACTCATGTGTAATTTTCTACTGTTTTTTAATAAGTGTCACTTTATCTTTTTAACTAATTTTAAAATAAGTGTCATTTTTTCTTTAATTTTGACTGTTTTATCCTTATTCATTTACCATAAATATTTTTCATTAATAAATTCCACAAAAATTGTTTATACCAAAATTAATTTGGTTTATGAATACTAGCTACATTCTTAACTACATTCTTTATCAAACAAAATTTATATATTAAAATTAGTTATAATTAATGAAGGGTGATATCGACCACAATTTATAATCTTAATTTGTTGAAAAAAGTTAAAATGACACTTATTAAAAGATGGAGGCCGGAGTATGTAATTTGGTCATAATTTGGAAGATATTTACTAAGTTATTAGTATGAGTCTGTTTATGAGTATAACTAGATTATAAATTTTAATCATTTAGTGAATTCAATACAAGTTACATAATAGGTAAGTCGTAACATATATGCAGGAGATCAACTAAATAGCCTGTGTGTACTCACATGCATATACGAGCTAGTACGTTACTTCTCTTAAATTATGAATAAAATTACATGAATTATTATAATGTAATTACTGTAAAATTTGAATTCAAAAATTTAGTGTAGATGTTAAAAAAATAATGAACATCATTTGATTTTTTATTTTTTCCAAATTGTATTAAAGATAACACATTCAATGTTCCACCTAACTCACCTTTCAAATATGTATTTAAAACAAGCCATACAAACATAGCATTCCAACACAAATACTAAGCAATATATCACTTTAGAATTTCTCACTCATAAGCATGCATACCATCCACCCAAATTCATTCCTCTTCATCCTCTTCATCATTGTCCTCTTCTTTTCCACCTCTTTTAGCATTCTCGATGTAAAAAATAATGTTGATTCAATCCAGTTCGATCAAAAATCAATTAAAGAAAAACTAAATCATGTTCGACTATATTGGCACAACATTGTTACTTGCCCTGGATTCTCCTAGCAAGTACACAATTATTGCTTTGGTTATCTTATATTTGTAGCCCAAATTTTGGGCAATTTAATGTGATGTGCCCTACACAATGTTGAAATAAAGTATGGCCTCATTTATTTTCGTTGAAACCGCTTATTTTTTACAAATGTACTCTCCATTATCGTTAAGATGAAAAGAAAAAATAAAGGAAATCGAGTAATAACTTGCTTTAATTATGAAAAGAAATGGAAAATAGTAAATCAAATAAAAAATTGTGGGGATTTAAATAGGGGTAATTTAAAAAAAAAAAAACGTGATAAAAATGACTAAAAATATTGATGACTAAATGCAACAAATATTATGAAATGGAGGGTTCGTTTTAAGTTACAAGGTTAATCAGCGTTTCGACTAGATTAAATTGTTATATGTTTTACTTTTTATGTTCCACTTAATGTTCTATTCAACGGAATCTTTGACACCTATCATTTCTAAGTAATCTTATGATGTTTTGATTAATTTTTAATATAACACTTGTCAATAATTAAATTAAATTAAATGTTTATATTATTTGTCAGTATTTTTTTCATTTGGGCAGGAGGCCGATCGAGGGGGTTAGAAGATGATGAAAAAATGTTTATATTAATATTCGTTTTAATAAAATTTAAAATACTTTCATTTTTAAAAAATATATAGAAGTGCAGATCTCAAAAGTTGTCCAAGCATCACCAAAACAATTAATTAAATGATTTTTAAATCTGAGCATTTAACAGTTATAATTTAATTTATAATGTTTTATTTATCCACTGAATATTTTCGTAAAATAAAAAATTAAAACATGGCATTTTTTTTGTCATACCATACTTGCTAGGAGAATCCAAGGCACTTGCATAATCAATAATGTAACACATAAATATTATATTCTACGGTGGCATCCCCGTCTTAAGATTAAAATTATGTGTTCGGGCTTCAACATAGCCCCGAGCAAAGGGGCGTGTCATCTAAATAATCGGTCCGTTTCTCCCTAGTATTGAAATCGTGCTACCATTATACTTACCATATTTGAACACAAAGTTCATGGTCATCAATATACTAAACTCCTCTTGTGAAGCTAGTGCGCATAAAATCCTTGGGCTCTTCCGACAACCTTGGAGCGCAACTCGAGCCCTAGTGTTAGCGGATTGTCAATCATATTGAATTGCCCCAACCCATTTTTTATCGGTGATTTCACGACCGGGACTGATGTAGGCGCACGACCACATTAACAATTCCTGTTTGATTCCGAGACAACTCTATCTTTGAGTACCCCTGGTATTCCGACAATATAATATTTTTTTCTTTCAAAAAAAAAAAAAAATACAATTCTGGTTTGATTCTCGTGTTCTACATTTTGTGTTCCATTGGTATTTTAAATTCTACTGAATTTTTAACACATGTCGCTCCTAATATTATAGGACATTTATTATTTTTTAATATTATATACACTTGATAATCATTCATATAGTAAAAAAAATAACGAAACATCAAAATTAAAACAGGTGATCTTATTCGAGCATTAGGTTGATTCAATCCTACTTAAACAAATTAATTCAAATTCACAAATATAAATGAATTAATGTTGCTAGCTAGGACCATATATAGCTAGTAATGAAAAATGTTCAAACATAGGGGCCTCATTGCCACCATACATATTACTAGCCATAGAATTAAATAACAAGTTTTGACTTTTAATTGAAGAGATATTGTCTTTTGAATTTAATTCTATATTACCAGGGGCCTCATTGCCACCATGCTTATGCAAGAAAAATATAGCAAATGTAATTTTCATTATTTATAACCTGTAAATCCGTCGTGGGGTGTGGAAGGTTTTATATCACGTCCATATATATATATAAACTCAAATTCATGTGGTTACAATTTAACGTACGAATTGTCACTGTTTATTGAATTCGAGATCAACAATGCACAAAATAATTTAGTAGGTAGGTGTGGCAATTTGTGACTAATTTAACTTATGTACTGAAAACTAGTTTAAATCCTAAGTATTATTATATTGAATTTAGAGATTATTAAAGTTTTGAGAACAATTTTCTATTGATTTATGTTTAACATGTGGGTGGGTGAAAAGATGATGAACAAATATTTATTTTATTTGTTATTTTTAAATTTGATTTTTTTTTTAAATCACTTTTTAAAAATAAATCTGAGTTCATTATGTATTTTAGAATTACATAATTTTTTTTAATTGAGCATTTAACAATTACTCCCATAATTTAATTTATAATGTTTTATTTATCCACTGAATATTTTCGTAAAATAAAAAATTAAGACATGACTTTTTTTGTCATACCATACTTTCAACGAAAATAAATCATGGCATATAGAAAATTAAATTGCCAGAAATTTGGTCTAGAAAATTAAGATAACCAAATAAATTATTGTGTACTTGCTAGGAGAACCCAAGGCAATTGCATAATCAATAATGTAACACGTAAATATTATATTCTACGGTGGCATCCCCTGTCTTGAGATTAAAATCATGTGTTCGGGCTTCAACATAGCCCCGAGCAAATCGAAAAAGTCCACTTCCGCCAATCACGGGCATTTCTCTCACTTGATTGAACACCTCGTTTCTCCCTAATATTGAAATCGTGCTACCATTATACTTACCATATTTGAACACAAAGTTCATGGTCATCAAAATTCCAAACTCCTCTTGTGAAGCTAGTGCATAAAATCCTTGGGCTCTTCCGGCAACTTTGGAGCTCAACTCGGGCCCTAGTGTTAGCGGTTTAAACTTTAAATACATATTTAAAAAGTGAGTTAGGTGGTGGAGTATTGAATTTGTAATCTTAATACTACTTTTGGAAATTTATGTAATCTTAGTCTTCCTTTGCTTTTCAATGAGTACACTTCAAAATAAAAGACTACCCACTAATGAATTTAGTATTATATACTAATAATCTTAAAAGGTAAATAATTTCTTTCTGATTAAAGGAGATTGTTTGAATGTGATACGATGTTGGAGATATTCATATAATATTCAATAGTATTCATAATTAAAAATAGGGTTACTTCTATATAAATTTACGAATCTAATATTTAATCTCAATATAATCAAGATTGACAATATTTTTATGTAAATTTATTATCTTTTTAGTTGTATATTAGCATTTTCAAATAAAGAATTTTGATGCTTTAGAGTGTGTTAATTAATATGCTTGGATCAGAGATCTCTTTATATTGATGAAATCAAATTAAAATGATCGAAACAAAAAAAATGATTATGAGAAATCAAAAGTATCGCCCCAACGTCTGATCATATACTTGACGATAAAGCGACAAAGTTCATCTTCTCGTCAAACCTGTTGATGAATCCTAAACAGTTGGATCGATTGAATCCTACTCAACAAATACAAATTAAAAATATAAAAAATAGAGAATAATTATTACACTCAATTTGATTTTATATAGTCATCCAGACAAGCTAAAGTATGGTAATGAAAAATGTTCAAACATAGGCTATCATTGCCACCATATGCATATTTCTAGGATATTACGACTTTTGATGCTTTCTTGTCGTTTCCACCACGTTACTTCTATTTAATCCTATAATTATTTGTAGAATATATTATTTAAGTGAAGCTTATTAATTGTTATTTACATTGTGTAAATATATGAATATTTTGAGGAGAATTAATGAAAGAGTGTTTTTTTATGGAACAGATGAAATATATAGTATATATATTATTGAAAATGTACACTTCATAGCTTCAAACTGATATCGTTGTTTCCAGTAAACAAATTAAACAAAAACGTGAATTAATATGTCGATTAGTTTATTAAGATCACATGCATAATGGTGAAGTGAAAGACACGTACACCAGTGATTTAATATGTGCCAGTTGAAATATTCTATAAATAATTTCATATAATAAAAAAGAGAAGTCGAATTATTAATTATATGAATATAACTCAATATCGATGTACCACTGATATTTTCATAAATTTAAAAATTAAAAAGATAATTTCAACCAAAATAAATCATGTCATACATAGTTTCAACGAAAATAAATCATGGCATGCATAGTTTCAACATTGTGTAGGGCACATCAAATTAAATTGCCAGAAAATTTAGCTTGAAAATTAAAATAACCAAAGCAATAATTGTGTACTTGCTAGGAGAATCAAGGCAAGGAACAATCCTATCATAAATAACACTGGAATCAAATTACTAAAATTTGCATAATTAATAGACTAGTAGTATTATTTTTTTAAAGAAAATATTCTAAATATTAATCAATAATGCAACACATAAACATTATACTCCACGGTGGCATCCCCAGTCTTGAGATCAAAATCATGTGTTCGGGCCTCAACATAGCCTCGAGCAAATCGAAAAAGCCCGGTTCCTCCAATCACGGGCATCTCCCTCACGTGATTGAACACCTCGTTCCTCCCAAGTATTGAGATCGTGCTACCATTATACTTACCATATTTGAACACAAAGTTCATGGTCATCAATAGCCCAATCTCCTCTTGTGAAGCCAGCGCGTAAAATCCTTGGGCTTTTCCGGCAACCTTGGAGCTCAACTCGGGCCCTAGGGTTAACGGATTGTCAATCATGTTGAATTGCCCAAACCCGTTTTTCATCGGTGATTTCACGACTGGAACGGATGTAGGCGCACGACCACTAACAATGTCATGCCAATATAGTTGAAAATGAGTAAGCTTTTCTTTGGTTAGTTTTTTGTTGAGATGGGCTAAATCGACATCGTTTTTCGTAGCGATGTCTGGAAAAGAGGAGGATGGAGATGAAGAGAATGAAAAGGAATGAATTTGGATGGGTGATAGCCATGGTTGTATAGTGATGGATTGATGTAGTATTTGTAGCAAAGGGAGGAGTGATCGATGTTGGAGTAGTTGTGTTCCTAAATCACTTGGAAAAAGACTAGTGTTTGGAAAGTGAGTTTGGTGGAGTATTGAATTTGTTGTCTTGATACATTTGGAAATTTATGAAGTCTTAGTCTTCCTTTTGCTTTTCAATGTGAAATTAGTGGAAGTGAGAATATTTGAAAATTAAAGGTGTACGCAATAGTTTACAAGCAATTATCGAATAGACAATTAAAATGGATGGAGTTGTTTTCTGTAAAAATTGAATTCAGGGTGTTCGTAAATTGCATTTTATCTAAAAGTCCGAACTTGTAAAAGTTGAGGAGTTAATGAATATACTCAATTTCTCAATAATTGTATAGCACCGTCCATAGTTGTATAGTATTAGAAAGTGACATTATATTAAAGAGATAAATGCCTACTTTTATCAACTTTATACCTAGAAATGAAAATATTCTATTTGAATGGTAACAAATTAATGAATAAGAACAAAATCAAATACCTTATTAAAATTATAAAGGTAAGTTCACTGTTATTATTCAATTAGATCAAACAGTACTGTGTCGATTGAATCCTACTCAACAAATTCAAATTAAAAATATAAATATAAAAAGTTGTGAATAATTGTTACACTCACTTTGATTTTACAAGCTAAAGTATGCTGATAATGAGTGTTGATGTAGAATATACTTTCTCCCTGGAGGGAGAACACACGAGGAATATAGTATTTTATGTAAAATTATAAGTGGGAACTGTAAACAAAATTAAAAGATGAAAAGAGAGAAAATGTAAAAAAATAAAAAGATAAAAGAAAAATAAATGACAATTAGTGTAATTTTATATAAAAATAAAAATAATTGTTAATAAATGTATATCACGAACATAGGTATCATTGCCACCATATGCATATTACTACTAGGTATAGAAAAATAGAGACTTTTGATGCTTTCATATCTTTTCCACCACGCTACTTCTATTTAATCATTTACGTGAGGTGTATTAAATGTAATTTTCATTATTTATATATGTATAATAATATTTTAAATTAAAAAAAAATCTATTGTGAATCCTACATTCTCTCTTTATATAATTTTTATATATATATATATATATAAAAGAAGAAGCTCGTAAAATCTTCAAGCATCACCAAATACATTTTAGGGATTTAAATCGAAATCGTTGTCCTCCTTCGATCGTGAAATAATGGAGATATAAATGTAAATTTTGTCCAACTGAGGTGCGATACAAAAAAAACTTGACTAAAATCTCTATTTTGTTGTTTTTTTAAAAATTGGTCGTTTAAAATTGAATTTAAGTTTTATTTTTTACTGCCTTGGATCCAATCACAGACCATAAAGTAGTGTTGTAAAGCATGATAAAAAAAATATTCAGTTGTCCGAAAAATGAAGACAACCTTCTTCTCTACTCAAATTATCTTCTTTCGAAAAGTAAAACTGTCTTACGTTTGGTTGTGTTTAATTCAAAGGGAAAAAAAACTATATACCCTCTCCGTTTCACTATATACTCTTTTTTTTATTCGTCTCTCCCATAATTGTTTGCATATTATATATAAAAAAAAATCATAAATACAAGCCTTACAATATATTTACACAAAATGTCTGAATTCAATCATTTGCTTTAATTTCATACAAAATTATATTTCTAACATTCCACTCATTACATTTTTTTTCTTAGTTTTATATGTCAATAAAGTGGTGCAAACAATTTTGGGACGGATGGAGTATATGATTTGAAATATTTCAACATACCTTTTTGTATAGATAAATACTTGCTTGAAACGATTTCACGATAAGACTGTTCACAAATTAACGCAAATAAACAATTCATATTTTTCAAAGAATATTATGCAATACATAAATTAAAAAATATATAAATAATTATATGTAAATTGAAAACGTGTTAGATGAGCAAAGAGAGTGATGCACCCAAACGCACGGCAGCGTGGCAGAAACGGTCACCCATGCGTGGACGAGGTTGACGCAAATTATGACCTCTAGTTTTGAGATTCACTCGACTGAACGTGTAATATATTATAACGTCTTCCGTCTTATTTTAGTTTAGAATTTAAAATTTAAATTTTGCCATTTAACTAAATTTATTTTAAAATAATTTATAATATTACATCACTCACTTTTATACAATTAATTTGCTACATTATATCTTACTCAAAATAAGAATTGTCGAAATGTTCGAGTGGAACAGAACGGGCCAAAATTGCAAAAGTCTGTCAATTGGTGTGGCGGGGCGGTCCGAATCATTTGCTAGATGGGTTTTCAAAGGGCGCGGCTAGGCACCCAGATTTCCTATGAGTACACCCACCAACCATTTTTTTAAACTTTCAGAACCTGTGAAATGTCCAATATACCCTTAGGTTAAAATTTATGAAAAAAATAAGGATGAGTACACCCACTCATTCTATTTCACCACCTCCACCTCTCCTCCTCCACCACCACCACCACCACCACCATTCAACAAAAAAAAACTCCAAAATTGCAACAAAAATTAATCCAAAACACCAACTGTTCGAAAAAATTTCCAAAACAAACATGTTCGAAAAAAAATTCAAAACAAACATGTTCGAAATTTTTTCCAAAAAAAACTCAACATGTTCGAAAAAAAAGATTGAACATTTTGTTCGAAAATTTTTTCAAAACAAAATCAAATTGTTCGAAATTGTTTCCAAAACAAACACAATTTGTTCGAAAAAAATTTCAAAACAACTTAAATTTTTCCCAAAACAAACTCAAGTTGTTCGAATTTTTTTCCAAAACAAACGCGCTATGTTCGAAAATAATTCCCAAACTTAAAAAAAAATCAAAAAAATTTTTTCCCAGAAAACCCTAATTTTTTCTAAACCTAAACTTACCTGTTGTTAGCGGCGGCGGCGAGGGGAGGAGGGGGTTGGCGGCGGCCGCGATTGTGGGGAGGAGGGAGGGCGGCGGCCGCGAACGAGGGGAGGAGGGGGGGCGGCCGCGAACGAGGGGAGGAGGGAGGGCGGCCGCGACGAAGGGGAGGAGGGGGTGGGCGGCGGCCGCGTCTGTGGGGAGAAGGGAGGGCGGCCGCGACGAAGGGGAGAAGGGAGGGCGGCGGCCGCGACTGTGGGGAGGAGGGGGGCGGCCGCGAACGAGATTGCAGGGGAGGGCGGCCGCGAACGAGGGCGGCGCGACGGGGAGGGCGGCGTTGGCGGAGTGGAAGAGGGAGGGCGGCGTTGGCGGCGCGACTGTGGGTGTCTCAATTTTTGAGAAAGAGAGAGGATGAGAAAGGGAGAGGAAGAGGAAGATTTTATTTGAAGAGGGCATTTTTGGTTTTTCCAGGTGGGTGTCCTCATCCGATTGGCGTGTGTCCTCATCTCCTGGGTGTACTCATAGGATCGCCGGGTGCCTTTAGCCGCGCCCGTTTCCAAAACCTAATCAAACTATCAAATAAATGGGCCGCAGATTACGGCGGCCAATCCATAGGCCCACCAAAAAATTAAGCCCACAATTAATAGGCCCATAATAAATTGGACTTTATACATATATAAATAAATCATTTTTTGCAATATTAGCATAAAGTATGAAAGAGAGAAAATTCACAATCGAACCGAGTTGAAAGTGGACCAAACAATCCTGTCCAAAAAAATCGTACAAGATAAATAGAAAATTTCATTCTTAAATTTATGTTATTATAAAAAACTGTTCAAAAAAATCGTACAAGATAAATAGAAAATTTCATTCTTAAATTTATGTTATTATAAAAAATAAAAAAATATGTATTACTATAAAGATGAGTATAATTTCGACCCGAATTTAATTCACGAAACTTTTTGCCAATGTGCAATATTATTTTGTAAAAGTCAATAATTATGATAAATTAGGATAAACTTTTTGCCAATGTGCAATATTATTTTGTAAAAGTCAATAATTATGATAAATTGGGATGAATTGTGTGTTTCAAGACAACTTTGTCCTTTTTAATAATTGGAAAGAAAAAAAAAATTAGTTTCCTCCCAAACTAATCATATAAAGGCAAGTAGTAAATGGTTTAGTCAAAGTATTGTCGGAATAAGTTTCATTGAGAAATTAATTTGCATGTCTTTTAATAATATTAATTAATTCCTTTCAAAAAAAAAAAATACGAAGTATTAATTAATTTATTATTTTATTATTAATATTATTACTAGTAAATTTAATTCACACAAAATCAATTCAAATAAATTTGGTTCACACAAAATAAAATAAAAATTATAGTATTACGAGAATTAAAGATCTAAATTTAATGATATTGAATAAAGGTGAAAGCAACCATCCATCTAATTTTATTATAAGTCTTAATTAATAATGTCCCATCAAATAATAAATAATATGATAAAGACATTACGAGTTACGTGTACGTACATCTCATTTGCATGTTAGGATTTAGGATCAAATAATTTGATTACCAAATTCTATATATTCATTTATAATAAATTGATCTTTATAAATAAAATAAATAATAATCTAAATAAATAAGGGATAATTAGATTCCAAAATAAACTAGTGTACTGTGTTCATAACATGACAAACTACAATTTTCATAACATATTGTTCACTTGCTAAAAGTAACAAAACAAAATCGAAAAAGGAAAAAATAAATTAACAGTGGTTCTTCTTTTCCAGGTAATTTACATGCAGTGACGATCTTGAAAGTCCATCTTTAGGACTTTCAGGGGATTTTTCATGGCGGCAATTGTCATTAAATTGGGTTGGGACCTTCCCCTTGAAGCTGAGTTGGTTGCTGCTCTTATGGGTATCAAGTATAAACATGATCAGGACTGACACTTCCTTTGGATTGAATCGGACTCGGTCCTCACGATTGACACTTTTAAGAGTTCCAAACCTTCCATCCATTGGCGTCTGCAGGGTTTTTGGAGCCAGATCTAGCCTCTTACGCAGGACATATATGACATGCACATCAGATATTCACATGTCTTTAGAGAGACCAATCAGGCGGCGGACGCTATGGCAATGACAGGCCTTGACTGTGTCTGGAGGGGTTATCCCCGGACTTTTTACTCTCATTCCTGCACAATGACTTTACTCTGATTTTTTTATAGACATTGATCCTTAGAGGAACGTACCTTTTTCCTTGACCTGGCCGGGTTTTGTCCTTAAAGAGGATTTTTCCAGACAATGTTTTAATGGCGCTTCGTCCTGTGGCTCGACATGTGAGCTTATGGTTCTAGGTTTCTTTTCTTTTATATTATCTAACTTTTATTGTCCATATACTATCAAAACTTTTTTGATTCTTTTATTAACCGATTTATGTATCAGACTTCATTCAACCCATGGTTAGGAACTAATGATTGGTTCGATAACCGACCTAAAGTAATTTAATTATAATTCAATTTGTGATAATCATAGGAAGAAAGTTCATATTTTTCGTCATTGATAAACAATTTGTTGGACAATACTCAACGCAATTACCGCAAAGATTCCAACACCCAAGTAAAGAACTGTTACAAATAATGAAGAAACTGGTAGATTTAGATACGAAGCAACATAAAATAAAACAAATTTTATACTTGAATACTCGATTTGATAACCTACTACTGATCTTCTTCAGCTTCTAGTAAATTAAAAGGTAATCTCTCACACTCGACTAGAGAAAAAATAAAAAAAGAACGATATATTTCTCATTTTATGCATGTCATTCTTGCACAAGAACATAATCTTCTCTATATCGTACCAATTTTATCGAATTTTTTCCATGGACTATCACTTGGTTGTTTACATTAAAACACTTCAAAAACACAAAAATATATACTCCACTTATCTTGATTTTAAAAAAAAAAAATATTAATATGCCATAAAATTATGGTTAGATAGCATAATCAGTGATGGTGGGAATCATTTAATAGAATAGGCAGCCTCGAATATACCAGAAATTTCGTGCATGTTAATTATGGCAATTATACTGCAACACTTTAATTAATTTAATAGTTGGCAATAGTTAAATTTATAGCCCCACCAATCTTTGGATCATATTGTTATGTATAGTGATCCCCACTAGGATAAGCTTTTTTATATTTGCATTGTCCCATAAAAATAGATCTATTATTATTATATTTATCATATTATTAATTTTTTATTTCAACATTTAATTTTTTTTTTTTTAATTAGGATTGAAGGTATTACTGTGTAGGTTGATACTTAAAAATGTGTTTTTTTTTAGATTTCGGGTTTGAAGTCTGGTGGTACAAACAATTTACAAAATTTTATTGGACTTCTATGGGATTCGTTGATGGATAGTGAAATTAGTCTAAAGTCAAATAACAAGACATAAAAAAATAGGTACTCCCTCAGGATTTTATGCACGCTTTGACCGGCACGGAGATTAAGAAAATGGAATAAAGTGATGTGTAAGGTAAATAAAGGAGGGGTATAATTGGTAATTCATTGATTAAAGGTAAAATAAAGGAGGGGTATTATTGGTATTATTTTTTCCTTTTTTGGAGTGTGCAAAAAATGTTGGGACGCCCGTTAAGGAAAGTGTGCATAAAATTATGAGACGGAGGTAGTAGTAATTTTCTTGAAAAATGAATTGAAATAGGAAAGCGAAGTAAAATTATTTATTTTAGATGTCACGTCATAAACTTCTCATTTTTTTAAATAGCAAAATTCACTATCTCACTACTTTTTTTCTTCCTACATCTCTCTTACCTTACTACTTACTATACATTTTATAGGGTGTACTTTTTCCCTTGTTTCGGGAGTTTCCGAATAAGGTTTTAATGGCATCCGACCTCTTGTTCGACTTGTAAACTTATAACTTTTATTCGTCTACTATACATTTTAATTATACTGTATTCTTTAATATTCGTGCAAAAAAACAAAGAGAAAACTTACGAAGGAACGAATGGATTGAGTATAATCCAAAAATATTTATTTCCAACTCCCTCCAACCCCCATTTAATTGCCATTTATCACCTCTCCATACCATGATGTGATCACTCAAATTGAAAGCATATATATAGTTGTACATCCATCTTTCAAACCCCACTCTTCTCTCATAGTGCAAACAATGGGATCCAAACATGTACTCTTGGCTTGCACAATGGTACTCTTATTAGGTTTAGCAACAAGTGACATAAATAAAGACAAAGAAAAATGTCAAAATCAGCTCATATCAATAGCAACATGCCTTCCCTATGTGAGTGGTGAAGCAAAGTTTCCTACGAGTGATTGTT
Organism: Galeopsis tetrahit; assembly: GCA_963675135.1. NCBI lineage: Eukaryota > Viridiplantae > Streptophyta > Magnoliopsida > Lamiales > Lamiaceae > Galeopsis > Galeopsis tetrahit. The sequence continues at coordinate 377,617 of OY776128.1, read as the reverse complement.
GCACCGGCTTCAAACAAGTCTCGAGAGATAGCCTCGATTGCGTGTGCATTTTGATCAAAGATCGAGACGATCCAAGCCTCGGCCTTAAGATCAACGCAACGCTCGCCCTCTCCCTCCCGACCCGATGCAACGTGCCCTTAAATCAGTCCGTCGCGGACTGCCCTAGTAAGTCACGTGCATATGTCACATATGTGTAGAGTTTTTTATTTGAGCCGAGCTGAGCTCATGAGTAGCTGGTTCGTTAAACACTACATGTGTTACAAGTCAAAATTTATTAAGTAATCAATTAATTAATTGTTATTTTTTGGGTGATATATATATGCAGCTATACTTCATCTCCCGCCAAATTCACCGGATGCTAAGGTTTTTAACGATTTTGCAAAAGGTGCCACCAAAAGTAACTCTACTGCTAATGCTGCACCAACTACCGGTAAGAATTACGGTCAAAAGTCACACTTATGTGTATTCAATTGCATGATTATGTTATAATTTTAATTGAACAATTCAAAATATATTCAAATAATTAATTGAATTCAATTTCATACATGAATTTATCTTTGATCAAATTTATAAAAAAAAAAAAAAAAAGTCAAAAGTAACCATTAGATGATATGATCTTGAAAAAAGTTTATAATATACACCTTCCGTTCCAAAATACTTTTATTTATTTTTTTCTGTCTCAAATTTAAAGATTTCAAATTAAAAATAACTCTAACAATCTCCATCTTCACAATATACGCATTTACTTTTCATGTTATTATTTTTAGAGTTTGTAAATAGATTCACTCTTTACAGATTTACTATATATATATTTTTTAATAACCATATATCTCTTTTGGTTTTTTTTTTGAAATAAAAGTTTCGTCGCCATCAACTGCTGCTGGTGATGCGAAGAGTGAAGGAGTTGGAAAAGGGATCCCTAGACTCATGAATTCTGGGCTGTTGATGCTGCTTGTTGCCCTTCAAATCTTTAATATTCTAAATTAATCTCTCTTTTAAACATTTTTTTCATTTTCCTTTTTTATTTTATTTTCTGGTTTGTTGATATATTTATGTGCACTCAATTGTATGGTGTGATTGGTGTAATCGAACTTCAATTTTAGTTTGATTCTAATTTTATGAATCTAACATTTAACTAGACAATTAATATTATATCCAATTAATTTAAAATTCAATTGCATGTATACAAGAATGTGTCGTTTTATTTCATCACATGATGATATATATGTACAAAAAAAAATTAAGATATGTATAAAACATTGATATAAGTTTAGATTCAGACAACGAATGAAATTATCTTAAGAGTAGAAAAATAACCAAATGACTACATATGCCATGCCACAGCAACATGTGTTAATGATTCAGTAATCAAATGAAATACAAAACACCGACATGCGTTAATAATCCAGTAATCAAATGGAATACGAAAAGTGCTCACTTCCTAGCTCGTTTTTTTTAATTAGCTTATTCAAAATTAAATAGTTACTCCCTCCGTTCCGTGATTACTTGCACACTTTCCTTATTGGGATGTCCCAAAATTACTTACACACTTTCCTTATTGGGATGTCCCAAAATTACTTGCACACTCTTAATATGGAAATACCCCACAAAATTAACAACCTCACAATATCATTTTATTTTCAAATTTGTCACTCATTTTTTCCATATATTTCACTTTACACATCATCAAATTACCTAAAATACCTCTCCATTATATTACATCATCAACCACTAAATCCACTTTTCTTAAACTTTTTTTAAATAACTTGCCGGTTAAACTATGCAAATTATTTCGGGACGGAGGGAGTATAATTTATTTTAAAAAATGTTGGGCGTATTTATAAGTTCAAAATTCCTAAATCCCAAAATGGTCTATTTAAAATTCACGTTGATTTTCAGTATGTTACGCTAAAATTAATCTCAACGCGGATCGCATTGTTATCTTTTTAACATACTGAATTTCGTAAACATATAAGAAAAATGTGAAAATAAAAAAAAATAGAATAGAAAAATCAAAATGTATTTATCCTTATTTATTTAAAAAAAGAAGTGAAGAGTCAAAATTCCTTGAGTTGTCATCAATGGCGTCTCTCCCAAAGCTGCAATTCGCCGCCATTGCCAAGGCACTAATCTCTCTCTGCTTCCTCTCTCTCTCTTCAGCGGCCGACGTGCACGATCTTCTCCCACTCTACAATCTCCCAAAGGGCCTCCTCCCAAGAGAAATCGCCTCTTATTCTCTCTCCAACACGGACAATTCCTTCACAGTCGAACTCGATTCAAACCCCTGTTACGTCAAATTCGGCGATCAGTTAGTTTACTACGATAAGATCATTAAGGGGAAGCTTGGATTTGGTAAAGTGACTGAGGTTTCTGGGATTCAGGCAAAGAAATTGTTCATTTGGGTTTCTGTTAGTGGGATCGATGTGGATGAAATTAACGATATGATTGAGTTTCATGTGGGTGCTCTGTCGCAGAAATTGCCTGCTGAAGATTTTGAAGATGTTCATAGCTGCAGGGCTAAAGGATTGCGATTGAAGTCTTTTCTGGAAATTGGGGAATTGATTTGAGGTAAAATTTGGGGATTCTTTAGTGCATTGTTGTCAATGTTTGATTAGTTAGATTTGTGATTAATTGATTGATTGATTTTGTTGTGTTTTTAGTATGCTGATTACTTGATGAATGAATGAATGATTGTGGTTTCATTGGTCTTGAATTATGTGTTGACATGACACGATAACATTAAATACGAACACGATAACGACATGAAGACCCCGATAAGATAGTGACAGACAAGACATGCTACCCAATAAGATAATGACAGACAAGAAATAAATACATTATACTCCCTCCGTCCCGGAATAACTTGCATAGTTTGACCGGCACGTTGTTTAAGAAAAGTGGATTTAGTGGTTGATGATGTAAGATAAAGGAGGTGTATTTTAGGTAATTTAATGATGTGTAAAGTGAAATGTATGGAAAAAATGAGTGACAAATTTGAAAATAAAAGGATGTTGTGAGGTTATTAATTTTGTGGGGAATTTCCATATTAAGAGTGTGTAAGTAATTTTGGGACATCCCAATAAGGAAAGTGTGCAAGTAATCATGGGACGGAGGGAGTAGTATTATTGGTGGATGTGTATCATATCAAGTTACTATTATATAACGTGTTGTTAACGGGTTAATGTGCTATTATATCATGTTCGGAATTGTCACCCTTGGTCTTAGGACTTAATCAGTTGTAGATTTCGAATATCGAGAATAGAATCACTTTGAATTGTTGAATTTGAAGAGGGGTGTGCAGAGTGATTCATGGGCAATGTGATGATGCTATGAATCAAAATGGTTAGCGTTGTCTACTGTGTTATTCAAGAAAGTAGCAGTAATCTTTATTTTTCGACTGATATGGGACTAGAAACTCTGCGTTTTTTTAAATTTTGAGTAGTTGACGAGCCACAAGACCCTAGATAGTCGTCATATAAGAATGAAGCTACTGGAGGCTCAATTAGTTACTAGTTTGTATTGTGTTGTATTGCATTTTCTTGTATTTGGTTACTATCCGTAGTTTTGAAAGGCGCGTGAGGCTATAGATTGTGCTCCTTTTTTAAGTTTATTCGGGCGCACCTGGGATGAGACGACTACTTCTTGGTCAAAACGGTTTCACAGCAAGTTTTACACATTTTAGGTCATTTTTTAAAACGATACTAACGCTTTCATTCCCTCCATTCCCCTGCCTCCAGCCTAACTAGACTTATGAAAATCTTAACTGCTAACATTTGATGGTTTTTGTGTGATAATGAAGTCTAAACTTCACAACTTTTGAATTAATTTCATGTTTACATTATGTTCTAACGTTTATGCTATTTGTGTGGTAACGTTTAAACATTTCAAGAATTACCACAGTCGGCCCTATGATGCCCAACTTTGCCTTAATGTTTTCAATTTTGCCATGTATTGAATGCTGATATTCACCTATCTATGTTGCACCATTCGTTTCTTCAAGTTTGCTGCTCTTATTCGTTTTTAGTCTCGTTAAGAAGTGAAATGACGTCGTTTCTTTAACTTTGCTGCTCTTATTCGTTTGACTTAAATATACATGCCTTGATTTTCTGTGCAGATCCAAAGCCAAATCTGAGATGCAACATCAATCTAAAACTTCCAAGCTGGTAACTGAGAGAGGATATTACCAATTTGGTTGAATTTGTACCACTGTGTGAATTCTGTACATGATATTTTTTCTTGCTGTAATTTCTATGTCACATGTTTATTGTCTTAAATCTTACTATAAGATTTATTTTTCATTTCTTAATAATATCATTTTCCAATTATGAAGCAATTTTTAGATTTAACTCCCTTGCTTCTCTATTGCGTCACCGGAGTAGTGAGCAACACTTCTTACATTATAATCATTGAGAAAAAAGCCTGAAAATTACTCCCTCCGTCCCACCAGAAGCTTCTTAATTTTCGTCAAAAAAAAACTATGGGAAGCTTCTCGGGCTTCTTCTTAATTTTCGTCAAAAAAAAACTATGGGAAGCTTCTCGGGGACGGAGAGAGTAAAATTTAAAATTAGAAAATTGAGTTGCTCTTTCTTTCATAAGTCATAACCAGAAAGGCAGAAAATTGGCTTATACTCATCAACATTCAATTTCTTGCACTCTTTCTTAACAACCTTGCTCTTTCCCTTAGCTTTCCTGTCACGTGAAAAAGTGCTCAAGAAACTAATCCTATACTATAAATATATATATTTGTGTATTCAATCATATATTATAATCAGATTCTCAAAGTAGAGAAGAGAAAATAGCATCAATGGAACATCATCGTCGTCGTCAAGTAGAAGATTGTTCGAAGATTGATCCCAACCACAAGAAAAAGATAGCATGCATGAAGTTAGTTGTCGAGGATTTCCTCGACAATTTCAGGCCGTGCCTGAAAAAGACAGCCTACGGGCAGTTTGCTGCCGAGGATGTGAACAAGAAAGGCGATGATTTCGTCGACAATTTCAGGCCGCGTCTGAAAAGGACAGACTGCGGGCAGGTTGCTGCCGAGGATGTGAACAAAAAGGCCGATGATTTCATTAAGAATTTCAGAAAACAGCTGAAATTCGAGCGTGAAGAGTCCCTCAAGCGTTACAGGGAAACCATAGGTTGTCAAAAAGGATAATCAGTTTTACATTATTTGAAGCTTGAATGGTGCACCTCTAGCTTTGTAACATACACCTCTATTATTATGTTTTTTATATATTAGTGTAATTATAAAATGTCAAAAATGTTTTTAATGAGAAAAAAATCATAATCTCAAGTTTAGTAAATACAACCACATCTCCCTTCCACACACATCCTCCAAATATTATACATTAAAAATTTCCTATAAACAATAGAATGCAAAAAAAAAATAAGAAGTAAAAAAACAAATCGAAGAAAATGTCAGATTTCGAGAAACCAAATTCGAAAAAACAGCCAAACTTTGTATATTTTTTCCGAAAACAAAATGAGAAAAACTTCCCCAAAACAATGAAATATTTCGGTAAAAGTTAATCAAGAAAATCCACTTTTTTTCAGTACTAAAATTTAATAATTGGGTGATTGAAATTAAAGTTCTGTCAATATGTATCTTGTATACCCTCTTTCCCGGTAGAAACTACCCATGAACTTTGAACACGAAAATTAAAAAATATGATAGAATAAGTAGACGTATTAAAGGTGATTGATTGAGACAAAAATATAATAAAATGTGAGAAAATAATTTTAAAAAAGAGAATGAGTATCTTTCGTTGAAATTAAAAAAAAATAAAAGAGTATCTAACAAAGCTAGAGGTAAAACTAACCCTACCCTATTAGTACTAATTTACTATGCAATTTCTTATATTATACCACCAATTTAGATTAAAAGGAATGGGGGGTTTTAGCTATTTTAAAAATGAAGAAAATGGAAACAAGTATTAAAAATAAAATTAAAAAATCTACCAAAATATAATACTCCCACTGATAAAATAGGGGAAAAAGTGTCTAAAAGCAGCAGCAAGCAGTTAAAGGGCATATTTACATTCAACCATCAAGACCCCCAAGGCTAAAACTAAGCTCTGTTTATAGACAGAGAGAAAGTAAGAAAACTACTTGGTTCAGGAAACCTACGATATTACAACATCCTCCTCCAAGGTTTAAGGTTGGTTCATTCAAAACAATAATCCTCCTAGCCTAGGCTGGCTACACAACTGTACAATCCATTTCAACACTTACGACGACGAATATCACTACGCCAACAAAATGAAATACGAGAAGCAGACCGTATAGATCACATTATCTATAGCCACACCCCAGCTACTCTCAACCTCGGATAGAGCAAAACAATTCCTACTGCAAAACGAGATGTAAAAACTTACGACATGCTATTTCCAAACATATCTGCAATCGCCAAGTGTTATACAACGGTAATTTGTTAGTCCCACGCACTAGCCACACCCGGACCACCATAGCCTCCACCACCGTATCCTCCACTGGAGTGCCCATAGCCGCCATTGTTCGTGTTGCCTCCACCACCACCATACATGTCCATTCCACCTCTACTAGGGGGGTCTTTTCGGAAATCCCGGCCACCAAATCTTCCTCCACCGCCACCTCCCCCACGGCGGCTCCGGCCGAAGCAAGATCGAGCTGCATAGCGGGACAGCCAAGCAGGCACCTCTTGGTTCGACTCTTGCATCAAATCAGACAGTGGCCTCGCCAGCGAGGCATTGTTATCATTGAAAAATGCAGTTGCCAATCCTGATTTACCTGCACGCCCTGTTCGTCCGATTCGGTGGACGTAGTCGTCGATGTCATTAGGAAGATCAAAGTTAATGACATGCGAGACGTGGGGGATGTCGAGACCACGTGCTGCCACATCGGTTGCAACTAGAATTGGAGTTTTTCCAGTTTTAAAGGACCTCAGAGCGTATTCTCTCTCCTGCAGGAAAAGAAGAAAAAAAACATTGAATATAGTGTTCATCAATTGTTTACTAGTGTCGTTAGGTAAACTTAACAAAAAATTTATACAGAAGACCCCTTTACTGGAGCTTGTCATTAATAGTTTGTCAAACATCCCCTGTTGTATATGTAATTCATTAGTTTTATCATGTTTACTTTAATTTCATGTCATGGTACAAGATACATCTACTATATTCATATACGGATTAACAAAATAGAGCTTACGATTAAATTTCCAGATTTGCTAATAGCACACACACACACATACATATGTGTGTGTGTGTATCAGGAAAACATCAAATTTAAATATCCAGAAAACATATGGGTGGATAAATGAAATACCTGTTGTGTCCTGTCACCATGAATAGAAGTGGCAGGGAAGCCATTAATACAAAGCCAGTTTTCAAGTGAATCAGCACCCTTCTTTGTCTCAACAAAAACCAACGTAAGGGATTGCTGAAAATCAGATCACAAAAAGCAGGATTAGTAATCTAATGGAAATCCAAATGCAGTACAAGTTACTTCCAAGAGAAAATATATATTGAAAAGAGACACAGCATGCGAAATTATTAAATTCAGAAAATACATCTAACAAATCAAAATATTATTAGGCATGTTTTCTCCCATCACCAAGATCAGAAAAAACATTTAACATAGAATAGAAATCTGAATTTTTTAATTGTATGAAATTACACAATCAACGTGGTAAAAACTGAAAAGCTATTCTAATGCAAAATTCTTCAACTTTCTACTTCTAGATGAAAATGCATCAAGAATACTTCTTCGAGATACAGATGGAAATCAGAAAAGCATAGGAGGATGGTTCAGAACTTAAGTTCAGTTTTCATATACTTCATAAATTAAAACTCAACACTGGACTGGAATGCGCTATAGGGAGCCTATTTTAGAACTCATTTTCATAAGTGCTATTCATAATAGACCCCCTGCCCCAAAATAAAAGAAAAGAAAAAGAACAAAGAAAAACAAAATCAGGCCAAGTGGAAGCAATTTAGCAGCCAGTAAATGGGGAAAAACTCAGCTCACAGATATCTGGGCCAAACTTCTTACCTTGGCCTGAACACCATTTGCTTTCTGCGCATGAAGAAGGTCCATCAGGTGACTTCTTTTGTCAGTCTCAAGCACATATTCAACTCTTTGAACAATCAAGTCAGTGCTGGAGCCAACTCTTCCAACGGCCAGAAACACGTAATTTGATAGAAAATCCGAAGCTAGACTCTGCATATCAAAGGAGATTTGCAAAATATAACAAATCTAATAATGAGTAACATGGAAACGAGTTATCTTCTCACTTGTATTCCAAGAAAAGATGTGGAGAGAGCGCCAGGGAAGGAAAGGAAAAGACATTCTACAGAAATTAAGCTTATGGAAATAGAAAGTAACCTGAATCTCCTTTGGAAATGTGGCACTGAATAGCAATGTTTGTCTTACACCAGCTGGAGGCATGTCCATCTGTTGCACAATTCTCCTTATTTGAGGTTCAAAACCCATGTCTAACATTCGGTCTGCTTCATCTAAGGCTAAATACATAATCATTTGCAACGAGACTCGGGCTCTTTCCAGCAAATCAACTAACCGTCCAGGAGTTGCAACAAGTATATCAACACCTCTTTCAAGATCCCGAAGCTGTTCACAAACCATGAATCATAGAATTAAGCATAGAAAATGAAGAAGGGGATCTTGTACAGGAAACATAGTGCTCTAATGTGACTGGCAGGTGGCAAAACTAAAATTAAATCAACTATAACACAATGAAATTAGAATGAAGCAGTATATTTCAGGTTCAATAATTTTTTACAGGTAAAATTAATAAACTTAAGATTAAATGGAAATTATAGAACACATAAAATGAACAGACAATGAGACAGATACAACTAGAGTGCAATCACGGGTACATCTCAGGGAAAAAAGCTCGGTGATACAAAATCATGAAAAAAACCACATGGCTTAGTAAATTTAGATATAGTAAGTTCAACCGGTTGCAAGGCAAAATTATGTATTCTCTGATAGAGATTTTATCCTACATATATGCTCAAAACCAACCCTACACATTCTAGACCTTTAGAACATAAAAATTAATTTAAGAGACACTGTTTATAAGAAATAAATTATTTAATAAATGACACAAAAGTTAGTTTTTTGCCAAATATACTCGTTATACCACATTATAATTGCATAGAGCAAGAAAACTTAAATTAAGAAAAGGTCCATGCACATACAGTGACGGAGTCAGGAATTCTAAATAGTGGGGCTGATTAACATTACTATAAAAACGAAATAATATTATACTTGCAAAAAAAACAAAAAAAAAAATCAGTATATGATTGTCAATACATTTCATTCCATTAACTCAACTCAACTATCATAATTTGATATTGAACTCATAAAATGAGTACATAGTATGAATGTGATACGGTTGAAAATGTAGTAAGAAACGCAGAAAATGCTCAAACGAGAAAATTCAACGTAAAAGCAGATGCAAAACTTCTAGTATTACTATCATAGTGCAAACAGGACACATTTTGATTCAAGTTGTATCAAAAACTCAGAACATATACAAAAATATCAGGTTGGAACCAGACTTTTAACAACATATAACTAATAAAAGCATGGTGGGATTGTATTCAAGAATAATATCGATAAAAACAACAGAGGATTAAAAGAATGAGACCTGTTGATTGATTGGTGCACCACCATAAGCAACAACCACCTTGACCCCAGTTTGATACGCAAATTTCCTAGCTTCTTCATGAATCTGTAATGACAATACCAGTATGGGATTAAAAGTAGAAAATATTTAACCAAAATGCAAAAAATACATTAAAATAGCTTTACACACTCACTTGGACAGAAAGCTCCCTAGTTGGAGACAGAATGAGAGCAAGCGGAAATGCCGTGCGTGCCATTCGTGGTTGTCTCGAACCAGATTGGCTTGTTTTCATGATTCCACTAATTATTGGGAAACAGAATGCTGCTGTCTTTCCTGAACCAGTCTGAGCACATGCCATCAAATCCCTCCCCGCGAGTGATATAGGAATGGCATGCCGCTGAACAGGTGTAGGCTTCACGTACTTGCACCTCTTTATATTTAGATTTAAAGCTTCACCCAAATCAATATCCGCAAATGTATTCACAGGAGGGGGAACATCCTTCCCACTTGTCTCCACAGGAATATCCTCGTAAGCATCAAAGTTAATCCCTGTATTTTCCTGTTCCCCAAACGCCGGCTCCGTATCAACTTCATCTTGAAATGGATTGGCCTCTCTTTCCCTCCCACGGTCCCAACCACCGGTTCTGTTATTCCAACCACCACCACCGCCACCTCCGCCGCGACTAACACCACCAAAACTTCTATCATTTCTAGGACCAGCTGACTGAATTCCACCACCTACAGCCATACCACCATGTCCATAAGGATCATTTCCCGACACGGTGCCAGCATACGAAACTGGAGCTGAGGAAGGGGCGTCAGCAGAGGGAGTCGTCCTATTCCTAAGGTGAGGAGGAACATATGTTGATCGAGAAGCATTAGAAGAGGCCATTCCACCACCGTTAGAAACCTTCTCAACTGAATCAGACCACGCAGTAGGCATGCCACAACTTCCCTCCCTTAGCAAAAGTCCCACAACAATCCCACCCGTTCAGAAATTGCCCCTACGCCACAGACTTTTGGAAAGGCAGAGCTACATATGCAACAACAAAAATCCCAAAATTCTCATTTCCATCAAACCTTCCACATTACAAATTATTTATTAACAACAACAAAAAAAAAAACCGCAATAACAGGAACATTATCATCCGTAACAATCAACTCAAACAGAAGGAAATATAAACATAAATGCAGCGAAAAATTGAAAAAACGAATTCATTTCTCACATAAACAAGAGTTGGTTATTAACGATTTTGTGAGGGATTAGGAACATACAATACAATGGAAGGTAAGGTAAGGATATTGAAACCCTAATTTTGGGCAGATGATGAGCGATCGGAGGCGGTAATGCGTAAATATCTTGTGCGTTTGTGTTGGATTTTCTCTCTCTATCTCTATATCTATATCTCTCTCTCTCTAAAAAAGGTCTTTGTTTTCTCTCGAATATCACTCCACGTATTTATGGTGCTTCAAGTTTGCGCTTCTGCTTAATACGCGATGGAACCAATATTTTGAGAGGCCCCTTTTTCTCAATTTTATTAGAAAAATATTTACTCGTTCCGTACTTCCGTTTCACAATAATTTTCATAGAACATTAGAAAAATGTAAAAATGAATATTTAATTACATAAAATTATAAACAACTCATTTTAATTATTTTCTTATTCAGATCTTTATGTGTAGATCTTCAACGAACGACGCCCACTTTTGTATGCGAATATATAGAGATATTTTCACAAAATATTTAATAAATTATTCATTAAAAAATTGCCACAATTATATTATTAAAGATAAAACAGATTATATTACAGGATTTGGGGAAGTACAACTGATTTCCGTTAGTTGAAACAAAACCCAATGGACTAATCCTCAACAAACAAACAAAACTCAATGACTTCGTGCCGAATTAAATCACAGATGGTGTGTCTTTCGCTCGTTTAGTATACATATATAATTGAACGTATCTTTATATGTTGAGTATAAAATATAATTTAAATCTAGTTACTTATCAATCTTGGTCTAATCTACCCTACGATACCAAACTACATGAATTTGTAATCAAAAAAAAAAAAAAAACATATGAAATATTCTTGTGCTCGCAATGTTGCTCGAGCTTAAACTACTCGAGTAGTTTTCGATTTCAAGCTCAACAATAGTAGATTCGCGAGTCTAATAGAGCTCATATAATTTAACAATTTTATCACTATTATGTTAGTTATATAAATATTATTTAATTATAAATAAAATTGTTTAATTGATGATGTTATGTAAGTTATTGAGTTGAACTCGTCTAGATTGAATTCAAATGAGTTTCGAATTCAAGTGTTCTAATTTGAGTCGAATTCAAACTTGACACTATTCGACACAACTCATTTATCCCCCAGATGTTAATCGAATGAGAAAAAATGATGGATTTAAAAAATAGATTAGAAATATAAGAACATAAATAAAATATAACTTTGAATATCACAACTTAATCATTATTACAAATGTTGATAGATGATTAAATCTAAATCAAATCACAATGGTTGCGTTAAAAAATAATTATTAAAAGCTTATGTGAACTTAGTTTAATAAAATATTATTAGTAGTTTTCTTAAAATATACTTGAAGTTAACATGTTTATGAAGAAGAGACATGAAGCGTCTGTAGTCCAACGGTTAGGATTATTGCCTTCCAAGCAATAGACCCGGGTTCGACTCCCGGCAGACGCATTTTTTTTATGGGCCCGTAACTAGAGCGCCCGTAACTAGAGCTCAGTTTGGGTGCTCAGCAGACGCATTTTTTTTATGGGCCCGTAACTAGAGCGCCCGTAACTAGAGCTCAGTTTGGGTGCTCAGTTTTGGTGCGCAAACAGCCCAGATTCAAATGGGGTTGAGGTATATACCCGTCCAGCTTTGTTTAATACACCCCCTCCACTTTTATTAATTAAATATTCATACAAAATACCTATTTTACCCTTATAATAAAATACAAAGGATACATAACACATTAACACTCCCCCAAAATTTAACCTAATTCTAATACTAACCCTAATTTAAAAGACACACCCTAACCCTAATTCTAATACCCTACCCCTCCAGCCACCGTTGTCGCCCCTCTAACTGTCGCCACCCCTCACGCCGGCCGCCACCATCACCACCTCAAATAAAAAATTTAGAAATTAACTAACCAGAATATCGGCACTGGTCTGTCGACCAAAGATACTCTGATCGACCCTGGTTTGTCGACCAAAAATACTCCGATCGACCCCTGGTTTGTCGACCAAAGATACTCCGATCGAATCTGGTTTGTCGACCAAAGACACTCTGATCGACTATGGTGTTTCGAAAGAAGATTTAAAAAAAAATTAAAATTTTCGGCCATTATGGGTCGCCCAAAAACACTTTCATCGACAACCTATTGTCGACCAAAGTCTTTTTAGGCGACCCATAATGGTCGGAAAAAAAAAAAAACCAAACCTGTTTCTTCTTTCTTCCTCGACGACTTGGAGAACGGCGGTTGGCTGGCTTGGGTGGTATTCCCGGCGGCAGAAGGCTGGAGAAGAGGCGGAGGGGGCGGCGCTGCCGCTCTTGTTGCCGAATTTTTTTTAAAAAAAAAAAAAAAAAAAAACGGAGGAGGACGGCGGCGGACGCTGGGCGTGTGGACGCCGGTGTACGGTGGGGGCGGCTGGGGAGGAAGGGCTGGAATTGTGATTGGAGAAGGAGAATGAGGAATTAGGGTTTTAAATGAGGAGGAAGAAGAAAATGGTGGGGAAAAGGAATGAAAATTAGAGTGTGAAGGGGGTGTATTTATCTTATAGAATTTTAAGAGAAAGGGGTATAATAGGTAATTTAGGGAGAGTGTATTTATCTTAAGCGTATTTTAAGGGGGTACGTGTATTGGGGGAGTATATTGAACAAGGCTGGAGGGGTATATACCCCAACCCATTCAAATGATCTTAAAACTAGGGCCCGTTTATGCCCGATTTCAACCCAAAAATCGAATTACTTATTTAATTATTATTTTTTATTTTAATAATTATTTCATTGAAAATCAATTATATCATAAAATTAAATATGTCGAGCGCGAGTGTGGCCTATTTAAGTAAACAGACTTTAGTGTAGGCCGAACTGTAGGTATCTATGAGGTAGTCTGATCTATTTCCACTCAAATCTGATATGTTTTGAGTATGTCACCGTCAAATGAACTGAGTTCAAACCTTTCATGGTTGCTCAGTTAACGACTCATTTCTTGGTGTTCCACATTATTCACTATTTAAATTATTGAATGTCATTTTGTGGGCTTTTGAGTTGTGGGGTCAAAAAATAGATACATGATGTTGTGAAACAACTTAAAAATATAACTCCATACACTAAATAAGTGAACAAGATGTAGAGATAACATAGAATTACTTTATTCCTCTTCAAGTGATTACTATAACATTTGCACCCCTATTTATAGGTCTTATTACAAGCTTGAGAAGATGAAATGAGAGGTGCACTAGAAATGTAGGTACATGAACAACCAAAAGACACATAGTGGGTATTAAGGAAAAAGTAATGGGCATTCATACAAATAAAATAATATTCATAACACATGATACTTTCTCGGCTCCACAATAATTTTCACCTTTTTTTATTTTGGTAGGTTCAACATTTCACAATAACTTTTTTACTTTTAAAATAGAAAATCATTTATAAATTATATTCTTACAATATTTTCAATTTTATGCAAAATGTCATTACCTTTTATCCACGCACAAGTTAATTCATTTTTTTATTTTATACACAATTATTTTATTTTTATAAAATTACTCCTTAAAACTCTACTCCTTATTAAATAAGATTTTTGTATAAACAATGGTGTCCATTCAAGGTTCAGAAGCACTGTGGGAGTGGAAATCTGCTTTCATACGCTGGAAAGAGTCACAATAATTATTTATTCACACACACGTGTTTTTTCCATAGAATGGTTTTTTAAATATTAAATATATATTCATTTTGTTGTATAAAGTCATAAAAACTAATTTCCAATCAAGGGTGTCATGATCATAAGGGCAATTATTGATCCCAACATTTCTAATTAATTCAATCAAAATTTTAATTAGACGTAGGGTCACACACACACACACACCTTAGTCAAACACACTAACCAGAAAGAAAGGAAGAAATCAGGTCCCATTAGAGACAAGAAAAACTGCATAAAGCGTGTAAAAGCTTACAACTAAGAAATTAGAAACTAAGAACTATAAACTAAATAAAAATAAAAAATAAAGGGATCAACAGATCACTTTCCCATTTGATTCCCATTTGATTATTGTGGCGTCATTAGAGAAAATAATGACTCGTTGATCCCAAATACAAAAACTAAAAACTATAAACTAAATAAAAGAATTGCCTAAAATCTAGTGCGATCGTAGAGCATGAGATGTCACCGCACCGGATTCGATGAGGGTGACATATCATAAGGGTGGTGGTGGTTACATATATGAAGAAAAATAAACAAAGGGATGAATTTGTGTATAAAAATTAGATAGAAATTTTTTTTAGAGAGAATGTGATATAGAAATTGGAGAGTATGTGGTATGATAATTATATACAAGGACGGTGCCACAATGGGGCAGGGGCACTGGGCCACCATCAATTTTTTTTTTTTTTACAATATATACTCTCTCCGTCCCGTAATTATTTATACATTTTTTTTTATTGGGACGTCATAAAATTATTTACACACTCTTAATATGAAAATACCAACAAAATTAATACCCTCCCAACATCATTTTATTTTCAAAATTGTCACTCATTTTTTTGCATACAGATTACCAAATTCACTTTATACCTCACCAAATCACCCAAAATACTCATACTTTATTTATCCATCACTAAATCCACTTTTCTAAAAAATTGTGCGGGTGTAAATAATAGAATATTGGAACACATTAATGTATTAATTAAAAGACATTTACAACCGAATAAATAAAATGTTTTTTAAATTTAATATTTTAGCAATTTTTAAATTGTTTCGCTTCATTTTGAATCGAACTATCAAAACTTCAAAACAAAATGAAAGTCAACTTGTTCAATTTAATTTAATTTTAATGAAATGTATTGACAATTTTATCATATAAAATTTCGATGAGTATAATAAATACATATTATTTTATCTTTAAAGTAATGTTACCCTGGCTCCGTCACTGATTATATATATAATCTTCATTCGAACAACAATTTATATAAAATATCATTATTTTAATTTAAACACTCATAATTCAATCAATTTATTTTTTTTCTACATAAAAAATTTAATTCTCCTACCATTACTTCATTTAGCTTATAAAAAAAAATGTAATTGTAATTAAAGAAACTTAGCTGAGTAATAAATGACAGTTATTTATTAGATAGACTGAAAGGATAGAAAAAAAAATCGAAAAAAAATTGTAATTAAAATTTATCTTCTCCCACACATTTATTATACTTTGTCTATTTTTTCCAAAAGTTATTCCTTTCATTACACAATTATTTTCACATTTTACTTTTTAAAACAATCCAATTTTCATATTTTTAAAATGGAAAATTTTAATAAGATCTATATTCATAGTATACTCAATTTTAAACTGTAATTATTTTTTCTGTATACATAAACAAAATCAATTCATTTATTTACTTTATACATGTTTACAAAATTACCCCTATTTTATCATTTCCACAAATTTACAATGAAAAATCGTTCAACCCTCCCAATATCCTCAATTTTTAGTTTTTTTTTTTTCTTTTCAAACATACATAAAAGTCGGAGTACTTTTTTATTTTATTTTTGACAACATCGCACGCTGTCTTAATTAATTTTATTTTTCCAGAAAATAACTGCAAAACTCAGTCTCAGTCAACTCTCTCACATACTATACGAATCTCCATACCAATCATATCACCATAATATCAGCTTCCAGATTCTCAAATTCACCAACTTATTATGAAAATCCAAAGCGAAACTCAATCGCCACCACCGCCGGCACCACCAACCGCCATGTCACCGCCACCGGAGCACCTCCCAACAACCACCGCCGTCACCTCCAAAGCCAAAAAGCTCACCTTAATCCCCCTCATTTTCCTCATCTACTTCGAAGTCGCCGGCGGCCCGTACGGCGAAGAGCCCGCCGTGAAAGCCGCCGGCCCGCTCCTCGCCATTCTCGGATTCCTAATCTTCCCCTTCATCTGGTCCATTCCCGAAGCCCTAATCACGGCGGAACTCGCCACCGCCTTCCCCGGCAACGGCGGATTCGTAATCTGGGCCGACAAAGCCTTCGGCCCGTTCTTCGGATCTCTAATGGGGACATGGAAATTCCTCAGTGGAGTAATCAACATCGCCGCTTTTCCAGCTCTCTGCATCGATTACCTGAAACGGATCTTCCCGATTTTCGAATCTGGACTCACTAGAAATTTGGGGATTTTGATTTCAACCCTAGTTCTATCGTTTCTCAATTACACAGGGTTAGCTATAGTCGGCTACTTCGGCGTCGTTTTGGGGATTGTTTCACTTGCGCCTTTTATTATCATGTCTGGTATTGCTTTGCCCCAAATTCATCCCCATAGATGGAAAAGTTTAGGGCAAAGAGGCGTGAAGAAAGATTGGAATCTGTTCTTCAATACTCTGTTTTGGAATCTGAATTTTTGGGATAATGTTAGTACGATGGCTGGGGAAGTTGATAATCCTTCGAAAACTTTTCCTTTAGCATTGTTTTTTGCTGTGATTTTGACTTGTTTGGGTTACTTAATCCCTCTCGTGGCCGTCACCGGAGCCGTCTCCGCCCATCAGGAACTTTGGGAGGCTGGGTTCATGGCCGACGCTGCCCGGACCATTTCCGGTAAGTAGTGCATTCATCCTATTGAGTTTTAAGTAATTTAAATATAATTTTTTACTAATTTGGTACATTAGAATCAAGTCAAAATATTGATAATTGAATGCATATAATTTGAGATTCTTTTTACCCAAAGAAAATTGACAAAGTGATATAAGTTTAAAACTTAGAGTGTGTTTCGAACTCTCTAAAGTGAAGCACAAAATTCTAATTTTAAACAGTAACCGGATACAACGACTTAAAAAAGAAATGAGATTATTTTATTTATTACACCTAAACTACAAAAATAGAAAAATAGTCATACTTTACTTTTTTGGGGTTATTCTAAATTATAGTAAAATTGTGTAAACATGTATATTTGAGTTAATGTAAAATGTTTTTACAAGGGTATATTGGGGAACTATGAAGATAAAATTTAGATATAATAAACAATATTTTATTAATTTATGTTAAATTCAAATTGATACTATTTTTGTTGTCGGTTATGTCATTTTTGGTGTTCAATTTTAATTCCAACTTTTTTCAATTTTGAGAACATTTTTTAATTTATTATATTTAGAGAAAAATTAATTCTTTGGATATTCTAACTCTTAATTTATCTATGTGTAGATACTTTTATGATAATATCAAATTCGTACTATAATTTGGGTTGTGGTCAATTTTAGATATGTATTTTGTTATCTTTTCAATTGTTGTACTTTTGTTGTCAAATTTAGTTAGGTATGGTTTTACTTTTTCAATTTAGTCCTTTTGGTGCCATTTTGATTTTGTAATCTTAGGTGTCCATTACTGTCCAATTTAATTCTGATTCTTGTATGTTGTACTTTTTTCAATTGTGGTCCTTTTGGATCAAAATGATCAAATTGAAAAATAAATTAAAAAATATACTTTACTTTCATTGCTGCAGGTAACTGGTTGAAAATTTGGGTTGAAATCGGGGCAATTTTATCAGCAATCGGGCTTTTCGAGGCCCAATTAAGCAGCAGTGCTTACCAGATTCTTGGCATGGCGGACTTAGCCCTTTTGCCGAAAGTTGCAGGGCTCCGATCAAAGTGGTTCAACACGCCATGGATCGGGATTCTAGTATCGACGCTGATAGCACTGGGTGTTTCTTACATGAGTTACACAGACATAGTTTCCTCGGCAAATTTCCTCTACAGTTTGGGGATGTTGTTGGAGTTTGCATCTTTTCTCTACCTGAGATGGAAGTTTCCGCAAATGAAGAGGCCGTACAAGGTGCCTCTTCATTATGCGGGTTTGGTAATAATGTGTGTTGTTCCATCCGGCTTTCTAATTTATATAATGATTATAGCGACGAAGACGGTGTATTTGGTGTGTTTATGTATGACGGTTGGTGGGATGGGGTGGTTTGGGTTGATGAAGCTTTGTAAGTCCAAAGGATGGCTTAAGTTCAGTAGGGTTGCTTACGAGGAGGAGTGAGTGATGATGTTGTGGAAATGCTCGATCGAATGGATTTTCTGTTACACGAAGGTGTAACGTTTGCGGATTTGGATCTATTTCTGTACAGTAGGGTTCAATACAGATTTTCAATCATTGTAAAAAAAAATCAAGAGTTGCGTTGTGTGAATTCGATCGAGTTCAATGATTAAAAAACTGCAATAGACCCCCTTTACAATGAGATTCAGATTCAACAGTTTCTATTTATTGTCTTGTATGTTGTCACACATTTTGAATCATTTATTTTATATATATATATATGAGAACTATCCAATCACTTTTATTATTCAACAATGTTCCCATAAGAAACAAAATTTGAGATTAAAGTCTCTTTTTTTCCACCGAAACGAGAACCAAGATGACAACTCTAGAATTTCATATTTTTACAAAAATTGAAAATCTGTACTGAACTCTACTGTACACGAATAGATCCAAACGCGCAAACGTTACACCTTTGTGTAACAGAAAATCCGCCTGGTCGAACGAGCAATTCCACGACATCATCACTCACTCCTCTTCGTAAGCAACCTCATTGAATTCAAGCCACCTTTTGTACTTACAAAGCTTCATCAATCCAAACCACCCCATCCCACCAATAGTCATAAAAAGACACACCAAATACACCGTCTTCGTCGCTATAGTCATTATATAAATTAGAAAACCAGATGGAACAAGGCACATTATTACCAGACCTGCGAAATGAAGAGGCACCTTGTAGGGCCTGTTCATTTGCGGAAACCTCCATCTCAAGTAGAGAAAAGACGCAAACTCCAACAACATTCCCAAACTGTAGAGGAAATTTGCTAAGGAAACTATGTCTGTGTAACTCATGTAAGAAACACCCAGTGCTATCAATGTCGATACTAGGATCCCGATCCATGGCGTGTTGAACCACTTCGATCGGAGTCCGACAACCTTCGGCAAAAGGGCTAAGTCCGCCATGCCCAGAATCTGGTAAGCACTGCTGCTTAATTGGGCCTCGAAAAGCCCGATTGCTGACAAAACTGCACCGATTTCGACCCAGATTTTTAACCAGTTACCTGATGCAGTAATGAAAGTAGAGTTTATATCAAGAATAATAATGCATGTGTTCAATTTTAGTTGTATATATTTTTTCTTTTTCAATTTGATCATTTTGATATCAATTTTGGTAAAAAAGGATCACAATTGTACAAAAACAAATTGGCATAAAAAGACAAAAAAAAAAAAAAAAAAAAAAAGACCAAATTGAAAAAAGCAAAACTATAACAGACTAAAATTGACAACAAAAGCACCACAATTTAGAAAATAACAAAATACATAACTAAAAATGGATCCTACCTAAGTTATAATACGATTTTTTATCACAAAAGTATCAACACTTATAAAAATTAAAATTAGTTGATTTTAAGAATATTCGAATAATTAGTTTTTTCTCAAAATATAGTAAATTAAAACATGTACTTAAATCATAGTACGGAGTAGTATTTTATACAAAAGTATCAACGCAAGCAAAGATGAATGGAAATTCGTTGATATTGAGAATAGAATACATTTCTTCGGTCCTATAAAAATAGTTCCAATTTTAATTTAACACAAGAATGGGGTAAAATAGGGTTGGTCTGCTATGCACTCGAGTGCATGTTATACACCCTAGTCCATGTTGCACTTTTCAGTTTTACTGACTTACACTTTTTGGTAAATGGTGTTGCACTTTTCAATTATTAAACTGTATAATAATATTTTTAATAATAATTGAAAAATGCAACACCATTTACCAAAAAGTGTAAGTCAGTAAAACTGAAAAGTGCAACATGGACTAGGGTGCATAACATGCACTCGAGTGCATACTAGACTTAATGGGTAAAATATTATGTATTGTGAAAATACAATTACCTTTTTAAAAACATTTTATATTAACTTCAACATACACTTTCACACAATTTTAATATATAGATGAGACTATAATTTAGAACAATCAAAAAATAAAGTATGACTATTTTTGTGGGGCTTAAGTAATAAATAAAAATAACCCAAGTAAAGTATGACTATTTTGTGAGTGTAGAATTAGGAGTAATTTGATTTTAAAACGTTTTTTTTTTAAAATTACGTACGCATTTGTGTAGAATCTTAATACGACTTCGGTGAATTACATCATTCATGTTGTCAAAAAATAAACACATGCATCAAATTGGAAAATTTAAAAAGATGGTGTATCTAATTATAAAGAAAAAAAGAATATAATGTAATATAAAAATCAGTTGCAATTAATCCTAAATATAAACCTATCATCATCTCCATCCTTACCGGATATGGTCCTGGCGGCGTCGACCATGAATCCAGCCTCCCAAAGTTCTTGATCGGCGGAGACGGCTCCGGTGACAGCCACGAGAGGGATTAAGTAACTCAAACACGTCAAAATGACAGCAAAAAACAGAGCTAAAGGGAATGTTTTAGTAGGATTATCCACTTCCCCAGCCATTGTGCTGACATTATCCCAAAAATTGAGATTCCAAAACAGAGTATTGAAGAACAGATTCCAATCTTTCTTCACACCACTTTGCCCTAAGTTTTTCCATCTATGGGGATGAATTTGAGGCAAAGCAATTGTTGTACGCACTTTTATCGGGTTGACTCGGTTGTGGACTGTTTTTGGTACGATACAAACATGTATTAATGATCGGGGGTTTATTACGTGTTTAATGGAGTGTTTATGATGATCTTATGAAGAACAAAGCAAGAAAGATCAAGAACAGTGGTGTAGCTTCTTGGAGAAGCTAAAAGCTTGAGAGCTTTGGGAGTATTTATTGCTTTAGGTTGGGGAGATTGGGTGAAAAATGAAACTTGTCTTCAAATCAGCCCCTTTTAGGCATTATATAGTGGTTTCCAGGGGCTGCCCGTCCTTTACACGTGGCACGCCCTCACTGGACCTTACTTCTGCCCGAAAAGATGATTTGATGGCGCATTTAATGCTAAACCGCCTTTGGTGCTCGTCCTCGCCGATATGCCGAGGAGATGAGCTATTGTGGTCGCCGGAGGACCATGTCGAGGAGTGTGGTCGCCACGCTCCATGCTGTCTCCCAAGGCTTCAACACTTAGATTTTCTAACTATGAATAGACCTGTGCTCGCCACACATTTGGGCGAGCAGCTAACTAAACCATGTGCTCGCCAACATCTTTGGGCGAGCACTTAAATATATTAAATACATCTATATTATTACATTTCCTTGGTCTTGTTGACTAGTCGTCGCAAGACTTTGTTGACTGGTCCTCGCCACGTAAACTGGTGACTAGGATTGACTTGTCAAAGATTGACTTCTTTGACTAGGTATAACATTTGCCCCCTGGTCGCCTTTCTTCGTATTTGTAGAATGGTAAGGCGAGCAGTATGGTCGTCTTTTTAGATGGTGATAATTGCCCTCGACAACACAATCAAATTTGAGATCTTGATGACGTAAATTGGAGGCGGTCGCCTCGTCTCCAGCGCCGAGCACGATAATCGAAGCAACTTTTAATAATGACGGATGTGACTTGTGTCAGGCGCGTGGGCGGCGCAATGAATTTGAATTTGGCGCGTGGGGCGCGTGCCGACCTCAAAGGTCGCGCGTGGGGTCCACTCGCCGAGCTCATTTTTGGAAATGACCCAAAATTTTTGGGGAATTTGCGTTTTTGACCCCGTTTTTTGCTAAATGGTCCCTGCATATGTTTGCCTATAAATATGGCTTCTCTCTTCTTCAAAACACTTTTTACCTCTTGCCATTTTCGAATCTCTTCAAGCTTCTCTCTCAAGTTTCTCTTCAAGTTTTCCGGCGAGTTTGTGGTGGTTCTCGATCGATAAACAAGGTAAATAACTCACATTTTCTTCTTTAAAACTTCTTTCTCCCCCATTTCTTAAGAAAAAATGGATTTTGGCGGATTTGGTGGTGGTTCCGACGGTGGTCCGCCGCCGTTGGTGGGTGGTTCTGAAAATTCCGACGATGGAGGTCGTCTAGCTTTAGCTTTATTGGAGAGGGCCTCCTCCTCGGATTCTAGGATTCACTCCCCCGACCCTATAAGTGTTGGACCTCGAAATTTGGGAAAAGCAGTGGTCGTCGATGTCGACGATATCAGCGAATCTGACAGGGAAGATGTCGGCAATGATGCCGAGGAGGATGATGTCGAGGAGCTTGGCAGCGAGACTGACTCGGATCTGCGCGACCAAGGTTTGGATCGTGGAGTGGGCGAACAGATAGAATCTGCCCAGGTCGAGGAGACCTTGACAAGAAGTCTCCGCGAGGATTTTGAGGAGGTCGTCCAATATGCCGAAAGCATAAAGGACATTTTGAGTGGTAGGGAGAATTTGGATGGCGACGAGCTCGCGAGGGAGTCCTATTACAAATATTCCTGCGAATACCCCCCTCGGGAGGCTCCTCGCCCGTATCGAGTAGCTTTCCAAACCGAATATGACGCAAGTACGTATGTGAGCAAGGTCTCCTCGGCACAGCTGGAAAATTCTAGGAAGAGATATCAAGTGCCGGCCGATGTGTGTTTCTTTATACCTCGCCCAGATGAGAGGGCCGACCAGCCGCCAGAAGGGATGGTCGCCGTCAACATCGGCATGATGGAGGCAGGGCTAAGGTTCCCCCTGCACCCCAGTATTTCCAACTTTTTGCACTTTTTGAATGTAGCCCCTTCTCAAATTTTGCCGAACGGTTGGTCCAACCTGATCGGCATTCTTACCCTGTTCGGCCAAGTGGCGGCCGAGAATGGATGTCGAAACACATGGCTCAGCCCGAAAGAGATTAACTATCTCCTTCAGGCGGCCGAGGCCGGAAACCAGGTGGGCCATGGATACTACTATGTTAGGGGCCGAGATAACTTCAAGTTGATTGAAGGGGTTCCTAACAAGATTAGGGATTGGAAAACCAACTGGTGGTGGGTAGCCGGGGACTGGAAAAGTCCGGTGAGGCCGGATGGCTCCTCGGATCGCATTCCCATTCCCACTGAATATCGAAGAATTCGTGGTAAGTTATTTTTATTTCTGCTCGCTCTTTCTATACTGACTAACTCCTCGATTTTGTAGGTGAAACTGCTCGCAAGAAGACTGCCGAGCACCGTCTCACTCCTCTATTCCAATACCACGTTTGCTGCGTTCTCAATCGTCGCTACCTGGAGAGGTCCTGTCGCTTCTTGAACAGGGAGTGTGAACGTGAGCGAGCAGGTCTCAGAGTACCTCCTCACCACTTTACTCGAGAGTTCCCTCCAGGTATTAACATGTTTTCAAGATTTTTGTGAATTTGCCAAGTTTTGAGAAAATATTAACTCTTTGCTTTTCTTTCTCAGTAGTGGTTCCTCAGAGGGTTGTCACCTACCTTCCCCCAACTGTTGAAGTAGATCGCATTCTATCCAGCAGGATGATGCAAAAAGCAAGGATGCTCCGGGAGCGCAAGGTAGTTGATGCCACGGGCAAGAAAAGAAAGGGGGCGGAGGCCTCAGGGGCTCCACCAAAAAGGGTTGCCCGGACAGGTCGAGGGGGTACTTCTCGCCCGATTGCTACCGAGCAGAGGGTCGAAAGAGCTGGCGAACAGAGGATCTCGCCGAGGAGATCTCCTCCGCCGAGGGGTAACTCGCCTCCCCCTGCACCGGTCGTATCCCCCCCTCCCCGAACTGCTCGGTCGCGAGAGACTGCGACGAGTACGTCCGCCGGGGAGAGGGCTCAAGGAGATAACACACTGCTCGGCTGGGATGCCGCAAAAGTTGCCAGGTAAGCTTTTTATCAATAGATTTATAGAATATTTCAAGTATCTTTTTCTAAATTTCTTTCTTTATTAGGGTTGCCGCGAGCTCGGTCATTGAGCCTTACAACGACAACCTCCTCGGCTTTTACCGGTCGCGGGAGGTGGCCAATCTAGAGGCTCTGGATCCGCTCGCCCAGAGGGTCATGAAGTGTTTGCCCAAATCGCTGACGACCACTCTGGTCGACGAGGTGCATAACCAGAGCTCGCTAGAGAATGCTCGCCTAGCCGCCATCGACATGGCTCGTGCCTCATACACGCTCGAGAGGCTTTCCGTCCAGATCGCCGAGAGCCGCAAGGTCAGCGAGGAGAGGAGTGCGAGGCTCGCCCAGATGGCCAAGGCAAAAGCCGCAGTTGAGAGGGACTTGGGGGTTGCTTCCGAGAAGGTGGTCGACCTTGAGGCAAAGTTGGCCGATTCTGAGGCCCAACTTGAGACGATTCGAAAGAAGGATCAGGAAGATCTTCAAGAGGTCGAACGTCTCCGTGCTCGCCTCAGGGCTGCCGAGGACGAGCTCAAAATGAAATCAGCCGAGGTACTCTCTCTTAATAATAAAACTGCTGCGGATGAAGAAGAGTTGGCTACTCTTCGTCAAGAGCTGGTCGCCATGACTGAAGAGCGAGATGAGACCAATGAGCTCGCTGGGGGCGTGGCCATGTTATCGGTGGCGCTCACTGCCCACGGGCTCATTTATCGATTGTTGGATGTTCATCCGGAAGTGGATGTGATTCCGCTTGGCGAGCTCTTGGACGACCTCCTTATGAGGGAGAATCCTCAGCCGGGCACCGAGCTCCCCTTGCTTCCATTGGTGCGAATGGGACTCCAGTTCCCTCGACTTATGGGAGTTCCGGTGGTGTTCGTGGATCCTCCTGAAGACTCCCCGCCCCAACAACAGAGTGCTCCTACTGACGAGGAGGTTGTGATCGAAGAGGGGGTAACTGGCGAGCAAGATGCTCCTGCCGAGGAGGATGCTCTGGCAGCTTAGTTTACTTTGTTTTATTTTGTTTTTCTTAGTACTGTTCGGCCATTAAGGCCTCTTTTGTAATTCCAGCCTTTCAAGGCTTTTTAATGAATAGAACTCCTTTGCTTATGATGTGTTTGCTTATTTTCTTTATATTGAGTGATCGTCCTCGTCATTGCTTCTCGATTTATGTTATGATACTTCTTTTTGATTTGCTTTTGTTCATATGCTTGTTTTTCCTTGCGAGTATTTTTTAAGAAAAAGTGCTCGTCTACTCTTGCGAGCACCTTTAAGAAAGGGTGCTCGTCTTTCCTTTGCGAGCATCTAAGAAAGTGTGCTCGTCTTTCCTTTGCGAGCATCTAAGAAAGAGTGCTCGTCTTTCCTTTGCGAGCATCTAAGAAAGAGTGCTCGTCTTTTAGAGTTAACCATTCGTCGGTTGAACTCTTTGTTTGGAAAGGTAGTGATCGTCGTCGCCACTACTTTGCGAGCATCGTTAAGAAAGAGTGCTCGTCTTTGTTTCCTAGATGGCTACGCAGAGCCTTGTCTAAAAATATCTAAACTTTGATGGAAATTTAAAACGTTACTTGTATTGAAATGATTACACAAATTATACAAATATAAAGAAATTAAACACTTACTGGTAATACTTCTTCAGCTTGACCGCATTCCACGGGTACTTGCTTGGCTTGCCCTCGAGATCTTCTAGCTCGTATGATCCGTTCAAGAGTGTGCGCGTGATTCGATACGGACCCTCCCAAGTCGGGCCAAGTATGCCAATGGACTGCTCCGTCGCCCTCCGAAGTACGAGCTGGCCGATAGTGAATTGGCGAGCACGTACTTTGGTGTTGTAGTAGCGTTCTGACCTTTGCTTGTAGACCACGTTCTTCTCGTCCGCTGTTAGCCTTCGCTCTTCTAGGAAGTCCAAGTCGGAGAGCTGTGCATTGTTATTCAACTGCTCGTCGTAATTTGCTACTCGAAAAGTGGGGACCTGCCCCTCTGCTGGTATGACAGCTTCGGTTCCGAACGCGAGCGCGAACGGAGTTTCACCAGTAGAATTCCTCGTGGTCGTCCGATATGCCCACAGAACCATGTGCAACTCGTCCGCCCATTTGCCCTTCAATCCATCTAGCTTAGCTTTCAAGGTGTGCTTGATGATTTTGTTGATCGCCTCTACTTGACCATTTGATTGTGGATGATAGGGTGTTGAAAAAAGTTTCTTGATGTTCCACTCTGAGCAGAAATCCAGCATGTCTTGACTCGTGAACTGACGTCCGTTGTCGGTCACTATCGCTCGTGGTAGGCCGAACCTGCAAATTATGTTCTTCCAAATGAAGCTTGTCATCTGGGCCGTTGTGATGGTCTTCAGTGCCTTTGCTTCTGTCCATTTGGTGAAGTAATCGACTGCTACGACTACGAAAGTTACCCCCCCGACGCCAGGCGGGAAAGGTCCGATGATGTCGATGCCCCACTTCGCGAAGGGCCAAGAGCTGTAGACGGAGATGAGCTCGTCTGGAGGTGAGTGAATAGCGGGTGCAAAAGCTTGACATCTCTTGCACGCTTGGGCGTAATGAATCGCATCCTTCTTCAGTGTTGGCCAAAAGTAGCCTTGCCTCATGATCTTCAAAGCGAGCGCTTGCCCCCCTGTGTGATTTCCACATGATCCATCGTGGATTTCATGCATGATGATCTTCGCTTCGTCCTCCCCGAGGCATTTCAATAAAGGCATTGAAAAACCCCGTTTGTACAGCTGGTCGCCAATAATAGTGTACCTTGCGGACCTGAGCTGCAGTCTTGTTGCTTTGACTTTATCTGCCGGGAGCTCGCCGGTCTTGATGTACCTGCTGATCGGCGACCTCCAGTCCTCGTCGCTGGCTGCGTCCACCTGCAAAATCTGACCTCTGTTCACCGATGGGGAAGAAATTTTAGTGATGGTCGCTTCTGAAAATATTGCATCCCCCTCTGAAGTGGCCAGCCGAGCTAACGCATCTGCTTGCGTATTCTCCTCCCTAGGGATTTGCTCGATGTGGAATTGGTCAAATTGCTCGAGTAATCCTTTCACCAGCTCTTGATACTTTATCATTTGATCGCCGCGAGCCTCGTACTCGCCCGTTATTTGATATACAACCAGCTGAGAGTCAGAAAAAATTTTCAGTTTTCTGGCGCCCACGGCCATAGCCATCTTGATTCCTGCGACCAGAGCCTCGTACTCTGCTTCGTTGTTGGTCGCCCGATACTCGAACTCGATCGCCGAAGCAAACGTCTGTCTGGTTGGGCTGGTGAGGACTATTCCTGCCCCTGCTTTGGTGCTCGTCGACGAGCCATCGACGAACAGTGACCAAGGAAGCTCGATTCCCTCGGCCAATTTCTCTGGGAAAGTGAGCTCTACAATGAATTCCGCCAGCACTTGTCCCTTGATTGCCGTTCTAGGTGCGTAGGTGAGTCCAAATTGCCCGATTTCCACCGACCATTTCAACAGTCTTCCAGTGGTATCCGGACGATGCAGTGCTCGCCGAAGAGGAAAGGTTGTGAGGACGACCACCTCGTGGTCGAACAGATATTGCCTTAACTTCCTGACGCTCATGACTAGCGCGTATGCCAATTTTTCCATAGGAGTGTATCTCAACTCCGCATCTCTCAGTGTTTGACTTACGTAGTAGATAGGCAGATGTGTGCTCCCCTCAGCTCGGACGAGCACTGAACTGATCGCACAGTCAGTGGCCGCCAAGTATAGATATAAAATTTCACCGGGGACTGGCTTAGATAGGACCTTCGGATCCGAAAGGTATTCTTTTAGCTTTCCGAAAGCTTTTTCGCATTCATCGGTCCATTCGAACCTCCCTTTTTTCAGAGCATCGAAAAAAGGTTTGCAACGATCGCCCGTTCGTGCAATAAATCTATTCAGCGATGCAAGGCACCCTGTCAACCTCTGTACTTCTTTCACATTCCTTGGGCTTTGCATGTTAATGACTGCTTGAATTTTACTCGGATTCGCCTCGATGCCCCGCTGGCTAACCAAGTGCCCCAGAAATTTTCCTGAGCTAACACCAAAACTGCATTTTTTTGGATTTAACTTCATGTTGTATTCCTTCAGTATATCGAATGTCATGGCGAGGTGGTGTAGGTGATCTTCTTTCCGCAAGCTTTTGACAACGATGTCGTCAATATAGACCTCCACCATCTCGCCGATGTGTTTTTCAAACATCTTGTTTACCAGTCTTTGGTATGTTGCCCCCGCGTTTTTCAAACCGAAAGGCATTCTCTTCCAGCTGTACATTTCGGTGGCCGTCATGAAGGCCGTATGCCGCTGGTCGTCGGGATGCATCGCGATCTGATGGTAGCCTGCGAAAGCATCCATGAAAGTTAACATCTCGTGCCCCGCTGTGTTGTCTACTAGGTGATCAATGTGGGGCATCGGAAAGTGATCTTTGGGACAGGCGTCGTTTAGATCTGTGAAGTCTATACATAATCTCCATGACCCGGTCGCCTTTTTGACGAGCACTGGATTGGCCAGCCACTCGGGGTCAGTTCCAGTTTTCTCGATTAATTTATTGTCGATCAATTTCTTGACTTCGACTGCCAAAGCCGCATATTTATCAGGCCCAAATTTCCTTCGTTTTTGGGTGATAGGTCTCCTTGCTGGATCAATATTCAATCTGTGGCAGGCATGATTTGTTGGAATGCCCACCATATCCTCGTGCGACCAGGCGAATGCTCCGATGTTCTCTTTCAAAAACGCGATCATGTCCGACCGCAAATTTTCTGGTAAATTCGAACCAATGAATACTTCGAGTTCTGGACGAGCTTCGTTTAAATGGATGGTTTCGAGGTCCTCCGCTGAAGTTGCCCGCTCTTTAGGCTCCTTCCAACGAGGGTCCTCGATTCCGAACTCTGGCTCAAAACCTAGCCTGGGCTCCAGATCTGGAATGTTTTCTGGCAACTGGTCGTCGGGGAGCTGGTCGCCCGAGACTGTCTGCTCGTCGATATCCATTGGGGTGTGGTCGTCCACTTCCATGGAGGCGTGCTCGTTCGCCTCCACTTGGTGGTCGTCGAAACTACGACTGCACTCCCCAATTTCAATCTTTCGGTACTTGCTAGGAAGACCCTCCAAGTAGTTCACTTTTTCGGTTTGTGTTTGACACTCAATATACTGGCCAATCATAGTAGATTCCTTTGAATGACGCTTTGCAAAACGGACGAGACACTCCCTCGCCCGCGTCTGATCGCCTTTAACGGTTATAACTCCCGTCGGGGCTGGAAACTTAACACAGTAATAAAAAGTAGAGACGGCCGCCTTGAACTCGTTGAAGAAAGGACGGCCGAGGAAAGCATTGTAGGAAGATGGCATGTCGACGATCATAAAGTCGAGCTGCCGAGTGTGACGAATTGTTGGCTCTTTCGACGATGCCAGCTCCAGGGATAGTCTGATTTTCCCCATGGGATGACTTTGCGTATCCCCAAAACCTACGATTATATCATCGCAAGGCTCGATATAATCCGCATATCCACCAAGAGCATCCAGGGTATGCTTGAAGAGGATGTTGGTGTATGCCCCAGTGTCGACCATCAAACGATGGACGTTGGTTCCCATAATTTTGCCCGAAATGACCAGAGCGTCATTATTCGGGTGCACTACGCCATTCAGGTCGTCGTCCGAGAAAAGGATCTGGTGAGAAGGAGGCTTCTCGGCAGTCGGAGCGACGCACACCTGGTGCACATTGTTCAGTGCTCGCTGCTCGCTCTAAGCACGGCGAACAGACAGTTCTTTCCCGGATTGGGTTCCTCCCAACGGGCCTTCGATCACCATGCAGGCTCCTCCCACATTATCGATGTCGCCACCAGGGTTGTTTGGCATGGGAGGAGTTAGCTTGGGACGGTTCAGATGTTGGCGCAGGTCGTCGCCCTCGTCGCGACGTTTCTTTCCCCTGTTGTCGCCATTGCCAGGAGCCTTGATGAACTGAGCGAGCTTGCCCTCATTGTACAGCTTAAATAGATTTCTCACCAAGTCCCTGCAGCCGTTGGTGTGGTGGCCAATAGAGTTGTGGTAGTCACAGAATTTGCTACCATCCAGATTCTCATCATTCGTATGCATAGGCTTGGCATGGGGGAGCAGATTCTTTCCCCTGACTGCATTGAAAATGCCCCTGGGATCAAGAGAGAGAGATTCTCTAAACTGGATGATCTCAGGAGATTCCTCGAAAGGCCTGAAGTTAGCTGGGCGAGCACTGCCAGCTTGAGTGGTCGCCTTCTTGGGCTGGGACGACTCCCCAGTGTTAGTATTTTTCTTTGGCCAGTTTGTCTTTTTGGACGCCTCCGGCTGCTCGTTAGCCTTGGCAGCGTCCATTATCTCTTCCATTTGGATAAAATTCCCAGCCCTCGTGCGGAAATCCGCATAAGAACTGGGGAAAGTAAGATGGATAGATTCCCACAGCTTGGTACCTATCCTGAGACCGGAAACAGCTGAGATCAGCTTCGTCTCATCGTTCACGGCCTCCCCATCGATCACCAGCCTATCGAAGCGCTCGATGAAGTCTTTTCCTGATTCAGTCAGGGATTGGCGAACGTTCGCCAAACGTTGCTTTGAGGCTGGGCGAGCAGCTATGGACCCGTAGTAGGTCAGAAATTGTTGTCCCAGCTCAAGGAATGAGGTGACAGATCCGGGACTCAAAGTTGTGTACCATCGATGAGCCCGGTCTCCTAAAGTTAGGGAGAAGTTCCTGCATTGAGTGGCGTCCGTTGCCCCGATTGAGGCCATATAGTTGGAGTATTTGGACAAGTGTACTCTGGGGTCGGATGCACCATCGTATGCCGGCATGGAAGGCATTTGTATCTTTCTCTGAATGGGGGCAGTGAGAATTGCCACACTTAGTGGAGGTGTGGTCAGAGTGATTGGTGGAGTGGTCCCCTGCTTCGAGGCGACCACCTCTGCTCGCAGGGCCTCCATCTCCTGCTTCATCAGATTTTGAGTTGCGAGGAACTGGGCGATTTGCCCCTCCTCGGCGGTCTGTGGCTTGGGGACGACGTTCTCGTCACGTCGACTCCCTTGGGATGCTGCTGGGCGGTCATCATGACGTGATCGCCTGGGAGAGTGCCTGTCAGAATGGTGGCTGCGATAACTCTTCGCCGGAGCTCGCGAACCTTTCCCTGGTCCCACTCGATCAAGAGCTGAGACTCGGTCACCCTGATCTCTCTTATCAGCGTGATCTCGGTGGTGGTCGGCTTTAACTGGTCGGCCATCCACATTGAAGGGCACTCGGCGAGGAGCCCTCCGATCTCTATCGTCCATCCGGTTGAAAACCGAATTTCTGTGATGCGAGTCTCCCGTGTGGGAGTGCTCGTCAGCTTTGCCCTTGCCTTTGTCCTGGGGGCGAACAGGGTGTGAATGATAGGAGCGGTCGTCGTCCTCATTCCCCCTGGCCTTGCGAGCTCTGTCGAAAGCCTGATCTTTGGCTTTCTCAAGCTCTTCATTCTGCCTTTTCTTCTCCGTGAGATACTCACAGAGATCTTTCAAGTGCTGGGGATCATTCAGAATGTCCCCCATATTCACGTTGGCAAACGGATTCACCGCCGACGCCGGAGGGCGCTCGTTCCCTCCGGGTGGTACGACTCCGTCTTGAGGAGTATGATGAGACATCGTTTAAAGAGTGTCTTCTGGAGATTATTACAAGGATAAGACTGTTTTTAAGCGCTCGATGCTTAAAAACGAAAGATTAAAAGTTCTTACGCAGAAGAACGTGCTATTACAAGTACTTACAAGCAAAGTAATAACAACTAAAGCTTAAAAACAAGATTACACGGAGATCAAACTCCAAAATATGTCTCGAATATTGCAAATATTCAAGAACACGAAGAACAACGGAAATACATAAATAAGCTTTAAACGGTGGAAATACCGATTAAAACCTGAAAAACGGAGTTTGCTAACCGATCGCTCGATGATCGGACGAAACTGATGTGAAGAACACGTAAAAGGACCCCTCCTTCTAGCGCCAAATGTTGTACGCACTTTTATCGGGTTGACTCGGTTGTGGACTGTTTTTGGTACGATACAAACATGTATTAATGATCGGGGGTTTATTACGTGTTTAATGGAGTGTTTATGATGATCTTATGAAGAACAAAGCAAGAAAGATCAAGAACAGTGGTGTAGCTTCTTGGAGAAGCTAAAAGCTTGAGAGCTTTGGGAGTATTTATTGCTTTAGGTTGGGGAGATTGGGTGAAAAATGAAACTTGTCTTCAAATCAGCCCCTTTTAGGCATTATATAGTGGTTTCCAGGGGCTGCCCGTCCTTTACACGTGGCACGCCCTCACTGGACCTTACTTCTGCCCGAAAAGATGATTTGATGGCGCATTTAATGCTAAACCGCCTTTGGTGCTCGTCCTCGCCGATATGCCGAGGAGATGAGCTATTGTGGTCGCCGGAGGACCATGTCGAGGAGTGTGGTCGCCACGCTCCATGCTGTCTCCCAAGGCTTCAACACTTAGATTTTCTAACTATGAATAAACCTGTGCTCGCCACACATTTGGGCGAGCAGCTAACTAAACCATGTGCTCGCCAACATCTTTGGGTGAGCACTTAAATATATTAAATACATCTATATTATTACATTTCCTTGGTCTTGTTGACTAGTCGTCGCAAGACTTTGTTGACTGGTCCTCGCCACGTAAACTGGTGACTAGGATTGACTTGTCAAAGATTGACTTCTTTGACTAGGTATAACAGCAATGCCAGACATGATAACGAAAGGCGCA
Organism: Galeopsis tetrahit; assembly: GCA_963675135.1. Lineage (NCBI taxonomy): Eukaryota > Viridiplantae > Streptophyta > Magnoliopsida > Lamiales > Lamiaceae > Galeopsis > Galeopsis tetrahit. The sequence goes on along the minus strand of OY776128.1, from coordinate 344,234 downwards.
AGTGAAACGATCCCCAAAACGACGCCGAAGTAGCCGACTATAGCTAACCCTGTGTAATTCAGAAACGCGAGAACTAGGGTTGAAATCAAAATCCCCAAATTTCTACTGAGTCCAGATTCGAAAATTGGGAAGATCCGTTTCAGGTAATCGATGCAGAGAGCTGGAAAAGCAGCTATGTTGATGACTCCACTCAGGAATTTCCATGTCCCCATGAGAGATCCGAAGAACGGGCCGAAGGCTCTGTCGGCCCAGATTACGAATCCGCCGTTGCCGGGGAAGGCGGTGGCGAGCTCCGCCGTGATTAGGGCTTCGGGAATGGACCAGATGAAGGGGAAGATTAGGAATCCGAGAATGGCGAGTAGCGGGCCGGCGGCTTTCACGGCGGGCTCTTCGCCGTACGGACCGCCGGCGACTTCGAAGTATATGAGGAAGATGAGTGGGATTAATGTGAGCTTTTTGGCTTTGGAGGCGACGGCGGGGGTTGTCGGGATGTCCTCCGGCAGCGGCGACATGGCGGTTGGTGGCGGCAGCCGTGGCGGTGATTGAGTTTCACGTTGGGTTTCCATAATAAGTTGAGAATCTGATAAGCTACACTGCTTAAATTGACCTCATATAAACCAATCACACACAAAACTGCACCAATTTCAACCCACATTTTCAACCAATTCCCACCAATTTCCAGAGCTAATTCTTGAAAATAGCCGTCACCCATTTTTCATGATCTAATTGTGTAGCCCCAATTGCAGTTAGAAGAGTGATTAAGTAACCTAAACTAAACAAGTAATAATCCCAGCTGAAAACAAAGTCTACTTCACCAGCTAAAGTACTAGCATTGTACCAAAAATTCAAGTTCCGAAACAGAGTGTTGAAGAACAATCTCCAATCTTTTTGCACCCCTCTCCATCCATCTACTAGCGGATCTTGGAAATCGAAACAAAAAAACAGAGCTAAAAATGGAGAAAGTGACACAATCCCTAAACAAACAACAGTAAAACGAACAATAGTTAACCCTGTGCAATTCAGAAACAACAGAAACAGAGTGGTGAACATGATTCCAAGATCGGATAAGCGACTATATTAATAGTTGAAGAGTTTCAATTGATATATACAGATATTTGGGGATTTTTTTTAACTATAGTTGATGATTTTAGTAGATGATTCTTATGCAAATATGATGCTACACCAATCTTTCAATATGTAAAACTTCATTATTATGTAGAGATACCATATGAAAAGAAAGTGAAAGTGAAAGTTATGCAAGTGACAATGATTTAGAATTTTTGACTTAGAATTTTTGAATTACACATGGTCAGTTATAGTCAACTCTTTGGCGTAGTTTTAAGGATTGTTTCACTTGTCCCTTTCATAATCATGTGTATTGCTTTGCCACAAATAACGTGAAGAAAGATTAGAATCTGTTTTTCAATATTCTGGGATAATGTTAATACAATGGCGGGGAAGTGGATAATCTTTCGAAAACTTTCCCTTTACTTTTTTTTTTTTGTGATATTGACGTTCCATCTCGTACCGTCACTATCGCCGCTCAGGAACTTTGGTAGGCTGGTTTCATGGCCGACGCCGCCAGGACCATATTCGTTAAGTAGTGTATACCATACGATTGAATTTTAAGTAATTTGAATATATCATCAATTGTGTAGGTATAATTTTTTAAATTTAGTCATCCACATCCACATTTAGTCATTGTTAAAATTGATCACTTAATTATTATTGTTGTTATTTAACTGTCATTGACTAAGATTTATCAAAAAAAAATTATCAAAATTTTCAGACTTAGATTTTATTTAACAATATTCCAAATACTGATTTTCAAATTAGTTATTTATTTGAATTCATTTCCCTATTTATAATTATTCATGATAATCTACTAACACATTTGTGGTGAATATTAATTGTAAAGAATACTCTAAAATTATCAATGAATATTAAGAATATTTCGAAAACTTATTTTTCTTCTTTCTTTTTTATTCTAGATATTTTTCTATTAAAATCATTATAACAATTTTCTTGAAATGTTAGCCAAACAATCATTGGTTTCTCTTCATTACACAGGTTTGGTAATAATGTGCCTTGTTCCATTCGATTTTATAATTTATAATAGCTATAGCAATGAAGACTGTGTATTTGGTGTGTTTGTGTAGTATGACTGTTGGTGGGATGGGGTGGTTTGGATTGATGAAATTTTGTAAGTCCAAAGATGGCTTAAATTCAGTAGGAGGGTTGGAGGAGTGAGTGATGATGTTGTGGAATCACTTGTTCGACGGGATGGATTTTCTGTTACACAAAGGGGTAACGTTTGCGAATTTGGATCTATTCGTGTACAGTAAGGTTCAATTCAGATTTTCAATCATTGTAAAAATAAAAAAAATAGGAGTTGTGTTGTGTAAAATTCAATTGAGTTCAATGATTGTAAAACTGCAATGGACCCGTAAAGATTCAGCTGTTTCTATTTACTAGTATTTCTCCAATGCACAATTTATAAATTAATAAATTTATAAAAACAGTATGATGTTAATAAATGATTTTTTGTATACATACAATAGTGTAAGTATTTTTGTTAGGACCATCAATTTTAATATTTTATTTGAAAAATAAATGTCACAATAATATTGGATAAAATTAAGATTTACCAAAAATAATTAATTGAGAATAATTAATAAATATTCATTTTATATCATTTTTAATAAAAATTGACAGCATAGAGAGGAGAGAGAAAATGAAAATAAAGGAAAGAGGGAGAAAATGAATTTTAAAAGATGATAAAAGATGATATTTTACTATAGGTCCCACAGAAATAATATTTTAATATTACAACATTTTAGGCGGGAACTTGTCAAGGAAGCCACTATTCTATTATTATATATATATATATATAGATGGCGGGGGAAGTTGATAATCCTTCAAAAACTTTCCCTTTAGCCTTGTTTTTTGTCGTGATTTTGACGTGTTTGGGTTACTTAATCCCTCTCGTGGCCGTCACCGGAGCCGTCTCCGCCGATCAGGAACTTTGGGAGGCCGGGTTCATTGCGGACGCGCCAGGACCATATCCCCGGTAAGTAGTGTATACATTCTATTCAATTGAATTTTAAGTAATTTGAATATAATTTTTTACTAACTTGGTACACTAGAATCGATGGAACTTATGTGTGCTATTCTCTATCTCTCATATTCGAATCGATGGAAACAATTTCTACAGGACTTTGATTTTAAACGGTATCCAAATGAACGGTGAGATTGGTATATTTAGACATGATACCAAGACAAAAAAAATGTGATTCTTTTATTTATTACACCCAGACTACAAAAATAGAAAAATAGTCATACTTTATTTTTTGGGTTATTTTCATTTATTACTCTGTCACCAACAAAAATAGTCAATACTTTACTTTTTAGGGTTATCCTAAATTACAGTCTCATGTTAAAATTGTGTAAACATGTATATTTGAGTTAATGTAAAATGTTTTTACAAGGGTATATTGGGGAACTATGAAGATAAAATTTAGATACAGTAAATAATATTTTATTAATTTATGTTAAATTCAAATTGATACTATCTTTGTTGTCCTTTATGTCATTTTTGGTGTTCAATTTTAATTCGATATGTTCTAACCTTTTGTATTTCGTTACCTTTTCAATTGTGGTACTTTTGTTGTCAAATTTAGTTAGGTATGGTTTTACTTTTTCAATTTAGTCCTTTTGGTGCTATTTTGTGTTTGCACTTTTTGGTATCCAGTTTTAATCTTAATTCCGGTATGTTGGTGCTTTTTTCAATTGTGATCCTTTTGAACCAAAATTGATGTCAAACTGATATAATTGAAAAGGAAAAAATATATAAGTCTAAAGTTGAACACATACATGACCATTTTTTATATAAACTCTACATCATTGCTGCATCAGGCAACTGGTTGAAAATCTGGGTCGAAATCGGTGCAGTTTTGTCAGCAACCGGGCTTTTCGAGGCCCAATTAAGCAGTAGTGCTTACCAAATTCTGGGCATGGCGGACTTAGCCCTTTTGCCGAAGGTTGCGGGACTCCGATCAAAGTGGTTCAACACGCCATGGATCGGGATTCTAGTATCGACGCTGATAGAACTGGGTGTTTCTTACATGAGTTACACAGACATAGTTTCCTCGGCAAATTTCCTCTACAGTTTGGGAATGTTGTTGGAGTTTGCGTCTTTTCTCTACCTGAGATGGAAGTTTCCGCAAATGAAGAGGCCGTACAAGGTGCCTCTTCATTACGCGGGTCTGGTAATAATGTGTGTTGTTCCATCTGGTTTTCTAATTTATATAATGATTATAGCAACGAAGACGGTGTATTTGGTGTGTTTATGTATGACGGTTGGTGGGATGGGGTGGTTTGGGTTGATGAAGCTTTGTAAGTCCAAAGGATGGCTTAAGTTCAGTAGGGTTGCTTACGAGGAGGAGTGAGTGATGATGTTGTGGAAATGCTCGATCGAATGGATTTTCTGTTACACGAAGGTGTAACGTTTGCGGATTTGGATCTATTTCTGTACAGTAGGGTTCAATACAGATTTTCAATCATTGTAAAAAAAAAAAGAGTTGTGTTGTGTAGAATTCAATCGAGTTCAATGATTAAAAAACTGCAATAGACCCCCTTTACAATGGGATTCGGATTCAACAGTTTCTATTTATTGTCTGGTATGTTGTCACACATTTTGAATCATTTATTATATATATGAGAGAAAGAGATTTAATTCAACGTGATTTTGGTGATCTGGGGTATTCAATATATAAATCAAATGAAAGTACAACTGACTCCTAATAATGAGGAGATAAGATTACAAAGATATGTACAAGATATACATTGAGAATAATCTAGAAGATATTTTAAGTCTTATCCTTAATACCCCCCGTCAAGCGCTGCGTCAGATTCGGAAAGACGCAAAGCTTGGAACGAAGAAACTCGAAGGCCGGACGTGGGAGACTCTTGGTGAAAATATCGGCGAGCTGAAGATGAGATGGAACGAACTGAGTGGAGAGACGACCAGCTGAAACCAACTCTCGGACGAAATGACAATCTATGTCAATGTGTTTAGCCCTTTTGTGAGCCACCGGGTTCTGGTTGAGAAAGATTGCACTCTTGTTGTCACAAAGCAAGAGAGGACAGGAGGACGGAAGAGCCTGAATCTCACGTAGTAGATTTGAAAGCCAAATAACTTCAGAGGCAGTGTTGGCTAGGGCACGATATTTAGACTCACAACTAGAACGAGCAACTGTTGGTTGTTTCTTTGCACTCCAAGAAACAAGATTGCCCCCGAGGAAGATGGAATAACCATAAGTGGAGCGACGTGTTTCCACACAACGAGCCCAGTCTGCGTCAGAGTAACCGACAATGGATGTCTCTGGGCGATGAGTGAAGGTTAATCCGAAATGCATGGTACCCTTAACATACCTCAAGATTCGCTTGACAGCGGAGAAGTGGTCAACAGTGGGAGACTGAAGAAACTGACTAACTTAATTGACCGCAAAAGAGAGATCCGGGCGAGTGATGGTGAGATATTGGAGAGCACCAACCAAGGAACGATATAAGGTTGGGTCAGGGAACGGATCGCCTGAGCTAGTGAGAGAGTCACCAGTGGCCAGAGGTGTAGAAACAGGTTTGGAGTCGAGAAGAGACACTCGATCCAAGATGTCATTGGCATACTTAGCCTGTCCAACGAAGAGACCAGAGTCGGTATAAGATACTTCGAGGCCCAAGAAGTAGTTCAAGCGGCCCAAGTCCTTGATGGCGAATTCTGCGTGTGTTCGGGTGATAAATCGGCGCAAGAAATCTAGATCACTGTCTGTGACGATTATGTCATCAACATAAAGCAAGAGGTAGAGCACGGTTGACCCTTGATGAAAATAGAATAGGGACGAATCTGATTTGCTAACAAGAAACCCCAGACTAAACAAGAACGTGTTAAAGCGTTGGAACCATGCCAAGGGAGCTTGACGAAGACCATAAAGAGCCCTTTTGAGACGACAAACATGATCAGGAAAACGAGAATCCACGAAACCAGGTGGCTGAGACATGTATACTGGTTTATCAAGAATGCCATTTAAGAAGGCATTTTTTACGTCAAGCTGATGTAAAGGCCACTTGTGCTGAACTGAGAGGGCCAAAATAACCCGAACCGTAGATGCTTTGACAACAGGACTAAATGTGTGTGAGAAATCCAATCCAGGAATTTGGGTGAACCCCTGAGCAACCAGACAAGCCTTGTGTCGTTCAATGGAGCCATCAGAATGATATTTTGTACGAAAAATCCATTTGGAGCCGACAATGTTAGTAGTTGCTGGACGAGGAACCAAGTCCCAAGTCTGATTAGAATGAAGAGCATCAATTTCTTCTTGCATTGCAGCGAGCCATTCAGGAGACTTGGAGGCGGATTTAAATCCACGAGGCTCGGACGAAGCGATCAAAGCCGAAAGAAGGGTTGTGGTAGCCAACTGAGTGTGATATTTTGGCTTAAATACCCCGGACTTCGCACGAGTGATCATGGTATGCGATGGGGCTACCGAAGGAGGGGGTGGTCGAGTAGGAAGTTCAGGGACATGGGGAGGAGGATTGGGCTGCACATGAGGCAAGACAGATGGTACCTCAGACGAGCCAGAGCATAGAGAGCACGGCCTAGAGTGTGATGTATCTGAAGAGGCAGCTGGTGTAGGATTCGAGGACTGAATGCGATGAGTGGGGCCAGGAGATGAATTTGGCACATCTGACATATCCACGAAGGTAGAGATATCAAGCAGATTCTGATCCGAGGATGCCTGAGATTCTGAAAAAGGGAAACATAGCTCGTCAAACTGTGCATGGCGAGTAATAAAAGTACGAGATACCGCAGGATCACCGAAAACCCTTATAAGAAGTACTGTAGCCCATAAAAACGCATGGCCTACTACGAGGAGCCAACTTCTTAACAGCATAATCACGAAGATAAGGAAACACACGACACCCAAATGGCTTAAAATTGGAATAATTTGGAGTAGTGTCGAATAACAACTTAAAAGGAGACTTGGAACCCAACAGAGATGACGGGAGGCGGTTAATAACAAACACTACAGTGGCAAAGGCCTCAAACCAATAACAAGCAGGTACATTTGCCTGAAACATCATAGATAAGCCAGTTTCAGAGATGTGTCGGTGTTTGCGTTCAGCACGTCCATTCTGCTGAGGGGTGTATGGGCAGGACAACCGATGATGCATGCCATGTTTAATCATAAACTGCTGAACCCGTGAGTTTGTAAATTCAGTCCCTCCGTCACTTTGAAACACTTTGACAGGTCTAGAAAATTGGGTGCAAACAAATGTGTGAAAGCGAACAAGTGTATCAAAGAAGTCAGATTTCGCACGTAACGGATACATCCAAGAGAATCTTGAAAAATCATCCACAAAAACCACATAATAACGATAGCCATCAATAGTAGAAACAGGTGAAGGACCCCACAAATCACAATGAATCAAATCAAGAACATGAGATGCACGTTTCTCATTTAACGAAAAAGATAAACGCTTGCTCTTGGCCATTTGACAAGAAGAACAAATATCAGGGTTCGGCAACAAAGAATTAACAGATAGTAAACCTTGTTTTTGCAATAAAGAAATAACATCAAATGGGACATGCCCCAAACGTAAGTGCCATAAAGTAAAGGAAGCCTTTGAGATCTTGGTGTGGAGAGCTGCAACCAAAGCCGGATGACTCTTGTCCAACACATATAAGCCGTTTTCACATTTACCTTGAGCCAGAACCTGCCCCGTTATCCGATTCTGAACAGTAAATGATTTATCAGAGAATAATACAGTAACAGGTAAGTCAGATGTGAGCTTACTGATGAATAATAAATTTTTAGTGATATTTGGAACGACAAGAACATCCAGCAATTTAACATTATCAGAAACCAAACTCGAGCCAATATGTGTAATATTTAACGTATTTCCATTACCGACGACAACATGTCCATTACCAGAATAAGGCTCAATTGAATCGAGGGTAGATTTCTGAGATGTCATATGCGCCGTTGCACCAGTGTCAACATACCAATCTGAGGTCGGTTCCGAGGAAACGTTGCAGACTGAATTAAAGGCCTGAGCAAGTTGAGCAATGGGCTGATTAGGAGCACGAACGTACCTTTGGGGACATTTATCTACATAATGTTCCCCCACGACATATTTGACACCTGGGGGTAGAAAATAAGGTCAAAGACCTTATTTGAATAGCTGGTTATTCTACGATCTTGAATTCTCCACTTAGTGTAGGCTGGATTTGAGGAACCAGAAAGAGTAGTGGGAGGGGCAGGTTTGGATCCATCAATGTAACCGATTAGATCTTGACACTCAAAGACCGAAGTGATCTGCGTTTTCCAGAGTAAAAAGTTGGACGATGTTAATTTCACGGTGAGCATGTGAATTAACGTGGAGAAAGGCAATGTTTCAGAAGCGAGAGGATCAGTGGAAGCCATTGGAGAAAATAAATTGCAGAATGATAACAGCAAAAGAAGGATTTGGAAATTAGATTGGAGAGAGAAAGCTGCTGCTTTGAATTAATTAATTCTTTGGAATTAACAAATGACGGTGGAAAGCAGATTAAATTAATTTGACGGTGGAAAGTAGATCAAATTAATTTGAATGTGGATGTGGGAATATTTGCCGTGAGGGCGGTGGAAAACAATTTAGGTTGTGTTTGGATGGAGGGATTTAGGTTTGGATTTTAAATCCATACTCTAAATCCACTTCACCTGTTTGGATTAAATGAATTGATTTCAAATATTTAGCATCTCATTTTAGTTAAAATTGAGAGAATTTTAAATCCTCACTAAAAGCATGTCATTTGAAATCCATCAATTTTTAAATCATTTCATTTGAAATCCCCTCATCCAAACACAACCTTAGGGTTTGTGGTGTTTTAGGCTGATACCATGAGAGAAAGAGATTTAATTCACCGTGATTTTGGTGATCTGCGGTATTCAATATATAAATCAAATCAAAGTACAACTGACTCCTAATAATGAGGAGATAAGATTACAAAGATATGTACAAGATATACATTGAGAATAATCGAGAAGATATTCTAAGTCTTATCCTTAATAATATATATATATGAGAACTACCCAATCACTTTTATTATTCAACAATGTTCCCATAAGAAACAAAATTTGAGATTAAAGTCTCTTTTTTTCCACCGAAACGAGAACCAAGATGACAACTCTAGAATTTCATATTTTTACAAAAATTGAAAATCTGTACTGAACTCTACTGTACACGAATAGATCCAAACGCGCAAACGTTACACCTTTGTGTAACAGAAAATCCGCCTGGTCGAACGAGCAATTCCACGACATCATCACTCACTCCTCTTCGTAAGCAACCTCATTGAATTCAAGCCACCTTTTGTACTTACAAAGCTTCATCAATCCAAACCACCCCATCCCACCAATAGTCATAAAAAGACACACCAAATACACCGTCTTCGTCGCTATAGTCATTATATAAATTAGAAAACCAGATGGAACAAGGCACATTATTACCAGACCTGCGAAATGAAGAGGCACCTTGTAGGGCCTGTTCATTTGCGGAAACCTCCATCTCAAGTAGAGAAAAGACGCAAACTCCAACAACATTCCCAAACTGTAGAGGAAATTTGCTGAGGAAACTATGTCTGTGTAACTCATGTAAGAAGCACCCAGTGCTATCAATGTCGATACTAGAATCTGGTAAGCAATGCTGCTTAATTGGGCCTCGAAAAGCCCGATTGCTAACAAAACTGCACCGATTTCGACCCAGATTTTTAACCAGTTACCTGATGCGCAGTAATGAAAGTAGAGTTTATATCAAGAATCATGCATGTGTTCAATTTTAGTAGTATATATTTTTTCTTTATTGGCATCAAAAAGACCAAAAAAAAAAAAAAAACAAATTGAAAAAAGCAAAACTATAACAGACTAAAATTGACAACAAAAGCACCAAAATTTAGAAAATAACAAATACATAACTAAAAATTGACCCGACCTAAGTTATAGTACGATTTTTTATCACAAAAGTATCAACACTGATAAAAATTAAAATTAGTGGATTTTGAGAATATTCGAATAATTAGTTTTTTCTCAAAATATAATAAATTAAAACATGTTCTTTAAGTCAGAGTATTTTATATTATCACAAAAGTATCAACTCAAAGATGAATGGAAATTAGTTGATATTGAGAATAGAATATATTTCTTCCCGTCCGATAAAAATAGTTCCAATTTGAATTTAACACAAGAATGGAGTAAAATATTATGTATTGTGAAAATGCAATTACCTATGTAAAAACATTTTATATTTACTTCAACATACTCTTTTACACAATTTTAATACATTGATGAGACTATAATTTAGAAGAACCGAAAAGTAAAGTAAAGTATGACTATTTTTGTGGGGACTAAAGTAATAAATAAAAATAACCCAAGTAAAGTATGACTATTTTGTGAGTGTAGAACTAGTAGTAATTTGATTTTTCTTCGAACTTGGGAAGACTTAGTTTTCATTATTGCATTGACAATTGATAGAAGAGAGTCCAATCACAAAGTTTGGTGGATCTACTCAAACATGAGGACTCTCGAAATGAAGAGAAGCCCTAGCAAATTGGTGTGCCATTTCATTGGCACTCCATTTGACGAAAACAATCGAAACATTATTGAAACTAGCTAGTAAAGCTTTACATTCTCGTATATAATCTCCAAATACCGTGTACAAGCAATCTTCCCCATTGATAGCATCAACCACCCCTTTTGCATCTCCTTTAATAATGTAGTCATCCATATCCCTTTCCTTTAACCACGAGAGAGCCTCATAGAAGCCTATAGCCTCTCCCACATCGACCTCCACACACCTCCGAATCAGCTTTGTACGTCCTAGGTCGAAGCTGCCCATCGCATCTCGTATGACCATTCCCACGCCCGTTTGCGTCAATTCAGCGAAGAAGGCAGCATCCACGTTTATTTTTCGCATTCCGGTAGCCGGTGCATGCCAAGCACCACACTTGGGTCGGCCACTGCCCCCAACATTTGCAGCAGCACCACCGAGTACCCCAGTAGCAGCAGCCCACTCTCGCCAATAATTCGTCGATCCGTGCACTGCCTCAATCGACGATTTGTGCACACCGTTCCATACCTCAACATTTCTCTCTTTCCAAACTTACCACATAATCATTCCCGCACTTGCTGCAATCTCTTTGATCGGACTGTGCAACATTTTAAACAATAATTTCGTGAAATTCAGAACCTGCCCTTCATATCTTCTAGTTTTGTAAGCAGCCCCGCGGCGGCCCAACATTCTCGTGCAAATGAGCAAGATATAAATATATGCCACAGATTTTCTGACCCAACATCACAGAGTACACAGTTCGTATCTTGAACTGCTCTTTTCACATAAAGGTTTTCTTTTGTCGGTAAGCAGTTTCGACCCAATCTCCACAAAAAATCTTTTACCTTAGGGGGAGCTTTCAATTTCCAAATCAGTCCCCATTCACCTTCCGCGTTCAAGGCGGTTGTTTGTTCACCTGTAAAAGCCAACTTGTACGCCGACTTTACCGTATATGCGCCATTTTTAGAAGGGCGCCACACTACTTTATCTTGCGCTCCTAGCGCGCGCGGTGGTATTGCCATATTAATCACTCTATTGATATCCAGTGGCAGCAGGTCAGTAATTAGCCCCAAATCCCATTCTCTCGAATCGTTGTCAAACAGCGCCGACACTCGAAGATCTTTGAGCCCTTGCACCCCCTCAGAGTGTACCGAATAATTCTCAATTTCATTTATCCACGAGTCATTCCATACCCGAATGGAATCTCATGTGCCCACTTTCCATCTAAATCCCCGTCTTATTAGCTGTTGAGTGGCATGTATACTGTCCCAGGTGTAGCTAGGGGCACATCCGATGGCAGTAGAGAGAAAGTCCTCATTTGGGAAATACCGAGCCTTTAGAATTTTGCAAACGAGTGCGTTCGGCTCCGAGATAAGCCTCCACCCCATCTTGCCCAGCAAAGCAAGATTAAAGCTATGAAAATCTTTGAAACCCCTGCCTCCATATTCCTTCGCCACACAGAGCTTTCCCCATCTCATCCAATTTATGCCCCTATTTGACTCGGAAGATTTACCCCACCAGAATTTATTTAGCATAACTTGCAGTTCATCTAAAAATGTGGTGGGTAATAAGAAAGTAGACATACAGTAGGTAGGAATGACTTGAGCAACCGCTTTTATCAAAACCTCTTTCCCTGCTTTCGAAAGTTTCCTCTTGTTCCAACCTTAAATTTTAGCCCATAATATGTCTTTAATATAAGCGAAGATCTCATTTTTCCGTCTCCCAATAAGAGACGGAAGCCCCAAGTATTTTCCAGTGTTTTTTGGATTATGAATTCCAAGAGTGGCCTTGATACTACTTCGTTTCTGTCCATCCACATTGGCGCTGAAAAATATGCCGGATTTCGCGTAGTTTATAGCTTGACCGGACACTCTTTCGTATTTGTCCAGAATAATTCTTAACTGCAAACATTCACCCTCCTCAGCCCTACAGAAAAGCAGACTATCATCTGTGAAGAGCAGGTGTGTTACTTCGGGGGCCCTTCTACACACACGACTCGCGTGAATGTCTCCAGTCAAGCAAGCGTGATTTCGGGCAGCGGAAAATCCTTCAGAACAGAGTATAAATAAGGAGATAGAGGGTCACCTTGTCTGAGACCCCTTCGAGGGGTAATTGGGCCAACTGTATCTTCATTAACACAAATTTAATACCTCACTGTGGTGACACACATCATCATCCATCTTACCCATCTATTGTCAAAACCCAACTTCCATAAGATAGCCTCAAGATACACCCAGTCGACACGATCATAACCTTTACTGATGTCTATTTTTAACGCCACCTCTCCCCTCCTCCCCGTGCATTTATATTTTTCATCGCGTGCAGAGTTTCGAAGGCAATCAGGACATTATCTTGAATCATCCTTCCTGATACAAAAGCCGATTGTGCACGATCTATCAGGCCCGGGAGTACTTCCTTTAATCTGTTACATAATACCTTGGATACGATTCTATATAATACATTGCAAAGGGCAATAGGTCGCAGATCACGAACTGTTTGCGGCGATTCGACCTTTGGAATAAGGACTACATCCGTATCGTTCAGTCCAGGAGGGAACATCCCACTGTTTAACCACTCAACCCCCTCGTTGAAAACATCGTTGCCGATTGTGTCCCAATAATTCTGAAAGAATGCAAGATTATAGCCATCAGGGCCCGGTGCCTTATCTCCATTCATCTACTTAATAGCTCTATTAAATTCAGCCTTTGAAAATTCTTTTATGAGTTCCTCGTTTTGGGCATAAGAAATTACCGAGGTGATTGGGTCCAGGAAAATACCCTCATCCTCGCGTTCCACTGTTTCTGTGAACAGCTGTGAGAAATATCCTTCCACCACGTTGCAGATGCCTTCTTGGTTGTCTATCCACTCCCCATTCCCATTCTGAATTTTGATGAGGCGTTTCCTTTTCTTTCTCATAGAAGCAGATTGATGAAAGAACTTTGTGCTGAGATCCCCATCCCGAAGCCAGAATATTTTTTCCCGTTGCCTCCAGTATATCTCTCTCTTCCTGTTTAAATAATACACCCAACTTCAGTCTTGGCTTCCCGGTACAATCGTCGACCGTCCACGCTGATATTACTTTGCAATGTGTTGATTTTCTCCTCTAAATTTTTCTTCGTCGTGCGAAGAATAGAGTTTGCACAATTCCCCCAAACCGCTAGAGTCTCACCTGTTGCTATTAGGCGTTGGGTAATTCTCAAATCTCTGAAGCCCTGCCAACAGTTTTGAATAACCATCTGTAGGTCCGGTTCAGCTAGCCATATATTTTCAAAACGGAAAGACCTTCTTCTTAATCTCAAAGTCGAGGGTGCCGTGTTTAGGAGAATTGGGTTGTGGTCGGAAACCCGAGCCACCAAGTTCAGAAGTTCAGCTTGCGGAAATCGGTCGTGCCAGGTCGGGTTACCCATAGCTCTATCTAGTTTTTCCTCCACTGCAGTGCTAGGATCTCTTCCTCGGAACCATGTGTATTTATATCCGGTCAGAGGGATATCCGAGAGGTGGTAGTCTGGGATTGCCTCTCGAAATCCCCGGAATAGCCATTGAGGATGTGGGGCCCTCCCTCTTTTCTCATCGGCCGATAATATGTCGTTGTAGTCTCCCACACAAACCCACGACACCTCATTCATGCTGGCAAGATTCCTAAGCAGGTTCCACGAGAGACGACGACGACTTCTCTCGGGATAGCCGTAGAATCCCGTCAATCTCCAATCCCCATTATCGTCACCCACATGCACATTAATATGATTATGAGAGTAGTTCAAAACCGTGCAATTAACATTATTATTCCAGAAAAACGCCAAACCGCCACTATGGCCAACACAATCAACCGAAAAAACATGAATCAAATTTCAGCTTAACACGTAGTGCTTCTAGTCTAACTCCAAATGAAAACGTTTCAATAAGAAAGATAATATCAGGTCTACGTAAGTGAAACAATCCCCAAAACGACGCCGAAGTAGCCGACTATAGCTAACCCTGTGTAATTCAGAAACGCGAGAACTAGGGTTGAAATCAAAATCCCCAAATTTCTAGTGAGTCCAGATTCGAAAATCGGGAAGATCCTTTTCAGGTAATCGATGTAGAGAGCTGGAAAAGCGGCGATGTTGATGACTCCACTGAGGAATTTCCATGTCCCCATGAGAGATCCGAAGAACAGGTCGAAGGCTCTGTCGGCCCAGATTACGAATCCACCGTTTCCGGGGAAGGCAGTGGCGAGCTCCGTCGTGATAAGGGCTTCGGGAATGGACCAGATGAAGGGGAAGATTAGGAATCCTAGAATGGCGAGGAGCGGGCCGGCGGCTTTCACGGCGGGCTCTTCGTCGTACGGGCCGCCGGCGACTTCGAAGTATATGAGGAAGATGAGTGGGATTAAGGTGAGCTTTTTGGCATTGGTGGCGACGACGGGGGTTGTCGGGATGTCCTCCGGCGGCGGCGACATGGCGGTTGGTGGCGGCAGCGGCGGCGGTGATTGAGTTTCACGTTGGATTTCCATAATAAGTTGAGAATTTGAGAATCTGATAAGCTACACTGCTTAAATTGGCCTCATATAAACCAATCACAGACAAAACTGCACCAATTTCAACCCAGATTTTCAACCAATTTCCAGAGCTAATTGTTGAAAATAGTCGTCACCCATTTTTCATGATCTAATGGTATAGCCCAAACAAAGTGTTAGGATATGTTTTTTGAGATTCTTTCTACTTCACCAGCTAAAGTACTAGCATTACCAAAAATTCAAGTTCCAAAACAGAGTATTGAAGAACAATCTCCAATCTTTTTGCACCCCTTTTCAATCTTTTTGTCCTAAATTGATCCATCTGCTAGCGTGGATCTTGAGAATCGAAACAGAAAAACAGAGCTAAAAATGTGACACAATCCCTAAACAAACAGGAGTAAAACCAACCATAGTTAACCCTGTGTAACTCCAGAAACGACATAAATATGCAGTTGAGATTTCAATTAATACATATAGATATTTGGGGATTTTTTTTAATTGTGATTGATGATTTTAGTCGGTGTACATAGGTGAAAGTGATGCAAGTGACACTAACTTAGAATTTTTTAATTACACATGTTTTAAGGATAATTTCACGCCTTTCATTATCATTTGTATTGTTTGTCCAAATTCATTCCATAGATGTAAAAGCTTGGACAAAGAGGTGTGAAGAAAGATTGAATCTGTTCTTCAATACTCAATTTTTGGGATAATGTTAGTACAATGGCGGAGTAGATAATCCTTCGAAAACTCTCTTTAGCCCTGTTTTTTGCTGTGATTTTGACGTCCCTCTCGTGCTGTCACTAGAGCCGTCGTCGCCGTTCAGGAACTTTAGGAAGCTGGGTTCATGGCCGACGCCGTCAGGACCATATTCGATAAGTAAGTAGTGTATATCATACTACTGAATTTTAAGTAATTTGAACATATCATCAAAATTGTTCAATAATTATAATTTTTTAAATTTAGTTATCTCACTATCAAAATTGTGTTACTCATTATTATTTTTTATTAAAATTGATCATGTTGCTAGTTAACTATACTACGAAAAATTTCAGACAGATTTTATTTAACAATATTTCAAATACTGCTTTTCAAATTAGTTATTTATTTGAATTCATTTTCCTATTTATAATTATTCAAGCATGATCATCTACTAACATATTTGTGTGGTGAATATTAATTGTAAAGAATACTTTAAAATTATCAATTCATATTAAGAATATTTCAAATTAAAACTTATTTTCCTTCTTTCTTTTCTATTCTAGATATTGATATACCCGACGAAAACGGTGTATTTCCATTCGATTTTTCTACTAACAAAGGTTCCTCTTGAATTGGATTGGGATTGGGCCAATCCAAATTCGGATTGACCAATCCCAAAACAAACACCGCCTAAGGATTTGACCGGTTCAATTAATTGCAATTTCAAGTAATTGGACTGAATTTAAAATTTGGGTCAACTTATGAAACCAAAATTAAAATGTATATTTCATCGTGACCAAATTCAAAATTAGTCCAACTTAAAGGACTAGAACACGTGGTATGATTGAAATCGAAATTTGTCATAAATGATACTTCCTCCGTCCCACTATTATTGGAACATTTGCTAAAAACGTTCGTCTCATTATTAATGAAACATTTCCTTATTTGGAAAAAAGCAGTTCCCTAAAAAATTTTGTCAAACATCTCTTATTTACATCAAATGTCTTTATTTTTTACTCACTAATTAAAGATTATATCTCTAATTTAAATTACTCATTACATTCCTCCTAAAAAGTCACTTTATCATATTTAATATTAATAAACAATTACTCCCTCCGTCCCATACTTGAAGGCACAAATGAATTGGGCACAAGTTTTAATGAATGAATTGTTTATTAGTATTGTGTAAGATAAAGTGGGGGTAGTAAAGACTTTTCAACTTTATAAATAGTAATAAAGTTACTTTTTAGTGTAATAAAGTAGTGGCATTGTTGTAATATTGTGATGTTTTTAGGTAATGTGCCTTCAAGTATGGGACACCCAAGGTAAAATGTGCCTTCAAGAATGGGACGGAGGGAGTATTACATTAAAACGAAATGAGTATGAAAAATTATAGACAAACGAATCAAAATGTCAAAATAAAAAACTTATAAGAAGGTGGAGTATTAAAAAAAACATGTACTCCAATTTTGCTCCATACATGTGTGACGACTCATGATCACGAAGAGTCACGATTCCTACTTAATTGGAAAGCTTTAATTATTCAATCATCATGCGGTAAAAACTCAGATTCTATAAAGCTACACACACAGTGTGACCAATAATGGAGCTGTAGAATCATGGTGTATTCTCAACCACACAACGATCCTCTTCTCGCCGACGAGGATCACCCACCCACCTCCGCCGTCAAATCCTCCAAGAAACTCGCTCTGCTCCCTCTGATTTTCCTCATTTTCTTCGAAGTTTCCGGCGGACCTTACGGCGAAGAAGCCGCAGTCGGCGCCGCGGGCCCTCTTTTCGCGATTCTAGGGTTTCTGATTTTCCCATTCATTTGGAGCGTTCCGGAGGGCCTTGTCACGGCGGAACTCGCCACCACTTTTCCCGGCAACGGCGGATTCGTCATATGGGCGCATAAGGCGTTTGGCCCCTTCTGCGGCTCAATGATGGGGTCATGGAAACTCCTCAGCGGCGTAATTAACCTGGCCGCGTATCCGATTCTCTGTATTGATTATCTCAAACTCGTTTTCCCGATTTTCGCTTCGGGATACCCTAGGTATTTCGCGATCATGTTCACTACTCTGTTTCTATCGTTTCTGAATTACACAGGGTTAACTGTTGTTGGTTTTACTGCTGTTTGTTTAGGGATTGTGTCACTTTCTCCATTTTTAGGTCTGTTTTTGGTTTCGATTCCGAAGATCCACGCTAGTAGGTGGATCAATTTAGGGCAAAAGGGGGTGAAAAAGGATTGGAGATTGTTCTTCAATACCCTGTTTTGGAACTTGAATTTTTGGGATAATGCTAGTACTTTAGCAGGTGAAGTAGAAGAACCTCAAAAAACATACCCTAAGGCTCTGTTTTCAGCTGGGATTATTGCTTGTTTAGGTTACATAATCCCTCTTTTAACTGCAATTGGGGCTACACCATTAGATCAAGAAAAATGGGTGGATGGCTATTTTGCAGATTTAGCTTTGGAAATTGGTGGGAATTGGTTGAAATTGTGGGTTGAAATTGGGGCAGTTTTGTCTGTGATTGGCTTATATGAAGCTAATTTAAGCAGTGTAGCTTATCAGATAGTGGGCATGGCTGACATCGGAGCCGTTCCTCAGGTTTTCGGGGCGAGATCCGAGTTGTTCGACACGCCTTGGGTTGGGATTCTGGGTTCGACTCTGATTGCGCTTGCTGTTTCTTACCTCAACTTTACGGACATTATCTCGTCGGTGAATTTCCTGTATAGCCTGGGGATGTTGCTTGAATTCGCCTCGTTTCTGAGGCTGAGGGTGAAGTTTTCGGGGGTGGATAGGCCGTATAAAGTGCCGTTGCCGTTTGCGGGGCTTGTGATCATGTGCTTGGTTCCATCCGGATTCTTGATTTATGTGATGGTGGTTGCTACTTGGAGGGTGCTTGTGGTGAGTGCTTTGATGACACTTGCTGCTGTTTTTTGGTACTTGTTGATGAAGCTTTGTAGATCAAGAATGTGGATTGTATTTGCAGATTCTGATGATCCAATTTTGCATTAGAATTCAAGATTCATTGGTGGGGTTATGATCTATGTAAATGTGTAGTTGTGTTTTTTTATGCTTGGTATCCGGTTGAAGGATCGACTAATACGGAAGATCAATCTCACCGTCTACTTTGAAGGGCCCATTGTTAGTCATTGTTTTGGACTCTGTATGAACTTGGCCCTTTAGGAATTGTTTGCATATGAACTTGGCCCTTTAGGAATTGTTTGCACACAATTGCACCTGTCTAGTAAATGTGTAGTTATGTAATTCAAGATTCATTTTCATATAATCGTATGAAAATGTGCAAGTGTGATTATGTACAAAAGATAATAAGTCGTGCTTTTCTTTTCTTGAAATTTTGTTTCTGTAATTAATTGTACATAAATATGACGTTCATTTAAATACTAATACTACTCAAGTATGGTGGCTTGTCAAACCTGAAAATGAAAGGAGGAGGGAGGATGATGGTGATAAAATTAGGGTTTAGAGGTAGAAGGTTATTTTAGATATTTTATTGGGTGTGTACTTATCAGGGTGCTTGTTTCCAATCGTGGTATGATTGTTCAAAAACGTTGGGGTCGTGTGCTTTCATCCACTTTCATGTACTGAATTTGATGTTGTCCGTGATTTCTTCCGTAGTTGAAGAAATTTTGTTAAAAATAGTATCATTTCGATTCTTTCATATTTTTCACATCGTGCATTGACAACATTAGTTCTAGTATCTTTCTGTTCGATTTATTCCTCCCGACGCTGCAGAACTCCAAAAAGTGGTTGTTTATCGAAGTAGACAACATTATTGGGATATTTAGCCATCTTCTAATTTCATTCCACGCCATCAAAGCCGACCAACACGAGATAAAAATGCGATTCCTTGTTTCTGTTGCTGAGTTGCATTGCAAGCATGTACCATTTGAACCTGTTGATACCTCTTCTTGGTAAATTATTCGATGTAGCTACTCTACCATTTATGTCCTTCCATGATAGCGCCTGTGTTTCTTTTGGACAGATATATAAGGTTTTACTATTCTGAATTTTTATCTTAAGTTTTTCAACTTTAAAATTAGTCTCTTATGTTTACAAATGTTAAGATTTTAGTTCTTATTATTTACAATTAAAACGATTAAAAGTAAACATCGTGTAATTACTTGTAAATTGTTGGCTTTGTCGTTTACTTACACATCGAGTCTCAAATCGCGTATCTGCAAATTGGGTCCCAAATTGCGTCTGTACAAATCGGACCTCTGATGTTTATCTTTGATTATAGATAGTAAGAGCTAAAATCTTAAAATTTATAAACATAAAAGACTAATTTCAAAGTTAAAAAATTTAGAGGTTAAAAATCAAACAACTTAGGTAACAAAAAAAAAAAAAGTAATTTTCCATGTATATAAGGTTGTAAGGTTTTATTTTTTTGGGGCAAGTTGGATTTTAATATTCCAACTGATGGAAGTTAAATACCCATCCATTTTTTTCCCTCCCCATGACTCGAATCCATCCATTTTTTCCCCTTCCCATGACTCGAACCCAGGACCTAAGGCCTAGGTAGTGGTGCTCTAACCACTTGAGCTATCCCACTTTGTCGGATTTTAATATTCTTGGTTCTTTTAAATTAGAAGGAATTTTGTGGAAAATGAGATTGATTGTCCATTTTGATATTAAGTCGTTGGTTCATTTTTTAAATACAATAACGTTGGACTTCATAGACAAGTGCATTAATATAGAAAATGAAAATTATCTCATATGTGAGATTAATCTCAAACAAAATTCTTTTATTTTTTTAAATGAAAAAAAAAAGATAAAAATTTATACTCAATGATATAATATTATATAGTTACACTCTTTGTTCAAACTTAATACTAAGTCTGTTTTTTTTTCCATTCCTTCCATCATTACTTATTCATCCTTTCAATTTCATTATTTCCAATTTTCTTTTTTGGTTGTCTAATTTTATTATGCCCATACTCTTTTTGGAAATAATACTATTCATACTACTTTATCTTTACCCTCCTGTCATCACTTATTTACCTATTTTGCCATTCACTTTATTTATAAATAATCATTTATTTATAAATGCACTCCACAATACCCTATCACACTCTCAACTTATCTACTTTATGAATAAATTAATCAATATTCATTAAAATTCGTGGCCGAAAAAATGGGTATAATAAAATTGGACGGAGGGAGTATCATTTATTTTATTCTTACATAATCGCTTTATTAAGAGGTACCGAAAAAGTGACCCTTTTTCAATCATATTTTAAAATAAAATGAGATTTAAATATTGAAGAAACTCATACAGTACTCATAAAAAGAAAAGGAAAATCCCCTTTAAAAATAAAGAAAAAAAAAATCTATGGCCACGGTTATACACACACATAGAGACACTCACTCGTTTACTCTAAACCCTAATTTTATCACTATCATCCTCCCTCCTCCATTTTCAGGTTTACACCCACCAATTCTCTTCCTCTCTTCCCTCGTGCCGTCGCCGCTGTTTCAAGAAGAAGCGCCGACGACGTCGCTCCTCCTCCCTCGCCACACCGGCGCCCCTGTTTTAAGAAGACGGCGATCGACGACGGTTTGCAGAGGGAGGCGCAGTCCGTTCGCACCCCTCATCACCCAAGCCTCGCCACGGCCACCGCGGTTTGAAGAAGAAAGTCGTCGCCGGATCTGTAAGAAGGCCGTCGCTGTCGCCGTTCGAAGGCCGTTTCGAATGTTCAGGTTTCATTTTTTACGTATCTAATAATGTACATGAGTTTTTTTTTTTTTTTTGCTCTCTGTCAATTTTTTCTGAATTTCTGTTATTTTTGAGTATGATGAAATGTTGTGGTTCAATGAAAATTTGAGTAAATAAGTTATTGTTGAAGTGTGGAGATAAAATAGTGTGAATAGTAAATTTTCTAAATAAAGAACAAGAATAATAAAATTGGATAGTCTGAGTATATTTTAGGAGTTACTCAGGCATGCAATGGTTCTATGGGCTCATTAAAAATGTTTAATTCTGTAAACAAGTGAAAAATTACTTCTCTAAGTGTGCCTTTTTTGAGTCACTGAGCTTTGCACTTGGCAAAAGCGTAATAGAATTATTCATACAATCCCTGTTGTGTGTTTTTGCTTTTAATTCCAGTATTTTGGCCATTTCTACTTTGAACGAATACAAAAGTTTGAGCAAGATTTGGTGAAAATCTCACATATTTGCACCTTCTGAGTGGAGGGAGCCTTAAAATCGTTTCCAGGGTTGTGTTGGCTGTTTGATGCATTAGTTGGAGATCTTATACATGATCTGAAACCTATAGCATTTTTTGTTAATATGAGGACTGAGTAGGCAATGCTGAAGTTGAACCTAACTAATCAGAAGAGTAATATATGGGGGCACCTTTCAGCTTCTAAATCTTTTCGGGATTTGATATATTCGTTTTTAGCTTATCTCTGGGTCTGAAGCTGGAAGTTTGGCTTGTAGATCAGTAGATGTTATGTTAGCTTTTATAATATGATCACTTGTTGCCCTCTTTGATTTATGAACACGCACACGTTTTACAAGCGCATCTCATAAGTGTAACCATTTCTGTGTGCAGTTTTTTGATCGTTACCGTGGAAAAAGAGTACCACTATGAACCTAGCTGCAGAAGTGCAAGAGGGGTGTATTTCCTTTAACTCTGTTTTTTGCAGGACGTGTTTGATTGGAGCCGTCGATCAAGAACATTGGGAGGTTGGGTTTATGGCCGACGCCGCCAGGACATATTCGGTAAGTAGTGCATATCATACAATTGAATTTTAAGTAATTTGAATATATTATCAATTGTTCAATAATTTTTAACTTTTATGGTAAAATCAAGTCAAAATAGTGATTCAATTACCAATGGATTCTTTTATTATTACTCTTGCACCTAAAAAAAATAGCCATACTTCACTTTTGGGTAATTTTTAAATAGCCATACTTTACTTTTTGGGTTATTTTCATTTATAATAAATAATGTTTATTGATTTGTGTTAAATTTAAATTGTAACTATCTGAGTTGGATGGAGAGAGTATATTTTATTCTCAGACCCAACAAATTTTCAATCTTCTTTGCGATACTTTTGTGATAATATAAAATTTGTTCAGTAACTTAAATGGTGTCTAATTTCAATCCTGTATTTTGTTAATTTTTTTATTTGTAGTTCTCTTTTTGTCGTATGGTTTCACCTTTTTCTATTTTTGGTCATTTTGTTGTTGTTTCTGTCATTTTTTATGTTCAATTTTAATTTGATCTGTTTGAACTTTTTTCAATGTTGAGAACATTTTTAAATTTATTATATTTAGAAAAAACTAACTCTTGGATGTTCTCAGAATCAGCTAATCTGAATTTTTCTCTGTGCATATACATTTATGATAATATCAAATTCATACTATAACTTAGGTTGTGTCCAATTTTAGTTATGTATTTAGTTCGATATGGTTTTGCCTTTTCAATTTAGTCCTTTTGGTGCCATTTTGATTTTGCACTTTTTGGTGTCCAATTTCAATCCTAATTTTTGTATGTTGGTACTTTTTTCAGTTGTGGTCCTTTTGGACCAAAATTGATATCAAAATGATCAAATTGAAAAAGAAAAATATGTATGATTAAAATTTAACACATGCATGAGGATTCTTGATATAAACTCTAGGCTAGTAATAAGGAATAGACTAGATAAGTCAAAAAGGGGGAATTTGCTGGTAAGAAGGAGGTCAAAAGCGTGCCTTAGTTCATCAAGATAGGTGTCGTACTTTGATTGGGGCGCGAGGCATCTCAGCATCGGATCCCCATACTAGGACGTATATGGCTCAACCAATGCACGTAGGCAGTTCCTGGAATAACATTGATCAAACAAGAGGGATTAGGGTCTTCAATCAATTAAGGACAATAATTCTCGTAGGGCCCCGTGGACTCATTCTGACTGAAACAAGGGGCGAGTCTTTACAAACTTCAAAATCTTCGATTTTCCTACGCGAGCCTTATTGAAATTGAAAAGGCCCCAACCTATAGCCTATAGATAGGGTGTTAGTGCTTTAGTTTGATTAAAGGGGTTTAGTTTTGTCAGCAATCGGGATTTTCGAGGTCCAATTAAGCAGCAGTGCTTAGCAGATTCTGGGCATGTCGTACTTAGCCTTTTTGTCGAAGGTTGTCGGTCTCCGATCGAAGTGGTTCAACACGCCATGGATCGGGATCCTAGTATCGACATTGATAGCACTGAGTGTTTCTTACACGAGTTACACAGACATAGCTTCTTCCTCGACAAATTTCCTCTATAGTTTGTGAATGTTGTTGGAATTTGCGTCTTTGTAGACGCAAACTCCAACAACATTCTCAAACTGTAGACAAAATTTGGTGAGGAAACTACGTTTGTGTAACTCAAGTAAGAAACAGCCAGTGTTATTAATGTCGATATCTCGATGTCGTGTTGAACCACTTTGATCGGAGCTCGACAACCTTCGGTAAAAGAGCTAAGTCCGCCATGCCCAGAATCTGGTAAGCATTGCTATTTAATTGGGCCTCGATTTCAACCACTTACCTGATTCAGCAACTAAAGTAGAGTTTATATCAATAATCTTCATGTATGTGTTCAATTTTAGATGTATATTTTTATTTTTTATATCAAGTTTGATCCATAGGATCACAATTGAAAAAATACAGGATTAAAATTGGACAAAAACAAATTGGCACCACAATTTAGAAGATGCATAACTAAAAAATGAACCCGACCTAAGTTATAGTATGATTTTTTATCACAAAAGTATCAACACGGATAAAAATTAAATTTCGTTGTTTCTAAAAATATTCGAACAATTAGTTTTTTATTGAAATATAATAAATTAAAACATGTTCTTAAGTCATAGTATTTTATATTAGTATCGACGCAAAGATGAATGGAAATTTGTTGATATCGAGAATATATTTTTTCCATCTAATAAAAATAGTTCCAATTTGAATTTAACACAAGAATGGAGTAAAATATTACGTGATTATTTTTTGGAAACACTACTACGTTCTTAAAAGCATTTTTTTAAAAATAGAATCACTTTTGTAGTGTTTACAAACACAATTAAGTGATTACATTAATTATTTAAAAATTGTTTTGGTGAAGCATCCCTACTTTGAAGTTATTCTCATCATTGCACTAACTAATTTTATCCTCATAAATTAAATAATATTTTATTTTTACCCATTATTTATTGCTTGTTTAAGTTACTTAATCCCTCTTTTAACTTCAATTGGGGCTACACCATTAGATCAAGAAAAATGGGTGGATGGCTATTTTGCAGATTTAGCTTTGGAAATTGGTTGAAATTGGTGCAGTTTTGTTTGTGATTTGGTTTATACGAAGGCTAATTTAAGCAGTGTAGCTTATCAGATAGTGGGCATGGCTGACATCGGAGCCGTCCCTCAGGTTTTCGGGTCGAGATCCGTGTGGTTCGACACGCCTTGGGTTGGGATTCTGGGCTCGACTTTGATTGCGCTTGCTGTTTCTTACCTAAACTTTTCGGACATTATCTCGTCGGTGAATTTCCTGTATAGCCTGGGGATGTTGCTCGAATTCGCCTCGTTTCTGAGGCTGAGGGTGAAGTTTTCGGGGGTGGATAGGCCGTATAAAGTGCTGTTGCCATTTGCAGGGCTTGTGGTGATTGCTTTGATGACGCTTGCTGCTATGTTTTGGTACTTGTTGATGAAGCTTTATAGAGATTCTGATGATCCAATTTTGCATTAGTATTTAAGATTCATTGGTGGGGTTATGATTGTATGTAAATGTGTAGTTATGTAGTTCATGATTCATTTTCATATAATCGTATGAAAATGTGCAAAAGATAATAAGCCGCGCTTTTCTTTTCTATATATTTTGTTTTTGTAATTAATTTTCACATAAGTCGGAAACTTTGATTGAGTTTCTTTACAAAATTCGATAGAAAGTTCTGAGTTTATGTGATTTACTTGGCCAACCGGTTTCGATTTTGACACAGTTTCTAGGAGAGAATAGATTCAGAATTAGTATATAAGGGTAGATTATTTTTAAAATGTGTAAATTTTACGGTAAAAATTGATATATTTATTAAAAAAAAAATAGTAGAAAAGGAGAAAATAGAATTTAAAATTAGATAAAATTAAAAGAGAGAAGTTAGGAAACTAAACTAAACCGCTTAATTAAAAAATGCAGAAATTTAAGAAAAATAGAAAATTGAAAAGGAGAGAATATGGATCGTTCAAAATTAGTATATAAGGGTAGATTTACCATATTACATTTCTACACTCAATTTACTTTTTACTTTACATTATTCATAAAATTTTATAAAACTACCCTTTAAAACATCACTCATTACACATTTTCTTACACATTTTTTTTAATTGTGTGTTATCACATTTGTGCAAGTTCCTATGAGATGGATGGAGTATTAAACAACATTCAAGCTTAAAAAGACTTAACTTACTTTTGTCCATTGTGAGGGGTATGGCGGTGGGCCTGCAATCGGTGGGTAATTCAAAATTGGTGTGTGAATTCATTCGAGGGTGAAGGCATAAAAGTTGATTGAAATCACCCGTTCCATTTTTCACGTTTCTCATTTTGTTCCACTATATGGATGATTGACACATGTCGTATTAAAAAATAATCAACGTCTTATAATATTGGGGGCGACATGTGCACTAATTCATTCGAGGGTGAAGACATAAAAGTGGATTGAAATCACCTGTTCCCCTTTTCACATTTCACATTTTGTTCTACTGTATGAATGATTGACACATATCGTATCAAAAAAATACTACTCCATCAACGTCCTATAATATTGAGGACAACAGTGAAATACAAAAAGTGGAACAGATGAATCAAACCGAAAAGGGGGGAGGGCATTTAACCGTGTCCAAGTTGGGCAATAAATAATGCTAAAGCCCATTGGGTATTTATAAACAGGCCAGGCCCAATTCATCCACATAAAATCAGTTTTGCCTGAGTCAACTCGTCCGCGTTCAACTAACTGCGCAGTAATTTCCCTTTTTTCGATTGAGATACGTCATCGAGCTAATACCAATTCGTTCCTTCTCTTCGAAGTCGAAATTCGATCTCTGCTTGTTATAAATAGTTACACGTTCATATTCATTCAATTCGCGTATATGTAAGTACTTTGTTTCAAAATATTCAATTTGCGGGAATTCGAATCAAGGTAGGTGGAATGGATCTCGTAGCGGTTAACTCCTTTTGTTGTCTTTGTTAGATTCTAATCTTCGGCCTATTTGTTTCGATTAATTGATTTTTTTATTTGCAGCGGTTTAGGGTTTCGATTCAAGCTGTAGCTGTTAAATCTAGCTTATTGTGATTACATCTGAATCCGCAAAGATGATGTCCTTTGAGATGAACGATCGTAAAAGTAAGTTTGTTTCAATTTTCACCGCCCATTTCTATTTCATGCTGCTTGTTGGAGTTGAATTGTTATAAAAAAAGTAGATTTCAGTTTTGTTGTGGCATGTTGGTGAGGGTATATTTCTGATTCCAGCTAATTTTTTTAATTTGTGGTGGTTTTGGATGAGTGATTCGATTTGCATTTTTGCATTGCCAGTGTGCTATATCTGTTGTGCTTCTTTGTGTGTAGGAAGATTTTCAAGTGGATGATCATTGATAA
The DNA here is from genome assembly GCA_963675135.1 of Galeopsis tetrahit. Taxonomy (NCBI): domain Eukaryota; kingdom Viridiplantae; phylum Streptophyta; class Magnoliopsida; order Lamiales; family Lamiaceae; genus Galeopsis; species Galeopsis tetrahit. The sequence continues at coordinate 316,762 of OY776128.1, read as the reverse complement.
AAAATATTTTGTTGTTCTAATTTGATCAAACAGAAATTGGACTAGGTTTGACGGGGTTTGGAATTTTTTTTTCATTTCTTGGCATCATTTTCTTCTTCGATAAGGGGCTACTTGCAATGGGAAATGTAAGTATTAATATTTGGCTGGTCATTTGGTAATCCATAATTACTTTTGAAATCGTGATCTTCCTAATGTTGTCTCGTTCTTCTCGAACAGATACTCTTCTTCTCAGGCGTGACATTAACCATTGGGCTGCAGTCATCTTTGCAGTTCTTTATGAAGCGCTCTAATTTCAAGGCATATCTTTCTTGTTAAATTACAGTTCTTTATGAAGCTCCCATTGTTTTTTCTTTGTTTAAACTTTCTCATGTTGACTGCAGGGTACAATTTCCTTTGGTGTTGGCTTCTTATTGGTCATCATTGGATGGCCCATCCTTGGGATGATTGTTGAGGCTTATGGTTTTATTGTGCTCTTCAGGTATAGTGCTGCATATCCTTGTAAGATCTTACTAGTTTTAAATTTGGAATCCTCGATTTTATCGTTAGAGGTTTTAATTATTAATTTATCATTTGCAGTGGCTTCTGGCCAACACTGGCTGTATTTCTGCAGAAGATGCCTATTGTTGGCTGGATATTCCAACAACCTTTCATCAGAGCGGTAATTTAGCTTTGCCGTCTTTTATATTTTAGGAGTTACTTAGGCATGCAATGGTTCTATGGCATATTGATGCTTCTGTTACGTTAATTCACATAAACTCTGGGCTCATTAAAATTGTTTAATTCTGGAAACAAGTGAAAACTTCTCTAAGTTTGCCTTTTTTGAGTCACCGAGCTTTGCACCTGGAAAAAGCCTAATAGAATTATTCATACAATCCTTGTTGTGTGTTTTTGCTTTTAATTCCAGTATTTTGGCCAGTTCTACTTTGAATGAATATAAAAGTTTGAGCAAGATTCACAAAATCACATATAATTGCACCTTCACTGAGTGGAGGGAGCCTTTAAATCGTTTCCAGGGCTGTGTTGGCTGTTTGATGCTCTGGGTTTGTAGTATTATCTAATAATGCTTCACAAGGATGGGGCTGGTGAATTCATTAGTTGGAGATCCAATACATGATCTGAAACTTAAAGCATTTTTAATATAAGAACTGAGTAGGCAATGCTGAAGTTGAACTTAATTAATCAGAATAGTAATATTCTTACAACTATTTGCATCCATTCCTTGTGTGGTGATATGTGGGGCACCTTTCAGCTTCTAAATCTTTCGGGATTTGATATATTCGTTTTTTAGCTGGAAGTTTGTCTTGTAGATGTTATGTTAGCTTTTATAACATGTTCACTTGTTTGTTGTCCTCTCTGATTTATGAACACACACGTTTTACAACCTATAGCGCATCTCATAAGTGTAACCATTTCTCTGTGCAGTTTTTTGATCGTTACCGTGGAAAAAGAGTACCAGTATGAACCTAGCTGCAGAAGTGCAAGAGGGGTGTATTTCCTTTGGGCTCCTTGTAAGTTTTGTGTAAACTACTGTTTGACCATCCTAATGACAATGTGGTATATAGGCTTTTGGTTACAACATGATGTATCTTTTAGCCTTCAGAAGTTGAAAATGAATATACAGATGACTTTGTTAGTGGATTTTCGCTCTCTTTGTATGAACTATCCCACAGAGTGACACTCGTTCCATAATTTTTTGTCGAAGGAGAGAAAAATTGTTGTCTCCTCTCTATTCTACCAAAAACTGCTTGTACTAGTTGTAGCAATTGAAAGTTGAGTCTTGTGTTGTTGTACATATTGGTTATATAATTTCCAACAGCCATTATTTCATCCAAGGTTTCACAATACAATTCAAGTATTATTACATATAAGTGGGATTGATTGAATTAAATTACATTTTACTTAGTAACAGAAGCTCCTTCTTCAATTCATCTCTCAACACTCTCCTCAGCAGTTTATTGGACGCTGTTCGAGGAAATTCTGGGACGATCTTCACGAAACTCACCTACTCAACAAACCGAAAAAATAATAACCATCTCTGAATATCACAAATGGTAATAAAACAAGTATCTGGGATGATCAAACCTTGAATAAAGGGTTGAGATTGGATTGGATGGCTTTTGAGAACTTCATCTTGAGCTCATCTGGTTTGATGCTGAACCCCTTCTTCAGCACCACAAATATCGACAACTGATCGGGACCACCATTTGGTGGCGTAACACTAATGGCAGCTGTTTCCAGGACACCTTCGTCCGCACTGTTGCAAACACGCTCAATTTCAACTGAACTCGTCTGCATTGACACGAGCAACAACACTCACAAACTTAAAAACTAAGTTACATCAATCATGTTGGAGAAGATGGAAATATTTACCTTGATGCCTCCAAGGTTCATGGTGTCATCTGCTCTTCCCTGCACCGTAATATATCCACCAACACTTCTCTTCAAAATGTCTCCGTGTCTCCTAAGTTGCTGAGACGATAAAACACAACTCGACTCAATCATCGATTCTAGTGATTAAAAGTTTAAAATCAACACCATATGCAATTCCTTGTGTTCTTAACATAGCCTACCCTTCCTTTGTACATTGGCATACCCTTGAAGTAAACCTCATCATGATCAGCATTCAGCAGCCTATCAGTAGCCCCCATGTGAAGAGGAAACAACCCTACTTCACCCACACAAGGTTGATCGTCGGGCTGTCAAAGACAGACGGAGAATATACATATTATTTGAAAATGTAGTACAAAACAGAGTGAACTTGTAATTTTTAATCTTCTCATGATGCCCTCATGACATAATCAACAAGAATATGAATTATAGCATCGAATAAATTCTTACGTAAGGGATTCCAGAGTCATCGAAAATGACAATGCCTGTGCCCATTGAAGCCGAGCTAAATGCCCCAAAGGCCTGTGGTTGCAAAAGGTTTCCATAAATATAGGCTGAAGCAAGCTCTGTGCCACCACAACATTCAATAACTGGCTTGTAATAAGCCCTTGACGAGAGCCATAGGTCATCGTCAACGCTTGAGCCTTCACCACTAGACACAAATGTCCTGTAGAGCAAGACTCTAGTCATTCCTCAAGTTTCATAGATAATACACAAACGTTGAAAGATCAAAGCTGAATGTTACTTTATGTTTGTCCAATCTAAGCCTTCCATACAACGCGTGCTCTTCCATGTCTTTACTAAGCTAGGAACAGTTCCTAAAATTGTTACTCCTGCATCCTAAAAATCAGCAAAATATGAAGTATGGTCAGAAGAGGCTATCGACATAAAATGCATGCATGATTTCTGTATTGGATGATAGAAAAGAACAACATGTTAGCAGGAACTTACTTGGATAAATTTTCCAAAACCACGGCCTAAGGGAGAACCGTGATAGAGAGCTAGAGTTGCACCAGAGAGGAAGCACGAGTAGAGTACAATCGGACCCACAACCCATCCTAAATTTGTAGGCCAGCAAAACACGTCTCCGCTTTGAATATCGACATGTGTCCATGAGTCGGCAGCAGCACGAATTGGTGAAATTTGAGTCCATGGTATAGCTTTTGGCTCTCCTGGTCAGGGTAGAAATGCATCACATGTACTAATAAAGAGAAGACATAATGCATCGATAAGTCCCTAAACTATCAACTTTTGTTTTGATGGGTCCCTAAACTATTAATTGACAGATTTTTTCAATTTCTTAATGGTCCCATTAAAATAATGTACATGTCAGCTTTATTTAACTTTAATTCTACACAAAGGTACATTCGCAAGCCATTTTAGGTACTCATCATTTGAAGTATTGGGGGTTAAAACGACGGACACAAAACACATCTGAATATCAATAAAATTAACGTGCCTATTATTTAGGTGTCCATTAAGATAAATCCAAAAATTCTATCAATTTTCATCTCGAGGGAGCTCGTGAAATAAAATTCTAATACTTGATAGGGCTTTTTAAAAGAAAAAATAGTTTAAGGACTTATTGAAACAAAAGTTGATAGTTTAGGGATCTGTAGATGCATTATCGCTAAATTAATTAAAACATGATAAAAGATAAGCGAAAAAATTACCAACCTGTGGTACCCGATGAAAATAAGATATTGGTGACAGCATCCATGGTTTGGTTAAATGGTAAATAATAATTCCATCTGCCAAGAGGAATGTAATATTTAGTAATATGATACGTAATTGATTGTTGAAGGATGTTTGTCTACCTTGGTAAGCCATATGCACTTGAAAGAAAAGCTTGCCATGACGAGTCTTGGTTTCTCAATTGAACTGCAACATCTTTTCCAGTTGCAGGGATGACTACGACTTTACCCGAAGTGGCTTTTACTACTCGACTGCACCGAGATATGATCAGAGTGTAATTTGATAAGTATATGAAATGCTGCATATGCGACTATGTGTATATACATAGCATGGTCATGAGCATTTCTTTAGATCCAAATAAAATAAAAATAGTTTAAGGACCTTTCGAAATAAAAATTTATAGTTTAGGGACCTAAAAATGCATTATGCCTATACTATATAGTTGGATATTTGTGTATACCTGTACAAAGGAAACCTCCGTCCTCCACGTACAATAAAATCCTGAATTTGTTTCATGTTAGAAAATTTTCAAAAGGAGAACCAAATGGCATGTAATAAAGCTCCAGAGTTCTAATGGTAGTCTCTGAGTGTATACTTCTTTCAACAACAAGCTTTTAAAGGTTTGATCAATCAAAAGAATGCTAAATCTTTCTATTGCACAAACCATAGTTAATGTCAATTGTAGTATTTTGTAACTACCTGTGTGAAAATTGCCTTTGCCTTTGAAATACGTAGGCGAGTTGCAATTTCCTTAGGTGCAAAGCTGTCAGCAATTGATACGACGACGAATCCTGCAAGTACGATTGCTAAGTATATAATAACCGCATTGGCCGTCATGGGCATGTCAATCGCAATAGCATCTCCCTTGCTAAATTGTAAGTCTAGTGCATTTGCTACCAACCTGAATAAACCAAACACAGAAACTGCTTTCATCCAACTAAACTAATCTGTTTTTTTATAGAAATCATCATAGAGGGTTTTGTATAGAGAATAAACACAGATGATTCAAAGCATACATTACTTGTTCCCGGAGCTCCTTCAATGTCATACGTTCTACATTATGATCGTCGCGCCCTTCATCCCTCCATACAATTGCTAAGCTATCATCATGCTTGTTTAAGTAACTACTTGATTGTAGACAACAGTCGGCAATATTCATGACTGCACCAGGCAGCCATGTTCCGACAGGCTTAGATTGGTCGGACGTATCCAAAATACATTTTGGTGGCGCGTGAAACTGAATGGACAACTCCTTCAGTATAAGGGCCCAATATATCTGAAAACACACAACAAAAAGTGTCGTTTAATATCAAAGGCTAAAACATTTTCTTAAGATAGAATTGCAGTTGGTGAACAAGGTCTTGCCTCAGGGTGATCCACGGAGAACCGGTGAAATAGTCTGAAACTTGTTATCGGGTCCTCGTATAGCTCCCCTAATAGCCGTGGGCCATGGGACTCCATTAGTCGCCCCAAGTTTGTAGTTTTTGTCTGAGATCTGTACTCAAAAAATATAATGATGAGAGTCAGCCTTTTGTGCACTAGTGCACCGTGTAATTAAGCACAGGCGTGAAACGTGACACTAGCTTTAACTGAAACGTGTAAGCTAATATAAGTTAACGACATAAGATTATGTAAAGTAAAACAATCACAAGTAAATGAAACGTAACACTAGCTTTGACAGAAATGTAACACTGGATTTAACTGAAATGTGGTGAGTGCAAGTCACATATAAGACTTTCCGTAATGGTTATCATAATTGCCAGATTAAATACCATAGTAAAATTCTACAAGAAACCCCACTATTTTTTGGGTGAATTAGCTCATTCTAAGCTTCCCAGCGGAATTAATTATAATATCAAAACCTAAGAACGACAATAGAAATAATAGATACTCCATCCGTCTCCCAAAAGTTTTCATACTTTCTTTTTAGTTTGTCACCCAATAGTTTGGATACACAAAGTAGAAATGTTCATCACAATCCCCACAATATACACGTATTTACCCTTCATGTCATTACTTTTGAGGCTCATCATACACTCGTTACATTTTTTTCTTAAACCGCCCAAGATTTCCCGTAAACTTTTCGGGGACGGAGGGAGTATAATAGAGTAGTTGATTATACTTAAAACCACAAAATAATTCATCACTCTCACCTTTAACAACATAAATACAGTAGTCGATGATACTTCAAACACAATTCGATTTGTGTTCAATCGCAATTGATTACTTATATGAATAGGAGAATGTTAATTTGACAACAACATAACATAAGAATCGTAATAGGGCAAAAAATACAAGTAACCAGAAAATCAAAAACATCATAAACCAATAATACATCACCACAATTTTAGAGAGAGAGAGAGAGAGGGAAATTACAGAGAAGGAAACCAATATAGAGGAGCGCCATTGATGGATTCATCGTAACAATGGTAGACGGAGTAATAGAGGAGCTGATGCAGGGGATGAGGGTGCCATGGCTTCAAAAGCTTCCGAGACGTAATTTCACGCCACACCTCTTTGGCATCAAACCCTCCGATTTTACTAGTTACAAGGAGAATTATACGCTTGAGTTCCGTTTCCAAATCAATGGCTTCTTCAATTGAAATTCCAGCTCCAACCAAATCTCTCACTCCAACTTCCTGTATGCTCTTTCCCATCTCTGATCTCTCTCTCTACCACGGATTTGTTCAGTACAGTGCAGATTAAAGTAGGTAGGGGTTCATTTTCGGTGATTAATGGATTTTGAAAGAAGTGGCTGCTACGTATGTAGCATATCATATCCTAAATGAAGAAAAAAGTTGGTTAACTATAACACTTTGATTTTTAAGCGGGTTAATTGCGCCAAATCCTCACACTCAAAATGCTTAGTTTATAGTAGAAATGGGTCCCAACATTCTCTATCTCACATTTACAAGTACGGGTGTAAATTAAATTCAGTCGACTAGTGTTGAACTCGAACTCGAACTCAATTGAATTTAAATTCTTAAAGTAGGAGCTCGACTTGTCGATTAACTCGTGCTCAGCTCGATTCGATTATCTATATAATTTTATAAAGTTTAATGTAAAATATATTTTTCATAATATAATTAGATAAAATAAATTCGAGTCTGATTCGACTAGACTCGATTATCTGTATATGAAGTACTCCGTATAAATTATATATTCCCTCCGTCTTGGGATGATCTGCACGTTTGATCGTACACTTTAAAAAAAAAAAATTAGTGGTTGGTGATGTCAGATAAATGAGGTTTATTTTAGATGATTTAATGAGATGTAAAGTGGATTTAGAGGCATAAAGCAAAATGTAAGTAAAAAATTAGTGACAATTTTGAAAATAAAATAATAATGGAAGAATATTAATTTAGTGTTATTGTGTTAAGAGTGTGTAAGTAATCTCAATAAGAAAAATGTACAAAGAGAAAGCAATTAATTAATAAAAATATTGTATAAGTTCGATTAGGTTCGCTGAGCCTTTCAACCCAAGTATTATGAATTTGAACTCGATATCTACTCGAGTAGCTTGAAATTCAAATCGATTAAATTCGAATCGATTTCGATCTTTTTTTTATTTACTTTAGAAGGAATATTATGGTTATTTTATGCATATTTATTTTTGTATTAAAATATTATAGTATTTGAATTGGGTTCTTCTTTTTCCTCAAGAAAGCTAGTACTGCAATTTGAAGGACTCTTCTCAGTAATAAGAAAGCTGCATAATAGATTTGTGATTCACATTTCTCACTCCAAAAAAAAAAAAACCTAACTCAAAACACTCTCTCGCGAATCGCGATCTCGTCATCGGAGTCTCAATAGAGTAAGATGTGTGCTGTTTATATTTTAATGAAGAAACGCGAATCTATTATAAAGTAGAATGGAGGATTTTTGCCTGTAAATAGGATGTAATTTTATTTTTTTCGTTTATGCGGAATTAATCTTTGCCTGAAGCTTGTTGTTCTACTTGTTAATCTGTTCATGAACTCTGTTTTGCTCTTCTTTAGAAACTTTGATTTCAATTTGTTCTAGCTGCAGCCTGCTTTGATTATGTAGATATGTGAATGATGGGAGACCATATAATTGGGGAAATCTAGAAGTATTGAAAGATAATGCCTGAGCAAAATATTGAAAATCCGGACACTTGGTTGGAAAACTCACTATGGACTGCCAAAATGGTCTCCCTTCATTCACATATCTGAATATTATTAGCACATCAGAAGTTGGTTCTACTAGCAAAGAAGGAATAATAGGAAACTATGAGAATCAGGAAATGTTATCATTGCAAGCAAGTTTTAATGTGGTTTGATTCATACTTTAGAGCTAATTCAATCCAAGTTTTGACTTTGGAAGCAGCGCTAATCGTTTAAAATATGTTCTTCAATTATTTTGGTTCGATGAATGTTGAAGACTGTGTATTTGTGACTTTGAGTTAAATTCACCAATTCAAAAAATAGGATACAATATGTTTTGTATTATATACAGTATTTGTAAGATTATACAGGTTATTGAGCACAAAAGACTTGGGCTTGACCGAGTTCGAGTCAAGTTTCGAGCTTAGAATATTGCAGTCGAGTCGAGTTTGAGCTCGGCACTACTCGGCTCGACTCGACTCGACTCATTTACACCCCTATGCTTTAGCGTTCCTTATTGTTGTTTTTAGACTTTTTTGGCCTTTTTCTTCTTGGGCCGAGTTGTGACTTCCCCTATTTTCAATTTCCTTTTATAAAGTACCACTAATTTTACTTTTTGCAGTTTCAGGATAACTTGAGAGTTGCATCGAAAAATCAATGGGTGACAGTCAGTACTCTTTCTCCCTCACCACTTTCAGGTATGGATTAACAGGCTGTACCAAAGATTTTATGTAATTTGTTTACTAATTTTGGTGGCATGATAGTTATAATGTATGTTGCCTAAAATTCATGGCTGCAGCCCTTCAGGAAAGCTTGTTCAAATTGAACATGCTTTGACAGCTGTTGGATCGGGTCAAACATCTTTAGGAATTAAAGGTAAACTTGTACTCACTGCTTCGTTACATCTGTTTGTTGATTGCTTGGATTCACATCTGATGAGGAAACTGTTTAAATTTTGGATATGTTGACAAATGATACAATCTACATTTGAAGAAGCATATGTCAGATAATCACAAGTTTTTGTGTACAAAATGAATTAATGTCACATACAGAGTTGTAGAATGCTTCTCTTGTTTTACCTTTTCATTATTGTAAAATTGCCTCATGAAAGACTTGCTTTAGAGGGTGATTGGTACCTTTGTTGAATCAACACTCAAAGTTGAATAATTATTTTCTGCATCCCAAAAGTCAACTGGGAAGTTGTTCTTGAAAAGCGGTATGAGAGGAAAAGTATTATCATGTTGCTTCATGGAAATTTAAAATTTGATGGTTAATTCATTTCTTTTGTGCAATGAAAGATAAAGTTCTCCAATATCTCTGAGAATGCTTTATATGGGTTGTTGCAGCTGCTAATGGCGTTGTTATTGCAACTGAAAAGAAGCTACCATCAATCTTGGTTGATGAAACATCTGTAAGTTTTTCTTTTGCCACACTGTTACTAATGATGTTTCAAGTTCATAGCTTGCATCACTGAGCCTTTTGCTGTTTATTATGTTAAATGGATGATATCAGCCTAAGAGGGTGTTTGGATGAGCTTGTTATAAAGATCTCATAAGCTATTAGCCTATTACAAGTTGAATCTTATATAGATATTTTATCTTATTTTAACAATAAGTTACTAAAGTGTTTGGATATATAAGATGATGGATATTTAGCATTGCGATGATCTTGCTTAAAAGTATTTTTTCTTCCTCCTATTCAAATCTGCTACATGATGGTTAAATGTGCTTCATTTGTCTATTTGACTAGACCATTAAAGGCCCTGATATTCTTGCTGTTGCTATTATACATGCCTCTCGTTGTACTATCAAGGAATTTGGTTATCTTTAAACTTTAGGGATTTATCATTGATCCAAACTTAGGATATCATTTTAATAAAAATGTTTTCTTGCAGGTTCAAAAGATCCAGATCTTGACCCCAAACATTGGAGTTGTATACAGGTTGATATCCATATCCCATGCATCTAGCGTTTTGGTTCAAATTGACACTGCTCTATTTAGGTTGAGTTGAACTTAATGAAGTAAGAAGACAAAACATGAAATGCAAATAACAAGAAAGATCTTTAGGAGGTCTTTAAGTATATACTGCTGTTGCAGATCCTGATATTCTTGTGACTGTAAATATCTGGCTACTTTATCTGCTGAAAAAGTGTGTCCAGTCTTTGATATTTGAAGATTTGAAACATTTAAAATCTTAACTCTGTATCAGACTATCAGCTGCTCTCCAACCCATTTTAAGACTATTTGCTAATATAAACTCAATAGTTGCTTATCCTTCAATAATCCAATTGTGACTGATGTTTCATTCAAACTATTACACCCTTATTTTTATTGAACTATCATTAGTAGCAAACAAAGGGACTATATAAATTTCATGGTTGTTTTTTGTCTTCTGGGATCTGTAATGCTACTCTTAAAGTTTCTTGATGGCTTGACTAATATATTCTGCTTGCACAGTGGCATGGGGCCTGATTCTCGAGTTTTGGTTCGAAAAAGTAGGAAACAGGCTGAGCAATATTATGGGCTGTATAAGGTATTTATATCTAGTCTTTATATTCTTAGCACGGCTTTGTTTGATTTTATAGATTTATATTGATGAAAATTTATTAAGTATTGAAATTATGCCTTTGAATAGTCTATTTGTAAACTGAATTTATTTGGTAATAAATTTGAGGACCGGAACTTTCAATGCTTTTCAATCTTAACAGTGGAAGCAGTCATATATAACAAAGTGGATGTGTTAATCTGGTTGTTTCATATTTTGTTTCATCGTGTGTTTTGAATTTGCTTATTGAGGTTATATTAGAAGAAAATGTAACTATTAAAAGTTGTCTAGGCATTCATCTGTTCTTAATCTCATCATATTCATTCCAGATGTATTGTATGATTCTTATGCGTCAATTGTCTCGGCATTGACCTCCCATTTTTTTGCATGATTTTAGCAATTTATGCTGTCCCTCATTATTTGTCAACAAAAATTCTAGGAACCAATTCCTGTGACTCAATTGGTGAGGGAAACTGCCACTGTCATGCAGGAATTCACTCAATCAGGGTACGTATCACTAGTTATTACTATTTCATACCTTCTCCTGCTCTACCGATGCGAAGCTTATTTTATTTTAAATTTACAGTTTATCACTAGCCCTTCCATCTTTTGGTCCCAGGCCATTGATTTCGTATAAGGAAACTAATCTGTAAGGTGATAATATCATGATTTAGCACTACCATGTGTTGCAGGCCTATGGAATATGTATGACACAACAAGGTGTAAAATTAAATTAGTTCTTTATCAATTTTTTATTTCTATGTTTGTTTGCTTGTAACATGCTTTCACTGTCTTCTGTTTTTACTTTAATACCATACTACCCTGGAGGCTGTTTTGGTTGCCCATCAAATTTACTTCCTGGATAGTTTTGATCTCCATTTAGAGAGATTATTGTCTAATGCAGTAAATGAAGACTCTACATTTTTCATATGTTTGCATGATTATGATTTGCTGACTTTTCCAACTACTCAAAGAATGATATCAAGTAACCCCTGCACTGGGATTATTTCCTATAATCACCAGCATTTTCCACAGGAAGCGCCAATGCGCTACACAACGACATCCTTATACCCTTTTACAACTGTTCATTTGAAGACTTTGTGCTGCTGTGCTCATGTAAATTAGGTTTTTTTCCATGTAATTGATATCTCACCTTGGCCACCATATGATTACTGCCAGATTTTAATGGCTGCTCTGCTATATTCATTTACCATCAAATTGCTTGGTGCTGATATCTGGATATGATTTTCATTTGAGATCTCTGTTTTAAGTTTGCATAGTTAGCAGCAAATTGTCTTAGGGACTGTGGAGTTGCTGAAGAGCAAGTTGAACAGCAGTATTGTAGTTGTTGAAATTATAGAAGCTCTGCATTTAGCAACTTTAAAAACAAGTTCATGCAGATCTATGTTTAACTAAAATACTTGCTTTAAGTTATTAATTTTTCATATTATAAACTTTCTTAATTTTCTGGCTGTTCTGATAGTGGTGTGAGGCCTTTTGGTGTATCACTCTTGGTTGCTGGATATGATGACAAGGGCCCACAGCTATATCAGGTATATTGACAACTTGTTCTGACATTGTAGTTGGATCTTTGGTGCCCTGTTTGGTGATAAAAGATTTATTCATTATTACTGATCAAATTTGGTAAATCCATGACTTCCTTACTGTTAGCTATGTTTCTTTTCCTTTTACATGCCTTCCATGGTTTTTTTCTTTTTTCTTTTGGGGGACCTTTCTCACATAATTTGTTAAGAATTTGAATTCCTTATGTTTAGTGTATTTCAAAATATTATTTCTCATTTTCGCTGTTTGACGCTATGCTCTCTCTTTTTTTCCTCATTTATATTCTCCTTCGGGAAGCACAGTAGCCAGTAGGTGCTGTGTCGTGATAATCCTTCATATTTGATGCCATAATTTGTATGCTTGGATGATTCATCTAGTGGTCCCACTCTGCATAATGTGCATTTGATAAGTTTGATATACTAGTTTTCTTGTTGTTTCGCCTTAAATTGCCACTGGCCATCATTTCCAACAAAATTCCACTTGTCAACTGCATAGCCTCTAACGTGTGTTATTCAATCTTATACATATATATGAAGTTATGAACCCATTTTTCGTGTTTTGTTTCCTTTATTTTGGACACCATCGTTTTGTTAAGATACGAACGAGTTTCTCAATCGTCGTATAGGTGTAGAACTCTTTACCTCATTTCCAACAAAATTCCACTTGTCCAAAAATGTTCTACTGATACTTGTGTAGCTAAGGTTTTTACAAAGCCAATATCTTCATAAAGATGTTTATCAAATAAATAGGAATTTACGATAGTGTTCGTCCTCTAGAAACACAGAACAGAATCCGAAACTTGCATTTTCTTTTCTCCTATTAACAAAGAGAAGGTAACCAAATGAACATTTTACCAACTAATTTACAATATATTCAAGATAAAAGTTATGTAAACTCTCATGCTACAAGTAGCAAAGGGCAAATAGTCGATACAGAGTGATGCGATCGTCTTTCAAGATAAAATTTGGTGCTATACCATTGCTTATGATCCTTGACCAAATGAAACCATCTTTTAAGACGTTAATTTTATTTTCTCTATAGGTGGATCCTTCAGGTTCATACTTCTCTTGGAAAGCTTCAGCCATGGGAAAAAATGTTTCCAATGCGAAGACATTTCTGGAGAAAAGGTGGTTTATACTAAAGTTCTCTATGTGTTGCGACTTTCATTCTCTTGTTTTTTCGGAGTTCCAATGCCTTATATTTGTAATTTGGCTCCATTTTTTATTGGAACTTCTGCTAACCTTTATGGATGCACGTACTGCCTTTATAAGTGGAAAGATCTCAGTTATTGAACCTTCCTCTCGGATGTGACTTTAAGCTAAAGTTGTAAGTGCTCTACAGCATGTCAATAAGATGTGTGATGTACTGGAGCCAAAAGCTTGTCAAAGATAAATTTATCCCAATTTATGTAGCCCACACATTAGCTCTTAGAATCAGTCCACACAGATCAAAATTACAAGCTAAGTTTGTTGTTAACCAAGTTGACGTCTTGTAAGCTCCAAGATCCTGGGGCAATTACTATGGTGTACCCCTTTTCCAGGATAAATGGCCCTGAAATTATCACAACCACCCATCCACCCACTCTAACACGCAGACACACGTATACTGCCTTGTTACATTTGATGTTTTTTGTGTGTTAACGGAATCCAACTAGTAACTTCATAACTTTAGTGTTCATTTCATGTTCACATTATGTTCTAATGTTCATTATTTGACTTTTGGGAATTATTATGTAATTTTATGTGGCACTGAATTTTATTTTGTTGGACAATGCGTCAAATGTGTTATATTAATATATAAATGATTTTTAGTGAAAAATGACAAAGGCGTGCGCCCTGCACCCCTAACAACTATGGCTAAATCTAAGATCGTGACTATCCCAATTATTTGGGAATAAGGCTCGGCTTGTTTGTTTGTTTTTTATTGATCAACTTTTGTTCATGTGCGCATAATATGTCTATTGAGCTTCACTAAATGCTCACTAAATTGCATAATAATCAACTAGATTCTGTTAGTCCATCTATTTCATGTCGTTCTTACCACATGAGAAACATGGTTAAGCCTATGGATTTCATGAACTGTTTAGATGTAATCAAGTTTCACTAATGTATAATCTTGGTATCGTTTACAGGTACACAGAAGATATGGAACTTGACGATGCTGTGCATACAGCGATTTTGACATTGAAGGAGGGGTAAGCGCCCTGAGTTTAGGATTTTTCTTTAAAACAGTAATTTTTCCACAAGCTCGTGTGCTCTTTCAGTGCATATGCTTCACAGTCTCGCGCACACACTAAAATTTATCCTTGTGACCTCTGATTTCCCTTTTCCAGATTTGAAGGGCAGATTTCAGGCAAAAACATTGAGATTGGAGTGATTGGCAGTGACAAAATATTCAAGTTAGTATTATCATGGGAAACTCTCTTTTTTAATCTTAATTTTAACTCAACGTGATGATAATGGTGTTGGCTGCGTCGCTTCTTTTCTTGCAGGGTTTTGAGCTCGTCGGAAGTTGAAGATTACTTGCAGGAGGTGGAATAGTGAATCAGATGTTCTTCTAACATTTTTATTTATATAACTGAATTGTTATGTTTCTTCTACTTTTTTTTTTGATTGAAAACTCGTTCGGTTTCCAATTTAGTTTGTGAATTACGAAAACAGCCTGACTTTTGCTTCTATTCTAGAAAGTGCACTAATTGTCCTTTAAGGGTAATTTTGTAAGAAAACTTCCAAGAGTTTGTAGATTAGATTAAACTATTAAAGGGTGCTACAGTATTAAGTTTTGCCTGTGTTTTCAAACTTTACAAAGCGAGTCATAGTCAGGTTTTTTAAAGTCATTTCTCATAATATAGTAAAATGGAGGGCTTGACAAGACAAGTAATTTGATGTATGTTTTGACCTTCAAATAGTTGAAAAAGGCTGAGTTTTAATCGGGAAGAAAATGGTTGCGAATTGACGCTTAAACTAAAATTTGCGTAGTCGTAGTATAATATCAATTGAGACGTAAGAGGTACCAAATTGACGAGCTTGGAGACACTAGTAACTTGGTATATAAAATTTTCTTCAATTTGCCTAAAAATGGCAACACAACCGCATAAAATCGAGATTTGACATGTACTCCGAAAAATTGATA
The DNA here is from genome assembly GCA_963675135.1 of Galeopsis tetrahit. Classification (NCBI taxonomy): domain Eukaryota; kingdom Viridiplantae; phylum Streptophyta; class Magnoliopsida; order Lamiales; family Lamiaceae; genus Galeopsis; species Galeopsis tetrahit. The sequence goes on along the minus strand of OY776128.1, from coordinate 301,315 downwards.
ATTGTGGACATAAATTGTTACCTTCTAACATGACGGACAAGTTTTGATACTTTTCAATAAAGATCGAACGAATTAGAGTGATATATTATTTATTATTATAAATTTTAAACATACAATTATATTCATTAATACCAACCCAACATAATTCAACTGAGTTTCCATTACAAAATAAATAGTTGATAGTTAAATTAACGAATGATATTAAAGTCTTTCACAAGTCACATTTAAAGCATATGAATGAAAGCTATGAATTGTAATTATATGATGTTACAAAAAATATGTTCAGTAAGCTCTTGTAGCTCAGTTGGTTAGAGCACCCGTTTAGTAAGCGGGAGGTCTTGAGTTCGACTCTCACCAAGAGCATTTTTTTTTCCTACTTTTTTTTTAAAAAGTCCATAGCCTCTAACTTGTGTTGTTCATTCTTATACACATATATATGAAGTTATGAACCCGTTTTTTCGTGTTTTGTTTCCTTTATTTCGGACACCATCGTTTTGTTAAGATACGAACGTGTTTCTCAATCGTCGTATACATGTAGAACTCTTACCTCATTTCCAACAAAATTTCACTTGTCCTAAAATGTTCTACTGATACTTGTGTAGCTAAGGTTTTTACAAAGCCAATATCTTCATAAAGATGTTTATCAAATAAGTAGGAATTTACGATAGTGTTCGTCCTCTAGAAACACAGAACAGAATCCGAAACTTGCATTTTCTTTTCTCCTATTAACAAAGAGAAGGTAAGCAAATGAACATTTTACCAACTAATTTACAATATGTTCAAGATAAAAGCTATGTAAAACTCTCATGCTACAAGTGGCAAACGGCAAATAGTCAATACAGAGTGATGCGATTGTCTTTCAAGCAACTGGGGATCCTCCCATTTAGAATAACCGACTTCCAGCATGGGAAGCTGCATCATTCCACTGTTTCATCAATTATATACGACAATTTTTCACCTTGCAAAACGTAGAGTCCATTCTGCTGCTAGTTCGTCATGCTTCTCCCTGTCAACTAAGTATAACTGCGCGATGCCTGGAACAAGGGGTTTATCTGCAATAACCACAATATCAGGGAAATAGAAAATGGACAGCTAGATGATTAATTGTGCAATTTAGAAAATAAACGATAGTCTGATGGCTATACACACCAGCTGCATGTAAAACCAATAGTAAAACCTCAAATCAATCAAGAATGAGATGAAGTGTAAAGAGGAGCTTATAAGTTATAACAACTCGTCTTCTAGCAGAAGTTCATCACCCTAAGAACATAATTGAGCAGCAACAAAGAAACACACACAACCTATATAGGAGATAGTATCTCCCAAGTCCCAACAACTCTGGTCTTAAAAAATGCAGAATATATATCTAATAGACAATGTAAGACAATTAGGTAATGTTTGAGTTGGAATAGTGGATTTTGAAAACTTGGTAAATAGTTACAATATGTGTTTGTTTTAGGATTTTAAGTAGGGTGAGAGTGTCACATCAATGGGTAAGAGCGGATGATCTCTTATTATACTTGTTGCTCGGTGTGATTGTAATGACTGGATGATGTGGATGATGATTTAAATATATTAAAGTGCAAGGATAGATAATTGATTGTATTGGAAATTGTGGTAGTAAATTTATAAGTGCTGTAGTGGTGGTTTATTAAAACCAGATGTCAAAAATCCTAAAGTAGGCCTGCTTTTGGATTTCAAATCCCAAAACCAGATTTCACAGTTTTGAAATCCCAAATCCAACATCACCTTAACTAGCGCCCAAGCATGTTTACTCATCTGTTTGAAATAGAGAACGAAAATGCACAAAGTTGAGAGTGCTTACAGACATCAGGGTTGGTGAAAATTGATCTGAGTGCAATGAGAACCTTCGAGATAGTTAGAGCAGGACTCCAGCCATCTTTCAGGATATCCAAACTAACATTTCCAGCAGAATCAACGTTGCTGTGGTAGATCCTGGTTCTGAAAACAACCTGCAAACCTGAAGCCAATGAGCAATCTAAGTATGATAAACAAGAAACTATTGTGGTAAGAACAATTACATGATTTCCAAGCTTCTAGGGCACAAGTATCCATAAAAATAGGCACAATGTTTAGAAGTATATGAAAAATGTTTTTGATAAAAATATCGAATTTTCGTACCAGTGCACCCATGGTTCTGGAAACTTCACAAGAAGTGCACATAAAATGTTTTGCAATATAAAGCATTAGTAAGGGGCCAGGAAACAACATGAGACGTAAGAATCATAGTTGGTAAATAGCACACACCTTTACAAAGTGAGATGCAAAAAAATAGAAATAAATTAACTTTCATATATTTCTAAGTTGATAAGACTCATACACCACCACTAATACCATTGGTATTAGTGGTGTATGATAAACAAGGTTCACATGATACCATGCCTAGAGTTAAAGCATGCATAGAATCATATTTAGACATCAATATTTTTAAATCTAAGTTAAATGCATCAACAACTGACAAACATATAATTACTTAACTTGACCAAGTAACCTAGAACCAGAACTACTCATCAGCATTTGGGTTTCCTCATTTGTAGGAACACTTGCCAATTTAATAAAACTAAACTAATTATGAGCAAATCACATTTTTAGTGCAATTTAAATTTTCATTAAAAGCATGAAAACCCCCCTAAGATGTAGTAGCATTACCTTCGGGGGCTTGAATGGATAATCAAAAGGAAACGTAATATCAAGGAAAAATATGCCTCCTACATAAGGTGTTCCTGCAAAAGAAATTGAAGAATTCACTTAAACAAATTCCAGTCAACAATTTTGAATCAACACAATCAAACAGCAATTTAAATTCAAATCAATTATTCCAAAACAATGCATGATGATTGAAGCAATTCTACAACATCTCACAAATTAAAGAGTGCAAAACTAAAATTGTGAGTGCAGAGAAATTGAAGAATTCAGTTAAAAATCCACTCAACAGATTCCAGCCAACAATTTTGAATCAACACAATCAAACAACAATATAAATTCAAATCAAATATTCCAAAACAATGCATGATTGAAGGTATCGTGAATTCAACAACATCTCACAAATTAAAGAGTGCAAAACTAAAATTGTTCCTGCAAAAGAAATTGAAGAATTCAGTTAAACAAATTCCAGCCAACAATTTTGAATCAACATAATCAAACAACAACATAAATTCAAATCAATTATTCCAAAACAATGCATGATGATTGGAGCTATCGTGAATTCAACAACCGCAAAACTAAAATTGTGAAATTCGCAGAAGGTACAAAGGTTTAAAGCAGGAGGTACAATACCGGGAGAACCGAAGAGAGTGGCGACCCAATGGTAGAGATTATCGCCTTTGGGGCCGGCGGAGCATTCGGGAGGAGGATCCGTACTTAGCTCCGTCATCTCCCTCTGTATTCTCTTGCCGGAAGCCGAGACCGACGTCGTCGACGGCCAGGACCGACCTCCGCCGCTTCCGGCACCTCTACCTCTACCTCCTCCTCCACCTGCTGCCGCCTGCATCATCATGCTGCTCCTATTATTCATCATTTAACTGGAAGAATCCAAACCCTTCCAATCGGAAGTTTTCAACCTTCAGAGTCACTCACTATTGCAAGTGTGCACGCCTTGAATTCATGAATATTGATTAGGGATGAATATGATAACAATTACTGTAGTAGTCTTATAAGATTTTTATATTAAAAAAAATATTAAAAGTTATAAGTTTAAAAGTCGAATTATATGAGCATCATTCAAATTGTGTATGGAAAAATCCTTTGGGACTTAGCCCGAAATAAAAGAAAAATGTACACTTCTCTAAACCAACCAACAAACCAATGCAATAAAAACCTAAAAATAGAACTAATCAAAATCGGAATGACCCTGCGTACTTGGTGACAAAATTCATCTCATTGATAAACTTTGCCGATAAAGTTTGTACAATAAAAATAATAAGATTGGTCAATTACAATATACTTTATTTAAGGTTTTTTTTTTTACCCCAACATTTCAAACGTATTTAAATTGTCCCATTTGTTTATATTTGCCCTTTTCCCTACACATACTCACGTAAATTGACAAATTCTTTATTGCAATTGTTTGTATAAATATACTTAATTTTAATGTTCAATTTATTTAATTTAATATTTAATTTAACATTTATCAAATTACAATTACATAGATGTAACTAATTGCGTTCAACTATCATTTTATGTAGGTATGCATGCAATGTGTATTTCAATATTCAATAAACATATGCTAAATTTATAAATTAAATAATGTACATATTTTCCATTTATTGATAATGTTCCATTCGATTTTTATTTTATTTTGAGAATGTTGAAATTTAATTTAAAAACCACAATATTGTCGATTCGTTTGAGCTGACTAGAAACCTCGAATGGACCTAAGCCCAATTAAATCATTTTCTAGAGGGTACCAATTTAAGCAATAAATCTTATTATATGGGCCAAACCAATACATGTATTAATGACAATTTATTTTTTTTTATACATGAATTTATAATCATACTCGAATCGTGTTTTAAAACAAAGTAAGTTAGAGATTCGTTTCACACAAAATTATTTCTAAATTAACACTTCTTCCATCTTTTTGAAAGTTATCAATTTACTTTTGACACAAATATTAAAAAATAGTATAGTATTAAACGCGTAGTTAGTTGTTGAAATAGAGAGAAATTTTAAAAAAAAAAAAAAGTAGAAAAAGAGATTGAGAAGATAAAAGGTAGAATGAGATAGTGAATGTTGTCAAAAATTGAAATTTGATCCAAACCAATTGACAACACTGCATAAACTAAAGTAATACTCCATACGTCAATTTGTCTTATATTCTTCATCCACAAAATTTAGTCACATACCCTTTTTAAAATACACTCATACACAACACTTAATTTCAACCCTTTTAAACATCACATATTACACCAAATATCATTGAATGGTTCACTTACTTTATTAAAGAAAAGTTGAAAGTCCAATTATACCCTTGTCCACTTTACACCATATCTACTTTTTATATAAAATATACATTTTCCCTAAAACATGTGTTCACTTTAAATGGAACTACGTATGGTATATGGAGTTTTTTTCTTTTTCAGAGAGAAACTAAAGTGATATTTGTATTTTAAAAAATACAGTATAATCCAACTTTCAAAATTTTCTCCACCCAATAGACGGAACTATAGTTGTAGAGCTATTATTCGGTTCGAGAGCTCGATTCAACTCAATCTGTTTATATGAGTTGCACACTTGCGCTCAAGAAATACTCGATTCATCCAACTCGACTAGTTATATACGATATACAGATTTTCTATTATTTTATTGTAATACACTTGATCGTTAATAATATTAAGTGAAACGTGTAAGTTTATATAAAACAATAGCAAGTAAATAGAGATATTGCCAAAAATTAAATATAGGAAACAATTTAATCAGACAACTTATTTTAAAGATGAACATAATCATAATTAGGCAAAATAATTGCAGTAGATGAACTTGTCGTATTTCCTACACCATTTGTGTTATTTGTCGTACCGACAACTTTTATGAAATTAGCAATATTCTTAGGGGCTGTTTTCAAAAAACCATATCTAATGTGAATTAGGTTTGCATAAGCTTTCATTAAAAAAAAAAAAAAAAACGTAACTACCATTTTTAAGTATAAGTATGTATTTGTTTCAAAAAAAAGTATAAGTATATCATTTTATGTGTTTATATCCTATAAATCAAATACGCGGAATATTTATAATTTCTCTATAAAATCATGGATGTAGAAATCGGGTTAGACGATCATCAGTCAACCTGATTTCAATGTAATCGGTTGTTTTAGGTATTTTTGGTATTGAGCGGGCACCTATGAATCAATAATGTTTCATAATTAAAATACTAAAACACAAACCCAATACACAATTACACGTTCAAATTGATGAATTCGAGTTGAGAGAAGAGAGAAGAGGGGTCGTTGACTCATTAATTCATAGTTTATACTTCATACATGTTAATTAATTGTTGTTTGTGGAATCGCTGCCTTACAAAGTTATATATATTCAAAAAATTAAGTTGTATTTAAATTGTTATCAAATAATTTTATAATCATATTGATAAAATATGGAGGAAAAAAAAAATTCGGACCGACTGGTCAAGACTTAGGTTAGGAGCCCTAGGCAGTCCAAATATACCGGACGATTTTCGACTTTTACACTCTCAAATAAATATAATCATACGTCTCGGGATCAATTATATTTTGGACAGAGGCTATAATTAACCCCTAAAATTGAAGAATTATTATTCTTGAAGTAATTTATATTTCGTATTTTTTTAATAAAAAAAACCATATAAAAGTATAGCGAACCACTTATGGCTTTTTCACACGTTGAACTGTGGCTACTTTCGGTCTGATATATTGTTTAAATGGAACCTAATGTGTAATTAAACTATAATTAATATTTAATAGGTAATTATTTAATTAAGAAAACTAGAAAAAAAGGTCTAACAACAACATGCTCTCAAGAACAAAAGTCAATAAACAGCAACTTGCTAGAAAGGGTACGTAGGGAGGTTCGGTAGATACACCGATACCGTATCGAAAATTTTGATATTAGAAAAATTCATATCGATACCATTCCTCAAATTTGATATACCATATTATACCGTTATAATGATTCATATAAAAAATATTAAACCATCATTTCATACCGAAATACTAATGTATTTATTTAAATCGAAAATATTAAATCATCGTTTTATACCGAAATTAATTATTTGAGGTTATTTTATTTAAGTTTTAAGTTATTTTAATCTAAAAATAATATACAATTATAAATTATATAATAATTATTTTATTAATGTTCGATATATATATCGATATACCGTTTCATATCGAATACTGAAATACTGCGGTATGGTCATTTTTAATATTATTATCGTACCGTGGTATGATCAATAATTTTAACATTTTTTCGGTACGAAAAGTTCGGTATACCAAAATTTCGATATATTTTTCCACCCCTAAGTGTACGTATATGAGAATTTGTGGATTTTAGGAGTTGGTAGCAACAAGAGGATAATTTTGACTCAATATTTGCAAAACAACCCTTACATTAAAATTTATGAATTATATGGACGAAAATAAGTTACTCCATATTAAAAAAGAAAAAAATATTTAGAGTCATTAATTTACCAGCTGAATTAGATGTCGGACACCGTTAAAAGCTTGATCAATATTAATTTGGGTTAATTGCAAGAAAAATCACGACCTTTAGTATATTTTTCAATTACAACATATTCTTTTTTTCTTTGCAATTTAATACACCACTTTTTTATGTTTTGCAATTCGACGCACCAATATATATTTTCGGTCAATTTTAATTTAACTTAGCGCCGAAAATAGCGAACTCACCACGTTGTCGACACGTAGACTATCAACTAATAATTTTTTTTAATGAAAGACACACATTTTTAAAAAAAAATTTTTTTACATAAATTGCACACTTAATCCATCAATAAATATTTTCTTTGATTTCCGACAAAATTCTCCATCTTTACACTTTGATATTATAGGTATTGATTTGGTGTTTTCCATCTCAAACTCTTGTCCTCCATACAAATGTGATATCTATATAATTTTATTTTAAAAAACTCAATCAAGAAGTTATGCAAAACAAAACAATTCATATAATCATATTTATTCCCCTGATTTGCATTAACGTGTTTTGCAAAAAAAAATTATAATCACACAAGTCGTGCATTAACCAAAATCATATTTATTCCTCTATTGTCTTAATATTTTTTTTCCTTTATGTTGCTTTATTTTTTTTAATCACATAAAATAGTTTTTCCGTATGTTATGTTGTATTTTTTTTCCTAATCGCACACAACATGGCGAATTCACAATTTTAGACCGCCATGTCGAATTAAAAATGATCGAAAAATATATCGGTGCATCAAATTGTAAAATTTAAAAAAATTGTGCATCAAATTGTAAAATTTTAAAAGATGGTGCATCAAATTGCAAAGAAAAAAAGAATATGTTGTAATTGATAAATACCTAATAGGTGGTGATTTTTTTTGCAATTAACCCTATTAATTTTGTGTTAACATTTTGAACCAAACTTTCTAAATAAGGTCTCCTTAAAAAAAAAAAAAAAAAAAACTTTCTAAATAAGATTGATCCAAATTATGTGGAAATTTTATTAAAGTAGTTGAGAAATAAAACTTTTATTAATGTTTGACCAAGCAAAAAGTTGGTCTATGTCATTTTTAAAGTAATAGAGTATAGTAGTTATATTTCTCACTATGGTATATCCTATGACATGGGCAAAAAGGTCAATTGGTGGGCCAATGTGTCGTGTTATATACACGCCGACTCATTCTCTCATATACAAACAATATATTCACCAATATATTTTTAGGAGTATTTGACTTATAAATTCTTTAAAAAGGTAAAATAAATTAAAATTGAATAAAATACATTTATAATTTAGTGATTGCGCTTATGAATTCGAATGAGTTAGTTTTACATCACAAGTCTTTTTGTGTTCATTTGATCTTGTTCATCAGAAGAAATTATTGAAAAAAATGATCAGAAATATATTGTAACATAAAAATGTACCGAAACAACATGATCAACAAGATGAAGAGAAATATAAGTATATATAGACCTCGATACTCAACTCGCCGTATAAATTATTCGTAATTCACAATGGTAGTAGATAAAACATGCAATTTCCAGAGTGATTTAGTTTAAACTTAAAATAGATTGAGAATTTCTTTCTAGATGAGATGGTGTACAAGTGAGTATTTGTGAATTTATCTTGAATTCGATTGTTAAACTTAAATTCTTAACAATTACAGTATTGTTGATTTTTTTTCTAATACTCTCCTCAAATTAAGATGGAGAAGATAATTAAATTGACCTTAGTCTACTTTAGTAGTATAATTTGTTGAAAAGAATTCATGAATTTTTCAAGTGGATAAATAGTTAGTAATATAAATAAAATTCATTTCAATTGAATTCAAAGGTGGAGAAAAATGGTGTTGGACGGCATGTACAACACGTAAAGCGTTGATGGAATATCTTTCCACAAAATAAAGTACAACTTTTCAAACCTACTTGCACTTCACTCTTCTTTTGGTTTGGTCAAAGTTGGAAATATAATGTTTTTTTTTTCTTCATCTTATTAAATGAATTAATTTCAAAATTTCCAGTCTTAGGTGTCAAATTTCGTTGGGAGTGTTTCATTAATTCATATTAAATTATCCATTCAATGAATTTTTTTTTATGAGTGGTTCGGTACAATATACTGACCATAATAAACTATATCGAAAATTTCAATATTAAAAAAATTCATACTGATATCGTACTGAAAGTTTCGGTATACTAAAATTTCGATATGAATAATTTATACCGAAAATATTGATTCATAAGTTCATATCAAAATACCGGTATATCAATTCATACCGAAAATACTGAAGTATCATTTTATACTAAAATTAATTGTTTAAGGTTATTTTATTTAATTTAAGTTTTAAGTTATTTAATTTAAAAATAATATAAAATTATTATTTTATTAATGTTTCGGTATATTGGTATGTTATTTTATACCAAAATACCGCGGTATGATCATTTTTCATACCGTTATTGTACCGAGAATTTCGATAATTTCAATATTTTTTCTGTACAAAAACCTCGGTATACCGAAATTTCAGTATATTTTCCCACCCCTAATCTGAACTATGAAAAAAAGGATTAAGCCAAATTGAGTACTCCATTCTTTCTATGATTAGTTACATTTTTTTTTTTATTTAGACTTTACAAGATTACTTGACCACTCCCAAAATCAATACTCTCACGACACTAACTTATTTTTTAAATTGCCACTTCTTTTTAATCTATATTTTATTTTACAACTCGTCAAATCATTTAAAATACTCTTCATTTATTCTATTCTACCCATGACTAAATTTTAAAAAAAAAAAAATTGTGTCGATCAAATGGTACAGGTCATATTGAAACGGAGGGAGTAGAATTTCCAAGTAGTTGTGTTGGTCAAAATGATGTGAAGTTTGAGAGTACAACTTAGTGCAGTGTAAAGTGAGAGGAGATCTACTGCATATATAAGGTCAACGGCAACAAAGATTTTAGGCTGTGGCGCTGGATGCGGTTGTACCCTAGTCATATCGTCGGTGGCAAGAAGATTATCTTGTGGAAAATAGAAAGCGCGTTTTGTCACCTAACATTAAAACAAAAGCGTAACTACTGCAGCAGCGATTTCTCTAATTTATTGCTCCCTCGTGCTCTCCAGCTCTACACCTGTCGGTTACCCTGAGCCCTAATTATGGCCAACATTTATTTTCTTGAGTAATTCTACTTCGGTTCCGTTTTTAATTGAACATTTATCAAAAGATCGAGTATGTCCTAATTTAATTGAACATTTCTTAAAACGAAAGTAAAACGATTCATTTCTGAAAGAATTTCGTCTCATCTAAAAGTTCGAACTTTTAGATGAGACAGAATTCTTTCATGGTATCAGAGCAAATCGGGCAAACTGCTGTTGAAAACATTCCACCCATTTAAATTATTCATTCGATGGGCCTCCTCCCCAAAAAGGGTAAGAGGTGTTAATCCGGGGGAGTGTTAGGAATTAATATACAAGAATTCATTTTCACCCTCTCTACAAGTTCGAACATTTCATTATTTTTTCTGCACAAAAATATTTTTATCTTATTCAGCTCAATGAACCATTATACCCTTATCAAAAAATTATTTTATTTTCAATAATATTAAAATTCACAGGTTAATTGAATCGTTCTTTGGATACTTTATTTATTTATATATATTCATATATCTCATTTAAGGGGTGCAAATTTTCACGTTATGCAAATTAAATCATATAATGCGATTAAATTTTTTTCAAATAGGAGACAAACCCCCCAAAATCCGTGCCTGGATCAGACAATTAGTAAGCACAGTTAAAAGAAATTAACTTCGTGTAATACCGTATCTAATTTAAATATAAAAATGTTGGCCTATGTACGGTCATTTTGAATTTAAGACCATTTTAGACTTTAGATATTTATTTTAATTAGTTTAAAGTGAGGGTTCATATATATGAAACAAGAAGAAATTTAAAAAATCCCAATAAAAGGATAAGAAATACTCCATGAAAGAGAGCAACACTACTTAATACTCCTATAATTTTTTTTCATCACATTTTTATAAATTATAATGAAATATTATTTTCCAATCTCACTTTCATTAATTTGTTTTGATTTTTTGTAAATGAGGAAACTGAGTACAGTATTAATAGATATATGCATGTACGTATTGAGCCAAAAATCCAACGTGCGTGTTTAGTGTCGAGTGTAAAGCTAAATTTAGTTGTCCTAATAAATAAAACATGGCTGAATGTGGTGAATACACGTGGACGCATCTTAGTGGGCATGTGATCTGTACGGCGCGTCGTACGCCCATCTTATTTAGCAGAGAGAGATCCAAAATTAAATTGGGACAGTTGTACATGACAATGTGTTCATATGCACTCTCATAATTTTGCTCATTCAGTATCAAATCTATAGTAGTAATATTTATAAGATTATGTCCCCTTATTAAAACTGTAATTCTGATTTATAGGGACTCGTTATCTAGGTTTTAGAATTAATGAGTATATTCATCTCTATCCACCGATTAATTTGAACGTGAAATTGATCCGTCTAATCATGAACAAGTGCAAACAATGTTTGAGATGAATACATTCATACATAATTTTGTTCTCACTTTAGTTAACCCATAGGCACTCCCTTGCTAGTGGATGGTTAGTCATTCTAAATATGAATCAATTCGTATAGAGTTTTGATTTGACTTCAATTTATCCGTTCTCGCTAGGGAATAACGTTGAAATTGATCAATCTAACCATTAGTCAAACTCATACAAATTTTTACTCTGGTTTAAATTGACCTCTCCCCATTAATAAACCATATACTCCCTCTAACAGATTAAAAAAAAATAGATAAAATAAGAGTGTTGTACCGTTATTGTGAAATAAAAATAAAATGAATGTTTCTATAAAAAAAAAAATGTGCATAATTTTAATAGACTGATAGTCAGTATTTTACATGAGACGTGGCATAACCATTACTAATATGTTAAATATATACTTAAATTTTCAAATTAACATTAACATAAATTTTAAATTCTGAAATTAAAGGATGTAAAGGGATCTTGTGTGAGTTAATCTTTAAGTTTCACTTTAACCGTGTTTAAATTTTATTTACATTTTAAAATAATCCAACATGTTTATAACTCCATGTGTCACATAATAAGTATAATTTTTATTATTATTTAACTAGGTCAATACCCTGGCTGACCAGTAGTCAGTATTATTACTACCCATCAGTATATTAATTAAAACGCGGTCGAAATTAATTGAAAGGGAAAAACAGTGGGAAATAGACAAAAAGGCAAAGACTTATCTAATTTTGTAAATATAATAAATTAAAGAAAAAAAAGGTTTAGAAAGGAAAATGAGTACCCTGGCAATTACGCGGACCGTACAAGTTAGTAACTAATTACATTTATGATATCTAATAATTATAATATGATTTTTTTTTAAGCAATATAATATAATATGATTTTTAAGCCTTCAAAAGAAAAAAATTAAGAATGCGTCAAATAATAAATATAAAAGGAGAAATAAGGTTCAAACCTATATATAGACAAAAATATTAATTAAGTGACTTTCTTGAAACTATATATTCAAAGTTCAGTCAAAAAATACAAGTTTTAATGTTAAGTAGGTAAGATTTGAACAATTCGTTTTTGTGGAATTATTGCTTAAATAGTGAAAATAAATGTTTATATTCAAATTTTGCAATCTTTATATATTGCTAAAACGTACTCTCTCCATCTCACAAAGTTTGTGCATTTCTTATTTTGTATAAAATTAAGAAACATATTTTTTTACACATTTATCCCTTATTATTTTTTCTCTTTTACTTCTTTTTTTTCTTTTCTTTTTCCACCTTCCTTTAACATTAAAAAAAAAAAAGTCATTAATACATTTTCGAAAGAAAAAAAAAATTGTAGAAATTAATAGAGATAGTTTAAAAAAATTATTGATAAAAATAGAAAAAATGATAAATTTTTTGAAATAAAATTTAAGATCAAATGTGACAAAACTTTATAAAATGGAGTGAGTATATTGCTAAAACGTATGTGATATAGTGAGAAATATAATAAATTAAAGGCAAGTAACATTTGTGAGCATAGAATATAGTAAGAAATTAGTTAATACTAGTTACTAAAAATTTATAATTAATATTATTGTTTAATAAAACAACTAACAATATTTAATGAAAACAGTGTTAAATTTTTTAATTTTTATGTATTAATAAGAATATGCATAGAATATGGATGCAATTCCTATGTGCTTTTTTAACGAGTTGGGATAATTGTGTGCATGGTTTTCTAGGTTCATATTAAAAACATTAAATATTTTTAAAATACTTTGTTTGTGGGTGTAATAAGGCTGGCAACCACAAAACTTTTGTTTAGCTAACTTTAATTAATATAAAAATAATTTATTTAGTATTAGGTGATTCATATATAAGTGCCACCAGATACAAAGTTTGAATACTTGGAGTGAATCATTAATATTATAAAAGAGACAATATCTTTATTTCCCAAAATAAAATAATAAGTGACACCTTGGACTTGTACATCTATATAGGCTGCCCTTTGTTTTTATTACCTCATCAAACCCTTTTCTTTATAGGATTATCTAGTTTAGGTCAACTTGTGGGGTCATCTTCACAAATTCATCGAAGTTTCACTAGTTTTATAAGCTACGTATATACTTCATTCGTTCCGATGAAAGTTATCTAAAAGTTTTAAATACGAAGGTTAAAAAATATAATAAAATAAATAAATGGGTTAGGGGTGATGTAAATGAAAGAGAATAATATAATTAAATGTGAGAAACGTAGTTTGGTAAAAATGAAATAGATAGTTTTCATTGGGACGAACAGACAAAAAAGAAAAGTTGAATAGTTTTCACTAAAATAAATAGAGTATAAGTATATGGGTGACACTATACATTCAGATTAAAAGATCGAAAATACACATGACTGAATATTTAACGAGGGTATTACGGTAAAATTACAGTTAAAAAGAAATTAATCGATTCTGACTATCCAGAATCTGAATAACCATGTTTTCCGTAAATATAATAGTATACTATTAACATGATATTAGGAAAAAGGTAGAAAAGGTGGAGTTAAAACGGATATCGATAACACAAAACTTAAAAAAAAAATTGTGTTAGATAAACAGAAAAACTCGTTTCAGATATGTGTTACTCTATATACAGACAAGTATAGAGCTATTATACAAACAAAGTACTGACTACTACATATTTGTCTTACCATAACATCCATTTGCAACATTACAAGTAAGTTCTTTCTAATAATTTCAAGGACGTGTATACATACAATTTGTTTTTCATAGTTTATGATCACACGGTTTTATTGACTATCCATTTACTATAGGTATATATATACACATATATTTGCATAATTTTCATCCACATGCATTTAAAAAATACTTTTATTTTTATCTATCTCTAGTGTTAAAAATAATCAAATATGGTGGTTGACTAATTAATAGAGTTAGTCTATTCTACTGGCACCTTATAATTGGGCACAAGTGACACTACATATAATTAAACAATACCAATTTATATAAAATAATTACAAACAAATGAAACGTGGCACTAATTTTAATAAAATGTTGACTTTACGAATTGTTAAAATTCATTTGAGTTCAGATCTAAAACAACCAAGAAGTTAAAAAGAAAAGCTTGGAAATATTATTGTAAATGATAAATTTGAAACTCAAGCTAAAAACTCGATTTTAATGATCAAGAAAATATGAATCAATCAAGTATATTTAAATAAAATTAGGTGAAGTTTGTCTATATGTTTAACTTAATTCATTATTAAACAATTGAAGACAATTTATAAGTTCCATAACACAATTCATATAATATAGTATAGGCTCTATCTCTAACTCTATAGAATATTTTTTTTGTCTGAATTTAATTAGTGCAAACAATAATCAATATTCAACAACTTACATTGCATACGTATGTATCCCCAACATACAAGCAAGAACATTATTAGAAAATTAATATACCATTCAATTTTTTACGAGTTCAAACTTTTAAATGAGACAAAATTATTTTATAGTACCCGAACTTTAGACAAACTATCTGGATTAAAATAACTCTACCCATTAACTTGTACATTTTCAAATATCACTATCAAACCAAGTCAATGTAGTTGGTTCAAAAAATTTAGTAAAAAATATCAATGGGGTCTATTTGAAAGATTCTGCAATTCTTGCAAGGTAAGCTATGAATTTGTATTTGTCCGAAGACCAAATAAAATTAAATATTTTTCCACAAAGTCTTTAATTTAGTCTTTTAATTAACTAGGGTTGACTTGGATTAAAATTTAAAATTACTAGGTTGTTTGAATTGACATCACTTAGGAATCCATCCTTTACCTATTGAGTTTCACCAAAAATAAATAAATTGTTATGAAGTTTTATCAATTTAAAACTTAAAATTAAAAATACATGCATAGTTATAAAATTTAAGATTTTGTTTGACATTTTATAAGATTTAAAATAGTTATAAAATCATAATTTAAACAATTTTTATAGATGGATCTCACGTCTTGAGAAAAAAAATGAAAAAAAATAAAATTATTTATATACGAATATTAGTATTATTAAGTACTAACATGTTTTATGTGACACAAACTTGTATGCTATCACACTACACACATTATCAACTAAACATATGCAAAATTAAAAGTAATTTTTCATTTTCCCAATCATATTGCATTACTTCCTTATTGATACGTTATAAGATTATCTGACATTTCATTATTATTTTATTTTTAAAACTTACACTCACCTTTTTAGTACATTTATTTTATACCTTACCAAATTCTTTAAAATACGTCTTATTTATCTTAAATCACCAACTACTAAATCTCATTTCGGTCAAACTATACAGCTAAGTACAAGTTATCTCGAAATGGAGGAAATATATTTATTGAAAAAGAAAAGGTGTATTGTGAAAGTGAAAAGTCCACAGTCGTTCAAAAGTTCATGCCATTGCCACGTGCTTCACTCGCTTCCGGCCCCCCCCCCCTACCCACCCCCCACCCGTACAGCTCTACCTTCTCCATATATACACACATTTTACACACACAATCTCCATTACATTTTCAACACTGCAAATAACAAACCAACAACTATACAGATTACAGAGTAATCGCATTGCTCTTTGTTGATTCAATATTCAGGTATCAGATTTACCTACGCTTGTATGCATTTTCGTTTTAATTTTTGTGTTTAAATCTCTTCGTTTCCCCAACTAATTCATCTGCAATCTATTAGTTGAACTAATGAACTAGGTTTTAGCCGATTATATTTTCGTTTTTTGTTACTTATTGTAAATGTTTATGTGTTCAAAATCGTTTAGACTTAATGCGAATTTGGTGGATTCACAAGTTAAATTTGTAGAATATGATTTTTTAAAATTTCGTTGAGATTTGTTTGTCATGATTCCGTTTCTATTTCCGCATTTGGTATATTGATTCGTATTTGAAGTTTTTCTGTTCTGTTATGATTTGAAATCTACACATAGTGTGTGTGTTGTCAATCCGTTACTGAAACCTGGATTTCACAGGCTATTTTCCAAAATTGCATGGGGGTATCTTGGTCATGTCCGTTCGCCATTCACTGTGATTTAGAGAATGAGTTTGAATCAGTTGTTGCGAATTCAATCGAATTTGGTGGTGATGAGGAGGATAAGAGTAAACAGGTCCGATTATCGAGCTTCAAGGCTACCGATTCTAAACCAGCAGCATTGCAGTCTTTTGAAACAAAGACTCAAATCGAGCTGTTGCCTGAATCGGTTAGCTTGATTGAACATTCCTCGATTTTGGATCCGAGTAGCCCCAAACACGAGGCTGCTATAAAATTACAGAAGGTTTACAAAAGCTTCCGGACAAGAAGAAAGCTAGCAGATTGTGCAGTTCTGATTGAGCAGAGCTGGTGGAAATTGTTAGATTTTGCAGAACTCAAGCGTAGTTCGATTTCCTTTTTTGATATCGAGAAACACGAGACTGCGATTTCGCGATGGTCAAGAGCAAGGACGAGGGCTGCCAAGGTAGATTTCAATCAAACCAAATAATTTCATTGATTAAATTGTGTTTGTAGAAGTAATCTGATGATCAAATGTGATTTGCAGGTAGGAAAAGGTTTATCGAAGAACAGCAAAGCTCAAAAACTTGCTTTACAACATTGGCTCGAAGCTGTAAGTATATTTGTTATACTATTCTTTAGCTTAATCATGAGCAGATGCTGAATTTATTTAATTTGATGTTATACAGATTGATCCACGACATCGATATGGGCACAATCTGCATTTCTATTACATGAATTGGTTGAATTCTCAAAGCAAAGAGCCCTTCTTCTACTGGTAATGATCTCTAAGATCTTATATAAATATTCGATCAGACGACCTTCTTTCTTATCTGATGATGCTAATAAAATGGTTATTGTACAGGCTTGATATAGGGGAAGGAAAGGAGGTTAATCTTATCGAGAAGTGCCCTCGTTCGAAGCTTCAACAGCAGTGCATCAAGTATCTTGGTCCGGTATGTCCTTATATACGTCACAATCGTATAGTTTGTTCAACTATTTCAGGAGAATCCTCTAACTTTTCTGATTTTTAATGGCAGATGGAGAGAAAGGCTTATGAAGTTGCAGTGGAGGATGGGAAACTCTTGTACAAGGAAACAGGCGAGTTTTTGGACACCATTGATGAACCTAAAGGTTCGAAGTGGATTTTTGTCCTTAGCACTTCTAGGACCTTATATGTAGGGCAGAAGAAGAAAGGCTCGTTTCAGCACTCGAGTTTCTTGGCTGGAGGAGCTACACTAGCTGCTGGGAGGATTGTAGCTGAAAATGGCGTCTTAAAGGTATGTTTATATCGTGCCAGTTTTCAACTTGCTCGTGCGTTTTCTTCATTTTTGATGTTTTTGCTTCGATTTTGTTATATTAATTTATGTCGTTGTTTGGATTTCAACAGGCAGTGTGGCCTCACAGTGGCCATTATCGGCCAACGTCTGAAAACTTTCAGGACTTCATCTCGTTTATGAGGGAGAACGATGTGGATCTCAATGAAGTTGAGGTACTACTTTGTTCATTTCAAGATTTAATTATGAATGTAATAAAATTTGTGTGCTTATTAATCTTAATTGCTTGTTGATAATCCAGCTTGACTCGACTGATGACGAAGAAAAAGGATCCGTCAGAATGCACATGAGAAACCACTCGTCTGAAGATGACATGATCGTGAAAGATCAAGTGGAGATGGAAGAAAACGATGCTGAAGATTCCAGTTCTAAGAAGGTTGAATCGGGAGAAGAAGAATGTGTTCTCATTGCTGCTACTGAGATCATCGAGTTGAGTCAATCACTCGGGTTGAGTCAACTCTGTCTCCAAGTACCATGCAAAGACGACTTCTTAGGCACGTTCAAGTCTGAAAATGAGTCACCTGAGGACGAGTCAGCTTCCATGTTGGAACAAGAAACGGAGGAGGAGGTTATAACAGAAGAGTCAGTTTTCGAGCGAATAAATTCACACAAAGGAATGAAATCGTACCAATTGGGGAAGCAACTGTCGTTCAAGTGGAGCACGGGAGCTGGACCACGAATTGGGTGCTTAAGAGACTATCCGTCGGGGCTCCAAACGCATGCATTGGAGCAAGTGAACTTGTCTCCGAGAAGTAAACGTCGCTTGAGGCTCGACTTTCCTTCTCGAGCATCAACACCGAGCGGTAGTAATCTTTCTCGATCGACCAGCAGCAATATTTGATGCAGGACTGACTAAAGTTTTTGAAACCTAGTGAAGCAGAATTGATTCTTTTATTAATCTATTCTTTTATTTGTGAATAGAAAGAATGACAGTATAGGAATTCAATTACATTACTTATTTTTTACAGGAATTATTACAGTGTAATTCTATTTAATCATCTCATAAACGAGGTGATAACATTCTAAAGTTTTGTGACAATTAAGATTCATTTTTTTCCAACAATTCGTTGTAAACCAATTTGGGCCTCAAATATGTTTTGAAATGATCTGTTAAGTTGCTTTTTGGGCCTCATCTTGGGCTTAATTGTGTACAATTTATCTACTTAGCCATGGGCTTAGTGGTTGACAAGTCTATTTCATGATTTGTATTTTTTAATATATTTATGAATAAATTTTCATACCCCATTTATCACGTGATTCCTTGTCATTTGAGACGTTTGAAGATTCAATATAAAAATAACTTAAAATATTAATTATCTGAGGACATGGGAAATTGGGAATGCAAATTATTTCACCCATAATTTTACTTAAATCCTTATTCAAGTTAGTTTTCGGTTTTGGAGTTTGGTGATTTGAGGTGTGAATATGTAATTTGACCATTTTTTAGTTTGTGGTTGTGTGCTGTTTTTACCTAGCGTGTTTTGTTTATTCCCGATCCTTGGTCCATTTTGTGTACTTATAATTTTATGTTTCTTTTTTACTTTAATGCAAAACCTTTTACTGTCCTTATTCGATTTTATTACGGTACTCGTATAGATTACATTCAGGTAACCCAAACGTGAAATTTGAATATTTAAAACTTGATGATGTAGTAAAAGTGAGTATGTGTAGGGCTGTAAATGAGTCGAGTCGAACGCGATGCTGTTCAAGCTTGTTTGAAATATTTTCGAGCTTTGAAATTAGTGTTTGAGCTTGTTTGATAATTAAACGAGTCGAGCTCGAACGAGCTTTATTCAAGCCGAACACGAGCCGAGCTCGAGTAGTTTGACATTCTTACACTAATTTTTTTTTTTTTTACTTATCGAGCTCGAGCCGAGCTTTGGACCATTCCGAACGTAAATATATGTTCAAGCTTGTTTGATATCTATGTCAAACCGAGTTCAAACGAGCTTTTATAGAACGATCTCGAATCGAGTATCGAATAGCTTAGTTTATTTTAGCCCTAATTATGTGCAGATGAATTGTGGGCGCAGTAAATAAGAGAAAGATTCCCTGCCGACAATGATGATTGCTACCAGCTGACTGGACTTGGACTGGGACCCACGGAGTGTTCATACTTCAATTTGAAGGCAGCTTTCCTTTTTAATTAACAAAAAAACCTTTCGAAATCACTTTTCTCTGAATTAACTGCATTATTGATTGCTGTTTCTTTAAGACTCAATCATATCAGTATTCAGTAGTCACCTAAACACATACAGTATAATCCACATTTTTTCTTTCTTTTATTGATAAAACCATGTTCCTGCAGTAAAGTTTTTTTTTTTTTTTTCCACTCAAACCTCCAAAATTTACTTCAAGATCCAATCTTGAGCAACATTTTGTCCAAAAGAAATTGTGGGCCTCTCTCCGATCACTGGTAATAGAATCCTAAACCTTACTTTCTCTCTCATCATCTGCAACTTTGTCACATTCTTGATTTTTCTCACTGTCTACTCCAAGATCCATACTTGTCCGTTTGGTTCACTCTTTTGATGTAAAGAGTGTTGATTATTTACTCTTATCTACATTACTTTGTGTTGAATAGATCCAATTTCAGAGCATATTGTTGTTTCTTTTGAGTTTTGAGTGTTTTAGGTTAATATATTGGATTTGGGGATTTGGGTGTTTTTGGGGGGTAATTTAGGGATTTGATTAGATGAAAGAGGTGGATTCAACAGATCCCATTGGGCAAAATGTTATAAAGCTTATAAGCAATGTGTGTTTCTCAGTGTTTGTATTCTCAGTTCTTATTTGTACTGTAATTGCAATTACATATCAGCCCCCTGATCCATGGGAATCAGCTAGAGCCCTAACTAAGGTTTTCACACAAGTTGAAAATGCCACTTTTCAAACTGATTCATCTGTCCTTAGAACTGGTGAGGATTTTGCTTTTGGTCCTGTAGCAAGTCCTGTTGGATCACCAGGCATTGTTTCCGAGTCCACGATTGAGAAATCGGAGGAGGAGCTCGTTGGAAACGTAGAAAACGGGACCTTGAAATCGAGTTGTGTGGATGTGTCTAAGGTCAATTGTTCGGATCCTCGGGTTTTGATTGCGATCCAGAGGTTTAATTTGAAGACGTTTAAGGCGATTGTGTTCTTGGATTACCAGTCTCCGGTTAATGGATCTAAGCTCGACGAATGTGACGTTTCGTGGAGGTTTAGGAACAAGAAAGAGAAGTCTTGGAGACGGTATAGGGATTTTCGTAGGTTTAAGATAGGGTTTACGGATGATTGTAGTTATAAGGTCGTTAGGCCAGGGCGTTATCATTCGGGTGTGAATGCTCGTCGTTTCAGGAATAGGGGGAATGGCACTCGGACTGGTCGTGGAGCTAAGGTTTCTCCGGTTTCGCCACCTGTTCGTGATGATGAGATCAATGATACGATTGCTGTTTTGGGGTCAGATTCGTCTTTTAGGCAGGGGAGGTATTTGTACTACTCGAGGAGTGGGGATCGTTGCAAGGGAATGAACCATTATCTTTGGAGCTTCTTGTGTGCTCTTGGTGAAGCGCGGTATTTGAACCGGACATTTGTGATGGATTTGAGTGTTTGCTTGTCGTCTACTTACACGAAGAGCAATAAGGACGAGGAGGGTAAAGATTTTAGATTCTATTTCGATTTTGAGCATTTGAAAGAGACGGCTTCGATTGTGGAAGAACGTGAATTTCTCAAAGATTGGAGGAAATGGGAGAAGAATCATAAGACGAAAGTTCCTGTTAAGACGGTTGACGGTTATAAGGTGACACCTGCCCAGTTGATGAACGACAAAAGCACGATAATATGGCGAGAATTTGACGCCAACGAGCCAGAAAACTACTGGTATCGTGTTTGTGAAGCGGAAGCCTCTAAATACATCGAGAGGCCATGGAAAACCTTGTGGAAATCGAAAAGATTGATGAATATAGTTTCGGAAATTAGTGGGAGCATGGATTGGGATTTCGATGCAGTTCACGTGGTTAGAGGCGAGAAAGCTCGTAATAAGCAGCTATGGCCTCACCTGGACACTGACACGTCTCCTGAGGCCATAGTTACTAAGCTTCAGGGCGCGATTGCGCCCTGGAGAAACGTGTATGTTGCTACCAATGAACCGTTTTACAACTACTTTGATAAGCTGAGGTCGCACTATAAAGTCCATTTGCTCGATGACTATTCGTATTTGTGGGGGAATACGAGTGAATGGTATAACGAGACGAGTCAATTGAATAGAGGTCGTCCCGTTGACTTTGATGGTTATATGAGGGTGGAGGTGGATACGGAGGTGCTATACAGAGCGAAGAAACGGGTCGAGACGTTCAACGACTTGACGAGCGATTGCAAGGATGGGATCAATACATGCTGAATTCATTTATATAAATTGGTATTCTTTTGCTTGTTTACTGTATGATTGTAAGATGTAACTATTGTTCCATGTTCTACTTTAAACGTTGTCTGTGTACTAGTTAGTAGTTACTGTTGAAATTTTGCTTGGGAGTAATAGTTATTGATTTCATTTCATATTTAGTATACTTTTTTTTGAAGTTTTATGTAAAAAATAGATAAAATAAAAAGTATAGTGTATTAGAGTAATAAATATTTCGTACATATTAGTATGGACAACCAAAAAAAGAGAAATTATGTTCAATTTTAGATTCATTATTTGTATAAGTGCAATGTATAATAGAGAGCCCATCCACAACAAACGGAGGTTCTATTCAACTAAATAAAATTAGGAAAATTTCGAGCATTTCTAGCTATCTTGTGTGTCAAAATGTTAGCATCCCGGTAAATAAAGTTGATACAAACATTTGTGAATTGGAAGATTAATTCCCTGCAAGCTTGAATGTAATCCCCAAAATTTGAATTCATGATATCAGTCGAATTTATAACATCGACAACAATTTTTGCATCCCTGTAATACCATTGACCTGCCCATCACTATATCTTCAGATTTGTTGCGTATAACGAACCCCAATCCTCCAGTTTGGTTAAGAATCCTTGAAGAATGTAGCGTCCGTATTCAATTTTAGTTCCCTCGACGTTGATGCATGCCACGCCACACACTTAATGTTAGCTGTTCTTTTCGATATATCTTCTGTATTTTTCCTTTTTGAGGACCTCCATTCCATCCAGTAAGCGGTTGATGCATGCACTGCTGCACACGACGTCTGTTTTGTGCTATCTCAAACCATGTAATTTCTTTCTTTCCATATTCACCAAAGGATCATGACAACATAGGAATTAATTTCTTTACTCAGCCCGGAGCACATCTCAAGCACTTATATTAGATTAATGATTCATTTTCACTTTAAACATCATTTATTACACTGCTTTAATACTTAAAAAAAACCTTCCATATTCTCTACTTTGTGTGAAAATGGAAGATAAACAATTTTTTTTAGATGGAGAGACTATTTTATACTATCTTTTAAAAATAAATAACTATTGCATTTACTTTGAATATAATATAATTTGAATTTGACATTTTAACCCTCTAAAAATAACAAGTCTTAATTTGTGCTAATTTATGAACGATTTTATAATAAAATCATTTCACACAAATTTGTACATTAGTTTTTAAAGTAAGAATATTAATTTTTACAAACAATTATTAGCAGTGTAGGGTTCATAATGTAAACATAATACATTGTCTTTAAGATAATTTTAAATAAGAAAAAAGCCAAGTTCAACCTTATTTTATACTCCAATTCAATAATACACAATACCCCTCCGTCCATATTTTGACGATACACTTATTGTTTACGCATAGTTTAATGTGAAAATTGTTTATTAGTATTATTATGAATTTTTTTTGAATAAATAAACAATAAAATAGGGTAATAATATAGTGACATGCAATATAATTTTGTGATATTTAAAAAGTGTAATTTAAAGTGAAAATTTTAATTTATTATCAAATAAAGTAATAATAAATCTAATTTAGAACATTTATTTTTAGCAAATGTCCAATCTAAAATGGAATAAATGAGTACTTTTTTCATTTAAAAAAAAAAGTAATACTCCAATTGAGTGCTAATTATAGTACAATGTTTAATGCCACCTATAGAACAGCTAATCATAAATCAATCCCACATTACCATAATTAGCCCCCGTCTCTTTATTTTCCCTCCACTTTGATGCTTTAAGTGCTTGTACAACGTGCTTTAAGTGCTTGTACATTCCCTCCTTAATTTGCAACAATTGGGATAGACAAAAATACCCCTGATGCTTAGTATATATTTGCCCAGATTATTCACACCTCGAGTGCGTGTGCTTCTGTGTGTGAGAGAGAGAAATAAGAGAGAGAGAGAGAGAGAGAGAGAGAGAGAGAGAGGATATTATATCAGCGCCACCTTTAGGGCTATTTCACACAAAAATAAAACCCTAATCCAGAATCGCCTGACTCACTGCCATGGATGCCGAGTCGACTCAACTCCAGCAAGCCGAATTGATGGCGATTCTGGGGCCGGACCCGGCGCCCTTCGAAACTCTAATCTCTCATTTGATGTCCTCCGGCAACGAGCAGCGTTCCCATGCCGAGTCGATCTTCAATTTGATCAAGCAGAACGATCCCAACTCGCTTGCATTGAAACTCGCCCACCTACTCTCCACCTCACTAAACCTGGAGTCCCGCGCCATGGCAACCATCCTCCTCCGGAAGCAGCTGACTCGGGATGACTCGTTTATCTGGCCCCAACTCTCTGAGTCGACTCGGTCCGCCGTGAAGAACATCCTGCTCTCTGCTATCCAGAGCGAGGAGTCGAAATCGATAATTAAAAAACTATGCGATACAATTTCGGAGCTCGCCTCTTCTCTTCTCCCCGATAATCAGTGGCCCGAGATTTTGCCCTTCATGTTTCAATGCGTAACTTCAAGCTCTCCGAAATTACAGGAATCTGCTTTCCTGATGTTCTCTCAATTGGCTCAATTCATCGGGGAAACGTTGATTCCATATATCACGGATTTACATACCGTATTCCTGAATGTGCTGAACAATTCCCCCAATTCAGATGTGAAAATTGCTGCTCTGAGCGCGGTTATTAATTTCATCCAGTGCTTAACGAGTCCGAATGATCGAGATAGGTTCCAGGACTTGTTGCCGGCGATGATGAGGACGTTGACTGAGGCTCTGAACTCAGGGCAGGAAGCCACTGCACAGGAGGCTCTGGAGTTGTTGATAGAGTTAGCTGGGACAGAACCAAGGTTTTTGAGAAGGCAGATTGTTGATGTTGTTGGGTCCATGTTGCAGATAGGGGAGGCCGAAACTTTGGAGGAAGGGACTAGGCATTTGGCTATTGAATTCGTGATTACTCTTGCAGAAGCACGGGAGAGAGCCCCTGGGATGATGCGCAAGTTGCCTCAGTTCATTAGCAGGCTCTTTGCCATCTTAATGAAGATGCTTACGGATGTGGAGGATGATCCTGCTTGGCACACTGCAGAGACTAAGGATGAAGATGCAGGGGAGACGAGTAATTACAGTGTTGGCCAGGAGTGTTTGGATAGGCTTGCTATTTCCCTTGGTGGAAACACGATTGTGCCCGTGGCATCTGAGCAATTGCCGGCTTATCTGTCTGCTCCTGAGTGGCAGAAGCATCACGCAGCCCTCATTGCCCTAGCACAAATCGCTGAGGGTTGTTCGAAGGTATAAATATAATATATTTGTTGTGTACTCTTGTTTAGTGTTGAGTATGATTTCATTTTATCCTTCCATCGCGGGATATGGTTAAGAAGCTGCTGGGGATCCTTTAATGTTGTAACTTGTTGTAGGATGTTGTCTGGTTGACTGCTTAGTACAATTATGCTAAATAGTGGCATGGTGATTTATCTTGAATATTTATGTTGTTTCTTTAGCAATTGGCAAATTTTAGTGCACTGTGTTTGGAAAAGATAGTGGTATTATGTTAGTTCTTATTTTAGACTTTGGTATTGTTGGCCTATTATCCATTCTGGTCACTAAGGAAATTTATTACATTTTGAAAACCATATATGTTTTGTTGTTCTTAGCGCCGCTGACAGCCTGACACGTATTTCCTTGTGTCATCTATTCTTTTAGGTGATGATTAAGAATTTGGAGCAAGTTGTCAGCATGGTTTTGAATTCTTTTCAACATCCTCACCCACGTGTAAGGTGGGCGGCCATTAATGCAATTGGTCAGCTGTCAACCGACTTGGGCCCAGATTTGCAAGTCCAATACCATCAGCAAGTGCTGCCAGCGTTAGCTGCAGCTATGGATGATTTCCAAAATCCTCGAGTACAGGTTTGTTAATTATTACTATCAACTAAAAGTTTTGCCAATACTTGGTATTTTGAATTTTCGATCCTAGGAATATCATTGATAAGTTTTACCTTCAAGAACTAGTCAATAGGCTGGGGTCCAACATGGTCATATAACCATGAAATCCTTGTTTGCTTGCATATGGGGCAACATAATTTTTCGGGGTTCTCTGCAGATTCCATATATGATGGAAGTATCAGACTATCAATATTGTTTACGACTTGGGAACATTGGTAAATCATACTCCTAACATATGTGTATTAGCAAAATATGGGAAAGGAAATTGCAGTTACACTAGGAAATTGATTTTCTTAAGTTGTAGATATGACGAGAACATTGGATAGTTTGTATTTGTATTGCTGATATCGCTTAGGTACTTGTTCTCTGTGATCGTGCTATCTTCTTTACCTAATTTCAGGTTCTCGTATGTACCAATTTCATAGTTGTAATGTTGCCTATTCATTTATTTATTTGCTTCTACAGGCACATGCAGCTTCAGCTGTACTCAACTTCAGTGAAAACTGCACTCCAGAAATTTTGACACCTTACTTGGATGGGATTGTGCACAAGTTGCTTCTATTGCTTCAGGTTCAAATATTTGAGAACAAAATATATGCGACATGACATACGTGTATAATTGGCTAATGTAAGATTGCATGTGATATTCTCTAAACTAGTCATGTTCTATAAATTGCAGAACCCCAAACAAATGGTGCAGGAGGGTTCCTTGACTGCATTGGCCTCAGTTGCAGATTCATCTCAGGTATACCTTAGTTGTTTTAATTCTTGAAATGAGTTAATTGATTTTCAACGTGTTTACTGAAGAATGGATGTTATTGCAGGAACTCTTCAAGAAATACTATGATGCTGTCATGCCTTACTTGAAAACTATCTTGGTGAATGCAACAGACAAGTCAAACCGCATGCTTCGTGCCAAAGCAATGGAGTGCATCAGCTTGGTTGGGATGGCTGTTGGAAAGGAAATATTCAAGGAAGATGCTAAGCAGGTGAAGAGCCAAAAAAAGTTACTTCTGGGTGTTACTGCTTTGCTTCTCAGATTTCTGTCTGAGTTTTAGGACACAACTTCTCCTACTCCCTCTAGGTGTATTATATATGATATTGATTTATTTTGTTGTTGTCTAATTTAAGGTTATGGACGTGCTCATGTCATTGCAAGGATCACAAATGGAGACAGATGATCCCACTACTAGTTACATGTTACAAGTATGCCATATACCCCTGGAAGCTAAAGAGTTTAAATCACTGATTGTGTTTATTGTACCAATTGCCTTTATTCTATTGTAGGCATGGGCCAGACTTTGCAAGTGCTTGGGACAGGATTTCTTACCTTACATGGCAGTCGTCATGCCTCCTTTGCTTCAATCTGCCCAGCTGAAGCCTGACGTCACAATCACATCTGCTGATTCAGACGATGAAATTGATGAATCGGATGATGAAAGGTTTGGTTCATTCATATATCTTCTTGTATTGTATTGGACTATTGTTTTTGTTTTCTTACATGGATATTCACTTGGAAGTAAAGACATTAAAATTTACTCTGTTGTCTCATGATGAAATTGCTTTAATAACCTATATTGGCAGTATGCTTTAACATATTCTTGATCTTGATGCAGAAATATCGGTTGTACTTCTGTATAGTGCTTTAATATGGCTACTTATGTTTCGCTTGCACGCTACTCTTTCATTTTGAATTGGTTGGAAAAGATTAAGGCTCATGATAGTTTTTAAACGGAAGAAATATATAATTTCATTTGTTTATTTATTCTGGTGGGTCATGCTCCTAACACTGAGCTTTTAGATAAGACTATGCCTGCAAAATTCAACCTTATATGTTTCAAATTATATTTTGGGTTT
The DNA here is from genome assembly GCA_963675135.1 of Galeopsis tetrahit. Classification (NCBI taxonomy): domain Eukaryota; kingdom Viridiplantae; phylum Streptophyta; class Magnoliopsida; order Lamiales; family Lamiaceae; genus Galeopsis; species Galeopsis tetrahit. The sequence goes on along the minus strand of OY776128.1, from coordinate 273,038 downwards.
CCTGTAATAACTCGTGCTTTCATTTATATCTATGCACAGTATGTTGCTTTTTTTAAGAATTTATATAATCAGGCGCAATGTCTAACTCATTCTTGTTTATTTCTGTCACTTAACTGAAGTGTACTTCTTAATTAAACTCTTTTACTTATGCAGCATGGAAACCATCACTCTCGGTGATAAAAGAATAGGTATCAAAACTAGTGTCCTTGAAGAAAAGGCCACTGCTTGCAATATGCTGTGTTGCTATGCTGATGAGTTGAAAGAAGGTTTCTACCCATGGATTGATCAGGTAAGTGAACATACAGTGATTTTGCTTTGTGTCTGATAGTTGGAATAAGTCCAAGATTTCATGGCCCATTGTGATTGTGTAGGTTGCCCCGACATTAGTTCCCCTTTTGAAATTTTATTTCCATGAAGAGGTCAGGAAAGCTGCTGTTTCAGGTAATACAAGTTTGTTTTATTTGGTTTCCTTGCTTTATACGTTGTTGTACTTGTTCAGAAATGTTCACTTCTGTTTTCTAGCAATGCCGGAGCTATTGCGATCTGCAAAATTGGCTGTGGAGAAAGGGATTGCTCAGGGCCGTAATGAGACATATGTTAAGCAGTTGTCTGACTATATAGTTCCTGCTTTAGTTGAAGCTTTGCATAAGGTACTGGTACTGGTTATGATTATGATTTGTATTTAATGGATTGTGATGCATAGCATGTTTGTAGTGATGCAAAATTATTTGTTTCGCAGGAGCCTGATACAGAGATATGCGCAAGTATGTTGGATGCACTGAATGAATGTGTGCAGGTGGGTATATATTTTTCCACATTATATACTGTTGAAACTTGAATGACTTTCACTCATGGACAATCTTTGGTTTTTCTTTCTCTTGAGAATCTTCTTATTTATACTCCGTATTGTTCAATTTTATCAGCCTCTTTCTGTATGCTAGCTACTAGCTGTAAAATTGCAAAACAGATGTTTGGATTTTGGTATCTTGTTTGAAATTATTAGGATTGTTTCTTTGACCTGTACAAAGGGACCTTAGAAACATGGGTTTTTGGTTCTGGCTACCCTCTTAATGCCATGTAGGGTCTTAACATCTTGAGTGAGTTTTCGGTTATGCTATGAACTTGTAGCTTTGTCCATGCGCTCCTGATTAGAGTTATTAGTTTGCAGAATGTTTTCCTTTGATTGTAATTATAGCATATTCTGAGTTCATTTAGTTGCTTCATTCTGATATATCTACCGAAAGCTGCACCAGTAAAGTGCATTTCAATCAATTTGATATTATGATTAATTGTCAACTAGATTTCTGGTTAGGAAAAGTAAGAAATATCTGTGCATTGAGTCTATGACTCAGAACTGATGTTTGGAGGCCTTATTACTCCATATCAACTAGAGTTAGTTGTAGGAGTGATCATCTATTTTGTAATCAGAAGTTCCAATATTAAGTAACAATTCTTAATAATTTTAATTCTCTTTTGTGATCATACCATGCCTGCTACCAGCATTAAATTAACCTTATTGTATTTCTTCACAGATTGTTGGTCCAATTCTTGACGAGAGTCAGGTTAGAAGCATAGTAGATGAGATAAAACAGGTTATTACGGCTAGCTCTAGTAGAAAAACAGAGAGGGCTGAGAGAGCTAAGGCTGAAGATTTTGATGCCGAGGAGGGAGAATTGCTTAAAGAGGAAAACGAGCAAGAAGAAGAAGTATTTGATCAAGTTAGTTCCCTACTTTCATTCTCAGATACAGTGGCCTATATCAGAGTTCTCTTCGACTTAAATCATTTCAAAATTGAGAATTTATAAGTTTGTTTGGTGTCTCAGGTTGGTGAAATCTTGGGAACCCTGATCAAGACATTCAAGGGCAACTTCTTGCCTTTCTTTGATGAATTATCATCATATCTGATGCCAATGTGGGTAAGTTTGATTTGATAAGTTGCCTTGTCATTGCCTCTTTATCTGTCCTCTTTATCGTTGGAAGGGGATTGGTGAGGACTTGAGGGAGACAATTTAAAAATATTGGAATTTAATATGCATATTATCCTTCGCCTCATCAGTTGTTTTTTTTTTTTCTTTTTTTCAAGGGGAAGGATAAGTCAGCTGAAGAGAGAAGGATTGCTATTTGCATATTTGATGATGTGGCAGAACAGTGCCATGAATTAGCTCTTAAGTAAGCATACTTGCCATTTCAAATTTTGGATTTGGGTTCCAGTTGATTTTTTTTTAATACTTTTTTTTTATTCAAACCAGGTATTATGATACATATCTTCCTTTCCTCTTGGAAGCATGCAATGATGAAAATCCAGATGTTCGTCAGGTTAGCACACATCTTACATCAGTAATATTTTCATCAGCTGTTTATTATGCTATGTGAAATATTTCTGAATTGCCTTGTTGCCACTCTCAGGCCGCTGTATATGGGCTTGGTGTCTGTGCCGAATTTGGTGGTTCTGTATTCAAACCACTCGTTGGAGGTAAAATGTGCTTGTGCAAGTGCTTGTAAAATTTATATTTTATTCAAAATATTTTTTTCACTAACCTTTTTTGTTTACTTTTTTTAGAAGCTCTTTCTAGGCTCAATTTTGTTATCAGGCATCCCAGTGCTTCACAGCCGGACCATGTGATGGCATATGATAATGCTGTTTCAGCTCTAGGAAAGATATGCCAATTCCATCGTGACAGTATTGATTCAGCTCAGGTATTTGTTTCGTTTGATATTCATTTCATAATTAAATTAAAGAAAATAAACAAATTATTAGGCTTTGGTTATAGAACCTATATTATGACTCTGCCATCATAGATAAATTCTGGCCAACACACTTTATTTTTCCAGTGAATAGTGAATTCAATGTATCAGCCACTTCTTTTCATGATAGTTTGAAGTGGTACTTCACTTGAATATCTTCTCTTGTAAAACTGAAGGTGGTGTTTGTTTTGGGTTTTAAGTGGTGGTTAAAAAACTGGGTTTGAAATTCTGATAAATAATAGGGTGTGTATTTGTTTTGGGTTTTTTAGTAGAGTTTTTAACTTTATGTCAAATCAATAAGAGTGAATGATGGCGTATTATTATATTGTTGTTGGGTGTGATTGTAATGATTGAATGATGTGGGTTATGATTTAAATATATTAAAGTTTAAGTAGAGAAAATTGATTGTATTGTATTGGAAAGTGTGGTAGTAGGTTTATAGGTGTTGTAGTAGTGGTTTTATAAAACTGGATTTCAAAAATCCCGAAGTAGAACCAAATTTTGATTTGTAAATCCAAAACATGGTTTTTAAAACCCAAAACAATCATCAGTAATGAGTTTGGCCTCTGTGCTTTATTAGGTTCTCAATAGGTTTGAATATGAGATGAAATGATTGTTTGCTTTGCTAGAAACACTACTTGCACGGTAATTTTTACTTAAATCTTACTGCTAAAAGTTGTTTATATCATTCATAGGTGGTTCCCGCTTGGTTGAGTTGCTTGCCAATTAAAGGCGATCTTATTGAAGCGAAAGTTGTTCATGACCAGCTTTGCTCAATGGTTGAGAGGTGAACCTCATACTATTCTGGCTTACAATTTTATGATATATCTCCGTTTGCTTACATGTTGACCTTTTTTTCCCCCTTTAGGTCTGATAGGGAACTTTTGGGTCCCAACAATCAGTATCTTCCTAAAATTGTCTCTGTATTTGCTGAGGTAAGTTTTTCAAACCATTTGGAAACTTGTAAGGGTATTTTAAACAATTTATAAGCTCCTAATAAAGAAATTACTATAATTTGAGAAACAAAATAAGGAAAATGTTATTATCCTACATCTTATAACGATTTGATTATTCTTGTATTGCAGGTCATTTGTGCTGGAAAAGATCTGGCCACAGAGCAAACCACTAGTCGAATGATTAGCTTGTTGAGACAGCTAAAACAGACACTGCCCGAGTCGACCCTTGCGTCCACATGGTCGGCCTTACAGCCTCAGCAACAGCTTGCTTTGCAGGCAATGCTGTCATCATAGTGATTGTGTCTGAAAAGGGGGGGAAGTTTATTCGTGTGGAGTGGATGCTTCATGCTTGTACGGTGTCATCATTTGTCGTGCATTGTTCCTCAATTCTTTGTCAGGTTAGAGATATCACAGCGTTCATCTGCATATGGGTTTATGCAGCAATCTTTCGGTTGTTTGGTTGAGCATGGTTGCCGTGTATAATGTGTATAAAGTCGTTCTGAGTTGGTTCTTGGAACAAAAAAGTTAAGACGACAAGAGTCTTTTTATTTGTTTTTTGTTTCTGGAGTGTGGTTGGGCATTCCGTAGCAACGAGGTTCGTCGTGATTTTTGTTGGTCATTTTTGATGTGATGATCTTGGCCTGGGTGTTGTCCGAGAGGAGAGGCAATGCTTGTCGCAGTTTTGGTCTCTGATTATAAGATTGTTGTTATAGCACAAATATTTGGTTGGATTTGACATACATATTTTGTTTTCTTTGTTATCATGGACTAAATATTCAGTTATCATTTCAAAATCAGCTTCTTACATTTTATCTATTTTATTTTCAGAATCAATACTCCCTCTTGTTCACTCCATTTAAACGACAGTTCACAATCTTATTTTACCCTTTTTAATGTTAATCAAGTCATTAAAGTATACAATTTTATAATTTTCATTTGGGTTGGTCACATACTTTAAAAAAAATTAATTGTTTATGTAAAAAATGAAAGATGTAAGTGGAGATAAAATAGAAATAGAATGGTGAGTGTGAGTAATTTTTTTTTTTTTTTTTTTGTAAAATACGTTATAAAATTTGACAGTGTACTCCGTTCTATGATTATTTGCATACTTACTTTATTGGGATGTTCCAAGATTTTTTTGAACACTCTTAATATGGAAATACTCCATAAAATTAATATCCTTCAAACAACATTTTACTTTTAAAATTGTCATTCTTTTTTTACATACATTTTACTTTACATCGAATCACATTTATGCATTGATGATATATATTTTGTTCAAATTTTATGAAACCTAAACACATAAAAAAAGGAAATTAAAATTGAGTTGTAATTGCACTTGTGCCCAAATACTACTTTTATTATGGTTTTTACTACTCACACCCCCATAATGTTTTAAAACACACTTTCTAATTGCTTAAAAAAAATCCTAATTTTTGGATAAAAATAAAATTGCGTAAAATGACTAGATTATCCTTATTTAATGTGTAGTATAAAATAAGTGTCCAATCCTTAATAACATACTAAATGCCTAATGTACAGTTATACTAATCGTACAGATTGAAGAACGTACGATCACAATTTTGAACGAACACATCGTGTGGTGTGCTCAAAAGATTTTAGAACATGAGTAGTGATACTCTTTTATTAATTGAAGTTGATAAAGTTAAATTCTTGGGTTGGTCACTAATCCCATCCCCTGCTATCTTGTTTGATTTGGAACATGTCCATATCCACTCATTGTTGGTCAAGTGAAGAGACCATAGAATATAAACTTGTTACCAAAACCAACATTTAAAAGGGCATAAATTCCCTTCATATCTCTTAGTTCTTTATCTAACCTTAATTATACTCCCTCCATCCCTCCGTCCCGATGAAAGCTATCTGAGAGTTTTGGACACATAAATTAAAAATTAGTATAATATAATAAGTAGATATATTAGAGAGGGCGAGAAATATAATTAAATGTGAGATGAATCGTTTGCTAAAAATGAAATGAGTAGATTTTATTGAGACGGACGGAAATGAAAAGTTGTGTAGCTTTCACTGTAACGTAACAGAGTGAGTAATTAATTAAACATACATATCCATAACTCTACATTGAAATATCAGCTTACCATTTACACGGGACAACATTGTATGAACAAAGGACAAGTAAATAAGACATGAATTTTATTTCTATAAAACATCACTCACTCATATTTCTAAATTCCCACAATTCTATAACATGGTTCCAAAGTTTGTTGGGGTAAGACAAAGGAATTCTGGAAAATGGGTTGCTGAAATAAAAAACACAACTCAAAACATCAGAATGTGGCTCGGCACATTCGATACGGCCGAAGAGGCCGCCCGGGCTTATGACGAAGCAGCACGCCTGCTTCGTGGATCAAACACGCGAACAAATTTCTTCAACACGGACCCCACAATCTCTTTGAAAATCCGGAACCTTCTCAACCGAAAGCTTAGAGGCCTAGATAAAAAAAACAATCAACACAAGATTGCCCCTCATTTCACTAAAAAAGACGGGTTTTACGCGCGAAAACAAGACGACGTTGGTGAGGCGATAAACGAGCTAAAGTCTCCGGATCATTCTCAACATGAAAGGCAGATTTCAACACCATTCTGGGAAAATATGATTGAGTGTAATGATCCATTTTGGGATATTCTTGAAATATACCAATTGTTCTAACAAAGTTGAAACTTTTTCATCTTTTTTAACTTGTCAAACATGTAATGATCGATGATCAACTCTTTTAATCTTCTTTTAAGTTGATGTTAATTGAAATAAATATATGATCTACTTTCTTGTTAGAATTATCCAATGATCGATAGTTTGACATTTTAACACTTGTTTTTATCTTCTTTTACTTACACGAGTTTTTAAAAAATTCAAATATAAAAAGTACGTTGAATGAAGTAGAGTTACGACATGTATGTGACAAGTTTGCTCAAACTTGTCTAGTATCTATGTGGGACCGATCAAACTCAAACAAATTTTTATCAAATTATTTTGAATTGAGTATCGAATATTTTAATTTAATTTTCTACGGATCTACCCAATTTATAGATGAGAATTCAAAATCAATCAATGGGTAGGGCTAACCCTAATATTGGAGGCCAAAATCCAAATTGAATTTGACTTTAAATCCCATACTATAAGTCACTTGGCATGGATGTACGTATATATTTTGTCTTTATTTCGTACCATTTTATTATTTATGTCTAATTTACTTCTTTTTTTGAAAAAAAGTCTTCTTATTGATTGCTGATGCAAATAACATTGGAAACGCCGACCACAAACTTCAATTGATCGTGTCATACATGTGAACTGTAATTTTTTTTAGTTAACCTACCAAGTCGATGTGCCTTTTTATTGGCCATCCGACGTGTATAAGAAATGGAAATAGAAGCAAATTGGGTGATAATGTTTCAACATGCATTAATAAAGTTACCAAACACCGTTTCATCCCTTCAAGAGCCCGTTCGACAATAACCTTCACATCAATTTCCACCTCTACTCTTTCATGCCCTAATTGCCTCAACCAAGAGAGACTCCAAAAGGCCCATAGCTTCTTTAAGATAATTGAAAATGAAAATCTTCCTAGATTTTATGATTAAATTATATTATAAGTACTCGATTTTTCTAAATAAAAGCTGACTTTCCTTAAATATCATCTTCAATTTGCCACTATTTAACTAAAAATCAGTTTGTCTAGCAGTTTAACCGTTGGAATAATCTTTCTCAATTTTTTTTTAATATTTTAAACTTTTATTATCTTCTATAATGCATTCACAAAATATAATATGCACTTAAAATTATAAAATTTACATTAAAATAAGCTGCCATAACATAGTTATATCAACATAAAACTACTCAAAGTCAAACTACAATTCATACTCCATAATTCATAATGAATTTTCAAGAAGAAGTTAAAAATATGTTTAAGTTCAAAACTTTTAGGTGTAAAAATAATAAAGAAAAATATGAAAGTAAAATTGAACTTTAATCATAATGAATTAATAAAAATTAAAAAAAAAAAGATTCAACCGGTTTAGACATTTTGACTGGTTTTTTCGATTCTAGTCGATTTTTTGGTAAAACCTCGAAAATAGTTTTGAAGAGGTAATTGGAGCAGACTAGTAATCGATTTTCAATTCGATCCGATTATGAAAAGTGAAAACACCGCATATATCCAATAAATACTTCTAACAATCTATTTTAAGCATGTATACAGACTGACGCCAGCCAATCTATATTTAGAAGAGCGAGCCGACTACTGACCGCATACCACTTAAAATTTTCGTGTTTTGAGGATCCAACAATGTATATCTTGTATAAATACATTTGAGAATCTATACATATTTTTGTTACTATATTGATACTCCATTTGTTTCATAATTAATAATTGTTGTTTTAGAAGACTTTTTATCATTATTTAAAATTTTGACATATTTATTCTCAATGTGTGAGTAAAAAGATCATTCTTTATTAAATAAAAAATGTTTTAGAGATGCTCAATTTATTTAGTAAATTTGAAATAAAATTTAAAATCTAAAACTAGCACTTGATTTATAAAAATGGTTTCTTTAAAAGAGTTAAGACAAGTATATTTTGTAGGAGAAAATAAAGAAGAAGAAAGAGTAGTAAGAAAGTGGAATTACACGACAGAAAAGCACAAAGAAGGGCATGTAATGGGAGTGTTGCCACGTCATCACCATAGCTTTCCCTTTCTACAATAAAAAGAAGAAACATTTGAATCAAATTCTCTTATTACAAACCTCAAAACACACCACTACACTGCTTCCTCTTTCTCTACAACAATTTCACTGTTTAATTTTACTGGTATTACTTTCTTTTCCCCTTTTCTATTCATTTACTACTCCTGCAATTAATTTCATCCTCAAATAGATTCGGTGTGTTAAAACAAATGTAGCCCACTTCATTTATTCTTCTGATTTTGTGAAAGTTTACGTTTTTATGGGGAATTTTGTGCTTTATTGTTTGGTATGCTGTTTACATCAAATAGGGTTTGTGGGTTTGTGCCTTTTTATGGTTTTTGTTGGTCCTTTATCTTTAATATGTATGTAAACGATATTCTCTGCGAGTTATTGGTGAATTGTCGGCTGTTTTCAGCTTCTTTGTGCTTATGTGTTTCAATTTGAGGTTTGAAATTGAAGAGTGGAGAGTTCTTTGTTTGGGTGATGCTATTCGTGCTATAAATTCGGGCCCTTTTCTTTGTTTTTTAGTGCAAGAATGTAAAATATATATAGGAAGTGAATGGAGTTCAGTTCAACCTTGAGTTGTGTTGGTGTAATTAGGAAAATGTTGAGTTGGGTTTATGGGAAAGTTCTGATCTTGGTGGTGTATTTATGACATTTTTCTGTTTGAAATTTGCAACCGACGAACTGGATGATAAGAAGGAAGAAAGAATGTTTTTTTCTGATTTGTTTTATCATTTTAGTAGAGGAATTTGTTTTATTAGTTAGCTGGTGTAATGGTTATTGCTGAATAATCGTTCTAAACGGCATGAACTTACTCTTTTCGTTTTTATTATTCCATGTAATATGCATCTTTCGCTAAATATGGTTGGTTTCGTGCTTACAGATCTGGGCACGTAGGCTAGGTGTGCAGAAAGATAGTTTACTTACTCATTAATCTGATTTCATCATCCAAGGTCACTATCACAAAAAATGTCTGGTGGGGAGGGCAGAAAACTCTCGAATCAAGATATACAGCTGGTAAGCTTTTGAGGTTGAATTGTTTTGAATGGCGGAATGGACATACTTGTTGTTTAAATTTAGCAAACTGAGTCCATATTGATTATATATTAACAGAAATATGGAGATTTTGTTTCTCACTCTATCGGTCTCTCCTTTGTACGAACTCATTAGTAAATACTGAATATGACAAAAAAATTGCTTGTTTAATGGTGTCTTGAAGGATAATGCCGATTTTAAGATATAATTTGTTAATCTGATCAACTCTATGTCAGGTGCAAAACCGTATAGAACAGTGTCTTCAGCATTACATGAACAAAAAGGAAGTCATAAACGCTCTCATCATTCAGGACAACATTGAGCCATGTATTACCGAACTAGGTATGATTATCTGGTTTATACATGGATGTTTATTGCTGATAAGAACACTTATACATGTACTAAATATTTAAAGTTATTTATCCTTTATCAGTTCTACTGTCATTTTCAAGTAATTACTACTTGAGGGAGAAAGAATTTCACTATATGTGTGTGTCTCTATTTGGTTCTACTTCTTTAAGCACTCGGTCTATGTGTATACTTGCGTGCATTCTGGGTTCCACTTGATTTAATTGAAGTAAGGAGTTTTTTTATTGATATTTTCTTGGATGAAATATTTTTGTTTTGTCTGTCGTGTTTTAAATGCCCATTTGTTGGGAGCTATTTTATGCTTTTCTCGAAATTGCAGTAGTAATTGTGGATATTTCAAATAGGAGAGCTAGGGAAAAAAAGGCCTTTTCTACATTACCATATGGTATAACACATTGCTTTATGTTGATATTATTTACAACAGAGAGCAAAGCCATCAATACAGGAGAAATAGAACTGTTCCATTAGCGACCACGCTGATCAGGTTGTTGCTCTTGCACTGGATTATGCTCGAGATATGATTCTAAGTATTCCACCAACAAATTTAAACTAATTACTTTTCTAGTCTTTGTTGTAGCACTATTACGTCTTGCTTTTTCCGAAAAGCATGTGTTGAGTTTATTCCATACAAAGAAATCTCTCGTCTTTCTACAGTTTTCTACTAAATAACATGTGTTTTTGGACAACATTATCATGAAGCTGCTGATAAACCGTGGCTTCAACAATTCTAAAAATAATGCTGTCGTTTTTGTTTCTTTGATAAAGTTGCAGTTTTAGATAAAGGAATGAAGAGTGTTCTATATTTAGTTATCTCACTACTTTTACGATCACTGGTTTGTCATTGCAAGAATCGTTAATACATACCAAATTTGTTTTTTAAATCCTTGAAACACGAAACAATGATTAAAATTGTGCTTGAATTTGCATTCGAGGTTATTTATGCGTGGAATTTGAGAGTAAACAAAAGATTTTCACCATTTCTGGTCTCATTTGCATTTTATTTTTCTTAAATATGCTTGTTTGACTCATATATATAAACATGCATGGATTAATCCATTCTATATGCAAATTATTAGTTAATGTATTGTTATCCTTCCTGGTTGCATATATTGGCAAGTCAGGACCAGATAACTAGTTTTGTCTCCCTCTTTTTTGTATTCAACATAATAAACTGAAACCGTTTTTCAAAATGCTGCCAAAAAGGCCCTTTATGGGATTGTAAGCCCACCAGTTAATGCTGTTTTTTTTTTTTTTTTTTTTTCAGTTTGGCAGAGGCTTGAAGAAGAAAATCAAGAATTTTTTAAGGCCTATTATCTGAAGCTTTTGGTGAAAGACCAAATAATGGAATTCAACAGGTTGCTCTCAGAACAAGTGGAGCTGATGCGTCGAATTGGTTTAAGTGGGATCACTCCTTTCACGTCTAATGGATCTCATGTGTCACCAAGTAAGACGCCTTTTCATGTAGACATTTCAAAGTCCAAGAATAAATCCATGTTATATAACAGCGTCTTACGGGGTTTGTAGTATTTTCATGAGATAATATCATAGATTGTCCTGTAACTTTGGCCATGTCCAATTTTAGTCCTATAACCCAAAGTTACAAGGCGAATGGTTATTATCTCGTATTTTCATAAATATTTGAGTAAATCTGTATTTAAATTAACTGGGCTTTGATTCTGCAATGCTTTGGAAGAACTTAATATGTTAATCTTACAGCACAGCATATCCCCCCACAAAATGTCAGGCCTCTGAAAACGGAGGACATGCAGCAGCAGCAAGCGAATATGTTTCATAATTGTGGGTCGTCTGTAGATGGGGGTCTTCATGGTAGAAAGATTGATGTTTCTGGGAACTTGTTCTTGTCCCAAAACTCGAATGTGGGGGGGTTGGCTCAAATGATGAATGGGAAGAGTGTGAAAACCGAAGCTGGTTATGCTGGTAGTTCGCCTTTCGCTTTCAGTCCACCTACCAATTATCTGGAATCACGTGCTCTCATGGGTGATGCATCTGTATCGTCTTTCAGTAGTGTAGATTCTAACGCACACCATCTGAATGAGCCACTCTTGGATGGGGGAGACACGTCCTCCTTCGGATTTTTGCCACAAATCCCACCAAGTTTCCCTGATTTGGCAACTGACTTCGCCACCGGTTCTGGTCTGCTCTCTCTCCCTCTCTCTCTCAAATGTATTTACTGAGAGCCCGTGTGGCTAAATTTATTTGAAACGGCTTAATAAGTTTTTAAAGTGTTTGACTAATAAAATGTATAAAGTGTTTTGGGCTGATATATTTGATCACATCCGACGAGTCCAAACAGTGTTTTGGTGCACTCCTTCGTGTGTGTCGTACATAATGGAAAGTTGTGTGTGATTTCAGATTTACTGGAGAGTTACTGTAGGCCTCCCTTCCTACCGACAGATGCCAACAACTTTGTGAATCCTCATGGTGGGTGCTTCACGAATCACAAGAGTTTCGCTTTGTTTCATCACAAACGGAGATAACTTATTTTTTAAAATCTCGACTTTCAGGGGATATCGAGAGTTTGGACCCTGAATCTGAAAGTCTGAGATATCATTGCTTTGGTGGTGACTGATTGGCTTGTTCTATGGTATTTTTCGAGATTTATTCACCTGAAAAATGCTAATCATCTCAAGAACTTCACAATGTTTTGCTATGCTGTTTGTATCTATCTGATTCGAATTAGCATTGTGCAGGTCGAACGAACAAATGACTTATTCGTCTCAACACAAGTACGTGGATTGTTGGAATCAGCAGCTCTAGTCGATTGTCTTGTTTAATTTTGGGTGTTTAGTTATGCATTTTGTTAGGTTGGCTTAAAATTTATGGAAATGGTGTATAATGTTGTTGGTAAAAGCTGTATAAATAGGGGCAATGTTTGTGTACATTTTTTCCCTTTCTTCATAGAAGTGATGTTTTCGTGTTAAAGAGATTTTTTTCCAGTTTACCTTTCACCGGGTTGACCCGTTAATGTATTCGAGCAAATACTCCCTTGCAACACGTTTATAGTACGCAAATAATTGGCTGTTTGGACACGATGAGGATCGTGTCTCTACGCCTTGTTAATGTCATTTTGCAACAAATTTGCACAAGTACTATGACGATTCAAGATTGGATAGACGAGAAAGAAGGCGTGTGGCGACCTAAGCTCGTTGATGTGGACTAGTAAAAAGTCGACAATCGCTTAATGCAATAGTACAAGGATACAATCGCGTATCTACTCTTCAATAGTAACATTCGAGTGTGTACCCGATCAGACTTTCGTAGCGAGGTTATAAAAATTCAATTGAGGGAGCTATTACAGGGGAGGGGAATCTTGAAGAATGTCCAACCAAACATTGTACCCATTTGAACAAGAATCTTCATATAAGTTTTGGTTTGTAAATTATGAAAATGACCAAGCAAAAGTAGTTGACCTCACCTTAGCTATCCATTCCCCCTGCCATACCTTTCAAATCAAGGGGTAGGAAATACAAAATTGAGGAAATAGAGGGCTTATTTGGTAATAAATCATACTTTTCTACATATGTCTTTTAGTTGGACACATTTAAAAAATAATTAATATTTTATTATATAAAACAAATATGTGAATAAAGAGTAAAAATATTATTAATAAATCATTAATTTTGTTAAAAAATATTTAAAAGTTAATTATTTAAATAGAATCCTGAATGAATAAAGTTGATAGGGCAGCAAAGTTGGTCCTCTCGAAAGGCGAGCAACGTTATTTATTTAATTCTACTATTATTTCCATTTAATTTCATTTTTGGCCTCAAAAAAACCTCTCGATTGTTTTAAATAAATTATTGACAATGATAGAAATAAAGAATGTTGTGGTCCAACAAATGCAAACAATGAATAAATGAGATTTATTATTCTTTTACTTTTAGTATAATATTATCAATATTCTAAATAAATTTAATTTAATACTCTCTTCAATTTTTTTATTAATAAGTATATCCTCAATTAATAAAAGTAAGTTCGAAATTAGAAAATTTTCTAAAGTTAAAGAGATGACATAATTGAAATAAACATCGTTTAATTGTGTATCAAGATTTAGTAGAAAAAACATTTGAACTTACCTAAATCTGGTAGTATTTCTTTAATACTACGCCGTATTATGTAATAAGATGGGTGGCAGTGTTTTGCTGACTCAAATAGTATTTAATATTGTTAATGGCGGCATTAATAGCACTCTTTGTACTACTCATAAGACTCTCCACCAGCCCTCTTTCTTGTGTTGTTCACCACACTCTCAAGTCTCTACCTTTCTCTCTCTAGTCTCTCTCTCTCATCACCCCTGTTTCAAGAAAACTAGAGAGAAGAAGAAATGGCGCAAGAGAAGCCTAAGTCTATTGGAGTTTGGCCTACAGTTAAGCCCTTTGTTAATGGGGGTGCATCTGGTATGCTTGCTACCTGTGTTATTCAGCCCATCGACATGATCAAGGTATTGCCTTTTCTTGTTTAATTACAGTTGTTTTGAGTTCATAGTTGTTAGATTGGGATTTTTAAGGTTTTTGCTCTTGGATTAATGTTGGGTTCTTGGTGTGGTTTCAGATCTTAGATCTGTTGATAAGGGTGTAATTTGATTGTGAAGTGGGTTTTTTTTTCTTGTGGGGTTGTTAGATCTATGTTTAATGTGAGTTTTTCTTATGTTATTGTTCTTGATCTGTGGATTTTGTTCTTGATTTTAGGTGAGGATACAATTAGGTCAGGGATCAGCTGTTGATGTTACCAAGACCATGCTTAAAAACGAGGGTGTTGGTGCCTTTTACAAGGTTTGTTTGTTATCTTCTACATGTTTCTTGTATGGTATTGAGTTTTGGATATGTGCTGTGTGGTTAGATTTTGGTTGGTAATGTTGCTGTGGAGGTACAATTGAGTTTCTTGTGGAGTTCTTAGTGTAATGTATTTTATTTGACTCTATGTTGACTAACCAAAACTAATGTATGTGGAATTTGATGAACTACCTTCAGTACTTTGTTATTAATCCAAATGTTTCTTAGTTAGATTACAATTTAACTTTGTATTCGATCGAAATGATACAATATGAATCCTAGAGGCTAAAAGGCGTATCCTTAATTCGATTGGTTGTTGTTGAGGAAATTGTGTCATACATAGTATTATTCTGGTAATTATGTGTCTCAAATTATGGACTATCGCATTATGTTTGATTGCACTCAAGGTACAGTCGAGAGTGTGTGCTTGGTCAGCTGGTCGCCTAGGCGAACCAGGTGCAGTGTCTTTTGTGGGCTTGGCCCCAAGCTTGTTTGTACTTCGTAGTTTCTGGGGTTTGTTCAGTCCCATTGCTCTTCTTTCATAAAATCTATTCCTCATTCAGCTTTTCCCCTTCATGGATTATGAAAACCTCTTTACGATAAAAATGATTTCAACTGTATCTCTGTACATTCATGAGTCTTTTATTTATGTTTTTATTGGTGCGCATGATCTAATTTTATATTTGCATTATCATGTTTTGCTTGCATGAACTTGTATGAGAATAGTTTGTATACTTAAGATATGATTCTTATTCTATGCTTTACTTGCAATAATCTCCGTTTTATTTATATAATGTTGTTTCTACAGGGTTTGTCTGCTGGGCTTCTTCGACAAGCTACATATACAACTGCTCGTCTTGGATCATTTAGGTGAGTATTTTTTTCTGGAGAGGTTGCTCAATGGAGCCGAAGCCATGCTATTTAGTAAATAATTATGTCTTATAAGTACATCTTATGATCTCCTGTTGTTCCTTAAATTAGATATAGCTGCTCTATCACCCAATTTCTCGACTTTTTAAGTGGTTTCAATCTTTCAATTTTGTAACTTTATGACCGAATGTAGGATCTTGACAAACAAAGCAATAGAGGCGAATGAGGGGAAGCCCTTACCACTTTACCAGAAGGCTCTATGTGGATTAACTGCAGGAGCTATCGGGGCAAGTGTTGGCAGTCCCGCTGATCTGGCACTCATTCGTATGCAGGCTGACGCAACATTACCTCTTGCCCAACGGCGCAATTACACCAACGCATTTCACGCCCTTTACCGGATTGTTGCCGATGAAGGAGTGCTAGCGCTTTGGAAAGGTGCGGGCCCAACTGTGGTGAGAGCTATGGCTCTCAACATGGGAATGCTTGCTTCGTATGATCAGAGTGTGGAGTTCTTCAAGGATAACGTTGGTCTGGGCGAGGCTTCTACAGTTGTTGGTATAGTACTAATATTAACTCTCTTTTGTCTAGTTGATTGTATAATTCATATTTGGGCAGAGTTTAAAAGGTTTTGATTGATTACAGCTGCGAGTTCGGTGTCGGGATTTTTCGCAGCGGCGTGTAGTTTGCCGTTTGACTATGTTAAAACCCAAATACAGAAAATGCAGCCAGATACTGAAGGGAAATACCCATACACTGGCTCTCTAGATTGTACCATGAAGACGCTCAAGGCGGGAGGACCTTTCAAATTCTACACTGGTTTTCCGGTATATTGCGTCAGAATCGCACCTCATGTCATGGTACTCTCTCTCTCTCTTTGAGTTGGTATGAGTCTCGAGCTTGACTCAAGTTCGTTCGAGCTTTTCTTAGCTTGGCCTCAACTAGATATGTTAATTGCAAAATAAATCACGGCCTTTTCATGTTTTTTCAGTTCCGACATATGTTATTAAAACCTGTAGTTCGATACATGACCTTTCAAAATAAATCACAACCTTGTCAGTGTATGAAATTGCAAGAAAACCAAAAGGTTGTGATTAGATTGAAACAATAACAAAAGGTTGTGAATTTATTTGCGAAACATTTGGAAAAACGTGAAAAGGTCGTGGTTTTTTGTGCAATTAGCCCTTTAAAATATGTTGTAGTTCAAAGTTCAAACAGAATATATTAAGTTTGAAGATCTGGCAAGACTTGTGAGCCTTTTTGAGTCTGATTATTGTTGAGTGTTTGTAATGGCAACTAAACTAGCATTAGAAGTGTTCATTTTTTTCGAATTAATTCTGATGTTTGGAGGTGTGATGTTGCAGATGACCTGGATATTCTTGAACCAGATCCAGAAACTGGAGAAGAACGCGGGATTGTAACTCAAAACATGTTCGTCTGTCTGTCTTCGTTTCGGACCCCCGATTTAGAATAATGTTTTCGGCTATCAACAAAGTCTAAGTGATGAACTGAATTTTTGTACTCAAGTAGGAGGATAGAGATGTTCAAAATTCTCTCAAAGTTACTTTGTGGAGGATCATTTTTACAGTGATTGTTTTCACTAAATAATCAAAATGCACTCTGGAATGCAGACATGCTTTATGTTATAAGCCTTTTCTCTTCTTCAGTTTGTCTGATCTTTACCCCCTCTTCAATTGTTTTTCCCTTCAACTTGGCTTCACTACATTCTTGAATTTGTCATATTTGTTCATTTTGTCCTCGAATACTTGGGTGACTTGATGATCTATTTTACCATTTTGGGTGTCTTTTACTTGATGACACATTACTTAAAATAGTAAAAACACTTTTAAACGATTATCTCCTTAAAACTTTACTCCCTCTGTCCCAAAAAAACTTTCATACTTACTGTTTACTCACTTTAAAAAAATATTATAATAAATATAATTTTATAAAAAAATAAGTAAGTGAATGGACTTATATGTATATATGGACCATAAAAATAATTACATTAAATGTAATGTTGTAGATATTGTTCGGACTCCTGGAGTTTCTAAAGGACCAAGTAGAGAGTACAATATTACAATAAATGTCACTATTTTATTACAATAAAAAGTAACTTTATTACTACTATTTATAAAGTATAAAGTTGAAAAGTTTTTACTATCTTCACTTTATTTTTTATAATAGGGTTAATTGCAAATTAAATCAGCACCTTTCGCTGAATTGCAATTTAATCTAAACTTTTAAATAATTGCAAATAAAATCATCACCTTTAAATGTTGTTGCAATTTGGACTTCTAGACAATCTCATTTGTGCCCGAATTTGACGTTTCGAGATTAGATCGAAATAAAAAAACAATGTTGTTTCATTAAGAATGCGTCATATCAACCAACCACATTAGATTTGAACACAAATGAGATTATTAAGAAGTTTAAATTGCAACAATATTTAAAGGTGGTAATTTTATTTGCAATTATTCAAAAGTTTAGATTAAATTGCAATTCAGCGAAAGGTTGTGATTTAATTTGCAATTAGCCCTTTATAATACTAATAAACAATTAATTCATTAAAATTGTGTCATCAAGTAAAAGATAAAGCAAATAATATTTTTAATAAAATTGACAATTACTTTTTATTTAAACATTACTCCCTCCGTCCCATACTTGAAGGCCCATTTTATCATTTTGAGTGTCCCATACTTGAAGGCACATTATCTAAAATAGCAAAAACACTTTTAAACAATCTCCTTAAAATATCACAATATTACGACAAATGTCACTACTTTATTACACTAAAAAATAACTTTATTACTATTTATAAAGTTGAAAAGTCTTTACTACCCCCTTTATCTTACACAATACTAATAAACAATTCATTCATTAAAACTCGTACCAAAATCATTTGTGCCTTCAAGTATGGGATGGAGGGAGTATCATTTTTTTTATAGGCAGTCCGTCTCATCAATACCTAATGGGAAATTATCTTTGTCATCTTAATAAACAATATTTGTGACATTGATTATGAATTTATCATCGATTCAAGGGTAATGTGGTCAATTTTCATATCAATTTGTACCTAGTTGCAAGTCCAAAATTGATTTGTACTCCATTGCTATACATTGGTCCACTTTATACCCAGTTATAAATAAACTCTTTTTTTAATGATAAATAAAGATTTTAAAAAGCATAGTAAAAGAAAAGTAATGACTAAATACATCTAATATTTACAATATAATCAAAAAAGCTTTAAAAGTTGTTATTTGCATTAAAATTTAAATAAATTCAAGAGTGTCCTAACACAAAAAATTGTTGAAATATAAAATATTATTTTTTTGGTTCTATATATTTTATGCCAAGTTTATTTATTCTGTGATTTGTGGCAAGCCACGTGCGCTACTGCTATTCGTTACCGTAACCGCCTTAGTGGCCGTATCCGGGTGTGATTATCAAACCCCTTCCCTAGTTCGAAATTATTATTATATAAATAATATATAAATTTGAAGAAGACGATAATAATAGATACTATCAGGTGGATGAAGGAGACCGAGGGTTGTGAAAACTACGTTTAAAAAAGAAAAGAATTCTACCAAAACTTTCCACAAACCAACAAGATTCTTTGTTTTCACCATTTGAATCTTTAAACTCTAGGGTTTTCGTCTCTTTTTTTGGGAATCAAATATTGTTGTATTGATAATTTCGGTGCCTTGTTGTATAAACCGACGATTTCTGGTGTTTTCCATGGATTCTTCGATCAGAAAATGTTTATGTATGTTGTTGTTGTGTGTATTGACGGAATCAGCCATGCCGTTTAATTTGGCTTCCCTCCTCCTCCGTTTGTCAGCTGGATTTCAAAACCTTTATTTACGATCTCAATTCTCAGTGCCCGTTTACCGACCACTTCTCCTCTTCTCCAATCCAGGTATT